>OY757920.1:10157056-10224556 GCA_963585895.1 Sepioteuthis lessoniana
ACAAAAAGAAGTTGAAGCTTTTGACAGGGATCTTTAATATCCAATTCTTAATCTTTTGAGAGTTGGAGGCACTTTCTCTTATGAAATGTATTCTACACACAAGAAAGACTTGAGAATGCATAAACCAACAAACATAAATAAAAAATCAATTAGAACAATTTGTGAATTACTGAATTATTTAATAGAACCAATTTTTGGTTATTGTGACCTAAAATATCATTTTTAATTTCTTTTAACTGTTTTATTTTTCTTCCAAATGAAGATAGCTGAGAGCTAAAAGAAATAAAAGTAAGTTAGATTGGAGGATTTTATTTGATTCTGATAAGTTCCATTTATGATTGTTCTGAATAATCTTAATTAATTTTGAAATTGTTGCTTTTGTGTATGTGTGCAAGAGTTACATTCCATTTTTCATTGTCAGGGGGGATAAATTAATGCTTTTTCCAAGAGTATTAGTATTAACGAACATAAACTATCTGAGCCAATAATTAGATTCTGCTTTCATTTTCTGTTCTCATAAACCATTGGCTCCTATGCCTTCCAGTGTGTGTGTGTGTGTGTGTGTGTGTTAATGCAAATGTTTGGTTTGGTTTTATGGCATATCAACTATTGGAGATTATTTAATGCCACATCCTCTTTATACATATATATTAAATATAAAGGATTTAGTTTGGTTGGGTTTTATGGCATATCAACCATTGTAGATTATTTAATGCCACATCCTTTTTATACATATATATTAAATATACATGATTTAGTTTGGTTGGGTTTTATGGCATATCAACCATTGTACATTATTTAATGCCACATCCTTTTTATACATATATATTAAATATACATGATTTAGTTTGGTTGGGTTTTATGGCATATCAACCATTGTACATTATTTAATGCCAAATCTTCTTTCCACATATATATTAAATATATATGATTTGTAAACACATTTTCTTGATAACATTTTTAAACAAGTGTGAGCTAATCTTTTTCACAAAATTAAATGGCTTCTCTTATTTCTATCAAATACAAATAAGTCTATTTCCAATTAATCAATTGTTTACATACAGTTTAATGTTTTCAAGTATTGCTATGTATCACTAACAATTCAGGTCAACATCAGTCATTTTTTATGCACAGTTAAATGTAAAACAGTTCTATTTCAAACCATTCTGTTTAGCATAAGTACACAGTTTAAATATCAAACGGTTCTATTGGACCCATTGATAGGACCCTATCAGATGGTACCATTCTGAGTCAGAGCAGACCTGGGAGTGATGACAAAAAGAAATTCTCTGCCTTCCCTAAAGCTCCAGAATTCCTGGAGCCTCACCATCAAATTGTTTAGTATCATATCCCCTCTGCAGAGATACAGTTAGTGTATTCTACAGCCCCAGCTAATTGGGCCATGCATGCAAATCTGTGCATGTGTATATATATATATATATATATATATATATATATATATATATATATATATATATATATTATGAGGAAAGGAAGACAATATAGAAAATTGAAATGACACATTTTACTTCAAGAAATAGTTTCTTTGAAAATGAAATTTTATTTTGCAAAATACTTTGTTTTTTGTTTGCCATATCAGCTGGGGCTGTAGAATATGCTGACTGGAACTCTGCAGAGGGGTAAGACACCCCTCCCCACCAAGTACCTTGGATGTGACACTAAACCATCTGATGGTAATGCTCCAGTTCTGGAGTTTTGGGAATGGGGAGTACCTCTTTATTGTGGAGTACCTCCTAAGTTTACTCTAATCTGGAGAGATAGTACCTGTTAGGGTCCCATCTGTGGGTCAAATAGAACTGTTCTGTCATTTGCTATCCATGAAACCATTTAACTGCGTGCAAACAAATGATTAATATTAAATAAAATTTTTCAGATTAGATAGCAAGTCTTGGAACCATTTAACTGTGTGCAAACTACAAATGGCCTCTGGCTCATTTAAAAATTGTTTAACCAACAACCTATTTACTTACAAAGCATATATATATATATTATATATATATAACAGTATTTGGCATTAAATAACCCACGAGAGTTGATATACCATAAAGCACAAACTAAACCAGACACATCTGCCTTATTCCTGATTAATTATAAATTCATATGAAGAGGCATCAGTGCCAGTGGCTGATGTTTAAGCTAAGGTAAAAGCCAGGACTTTAAATTTTCAAGACTGAAAGACTTTCCTTACAACACAATCTCCATTTCTCTCTCCTATTTACTTGACCTTATGTCAGACTAAACTAATCTCATTAAATCTTTTGCTCATATGTAGGTTTATATGTGTGCACAAGTGCATTTTATTGACAAAAATTTCTTGTGTTGAGAAAACTGTCTGTAGATTCAAAAACCAATACACATTCATCAAGAAAGAATTTTAGTAAATAATCTATTCAACAAGACATAAGAGAAAAAAATCTTACTTTCCTGTTTCACAAAGATAGTTCTTATATATGAGGGGTTGGTATAAAATTTTCAGCCCAATCAATTTAAGAAGTAATTTATTGAAAATTTTATGGAAAATTAAACAAAACTTGAAAAATGATGTGTCCATTGTATTGAACTTCAGGATGAATGTATAGAATAGCATATGCATTTCATGGTTTTAGGTCATTACCTTTTTGGTCAGGCTGAAAACTTTTCAGCAACTCTTATCATCATCATCATCATCATGTCGTGCCGCCAGCATAGATATTCCTGACCCTCTCTCGCCACTTCTCCCTATTATTCATCGCCTCTGGCAGGTCTTCAGGGTTACATCCTGTGTCCTCACATAGCTACTGTATGTAAGTTCGAGCTGGTTGTCTTGCTTTTGCTTGGCCATATGTGGGGGTCCATAGGAGTACATCACTTATGAGCTCGTCCTTGCTTCTCCAGCAGTGTCCTGCATGTCTGGTTCGTCTAACTTGTATAGTTTTCATGATGGGAGGCAAGTAGCCGTATAGTTGGTGTCTTGTGGGGTGTTGTCGCCAGGACTTGTTCAATATTGCTCTCAACATTCTTGTTTAATTGCTGTCTAGTTTCTTCTCCAGCCGTTTAGTTAGCGTCCATGTAGTGCATCCATATAGCAGTATTGATACAAGCACTGCCTGGAAGAAACTGCGTTTCATTTTATCGGTTAGGTTTGATTTCCGTATGATCGAGAGCCTATCGATAGCTGTCCATGCTTTCGTTAGTCGTGTGTCGATGTCTTTTTCGGTTGATGAGACGCTACTTCCTAGGTAGGTGAATTTGTCTACTAGTTTCAGAGAGGCTCTGTCTAGTGTGGCAATGTTGCCCGTTTGGTTGTAACACATATATTCAGTTTTGTGTGCATTGACATGGAGGCCAATGCCTGCTGTGGCTCATTCCAAACTATGCAGTAGTGTCTCTGCTTGATTAGGCGTATTCGCCAGTAATGCCAAGTCATCATCGTAGTCAGCGTTGGTGATTGTTTTTGCGGGGTACCTTTTGCTTCTTTTCTTTGTCAGCTCGAAGCCATTTTCTCTGATTTTGTCGATCGAAGTTCTAAGCACGTAATCTAGACAGATGATAAAGAGGTATGGGGCTAGCGTGTCTCCTTGTAGTACTCCTGCAACAACTCTTATAAATTCATCGTAAAGTTGGACGGGTTTCGATCCTGGCTTCGAGCGTCCTGCGGGTCTAGCCACACTGAAGAGTTCTGATAGAACGAAACAGTCTGTCTGTGGATGACACTATATATATATATATATATATATATATATATTTCATAGTTGTTACATATTTAAAAAGCCTTTCACCATTCTTATTGATGGAAAATTAATTGAAATTATTATTTTTCTTCTTCCCAGTTTTTTCACACAAGTTCTAACTAATGGTTTTTCACGAGAGTGTAAGCGACTGCATGTCTCTTTATATCTCTTAGACTTTTCTTAGTATCCTGGCTGACTTTAGCAGTGTTCTGGATGGTTTCCATCCTTTCTCTAGTTCACCCAGTCTCTTTTTTCAGATTCTTGTGGGGACCATTCCAGGGGCTTCAAATATGAAAATTATCACAATCATCTTGATATTCTCTTCTTGCTAATTAAAACTAGGTCTGTTCTCCTGGTTATGGTTACGGTCATAGGAAATAAACATGGTGACCCAAGTTCAAATCCTGGACAAGACTGTTAGCATTTCACATAGTGCTAATATCCTTTAAAAAGGCATGAATCTAATTATACAGCAATGGATAGATAGTAGGCAAGACTAGGCTCTACAGCCTTGGTATGAAAACCAGTTTAGGAGAAGGAAACTGAATTCAAATTTTTCCAACTTTGCCAAAAAATTGACCTTTTTTGCATCTACTTGTGCAGAGAGGTATATATATATATATATATATATATGTATATATATATATATATATATATATATAAGCTATAGAAATTTCATTAAAATTTGTGGCAATAATAAAAAAAGGATCAATTTTCTTTTTTACTGTCAGCTTTTTTAAAGAAATTTTTGTCCAATACTGTACCATAGACCATCAATGAAATATCTTTTCAGATGTCTTCATTGTCTAAAAGAAGTAACTATAGTGTTAAAATGCCTGACACCTGAGGTCTCCCTATAACGCCGGTGATGTCCCTATAACATACAGTAAACAATTTGAACTCTCGGCTTTGCAGCAAAAAGGTAGAGAATATAACTCCTGCTGGTAGAGAAAGAACATACGGCATCCTGAGGGATCCATGTGTATCTTGAAGTTCCAGAGAATTTTTTTATGCTTTTTCTTTTCTTGGACAGATTTCTGCATATATTCATTTACCAACTCCTCCGTTCGGGCAGGATATGACACTAGGTTAATTTTTTTTGCGGAGTTTAACAGGTTTGAATTCAGAGTTTTCCTTCTCCTAGACTAGTTGCCTCACCAAGGCTGAAGAACCTAGTCTGCCCTACTATTTACCCATAGCTGGAGGGAGAATAATTGGATTCATACCTTTCCCAAAGGTATTAGTGCTATGTAAAATATAATCAGTCTCATCTAGGATTTGAAATTGTGTTGTCGTGTCCATTTCCTATGACAAATTTGTGCATATACCATTTATTAGTATGATCAAATTTCAATCTCTTGCGCAATTCCTTGTGGATCATCTTCTACACTTAATAATTGCCTGAACTTGTATTCATTTTGTATTAGTTTGCTGCACTCCCCTATGTAATTATTTCATCTCTATCATTTCATAGTGTACACTTCCTATTTTCCTGCTTATTATTAATTTCTACTTTGATATAACTAGTCTTTATGGCATTTTTTTGTGCATTCAATAAGTTTCCTGACTTTTTTGTACAGGCATTTAAAATTGTCATAGACTCTTGAAAATTCAGTATGTTATTGCTATACATCTTATGAGATGACTGACCAATTTTTATGATTTCCGGTTCAAAGTGCTCATACCTTGTTCAAGAAAGAATCAGAGTATCCTATATGAGAGACTGCCTTCGTATTTATTCCTTTGATTAGATTTCTGCGGCAAAGTTTGATTTCCAGAGGGTTTTTCTTTTCTTTAGAGATATTTCTTTTATACTTTTTCTTTTATCTTTATTTTTTATTGTATTCACTTCAAATATTCCTAGTTATTTGGAATTTTCTTCAAGTGTTCTATTCTTTCAGTATTTCCTCTTTTTTCCTTCTTCAATAGTGAATTTTTTTAATTCTAAATTCTATTCCAATATCTTTACTGAAGATTCCATTAATCTGTAAGCCCAGTCGACTGGGGCTGTAGAATATGCCGACTGCATCTCTAAGGAGGGGTAACACCCCTCCACATTAAGTGTCCTGGAAGTGACACTAAACCATCTGATGGTGACACTCCAATCCTGGAGCTTTGGGGAATATGAAATACCCCCTTCTTTGTCATTACTTCCTGGTCCACTCTGATCCAAAGTGATTGTGCCTGTTAGGGTCTGGTCTATGGTTCAAATAGAATTCTTTAATCATTTACTATGCATAAAACTATTTTACTATGTTCAAGTAAATGATTAATATTAAATTGATTTATTAGTATTTGCAATGCTTAAAACCATTTAACTGTGTGCAAACAAATAAAAAGCAATACTAATAACTGTCTGCGTGCAAACAAATGAACTCTAACTTATTTTTGCCCAGTCGGCTGGGGCTGTAGAATACACAGACTGCACCTCTGTGGAGGAGTAAGACCCCTCCCATACGAGTGTCCTAGATATGACTCTAAACAATCTGATTGTGAGGTTCCTGTAATCCTGGAGCTTTGGGGAATGTGGAGCACCCCTCATTGCCAGTGCTCCCTGGTCCACTCTGGCCCAGAATGGTAACAGCTGATAGGGCCATTTTTTGATTAAACTGAATAGCTTGAAATAGAAATGGTTTTGATAATCAAATTGTACTTGCACTTAAACTGCATACTTATGCTAAACTGAATTGTTTGAAATGGAACTATTTTTGACATTGAAAGTGTACTTACACTAAACTGAATTGTTTAATATAAACAAAATCTGTACTTATACTAAACTGAATTAACTCTGTTTGAATGAACTGAATAGCTTGAAATAGAAATGTTTTTGTCTATTAAACTGTTGACTCAAGCTAAATTGAATTGTTTGAAATAGATCTGACTATTTGCATAAAAATAGATTTGGCATTAAATAACCTACAAAGGCTGATATGCCATAAAATCCAAAAAAAAAATCAACCAACCATCTTACTCATTTAAATTTAAAGTTACTTACAAACTATTTACTTAAAAATCATTCATGTATTAACAATATTTGGCATAAAATAACCATTAAGAGTTGATATGCCATTAAACCAAATACCCTCTACAAACGTCATTATTTGTATTAGAGATTCTCATTCTTTTTCATTGTTGGCAAAAATTTGGATGTCATCTATGTACATGAAGTGGTTTATCATTTTTTGCGACTTTGTAAATCTATAGCTTCTTTCTATTTTCTGAGAATATAATTAGGTGGCACCATTGCTATAATAAATAGTTGTGGGAATAATGAGTCTCCCTGGAAAATTCTTCTTTAGATTTTTGCCTCCGCTAGAGCCTCTTCTTCAGCTGCTTGTTCTATTCGCCATTAAAAATTGATGATATGTAACAATAACTATTTATATATAAATGTATACATAAATATATACTCACCGACACACCTGTAAGAAATGGTAATATATAAAAAGATTTATATATGCTCAGACTTACATACCTACACACTTGTCAAAATTTATTAAACATAAAAAAAGGTATTTTTATGCAGAAATATATACACAAATGCTTACATACATGCACATAAGATATATGCATAGTTTTCCTTATCATACATACATACATACATACATACAAATACATTCTATGTAAAGCTAGGTATATTCAATGATTTTATGATATAATTAGCTGAAGTATGCAGTCCATGACCATACTTTTTCAGAAACACCAGAGAGTTAGATAGAAAGGGGGAAGAGAGGAGTAAACTTAGAATTAAAAATGTGTCTTTATTTGTAGTTGAAAGATTTCACCTATTAATTCAAATGTAAAGTATCCTTTTATTTTATAAGTTATTTTTCTTTATACTATTTTTTTAGCTTACATTTAAAATAACATATAAAAATGTACAACACTACACTGGTGAAAGGTTTATGACATTTTCATGATGTCTTTCTTTTTTTTTCTTTTCTTTTTGGTCTCCAACAAATTTTTCCTTTTAATAATTAGTGTTTAGTTGTAGAACAATTTTTTAGTAAATAATTTTCAAAACATCAACATAGTTTTAATTTCAACTTCTGTTTTTCTTCTAAAAATTTAACTGTAAAAGAATCTAAGAAATTATGATTTATAATATTCTTTTAATTTAGGAATTTTGTTTTGTTTATTTTTAAAATATTTGAGATCTTAAAAAAATGTAGCACTAAACTTGTGAGGGATTTGAAACATTATTATAATTTTATTTTTCTAAAGACTTTTTCTTTTTTTCTTTTTTTTTTTTTTAGACAAAAATAAATTTAAATTCAGTTCTTAATTGCCTGTTGAGTTACAATTATAAAATGTGTATTTTGTATTTTTTCTTTTTCACCCTAAAAAAAAAAGTAATAATGAAAAACTCAGATTTCAAAATGTGTGTTTATTTTTAGGTGGAAATTTTTTTGTATTTATTCAAATGAAAAGTATTTTTTCATAAATAGCTTTTTTTTCTTTTGCTTTTTTTTTTTTTAGTTTTTGAGTCACTCTAAATATATTTTGTTCTAAGACTTATGAAAGATATTTATTGAAAAAATGAGTTTTGAGTTATCAATAAACAATGCTATCATTTGATTTTTATTATATATTTTTTCTTTTTTGTCCTTTAAAAAAGTAACATGATAGGTATAAGAAAAAGAAGCTAAGAATTAAAAAGGTAAAAATAGAAGGTTTAAGAAGAACTGAAGAGTGACCTGTTTTGTTTTTTTACTTACTTATGAAGAACAGTGAAGGGTTCCAAAAGTCAATTGATTTTTAATTATTGAATTATATTTTAATCAGTAAGAGTCAGAAAGTAAATTTTGTACTTTTCCTTGTTATAAATATATTAAGATGTGTACATGATTTTAATGTTTAATGACTTCTCCTTTTTGAGTTGACAAGCAAATACCAAAACAGACTCAACCCTTTTATATATATATATATATATATATATATGAGAAGCAGATATACTGTTGTATTTGCCCAATCCCACTCCTCTATATTCACTCAGTATTCGTAGTGAAGTGTGCATGTGGATATTGCATTGAGTCAGTTGATAAAAATTGAATAAAGCCTTACAAAATATGATCTTTGAAAAGTTTGTAAATTCAAACAAAAATCTCTAAGGGCTTGCTTAGAAATTTCAAGTTAACTGACCTTTTTTTTGGAAATTTGATAAAACTATTTTTAAAATTAATGTCCCTATAAATATTTCATAAAAATCAGCATAATATACGCCAAGTTAATTTCTATAAGAAAGTAAGTTGATATTTTTATCTTTTTAACTAGATAATGAAGGTTTGTAGGAATATGAGAAAGAGAACACAAACAGGTCACACATATATGCATCTAGATGATTTGTGAAGTCTTTTATTTATACTGATTCAATAACAGTAATAACATGACAACATTTAGATTCTTTTCCAGGGTTGCAAAAGCTTCTTTAATAAATAAATAAATAAATTGGTGATATCGATATTACTTTGAATATGCTGACTGTATTCTCTGAAAAGGGGGAACACCCCCTCTCCGTAAAAAATGGTGATCCCTGGTATGGCACTAAATTACATTTGACATCTCTGTCAGCTAAATCTGTAGAATACGCCAACTGCCTCTCTGCGGAAGAGTAAGACCCCTGCTAATGAGTTTTCTGGACATGACACTAAACCATCTGATCATGAGGCTCCAGTCCTGGATCTTTGGGGAATGTGGAGTACTCCTTCATTGACATTACTTGCTGATCCACTTTGACCTAGAATGATAGTACCTGTTAGAGTCCTATTAGAATATGTGATCATTTTCTAAACTTGAAACCATTTAACTGTGTGCAAACAAATTATTGATATTAAATTGAATTATCAGTTTGACATAGCCAGTTTTGGAAGCATTTAACAGTATGGAAACATAGAACAAAATCTGGTTTGTTTAAAAATGTTACTTACAAACTATTTGTTTAAAAATCATATGTGTTTAATATTTATAAACAGGATTTGGTATTAAATAACCTACAAGGGTTGATATGCCATAAAGCACAATCAACCAACTACAAACAGCATTTGATGGTGAGACAAATCTGTGAAGTATGCTATACCTCTTCATTGTCATTACTCCAAGGTTGACTCTGACTGGGAGTGGTAGTACCTGGGTCAAATAGATCTGTTTAAAAAATTATTCATATTTGATAGAACTGTATGCCAAAAAAGGAAAACACTTGATAAACAGCTATACAAAAATGTAAATATGAACATGATTCCCTAACCTTTGGACATAAAATGATATTATGCCATTAAATATTTAGTGAATAAATGTTATAGAACTAAAAAGGTTATCAAATTTTAATATTATTTAGTCAATTTTCTTTTGGTTTTTTTTTTTGTTGTTTTTTTTTGTTTTCTCCTTTTTCATGCTCTTCTTTTGCTTATAGTCTTTTTATTGCCTTAAGTCTATTTACATTTCTCTGAAATAAAGGCAGTTCTCACAGTCAAGGTTACAACTTCTCAATTCTGTGTGCTATTCAAATTGTTGTATTCTCTTCGAAGAACCAAAGGCAAACACTTAACAAATATTATTCTTAAATGGGATAATTGTCATTTCCTCAGTAATTTTCTCAATATTATAAAATTAAAAAACAAAAATTGCATATTTGATTAGAATCTTCATCAATTCGAACATTGAGAATAGAAGAATGAAACTTCAGGTTTAGATTTATAGACAATGTATATCTGTAGGCCTGTTCTACTTACCTGTTTCAGTTAGCCATCTTGTATGGTGTCATTGTTAGCAAGTTCGAGTAGCTGACTCTTGTTTGTAATTTCAGTTCTTTCTGGAAGCCCCAACCATCACTTTTGACTTAGTAAATGACTTCTCATCATTCTGTTCATCTATTTCAATCTGTTTGTTTCTCTCTTCATATTTGATGACCTATATGCATTTGCTCTTGTAAATTTTTTTCATTTTTAATATGCACCTGATTTATACTAGCTTTAAAAGTAGGTTTTTAGGCCTTTTGCCTCCGCCTTGTTCCAGCTAGACTGCCTTCAGGTGGACAAATGATCAATGACAAACAAAGCTTTGCACTAGACCTTTGGGTTTAGTTTAAGCTATGTACAGGCATATGTACCAGATTCACCGATTGAGCCTATGACTAGCATAGCCTAGCTGGGCAAGAGTCTTGGCTCATGACCACCTTTCCCTCCCCTAAACCCCTGCTATAAAAGAGACCTTGTGTCAAGTCCTGTCTGATGCAAGGCAGGGATAAATACCACTTTAAAAGTAGTTGGGGTTTTTTTTTCAGAAAAAACTCTAAGATTTTAGTTAATTAGAATCAATGTGGAAACTTTATTGTAACAATTTGTTCAGACAAATATTTTCATCCTTACTGATTTTCTCACTATTTTTTGGTTAATGCTGAAATAAAAATTAAATTTGGTTGATGCTGTGGAAGAAAAGTAAAATTATTAAAATAAAGATAAAAAAATTTAAGGTTCAGCTTGAATTTTTTAATGTTAGATTACTTTCTTTCATTGTTGAATGTATCACTTATGTTTGTTGTAGCAAGGATCATGTCACAGTGGGCTCTACAGCCTTTCTCAAGCACATTTCAAAACAAGTAATTTTTTTTTTCATATCATTTTATCACTTGGAACTGTGAAGAAGTGAAAGATATGAAATGAATTTTTATTTCTAAAATTGAATATTACTGAAAACAACATAATCCCGTAGAATTCTGAAAATCCTCCAGCAAAATCATAATGAAACAAAGATATTAGTTGAAAACGCTACATTGAAAAAAAGACTTCCAGGTGTGGTGAAAGAAATTATCTGAGATAATTTCAATATCTGTGAAAACTTTAAAAGAAATAATGTTGATAGCTTTTTATTCCATACATCTTTATGTACTTTTGTGATGACTGTAACCTTGAATGCAAGTATAGCCATCGCATGAAATTATTTTGAAAATTTCAATGATATCAAATAATACCTATGCCTGAAGCATTTTATTGTAAGGAAAGACTGTACGCAGTCAACTTCACACACTAAGCTTCAAGCCAGCCTATATTATAAAATCTTATTGAAGCTACAGGTTTACTACAAGACATATGCTCTAATAAAAGCTAGAGCTCTATCATACTAAGATTTATATCAGAGTATCTTTCTCCTAGATGGAAGGTTTATAAAAAATCTTTGTATACATCATGAAATAAGTGTACTAGATAGCTGTTAACCCTATAAGACAATTCATCTACCTTTTAACAGGTCTTACTTTCCATCCTACCTGATGCTTACCACCCTCCTCATCATGTATATGCGATGGAGGAATCAGTTTAATTGCTGATCACTCAGGTAACAGTTATTACTAGGTTACATAGTGCCAGTAGCACTCTCTGAGTAACCCTTGTGTGTGTGTGTGTGTGTGTGTGTGTGTGTATATATATATATATATATATATATATATATGTGTGTGTGTGTGTGTGTTACACTGACAACACAGCATTCTCTAATTCCAGCAACAATGTTGAAGTCAGAAATTTCAGGTGAACGAATTATTGCTTTTGTATTTTTTCATAAAGCATCATCATTATACAGTAACAGTTTCTTTAAGGTGACCATATCTAAGTAGTATTTGCTCTATCTTTTCTCTCTGTATGGAATCAAATGTCTTAGAAAAATCTATGAGCAGTAGTGTTACCTCAAGATATTTTGCCTTTATTCCTTCGATGATTCAAAAGATAGTCACAATCAGTGAAATTACTAAACAATTCTTCTGAAAGCATTCCTGATTTTTCTTAGGACTTTTCTTAAATTTAGGTTAAATAAAATTGAGAAGCAGTGTATCACAAACCTGAGCAACTGTAGCAGTAAGAGTTATGATTTGGTAGTTCTTAGTTGTTCTGAGGTTGCCTTTATAGCGGAAAAAGACAATGCAGTCTTTTGTCAATGCCAGCAGCTTTTCTGCTTTTAATTTTTTTAATACTGCATCAATTTCTTCCTCCATAAACTTTCCTAGTTTGATGTCTTGTTGTCTACTAATAATTATTTTGGATAGGTTTATCAGTGATTTCAGGAGGGTTTCTGCATAGATTCTTGAAGTGTTCTTTCTAATTCTGAAGTCTTTCTTCTTGTCTAGCAGCTTTTAGTTTGGCTCTCCAGGTGTTCTTCTTTCCACTCATTTTATTTATTTTCTGCCTAGCTAATGTTGATTGTTTACCTTCTACTAAATTTCTGATTTTATTGATTTGGCCTTGAATGTATATTCTAATTTTTTTTTTATGTATGTGTTCTCTTATGACTTAAGTTTCTGTGCAATGGCATTTATTGGGTTTCTTTTATTATGTAAAGGTACTTTTTTCACATTATCTCATTTTTTCCTAACTGTTATTGACATCCAGAGATTTCTACATTTGGCTCTTGGTTTAGTTGCTATGCACTCTGCTGCTGCTATAAGTGTGGTAACAGTATTTTTGTTTTCATAACTTGGAGTATGTCTTTCAGATGTCATCTTTAGAGTATCAAACGTGTTTCTTACCAGTTACCCTACATTTATTGTTTATGTCCGTACTGTTAAATGTAGACCACTTATAACATGTTGTTATGACCGGTTCTTATTTCTACATAGACTCGGGTATATCTTTGCTGAGACAATTCTGTGATTGGATAATACTCCTTCAAAAGAGGAGTATGCCTCATTGTCCAAAGAGCTATAAATCCACTCTTTATTCAGGAGTGTATAGTCTAGCTGTTCTTCAGCATTATTTGGTCGGTGTAGGTCCATAGTTTTCCTTTTTTTTTTTGTAATTTAGTGTTTAGGCTTGCAAGACTGTCCTTGAGTCAAAAATCTGCCTGAGATTTGCTATTTCTATTTGGCAGATTATGTAAGCAAAATTTATTATTTCTCTTTTTGCCTGTTTGAGTATTCATACCTCCACTGATGATGAGAATGTTGTATTTGGGAATGTGTCAAACAAGTATAGATAGCCCATTGTAGAAGGTGGTAATATCTATTTCAACAATGGTATTGGTGAGACTGTAGCAAGAAACGATTATTGTGCAATGGTTGCCATTAAATGAAGCACAGATTATTCTCGGCTGGGTTCTCTCTTTGCTATTTTGTAAGTTTAAGGCACAAAGACTAAGAAGAATTCCTACACCTCTGCAGCATTGATAAAGTTTTTCCATACAGATGCCAAAACAAGTGAACTGGAAAAAAAAGATTATATATATATATATATATATATCTTTGACTGTTGAGCTGTAAATTAAAATCTTCTATTTTTAAATTTTGATACAATATTTGATTTTTTGAAAAAAATGGTAAGTTAGGATGTCCAAAGCTGTCATGTTAGTTTAATGAGTAATGTACTCACTCACCCCTTGTATATAAGGTGGATAGATATGAACAGACAGAAATAAACAGATGGTTCATATTTTAGTGTGTGTGTATCGGCACATAGATATTTATGTACTCTTTTGTGTATATGAATGTTTGCCTGCCTGCCTTTATATGCTTTCTGAATATTGCTCATTCAATTATTTGAATTTTGATGGAGCAAATAATCGACTCTAATTTTAATTAATTGACAGTCCTCAAAATGAAATTAGTATAAAGTCGGTAAAGATAGGTAGGACTTAAAGAAATCAAATAACTATTATTTAGATTTACACATTTTTCTTCCTTCTTTTTTTAATTCTTGTAATTTTATTTTTATCTACTGTTTATTGCTTTTGCTTTTTCCAACCATTTTTTTTTAAATTAGGGTTTTTATTCCCATAACACTGTTTCATATTATTTTTATTTTTTTTTTTATTTTCTTTCTTTTTCTTTAATGCTTTTTATCTCCACATCTCTTTTTTTTCTTCCTTTCTTTCTTAGATTTCTGTTAATTTTTCAACTGTTTTCTTTTCTCCTTTTTTTCAGTTCAATTTCTTTCTAATTTTGTCTTTCTAATTTCATATAAATTTTCATTATATTTCTTTTGTCTCCTTCTATTTTTCCTTCTCTGTCTAATTGGGTTTCTTTATTCATATTTCACCTATAATCCATGTTTCAATTTCTTTCATTTAAACATTCATTCATTATCTCTTTCTATAATCTTCCTTCCTTTTCTCTTTTATTTTCATTGTTTTCCTTAAGTCTCATTTACTTCTTTTTTCACTTTCTTCCTATTCCTTTTCATCATATTTTTCTGACATTGCACTTATCTCTAAAACCTTAAAAAAATGTTAGTTCAACAAATTTTTTAAAATTTTAGTTCAAACTAGGAAAACATTTCTCCAGGAAAGCTTTCTTTTATACATGCAGATGCAAATAATTTTCAATTCCAGTTCTTTCGAAAGCAGTTACATAGTGAATATCTTAAAAAGTTGCCAGAAAGCTTCTAAATATGTTAAAGCTGAAGACTTTTGAGGAGTTTGGTTCTAATTGCCATTGCCATTGTAATGTCTCCTGTACAGAAAGGTCACTAGGTAGAATTTTGTATGATTGGCTGCTTTGCCATTTACAATGCAAAAACCAATTAAAAGTCGCACTTCATGAAAAGAATAGCAGGCAAGCCAAAATAGAAGAAACATAAATGTATAAAACTTGCAGCAAAATGAAAAGAAAGAATCCCTGAATTAAAATCCCCTATGGCAAGTAGTAAAAAGTTATTCTTCTTTATACTGTTCAAGAAATTTTGGCAAGAATTATGGGTTTATGTAGTTTGCATGTAAGTTTGTGACTTTTTTTTTTTTTTAGTGATGCTGCTGTTATGGAGAAAAAAGTCATGTAGACTGGTATTCATAGTCTTCTGGGAGAAAACTCAATGGAATGAACAAGGAGAAAATAAATTATATAATAAGACTATTGAATGATTTTCATTCTATGACTTTTCTTTTGGTAAAGAATACTCATTGGTTGATGTATGAGAGTAAACATACACAGATTTTTTTTTTTTTATCAATGTAATTTTGGGGAGTGTTAATATGTTAGGGCTAAATTTGTTTTGCTCCTCTCAATTTTTTTAAGGTACATCTTGGTCTCTTCTTTTTTGAATCAGTGCCAATGTTAGACAATATATTAATTGTTCAACAAAATAAAAAAAAAGTGCTGTTGTTGAAGGAAAATGAAAGAACTGGTCTTTCAAATATTGCTTGGACAACTGAGATCTCCTTCGTATACTTGATATCGTGTACATACTTTTCATGGATCAATAAGTCTGTATCCTAACGCAGCTATCTATTGAATTTTGATCTGAAATGTTCTCTTTATAATGTTGAAACTATTATGGGAAAAGAATTGGTGTAAGTGCGTTCGCAAAAAAGGATATTATAATGAAAAAATATATTTGTTTTGTTGTGCAAAGTAAATGTATGTGTGTTTGTATATATATATATATATATATATATATGCACACACGTATGTGAGAAAACCAAAGACAAAATGAAAAAATCAAACTTATAAGTTTAATCAATTGGAATTACATCATCAAAACTATCTTGGGCTGATTTTCTACACTCTTTTCCTTATTCTATCAGTTTCATTCCAAACCTTACTATATATATATATATATATATATATATATAGTCAATAATAGGATAATGACTGCACTATTACTTCTGTTCTACTCTCTCTTGACAATATATATATATATATATATATATATGCTCCCCTCACCCATGGCTTGAGCACTGTTGTAGGGAATTTTTCTGTTACCATATAAGCTGAAGTGCTAAAGCTCTTCTCATGAATTAAGCACTCCAGGTAGCCAATAACATAAGGGTAAAAAATATACATAAAGAATCCCTTCGCTTAGGTGGGAAATGATGATGGCTCTGAGGTATGATGTCTGACTGATGTAAAGTCAGTCGGGTTTTAATCTCAGCTTGAAGCATATCGTATGTCTAGCCACACTTAAGAGTTGTGATACCATGAAACAGTCTGTCTATGGATGATAAAATATATATATATCATGTGGACAGTTAGTTAATTGCTTTTTACAGCTTCTGTTTGGTCAGAAAGGGTAATTATGGAGGAGTGGTTTGATTAAAATATTTTGTCATTTAAGTTAGAGCTTTATTAGTGTGCCTATGTATTTTCCCACTAGGACTACAAATCAATGTTTTAACCTTGGTAAAATTCAAATTTTTAAATCAAATTTTCAAGGTATTTTCACCTTTGAACACTTCTACTCCTAGTAACTCCACTTTGTCCTGTGCTGTACTAAACTTTCTAAAAATGAAGATTTCTTATTTTTCAAGATTTGTTCCTAGCTCTCTTCCATTCTCCTCTTTGATTCCAATTTTCAATTTTATTCTTTCCTATTTCTTTTTTGAGGAAACAGTTTTCTTATGTTTGTAGGACATTGTGACTTCAATTTGTGAAAAGAAATTTTCAATTGGGAATACTGATTCAATGTTGCCCATTATTGATTTTACTGCAGTCTCCTATCAAGGGGGTTCATGATTCTCTTTGAGAATTTAATCTTAATTCCTCTCATTTAGTTGCAGATATTTATAGAGAATAATGCATTTAACTTTGAAATTGATTTGTAATAGAGAGCAAAATTAAATTCAAGTCAAGAGATCTTCAAACGTTAACCTATATCTAAAATGGTGATTATCAGAGATCTTGGAAGCAAGATTAAGTATTGTTCTCAGGGATTTTATTATTGCTGACAGAAGACACCCTTACTCTAACAGAAGACAATTCGCTGATAATCTTATGATAAAATCAATAAAAAATGGTTTACCCTATCATTTGAACCTTCATCTTCTTTTCAGTAATATGATTAACATTTTTTAAATCATCTTGCTTCATTCAACCTCTACCTATGTAAATGTATCTGTTTGTTTAAATATCTCTCAGTCTTTTTTTATCTAATGATTTCAAGTTCATTTTGATTTTAGTTATAAAACCATTATTTGTACCTCATGCAATGGTAAATTAGTCCTGAAGACAATTATTACAATTGTTAGTTCCATTCTCACAGCTTGTGTCATTCTAAGCAAAATTTCATGAATGAATTATAATAAAACGACTATAGCCATTATTTCCTGAAATTCTAAGATTTTAGGAATTTTTTTGATTGTCTCTTCTTCTTTATTGTTTTTAAGACAATGATTTGATTGATATGCAAAATGTTTCAGAAAAATTCATATCATTTTATAATCTAATAACTTGACCAATTCTTGATCAAATAGTCTCAAATTTTAACAGCGAGTGTAGAAACAATTCAAAATTCTATGGCTACTGTTAAAATGCCGTTTCTTTTACGATGAATGACATTTCTACCAGCTCATTAGTCTAGTTGGTAGAGTGTTCGCCAATGGTTCGGGAGACCAGGGTTCAATCCCAGGTCGAGTCATACCAAAGACTTAAAAAATGGTACTTGATACCTCCTTACTTAACACTCAGTAATATAAGGTACAGATCAAGGGTAAAAGTGGAGCAATCCAGGGAAAGGAGTAGCACCCCCTAGTACACCCCAGTTGTTGTAGCTCCTGAAAAGGGAGCATCCAGGTCACCCTCGACAACAGTCACCAGCTTTACTTACTTATGTGGTGCAAAGTTTCCAGACTTTTTTTGTCCAGGCATTTAGAATTGTCGTAGACTCTTGAAAATTCACAATGTTATTGCTATACATCTTATGCGATGACTGACCAATTTTTATGATTTCAGGTTCAAATCAACAGCTACAGCAGCAATTGGAATACACCCTACTAAAACCTAACGCTGGTGAATTTCAAAAATGCAATCTGGACATGAGGACACTTTAGAAGAACGATATGCAATAAAATTGTGTTTTAAACTTGGAAAAAATGCCACAGAAACATATGGGATGCTTCACACTGCTTTTGGAGCATCTTACATGAATGGAGCATCAGTTTTTGAGTGGCATAAGAGATTCAAAGAAGGCAGGGGATCTGTGAGGGAGGATGAGAGATGTGGGAGGAGTAAGGAAGTCAATACACCACAGTTGATTGGTCAAAGGGTTAGGGTTAGGGTTGCTATGTTGAGGTCTTAAGGGAGTTCAGGAAGAGATTCCTTGGGAAGAGGCCAGCACACTTCAAATCGGGTCAGTGGCATTTCCAGCAGGACAATGCACCAGTCCACAACTCCATCCTTGTCACAGACTATTTGATCAAGATGGGCATCAAGACAGTTCCTCAGCCTCCCTATAGTCGAGACCTTGCTCCCTGTGACTTTTGTTTATTCCCTAAGCTCAGAGGCTGTCGTTATGAGACAATTGAGGAGATGAAAGAGGCTGTGACAAAGGTCATCGACATGCTCACAAAAGAGGACTCCCATGGGGCCTTGAAGAAGTTGTTGGAACAGTACAACAACTGCATTGCAGCTGGAGGAGATTACTTCGAAGGGTACTAGAGTTTCATGTATGTACTATCAATAAAAGTGCCCATACGAAAAAAGTCTGGAAACTTATTTAATGACTCTTGTACTTTACACATGCTGTTAAAATTTGAGATCATTTGAAAAAGAATCAAGCAAGTTATTAGATTATGAAATGATATCAATTTTTCTGAAACACCATGTATACTTAAGCTTTCTTTAGAAGTTATCTAGTGCTTTCTTTTCTTTCATGATCTCAGCATGAATGAGAACAATGTGATAATTATTTTTAATTAGTCTTCAGTGAATACATTAGTGCAATTGAAATATAATGCCTAAGCTGTATTCATTCAATTTTATGCCAAATATTGTCTTCAATTTCTCCAAAACTATCTCCATTGTATATCCATCTTAATCATTTATATTATCACTTGATAAGCTGGTTATGTCTTTTGAATTGGATCTTAATGTTTACTCTGAACCAAATCCAATTTTTTCTATTACAAGATTATCACCAAATTGTGTGAACATGAGTTTTCAGCCAACACATGGCTGATCAGCAATGATTTTATAGATGTATTGGTACCAGAGGTCAAAAAGAAAGTCTTAGTGTTATTCAATGGAAGAAGACAAAAAGTTAGGTTAAAAAAAGCTTTTTAAAAAGCTATTACAAACTCTGTGATGTCTGCTCATGACAACTGAATATTAGATTTGCTATTGTTGTCGCAGATGAAGTAATGTTATTATTTCATTATTTATTTTGACTAATATTATCATCTTTGTTCTTTTATCTCGGTATCATGTCTGAAATATCTGGCTTTTTAGTGCTATCTGAAATTCTGAGATGAAATATTGTTAACATTCTATGGTTTATTTGGATTAATATCTTCATCTTTGTTGATTCTCCCCACGGTATTTTGACTGACGTGTTAACTAAAATTCTAAGTCAAAGTATTGTCATTAAAGTCCCACAGTACACAATTATGTTCTGTAATCTCATTTACTGAAGGACTTGAAAACTTTTCATGTCACAACAAAATTTTAACTCTTGGAACTGATTGGTGAGATTTATAAAATCGCTGGTATGATTAAAAAAAGAAATATATAAGATTGCATTCAAGGATTATTAGATGCAGCGTAAACTTGAAGAAGGTAAAGAGAACGTATCAAAACAAAGAGATCAAAAATCATAGAGGAAGAATTGTAGTCAATATAATTCATGGAATAACCACAATGTTTGGGGGTGTCCTCGTGGTGTAATGGTCAAAGCGATGGACTGCGGAACCGTAGTAAGCAAGTTCGTACTCCAGTTGCGCTATTACGTTCACTTTCAAGCAAATACCCTTGGGAAAGGTATGAAACCCCTTATCCTCTTTGTTATGACATTCATTATAATTAAGAAAAAATGGAGATATAAAGCAGTTAGTTGGTTTGACAGCATCTTAACCTTTGCTGGGTTATTGTTGTGGACCAGTAAAAGGTCTGGAAGAAAGACATGAACTCTGGATTACGTGAAACGAGAATATTCAATGAAAGTATAAATACAGTATAGGTAAAAGAGAGTTGAACATCAGTCTAACTGCCAAAGTGTTAGGCTGGAGTTAACTTAACACCGAGATGAATATTCTCCCGGTATTCATAGTAATAGGAAGAATTCATTATAGTCCGTAAGGTGGGTACCATAACAGAAAGAGTTCATATTGCAACTTATTAAAAACATATAAATATTTGAAAATTGAGAACAAGGAAGTAGAATTGTAAATTTTATATTTTCACAATATGTTTAAAGTATTATTGAACAAGTCCTGGCAACAACACCCCACAAGACACCAACTATGTGGCCACTTACCTCCCATCACGAAAACTATACAAGTTAGACGAACCAAACCCACAGGACACTGCTGGAGAAGCAAGGATGAGCTCATAAGTGATGTACTCCTATGGACCCCCACATATGGCCAAGCAAAAGCAGGACGACCAGCTCGAACTTACATACAGCAGCTATGTGAGGACTCAGGATGTAACCCTGAAGACCTGCCAGGGGCCATGAATAATAGGGAGAAGTGGCGAGAGAGGGTCAGGGATATCCATGCTGGCGGGACGACATGATGATGAAGATGATGATGATTCTATCAAAGCAATCCTAGTGCAACATTATCATCCTGTTATAACCCAACAACAATTACTAAAAGAATGTCAAGAATGTTGTCAATAAAGTTGAATGATTATGTACATTTTTCACCTTTGTTGCCATGTTTATCAGAATGTTTCGGCCATTGTCTGCTCCCGCCTTCTTCAGGTGGTTGGAATGTTGAACTTAACCCTTTATTTCGCTTACTGGGGTAAACTGTTACTCGTTCCACAAGCCATGTTTAATGGATGTCAGTTATCAGTTATCTCCTGTTAATTTCCTCTCAGAAAGTTCTCCACTGCCTTCACCGGGTATTGAACCCACACTCTTTGGGTATGTCACTGGATCTAACCAACGCCTTTATCCACCGTACTATGTGTCCTTGAGGACAATACCTGTTGAAGGCAGTGGAGAACTTTCAGAGGGGAAATTAACAGGAGATAACTGATAACAGACATCCATTAAACATGGTTCATGGAACTAGAACAGTCTATCCCTGTAAGCGAAATAAAGGGTTAAGTTCAACATTCCAACCACTTGAAGAAGGCCGGAGCATACAACGGTTGAAATGTTGTGAAAAACATGGCGACAAAGATGAGGACAATAGTCAAAAAAATGTAAATAAATAATGTACATAATACCTCATCTCAGAAATATAGACAGATATTAAAGTTGTATGATCATAGAAAATTATTGTAAAACAGGCAAACACTGGTAATGTGGACATTCTTATAAAATCAGTAACCACTTTAAACCTTTTAAAAGCTTTATCTTTTATTTCATTATTGGTAAACTTTTATACTTGCATTTTCAGTTCTTTCATTTTATATATATTAATTTTTTATCATAAAATTATTTTAGAGAATTTTTTTATAGTGTGAAAAGTAGGCTTTCCTGTTAACCAGATTTCCAAATGCTGTTTTTTAAATTAGAAAATTGGTACACACAACTTCCTTTTTTCTTTTCCTTGTACTAAACTAAATTAAGCTTTGCAAACATATATCCGTACTTAATCCTATTTTGTGGCAAAAAAAGCTACCTATTTCTCACCACTCAAAAGAAGTCAGTTTTCAAGCCAAAGTATAAGCCAAATTTTCAAATGCTGATATTTAAACCAGGAAGATTGTCTTTGCATGAAAGATTTCTATGGCACAATATTATTCTTTCTTGAGCTCTTGGGCCTGACTAACTTTGGCTTAGTAAATATATCCTTAGTGGATGAAGAAGTAGTTACATATTTACCATTCCTCTCAGTGGTCAATGTTTGAATCATGATACAAAATATATATTTTGCTAATGGTTTTTAAGTTATGCTCTATTCATGAGAAAAATTTCTGCAAACCAATCTTCCCATGTCCATGTCTTTCCATTTAAGTTTGTACTAACTAGACTAACGTTGATACATTTCTCTTTCTGAGGAAAAAAAGCAGTTTTTGAGCAAAAACGAGGATGATTTTAAATTAGAATTTCAAGTTTATTATGTATATGTAAATTTTCTTTGTGTTTTTGTTTCAGATTCAAATTTTTTTTAAAAATTGCTTTTTACTACACTGGCCAATCAAATCGTGTGTTAAAAAAAAAGACATTTTTTTTCTTTCTTTGGTTGACTTGCTTCCCTCAGAAAGGAACTTATTTACAAATTTCAAATTCCCATGGTGCCAAGATAGCAAATATACTTAATTATATTCCAATAAGTAATTACAGACGTGTGGTCATTTGGGCAGCAAGAATAATGCAATCGGAAAGCAATATATGTAAGGGGAAGTGGGAGAGAATATCCTTTGCATGAGAAAGTGAAATAAATAAAAATTACAGGCCAGTAGTTAATTAACATTTTAATGAATTTTGTGGCCATTTCACCTCTTCATCTCCAAAATGAAATTCTAATTGCATTAGTAATAAAGAATTCATTTTTCTTTTATTCTTTTTTTTTTCCTTTTTTCTTTTTGCTTAGGTGTATCAAAATAACTTGATTCATGAAATTTATTCTTGTACATTGAATGACTTGCAAACAAATAAATGTGTGTGCCTGATTTTTCAATTAAGAATTGCTATTTTAATTCAACTTGATATGGGGTTCATATAGTTCCATGTTAATTCAATTTGATATGGGGTACATATAGTTCCATGTTAATTCAACTTGATATGGGGTACATATAGTTCCATGTTAGCTATATTCCATATGCCCTTATAATTTATTCACAGTTAAATATTAATAAAATAATGCATCTAAAAGCAATTCATGAATATTTTGCTAGCATCAATGACCAATACTCTCTTCTAGTTTCAATTATATATATATATATAGGGAAATGTATGCATCCAACTATTCCCTGTCTAGCTATGAGAAGAGATTGGATTTGTTAACTTCAGTAGGGAAACCAATCTAGGAGAAGGAAAACTCTGAATACAAAATTCACAAAAGATTGACTTTGTATAACTAACGCACACACACACACACACACACGCACAGCTTAATAAAAATGACATGATTGTTTACTTATTGAACAGTACTTCTGTGTATTCTGCTAAGGATAAAATGTTACTATAAAATTAATTAAATGGAAAAATGAATTTAGACGTGACAAATTGTATCTTAACTTTTTTAAACCTCAGATATCCTATACCTGAGTTTAAGAAATTTGTTAACAGGAATAAATACGAATCGTATTCAAACTTTGCTCCAGATTGCAGACCTCTTTGATTTTATTGCTGACTCATCATTCCATTAATAAATAACTATTATTATTAATATTTGATGTAATCTTTATAAGCCCCAAATTTTGTGGCCCTATTGATTTTGGAGTCACCTCTTCATTGACATTACTCACTGGTCCACTAGGTGGTAGTACCTGTTAAGGTCCCACCCAGAACTGTAACTAGAGCAGCTCAAATCCTTTGGCTGGGGGAGGAAGGGCACACTACCAAGAGAGACCCAAAATAGTCATGCATTTATGAAGGTTTTTCTAAGATTATATTCTAAATGTCATATATATCATTTGAGAATTACTTTTTTAATACAAAACCAGATTTTTCTAAATGAGTGGAACCTTTACAAGTATCTATATCTACCAACCTATATCCACTTTCATTAGTCTCTCATACATTTCATCAGTTCTAGTATAATAATTTGGGTGAATAATTTTCTATACAGCCTCTTCTTCATCTGCAGTTATTGCAGATGAAGAAGAGCCTGTATAGAAAATTATTCACCCAAACTTAACTAGTATTAACAAAGGCCAAATTTCCATTGCAGTTATTGCAGATGAAGAAGAGCCTGTATAGAAAATTATTCACCCAAACTTAACTAGTATTAACAAAGGCCAAATTTCCATTGCAGTTATTGCAGATGAAGAAGAGCCTGTATAGAAAATTATTCACCCAAACTTAACTCGTATAAACAAAGGCCAAATTTCCATTGCAGTTATTGCAGATGAAGAAGATCCTGTATAGAAAATTATTCACCCAAACTTAACTAGTATTAACAAAGGCCAAATTTCCATTGCAGAAAAAATCTGCAATGAACTAGTCCATCATATGCCTTCACTTCCCTATGTACCAAGCAATCCAGAAAATTGGCTGGAAAAAATGTCTGACTCACAACAATATTGTCAGAAGATGACCTGAAAGAGTTTATATTTACTTTCCATATAACGCTGCAAGATGACAATTTACAAACATGTTGTAAACAAAAAAGAAACTATTTCTTAATCTTGGCTCGTGTATTTTGAGGAACTCGATATTTTACTTGTGTTGTAAAATCATTGGGATGAAATGAAAGACCATTTCATAGTAACACCAAAACATGGAGGGTCTATCTAAAGAATTGAAGGATCCAGTAATTTGCATCAATAGTGCTTTAGTCACTAAGGAATTTCAATGAATTTGCCATAGATAAGAAAGAAATTCATCTTTTTCTTCAAAAAAGACAGTTTTGGAGGGCTGTTTTAGAGTAGCTTATTGATATTGTTATCAAAAGAATTTTTGCTTTTAAGAGTTTAGAAACAGTATTAGGCTCAGTCAACAATGGAAACTTTAGATTGTTTGAGCTTTTACCAAAAATGGATCCAGTATCAAATGAGATACACAATAGTCTCACACAAAATAAAAGCCATGATCACTTAACACAAAATGAGTTGATCCACTTGCTTGTCAAAGAAGTCAAAAAAGAAAATTTGCAACAGTTAAATACTGTTAAATACTTCACCATGATTCTCAACTGCATGCTTGAATTCTTCCATCAAGAAGAATTAATTGTCATTCTTGGCCAGTTTGATCCAGGAAAAGAAGCCGTAGTACATTAGGTCTATTTTGGTTACCTCAAAGTCAATGTCAGTTTAGTTAAAGGCTAGTTGAACCTATTTTGGGAATGAGACCAACAACCAAATCTTCCAAATTATTGAGGCCAGTCATTTAATAACAACTAACATGAAAGGGAAAGCAGGCTAGTGTACGATTTTAAATCCTTAGAATAAATCCTAAGGCTTTGTATGTGCCGTGCATTAACTATTCACTGAATCTGGTTGATGTTGACAGCACCAAACCGTTTGCCAAAGTTTTGACATTTTTTTTATGTTCTCATAAGGTTGCACACCATATTTTCTTTGTCTACAAAACGTTGGAGAATTTTAGTCTATCAAATCTCTATCAGACACCTGTTGAACTATTTTGATTCTTCTTGGCAGATTCTTAGAACATCTGGAAAAGTTCTTGATTGCGAAAAAGGAAAGAACTGTCATAGAAGCAAATCCCATCATAGAGTTTCATTTTGTCAATCCTCATTTGGTATAACTTTTTTTTTTTCAAATTTACAAAGCTAGTAAAACAATCCTATCCTACAGTATTTCACTGGGTGTCATGGGAATAAAATCAAGATAACTAACATGTTTTTTCGAAAACTATTGCAAGAAGAGATACACTAGTGCTCTCTCAACTGCTTAGGAAAATGAAGAAGACATAAGCGTTGCTCATGTTTTCTCTCTTATTTGAACTGGAAGAAAAAAAATGTCTGTCTATGAAGCAGGAGATGAAAGAAGAAACTTCACACCCAAAAACCAGTTCAAGAGGGATTTCCTTCTGTAAATGATGAACTATGCTTTGCAATATATAAAAAATTATTTCCAACAGATGAATGTTCCCAGTGTGTTTCCATTTTTTTTTATACAAGTGCTTTCAAAGAAAACTAGCTTTTCGTCAGAATTTTCAGAAAAAGATGGGATACATCAATCTTTTTGAAGTGGAGTTGGAATTAGAACAGTTTCATTAGATTGTTATAGAAAATAAAGTAGGCTTGAAAACTATTTACAACTTTCTTAATTACATCTATACAAAATGTTTGCAAGAAATGTATGTAAATGTCTCAATGGCTCTTTGTATTTTATTAATGTGCCTTGTGATAGGTTGAGTACTAAAAGAAGTTTCAGCAAAGTGAAAGTGATTAAAACATTTCATAGATCTACTATGATGGATGACAGACTCTGTTCATTAGTTATGTTGTCTATTGAAAGATCATGTGCTTGGACTCTGAAATATGATCACATTGATGCTTTTACTGATAGAAAGGCTTATCGCAAACCTTTCTGTTAATAATGAATGCATGTCATGATTGCCTTTTGTATGATAATTAACTTACCTGTTCACAATTTCACTTGACTTGCCCAGTCGGCTGGGGCTGTATAATACACCGACTCTATCTCTGTAGAGGGGTAAGACTCTCCCAATGAGTGTTCTGGATATGACACTAAACAATTTGATGGTGAGGTTCCAGTAATGCTGGAGCTTTGGAGAATGTGAAGTACCCCTACTGTACCATCACTCTCAGATCCACTCTGGCCCGGAGTAGTAGCACCTGATAAGGGTCCTATCTATGGGTCAAATAGAACTAAACTGTACTTATACTAAACTGAATTGTTTGAAATAGAACTGTTCATATGTATGAAATGGATTTGGCATTAATAACCAACATTGGTTGATGTGTCATGAAACCAAACCAAATCAAACCAAAAATTTCACTTGACAGCCTTCTGCTTATTTTGTAATATGATATCAATCATTTTATACTATTGTTGAATTCATGTTACATCTAATATAATGAATATTTAGATATTGAGTACTACTGTAAGGTTTTGTCTTTTTTTATTTATGCAATATTTTCAATTCATATTAACATTTGATTTCTGTTTATAATTCTATTTTAAGAGAGAGACCTATAGCAAACATTCAATTGTTGGGAGGGGGAGTATAGTTAACACAGGACTGATTTTATATGCAGACCAATTAGATCTGTGTGAGATAATCAAGTGTCTGCCTGTTTAAAATGATTGTGATTCAAAAGTACTAGTATTAGATAAGAATACTTGTAACTATATAACTGTGTGCAAATTATTTATTCAAGATAGGAATACATGATACTGTATGCAAAAAAATAGGATTAATTACTTGAAACCATATAGTAAAGTTGCTGACCATGGTCGAGGGTGACCAGAAGGCTCTCTTTTCAATAGCTACTACACTGAGGTGTAGGGGAGGGCACTACTCCTTTCCCTGGATTGTTCCACTTTACCCTTGATACGTACCTTATATTGCTGAGTGCTAAGCAAGGAGGTATCAAGTACCATTTTTAAAGTCTTTGGTATGACGCGACCTGGGATTGAGCCCAGGTCTCCCAGAAGATTAGCAAACTCTCTACCCACTAAGCCATAAACTGTGAACAAATTATATGTATTAAATTTTGGCATTAAATTACCCATAAGAGGTTGATATGCCATTGGAAAAAATGAACCAAACTAAACACAATGATTTGGCACACAGGGTAGTGTATTGTAAAATAGCGGTCAGCTTGAAATACGAGGGTTTGGGTTTTATTAGGTTAAACAAATATTCAAATGTCAAATGACTTTTTAATAGATACACTAAGAAAGAATTGTCTTAAGCATAGAGACTAAATTTCCTTACAATGCGACTGAATTGTTTAAAGCTATCTCAAGCCTTAAGACCAATTCTTATGAGATTTCTTTTAAATAGAATTAATTCTGTTGGCAAATTTGACATGTACCATAATGCTAATATGACTACAACATCAAAAATAAAACTTTTTTTGTTTATAAAATGCCAAGAAATTTATGTTATGTAATGCGTAGTGTTTCAATTTTTTCCCATTTATACTGTTTTGGTTTTAATTCTATTTATAAGAAGTAATTGCTGGGGACAAGTAAAGTCACCTCAACTGAAACTAAATAGAAATACTTGAAACCATTTATCTGTGTACAAAAAAAATGAGCCCAGGCTTATTTAGAAGTGTTATCTACAAAATATGTTCTCAAATTATATGTATGTTTAGAATGCAGCGAGCAATCTTGAACAAGTCCTGGTGGCAACACCCTACAAGGCACCAACTATATGGCCACCTGCCTCCCATCATGAAAACTATCCAAGTTAGATGAACCAGACATGCAGGACACTGTTGGAGAAGCAGGGACGAGCTCATAAGTGATGTACTCCTATGGACCCCCACATATGGCCGAGCAAAAGCAGGACGACCAGCGCGAACATACATACAGCAGTTATGTGAAGATATGGGATGTAGCCCTGATGAAGACCTGTCAGAGGCGATGAACGATAGGGAGAAGTGGCGAGAGAGGGTCAGGAATATCCGTGCTAGCGGCACGACATGATGATGATATGTATGTTTAATATATATGTATGATATGCCATAAAACCCTACCAAGCTATATATATATATATATATATATATGGTTTGGCTTTATGACACACACACACACACACCCACACGCAAAAAATATATATATATATATAAGCCTTTTCTCAGTCTACTACAGGATTCAAGCCTTCCTCCAAGGTCTGTAAGACATGGTGAATAATGGGTCATAGCCAGCCAGACTGACCAATGATAAGTGGGCTGGGTTTTGAGTTCAGAGTTTTTTACTTTTTATATATATATATATATATATATATATATATATGTATATATATGATTTTACTCTAATATATGTGAGAAACCTAAACTTTAAAACATATTTCTATAAAAATATTTTTTCTGCAAATTTACAAATGTCTTTCTGATATTTTGATGTGTTTCCTCTTAGGTCAAAATTTTA
Organism: Sepioteuthis lessoniana; assembly: GCA_963585895.1. NCBI lineage: Eukaryota > Metazoa > Mollusca > Cephalopoda > Myopsida > Loliginidae > Sepioteuthis > Sepioteuthis lessoniana. The sequence goes on from OY757920.1 coordinate 10,186,346, forward strand.
TTTGACTGGAGAAAGAAAAAAAAGCCTTTTTTTTTTTTTTTGGCAATATGACATCAGTCAAGCATTAACTAAATCCTTTAACCTTCCCATTTTTTCATTGGACAATAGATTCATTATTAGAAGTTTATAATATAAAGAATCTAGAGAAAAATGATTTATAAGACACAGACAAAAATCTTTAATGAATAATAGTTATCCAAAGTTGATTAAATCATACTTCACCTAAGCTTCTTTCTCTTCCTACAATTACCAAATAAGAAAAAATTAATAATAAAAGCAAAGTATTACATTGATAAAAGGACAATGCTATTTTTATTTTTAGTAAAAAGTGAATACTGAGAAAATTTATTATAACGGTTGGCTATTTTAGTCACATTTTTGCCATCAACTGCTCAATGTTTTGTTCTTATGACAAGTATCCATTTTCTAAAGACACAATAGATGATTTTGTATGACTGGGCCATTTATTTATTTATTGCAACATTTAATCACTGGCCATCATTATTTTTTTTTTTTATGTACCCAACTAAAATGTTTCTGCCATTTGCCTGTAACAGAAGTGTTCAACTGATAGACTTCTTTTTGATCATCATTACTCATCAACACCCTCATAAAATGAATTTATAAATTTAACAAGGCTTTGGGGGCTTTAGTTAAGGTTCCATTAGTTTTTAGGATCATCATTAATTCTTGTTGTATCTTTAACATTTTTATCACAGAAATAAAAAGACAAGCACTTAAAATCTTTCACCTTCACATGACCTGAAGGAAAAAGGGAGCCAGATATGTAAATATTTGATGAGGACGATCAATGTTGTAATATAGAAATTTTGGCATTAGTATCTTCACCTTTGTTCTTTCAACCATGATGTTCAGGTCAGTTGGGTTTTTGACCTTCAAACTTTTATCTAAAGATCTAAGAAGTATTGTTATTATTTGATGGACTATTTGAACAAGTATGCAAACTTTTTTTTTTTTTATCACTACATTTTAATCAATGGATTCTCAAGCCATAGTTGGTTGTCTGGTTTATCTAGAAATCTTCAATATTTTACTATGTCAGACAAATCATTGTCACTTGATAGAACAAAGAGATGGACATTGTAGAAAAGAAAAGAATTTAAGGTTTCCAGGCATAACATCTATGAGAGGAAGGTTGACACTACCCTCATCCAAAGTGCAGTGATCAAAACAACAATGATGGAGATACTAGTCTGATTAAGTCATCAAATAATTAGAATATTATCTAGTGTATAGTATTCTTAAGAAAATATCAAAGTTTTTCTGAGATTAAGCAAAATCAGAAAATCTGATTTTAAAAAATTAATATTTGAATATTTTTTGAGTTTAGCAAGTAGAAAGAGTTATTAGTTATCAAAAAGAATTTGTATTCAATCTTTTTCTTTTGCTTACTTTAAGTAAAAACCTTTAAATTCTTATGAGTTATTTGCATATCACTTATTTAATATCAGTTTTTTCTCCAACTAGACATTACATAGAAAATTATAGATGGCCAACATTTTTATCTCTATCTCCACTTAACATAGAAAATTATAGATGGCCAACATTTTTATTTCTATCTCCACTTAACATAGAAAATTATAGATGGCCAACATTTTTATTTCTATCTCCACTTAACGTAGAAAATTATAGATGGCCAACATTTTTATTTCTATCTCCACTTTACATAGAAAATTATAGATGGCCAACATTTTTATTTCTATCTCCACTTAACATAGAAAATTATAGATGGCCAACATTTTTATTTCTATCTCCACTTAACGTAGAAAATTATAGATGGCCAACATTTTTATTTCTATCTCCACTTAACATAGAAAATTATAGATGGCCAACATTTTTATCTCTATCTCCACTTAACATAGAAAATTATAGATGGCCAACATTTTTATTTCTATCTCCACTTAACATAGAAAATTATAGATGGCCAACATTTTTATCTCTATCTCCACTTAACGTAGAAAATTATAGATGGCCAACATTTTTTTCTCTATCTCCACTTTACATAGAAAATTATAGATGGCCAACATTTTTATTTCTATCTCCACTTAACATAGAAAATTATAGATGGCCAACATTTTTTTCTCTATCTCCACTTTACATAGAAAATTATAGATGGCCAACATTTTTATCTCTATCTCCACTTAACGTAGAAAATTATAGATGGCCAACATTTTTATCTCTATCTCCACTTAACGTAGAAAATTATAGATGCCCAACATTTTTTTCTCTATCTCCACTTAACGTAGAAAATTATAGATGGCCAACATTTTTATTTCTATCTCCACTTAACATAGAAAATTATAGATGGCCAACATTTTTTTCTCTATCTCCACTTTACATAGAAAATTATAGATGGCCAACATTTTTATTTCTATCTCCACTTAACATAGAAAATTATAGATGGCCAACATTTTTATCTCTATCTCCACTTAACGTAGAAAATTATAGATGGCCAACATTTTTTTCTCTATCTCCACTTAAAGTAGAAAATTATAGATGGCCAACATTTTTTTCTCTATCTCCACTTTACATAGAAAATTATAGATGGCCAACATTTTTATTTCTATCTCCACTTAACGTAGAAAATTATAGATGGCCAACATTTTTATCTCTATCTCCACTTAACATAGAAAATTATAGATGGCCAACATTTTTATCTCTATCTCCACTTAACGTAGAAAATTATAGATGGCCAACATTTTTATCTCTATCTCCACTTAACATAGAAAATTATAGATGGCCAACATTTTTTTCTCTATCTCCACTTTACATAGAAAATTATAGATGGCCAACATTTTTATTTCTATCTCCACTTAACATAGAAAATTATAGATGGCCAACATTTTTATTTCTATCTCCACTTTACATAGAAAATTATAGATGGCCAACATTTTTTTCTCTATCTCCACTTAACATAGAAAATTATAGATGGCCAACATTTTTATTTCTATCTCCACTTAACGTAGAAAATTATAGATGGCCAACATTTTTTTCTCTATCTCCACTTTACATAGAAAATTATAGATGGCCAACATTTTTATCTCTATCTCCACTTAACGTAGAAAATTATAGATAGCCAACATTTTTTTCTCTATCTCCACTTTACATAGAAAATTATAGATGGCCAACATTTTTATTTCTATCTCCACTTAACATAGAAAATTATAGATGGCCAACATTTTTTTCTCTATCTCCACTTTACATAGAAAATTATAGATGGCCAACATTTTTATTTCTATCTCTACTTAACGTAGAAAATTATAGATGGCCAACATTTTTATTTCTATCTCCACTTAACATAGAAAATTATAGATGGCCAACATTTTTATCTCTATCTCCACTTAACGTAGAAAATTATAGATAGCCAACATTTTTTTCTCTATCTCCACTTTACATAGAAAATTATAGATGGCCAACATTTTTATTTCTATCTCCACTTAACATAGAAAATTATAGATGGCCAACATTTTTTTCTCTATCTCCACTTTACATAGAAAATTATAGATGGCCAACATTTTTATTTCTATCTCTACTTAACGTAGAAAATTATAGATGGCCAACATTTTTATTTCTATCTAGACTTTACATAGAGCATTGTAGAGGGCTAATATTTTTATATGGGTTTTGGAATAAATATCTGAGACATTTTGATAAAATTACAAATAATGCTAAGAATCTATTGTACTCTTTATGTGCAATGAGAAGGTATTATGCAAGCTATAGTTATCTGCAGTGACCAAGAAACTTATACTTTGAGGCTCTTATCTATCTTCAGGTCTTAAATGGATGATTGTTAGTGAGAGCAGACATTAATTTTACATTAATTAATTTACAAAGTCTTTTGCTATTCATTGTTATACTTCAGCCATCCTTGAAAATATAGCAGCTATTTTTTGTTGCCATTACTAAAGTAATTAATTATGGATAATGAATTCACCATCTAGTTTCTATGTATTTTTTTTTATATCTCTTTCCATCATTGCTTGAAAAGATGAGAAGATATGACTGGCTATAGAACAGAACACAGAAAACATTAGTCATGCCTTTTCTAAAAGTGTTCAAATGAAATGACATTTTTATATATAACTCTTATACACAATTTGTTTTTACATAGGGATTTGCTTATAATATTATTTATTTATAGAAATCTAAATATATGTAAATTTATTATCTCGCCAGCTATTTATCCATATATATTGAGATTGGCCTAAAGTTAGTTTTTATAAATATCCCAATTTATTATCTATCAATATATATATATATATATATAGATAGATAGATGCTTGTATCATCAGATATAGCTGTATGTCTAATGTTGTTCCTCTAATAAAATTCTTGTATCATTTCAACACTTGCTAAATTTAACAACTAAGTTTATTCCTCAATTATCCGCTGTAATCACGTCGACTTAAATCTTGCAAAGATTTCTGACAAAACAGCTGATTAGAGAGCAAATTAGATTAACATGATTTTAAAAATAGAATGACTGGAAATAACAAAACCTCATATCTCAACACTCTTCCACAGCCAACCATCATCCAGGGTGGTGGTGGTGGTGGTGGTGCCAGTGCTTTGGTTTTCCTGGGTCATTATTTACTTTCATGTTTTAAATCTGGTTTCTCATGAACATATCATTCTTGATGAATCTATCATTTAAGTTTAAAATAAAATTGCATAAGTAATTAAATAGAACCTCCCACCATTCACAATTTTCTTTTAGTGTCTTCTCTTGAATCAGATATTTTAGATTTAAAGTAGCCCACCATCAAAGCAAATCTCATCTTTTCTTGGTGGTAGCTCATCAATTATTGGATGCTGGTTAAAGATATTATTTTGCTTCCTTATTTTGAAGTAATGGTGTAATATTTGTATTATACATATATCACACACACCTTGGGAAAACATCCCTTAGATTTCATGTTGATCTTCAAGAGAAACAAGTAGAACTAAGTTAGTTACCATTTTAAAAAATCGATTATTTCTCTTACATCTGTATATTACTAAAATTCTCTTTTTATGTGACCATAATTTTACAAAATCAGCCAGCATATTATAGTAAAATTTTGTAGGGTTCGAATTCTCACTGGACTTAATTTTTTTAGCATCTAGATTCTTAATATATTGGAGATAACTTTAAATTACTTATTAGAACACTTTACTGATTTCTGAATAGATGCCTCAATATCATCATTGACCACTGCCAAAAGGTTTACTAATAATTTTATTGAATCTTAATTGACTTTAGGTCACAAGTTAACAATACTATGTTCAGTCCTTCTAAACAGGAGTTTATATGCATAGTACAGACACACACACACACAGAGTGTTTAATTCAACTATTATCTTATTTAATGTATGCTTTTGATTTTAATAAAATATCAGTTAGTCTTGTAACTGGTATACTAAATATATTTAACAACAAATAGATATATAGATACAACCTATGTATTATTGCCAACATTGTATATGCTTTTTAATATATGCTGTCATAAATACATTAAAATATATAATTAAATTTTTCATACAAAAAATACCACTGTGAAAAAATTAAAAATATAAACAATTCTTTGACTTGAAACCCAACAGAAACTTGAACTTACTCTTAAGAATAACTAATGATAGTTTAAAGATCTTGAACCAAACATTTACTTGTAATTTACTAGGTTTTTTGCTTAGATGTGGCACAAGGCCATATGAATGGGGCACCAAATGAGATTCAAACTCACTCGTTTACCCAAATATAAATCTTTTCTTCTTCTCTCATCCATGTGTGTGTGTATATATATATATATATATACACACACACATCAGAAAGGCATGAATCCATGTTTTCTACCTTCAGACTTGTATGAATAGTTAGGCAAATTGGGCTCTCTAGCCCTGGTAGGAACGATAAAAACTCTAAATTCATTATCAGCTCCATTGCTGAACCGAGTAATCAAAAACTTCCTCAGTATTTTCTCCCAATTTGAACATTTCTGAAAAGGGCCATCAAGAGGTCAAACATGACTCTATAAAACAAGGTATAAAGTACCAATTGTTTGAGGAGGGTGCAGAATACACTGCACCTCTGCAGAGAAGTAAAACTCCCTCAATGAGCAGCCCATTTGGCTGGGGCTGTAGAATACACTGACTGCATCTCTGCAGAAGGGTAAGACTCCCCCAATAAGTGTCATGATGAGGCTTCAGTAATGCTGGAGCTTTGGGCGATGCAGAGCACCCCTTCATTGCCATTACTTGCAGGTCCACTCTGACCTGAAATCATAGCACCTGTTTGTGTCCCATATATATAAATGGCCCAGTTGGCTTGGTCTGTAAACTTCACCAACTGCATCTCTGCAGAGAGGTAAGACTCACCCCCCACCAACGAGTGTCCCAAATATGACACTAAACAATCTGATGGTGAGGCTCCTGCAATGCTGGAGCTTTGGAGTACCCCTTCACTGCTATCATTCCCAGGTCTAGTCTGGCCTGGGTTGGTGGCACCTAATTGTGTCCTATCTATGGGTCAAATCAGGGAAAGGAGTAGCGCCCTCTCCTAAACCTTGGTGTAGTAGCTTTGAAAAGGGAGTCTTTGGGTTGTCCTCGACTACAGTTGCCAACTTAACTTAATAGGACAAATAGAACTGTTTGACATTTGAACTAAGTGGAAACAAATGACTTATGCTAAACTGAATTGCTTGAAATAGAACTGTTTAATCATTTAACTGCATGTAAACAAACTGATGTTTAACTGAATTGTTTATGTTTAATAGCAATACTAGAAAACAAATTTGTACAAACAAATGCATAAGAGTAAATAAAATTATTCATATTAGATAGAAATAAGTGAAATATTATAACTGTATGCAAAAAAATGAGCTCAGGCTTTTGAAATCATATATTTAATATATATGTATAAAAAGGATTTGGCATTAAATAACCTACATGGGTTGATATGCCATAAAACCAAACCAATTGTTTGAAACTTTTTAGGCTATTACTTACTTGCTTTCCAGACAACATTGCTAGCACCCCCAAACACATCCTGACCACATCATTTAAATGTATTAGGTGTTTGTGACTTAGATTTTGTCATAGTTTTGAGTGGAGATAAGTCCTCCTTTGATTCTGATACCATCATGCTACCCCAATACTGCCATTTTTCTTCACCACTTGATCATATCTTTCTACTGCCTCCAGGAGACAGTCCCACCTACTTTAGGAATGACTGCTTTATAATGTTTCCAGTATCACTGCACCACACATAGACATTTTTTTTAAAACAATATATTCATAAATACATAGATAAGATATATTCTTAATGATAGGAATATATTGTTTTCAGTAATGTATCTACCATTTCCATTTCTAAAGAATGTTCTGATCATTAAACTCTCTTCCTATTCTTCTTTTCCAACATTTATATTTTAGATGTATTCTCCCTTTTCATATACTCAGTATCTCACAATACACCCTCATCTCTTGTTCCCTTCCCTTTCAATCAATGCTTAATTATCGAATTGTATCAGACTTCTCTTGATATCACCTCTTAGTTCAGCCTCACTTTAACTTCATTTGCCGATCCCAGTTAACCAATCAATGACAAGAGCATAAGAAATAAAAAAAAAAAAAAAAAACAACTTCCTATTTTTCAGATGTTTCCATCCCAGTTTCTTTTTCTCTTTGTTTCACTAGAGATTTTTTTGCTACAAGCTGTAGATTGTTAGATTCTCAGAAGCTAAAAATAGCACAGATTTTAATTTTATATTTGACAGAAAAGGTATAAAATACAGAAAAAATATCAAGACAATTTTCCTGCTGGAAAAGTCTCGGATCATGAACATTGCTGACTTAACAATAACTTACAAGGATTTTATCTTAAAAGAGCAAATTAGATCTTAAACAAGTTTTTTTTTTCTGCTTTTGTACTAGTACTTTATAAATGTATTAAGAAATGTAAAAGTTTCCAGCATTTTATTTTTTATTAAAAAAGCACCCCCAACTCCCCCAAAATCTTGTTCTCTACAATGTATTGTCTTTAGATTTTAAAAAATATGGAAATTTTGCACATATCTAATATTTATAAAATAAACAAAAACAGATGTCAGTTTCATGTACAAAATAGAATTGCACTGGCACCTGCACCACTCTTTTTACTAATGTCATATATACAAATACATACCCCCCACACACACACACATATATATATATATATATGCATATACAAATACACATACATATATACTTATATACGCATATATACATATTTGTACTTATATGAATATACATGCATGTGTATATATATATATATATACACACACACACACACACATGCGCAAATATATATACATATATGTATACGCATATATGTACACTCATGTATATGTATATATATGTATATAAATATACATATATATGTTATTGTGGCCTTGTGCTAGACCAAGCCAAGTTTAATAAATATATATTGGCTTGCATTATGACTGCACATTTGTCTGATAAAAAGAAAGCTTTCTCTATAAGAGAGAAATAGTTGAAATAATAAAAATTGCTGTAAACCATATAAATAAATTCTATGAATGACATAATAAAAACTGCTTGGCATTTGCTTTTATGTATTTTGAAGCCATTTTATCAACATTTCTTTTCTCATTTAATCCCTACCTTTATTTACATTGAGCTTAACCTCTCTCTCTCTCTCTCTCTCTCTCTCTCTCTCGACTATTATTTTACTTATATTACTCATAAACTCAAAACACTTTAAAATTTGTATGTATATGTGAAGTGCATTGTTTTAAGTAACATTATTTTTGAAAACAGGAACAAAAAATGTATTATTTCTTCTTTCTCTTTCACTGTAAAAAAAAAAACCTAATATATATATATTTTTAAAAATAATCTAGTTCATTTAGTTTAAAAATTAAGTTGTTACTATTTCTTGAAGCATTTTGAATTAACTGAGAAAATTGCTTTATAACAAACCCTTCTTAGAATTCTTCTGATAAAACTTTTATTAAAAACCACCTGGTTTAACTGTGATAAACTTTAAGTTCATAGATTGTTCAGATATAATTTGCACCAGTTAAAACGAGTGAGTTTGAAGGCTTGTCTTTTGACCCAAGAATGCAATATTTTTAGTTTCATTCAGCAAATAAAGTATTCATAGAAATCTCTTCATTCTGTTAGAATTTGTGACAGATCTATAATTAAGTATGAGGAGTGCTGAAAAGTTCTCAACCCAGCCAGTAAAGGATTTTTGTAAATTGTAAAAAAAAACTTGAAAAATAATGTACCAAGTATGTTAAACTATTGTATCAATACATGGAATAGCATTTGATATATATTGTTTTGGTAAATAGTATGTATGTTCTATAGTTCTTGGTCACCCTCTTCTTAGCTGCCCAGTTGGAATACTTTGACTGTCCTTCAGATGGTTGATCTCGCTATGATTCAGATGCCAAGTGGTCACATGACCTGCAACAATTTGCTTTGGCCCGTTCTGATCAATCGGACGTTCATATCTAGACCTTGATAACTAAGTCTCGACAGTTTTCTTCAAGTTTCTCTTATGGCAAACAAACACCTCACCTTTTTTTATTTTAAGGGTGCTAGAAGTTAGTGGGTAAGGGTCAATTGTGTCAGAAGGAACAAGACTTTGACCACCTTTAACTTTAAAGTACTAGGTTTTCATTACTAAAAGCCTGAAATTAGCAAGTGCTTTAAGTAACCCTCCCAACACAAGTATACTGATTGATGTAGCCCTATTCCTAACAAGGTGAATGGGTATCATCCTTAGTAAATTCCCAACAGAAGTTGGACTTCCTAGTGGATGATGGAGCACAAGACCCGTGATACAAACAACATGTACGGAAAATACAAATTAAAAAAATCCCAAACTAAGTCTCTCTGAATCCAGTTCAAAAAATGAAATAACAACAGAATTACCCATATTTATTAGAATTAAATAATCTTCTTTCACCAAACTGTCCACTTTCTTGATAGAAAAAATAATTTCCAGCCGAGTAAACCTTCAAACTCTGAAGAAAATTAGAATAAACAATCTATTTGTAGAGGTTCATAACAAAAGACCTGCTGAAAATCAAAATAAAAACTTTCCACAACTTGAAATGCAAAACTTACACTAAAAGCTTACCATATCAAAAGGGAGTTATCAAAAGCAAGGAGTTATCTCTAGGTAACCTAGAGAAAATAAAAATACCCTTAGGAAAACAAGAATTCAAAGACTACAAAAGGATTATCATTAGAAAGAGGTGGTGAAGAAATATAAGCCTATACATTCATTTTGATATTTAACAAATCTGTTATCTTCAAGGAAATAAAGATTGGATACTACCTCAAAAAGGTAGAACAGTACATTACTGCATCCTTAAGAAGCTTTAAATGTCAAAAATATGGCCACCACAAGAAGAACAGCTGAAGGCATCTTGCCTACAAAAGCCACAGCACAAGGAAGGAGATTGTCCTCATGAAACCAAATGCTCAGACTGTCAATAGAACCATTCCAGCATGAAGGTTAAGTATAAATAAGTAAAGTTGGTGACCATAGTTGAGGGCAACCAGAAGACTCCCTTTTCAATAGCTACAATACCAAGGTGTATGGGAGGGTGCTACTCCTTTCCCTGGACTGCTCCACTTTACCCTTGATTACCTTAAACTGCTGAGTGCTAAGCAAGGAGGTATCAAGTACCATTTTTAAAGTCTTTGGTATAACATGACCTGGGATTGAACCCCAATGAGCCGGTTGAATGAATCATAATTCCTACACTGAAAATGAGTCCAATCAGCAGTGTCAACAGCAACAACAATGATTAAATTAATAAATACAGAGCTCACATTGAAAAACTACAGCAACTAAGACCAAACGATTGTCCAAAATTCCAAGAACGGTTAAAGAAACCACACTCAGCTGAAATCTACCAAATAGAAAAACAAACACAAAATAAACAAAAGATCCCAAAACAAACACTCATACCATTGCAAAAAAAAGTATCTTCTAAATCAAGTTGTGTAAAGGGAAAATCACAAAAATCATTGATCAGCTCACTAATTCCCAAAATTAATAACTCTAGAAAAATCAATATAACTAATTCAAAACTAATCACCAAAGCAATTGATGAAACACATTCTAACTACTCGCAGCCAAACTTGAACCCTCCCACTAATCCATAATAAATCATACTTAACAATGCAACTCACAAGGATTAACCACATCCCTAAATAGATCCTATAATGTAGAAAACAGGAATATTGAAACTGACAACATGATTGCAAACTTCAATCTAGCGTGTGCTTTGTAGACAGTCTTGTTTCATAGATGTATCTTAATTTTTTTATATATATGAATACATAAAAAAATTAAGATACATCTATGAAACAAGACCGTCTTCAAAGCACATACCTGTGAAGCAAAATTTATCAACTAATCTTTGTCTTTGACTCTAACAGTGTATTTATAAATAAAAATATGTATTTATAAACTATTCTCTTACAAATAATATATATATATATATATATATATATATATATATATAAAGAATATTTGGTATTAAATAACCCACAAGGTTATATACTAACCAACCAACCTTCTTGATAGGGCCAGCAATTTTGCAGCACCTTCTCTATTATTGATATCAAAATAGTTTTCATTAGTTCTGTAATGAATTTTTTCATCAGATGAGTTGAGATAACTGAAGATCATGAGATGACAAACCCATTTTACTCTCCTCCATATTCTTGTTGATTCTAACACTGCTGTTGTTTAAATTGTATGACTTCTTTCTTGGATTTCCAATCTTCTGTGTAAAATCTATGGGGTTATTTTAAACACTCCACTAATTATCAATTCTATGATCACCTTTGTATACTAGCTTTTTAGTTCACTGGCAATGTCTTATTATTTATCTAGATATTTCCTGTCTTGGTCTACTGGAGATATAACATTCACAATGACAGATGTTTTTATCCTTCTTTATAGTGGCTAGATCTGTCTCCTGGTTTCAATGTGGCAATTCATTTGAATTTCAAAATCTAAAAGTTTTTTTTCTTGTTCTATTCTCTTGAACAGTTTCTTGTTTATGCTTCCACTATTTGCCTACATGGACCAAATTCCCACTTAATCACATTTCCTGCTCTGTCATATCTGTTTTTATATAATTATTTCATACATTTGTATTTTTGCATCAAATGTCTGATGGCTGTTTCTATCAATTGATGGATCTCATGTCTCTTTAAATTATCAGCACCTTGCTCAGGATTTTAACAACCCTCAACACTATTCTGACTTAGACAGCTTTAATTATTTCTTAAAGTTTTGTTTTAATCTTTGCTTTCTACTCGCACAAAATTGACTTTCATGTTCCCCTGCTCTTTCAGTTATTATGGTATTTTTCTATATTTCTGGCTTCACCCTATAGTTTGCAGGCACAGTCACATCCTCAGTCTCTCAGATTTTCTTTCTCTTCTTCACAACAATTAAATCCAGTCATTATATTTGGATGGGATGATTCCTCTGAGTCGCAAAATCACAAAGAATCTTACTCTTTTTATTTTCTTTGATGCTTCTGGTTTGTGCTGATGCAGTTGATTTACACTGTCAAACATATGTCATTTGTACAATTCTCAATATACCACTGTTATTACTTTGTTATGTTTGGTTTTTGTTATTCTTTGAAACAGTTCACTGAATTCACTTGAAATGTAATTTACCATTTCATTTATTTCTATACAAAGTAGCATGCTTCTGTAATTAGTAATTTGATATAATTAGTATTGATGCATTTGGACTGGGTTGCAATTATAAGAGATTCAGTTTCCTTTTTTAGGTGACCTCTGCTTAACCACACCTATAGTTCATCATCTGCAACAGTTTCTTTTATATTCTCAGTATCTGATTTTCTCCTTTCATTTTTTTTTTCTGACATTCCACTCTCTCTCTGAGTTTGTTGTCTTTTTATTACTTACTTTATCATATATGGTTGTCATATTTATTTTTCTGTTTTGTTGTTTATATTTTGAAAAGCTCATCATAAATTATTGAACTAGCCTTTAATACCAATGACTTTCTCTTAATATATTATTTGCTGTTATCATATTTCCTGGGTCATTCATCTATTGATTCAAGTTTTTCTCTTGCCCAACCTAGGAAGTATCCTGATCTCTTCTCTATTCATACTGCCTATATATTCTTTCTTTAAAATTTTTACTGTTTGAATTTGTTTTTAGAATCTATGTCATCCTCTCAAAATTCTCCTTTTTATATTTTCTTATAGTTTATTGATTTAGTGCAAAGTATTCATAGCATAACCGGGCCATTGGTCTAATGAGTAGAGTGTTCGCCAATGGTCCGGGAGACCAGGGTTCAATCTCAGGTCGAGTCATACCAAAGACTCAAAAAAATGGTACTTGATGCCACCTTGCTTAACACTCAGCATTATAAGGAAAGGATCAAGAGTAAAGTGGAGTAATCAAGGAAATTAAGTTGCACCCTCCCCTAGACCTTGGTGTGGTAGTTATTGAAAAGGAAGCTTTTGGGTCACCCTCGACTATGGTTGCCAACTTTACTTTTTTTATTCACAGCATTCATTTCAGATTAATTCCTTTATTTGGTTATATAATTTAAGAATTATAAGAATTTCTCCTTTGCACATAAATTTTTTCTAACAAATTCTATCCTAATATTTTCAATATAATTCCTTACTGTTCTAATTAAATCTTAAAATATAACTTAAAATCAATTATGTTTATTAGATAGTGTCATGTAGAAGGGATTTTAGTAATGGGGAAGTGAATCAAAACCAGTGACAATATTCTTGAATGCAGACCAATTACCATTCATTCTCTTAGAGGTCATTGAAAAAGGTAAAATCTAATAGTTACAAGTCATTCAAGATAAAAGTATAATATTTTGGCGTGCAGGTGTAAAGACAAAATGTTGACTCGCCTTTCAGCTTTTGTTTCCAGTTATCCTAAAATATCCACCAAATTTCTTGATCTCTCATGACCTCAAGGTTTAGTTTTTCCTCCATAGACGCTTGACTTCATCTCTTTCTTCAGGGGTCTGACCAACCAATTCTTTCCTTGGTCCTCTTCTGTCTCCATATAAGCCCATATATATGTGCGTGTGTATTTATTTAGGGAGCATTTCTTCATTGAGGTATATTTGATTAAATATTATAGACATTTTTCCCGATGATGGCATGAGAGGGGTCTGGAAGTACTTGGAAACCAGGTGAATACAGAAAATTTATAAACTAATCCAAGCCAGATATCATAGCATCTATACAGTGATTTGAAAGGATCAAAATAAAAATATATAGACAAAGGGTGTCTGATATTTAATCAAATATATATATATAATTCTTTCTGTCATGCCACTGGTTACATAGCCTTTTTCTGTTATACCATTTGACTTTGACATAGTTTCATGCAGCCTGAGGATATTCATTTTTGAAATATTCAGACATTCTGATTTTGTATCTAGAAATCTCTCTAAATATAAACATCCTCATTTACATTGTATCATCTGTCAGCAGATGACATTGTTATACTTGTTTGCCAATTTAATAAACTGGCTACTAGATACATGACATTATAACAGTAGTTGACTTTTTCTGTTGTATTTGTAAACTAGTCTCATCTTTTGTTATTTCTTAAGGTTTATTAAGTGGTCTCATGGATATGATAGATATTATCTGTAACAGGGAACTTAAAGCTTTTGATATTTATCCCTGTTAGAGATTCTTCTACAGTAGTTATCATCATCTACCATTACATCCGCAATAACAACCACAATCTAGTTTTAACCCAAGAGTTTGAAAAATACAAATTGAAAACTTTGAACATATTTCTGCTGAATAATATAAGCTAGTCAGAGTATGGAAGAAGTTGAATGAGAGGCAGGAACTGCAAAACAAAAGAAAAGAACTACAACAACAAAATGGATTGCAATGGTATTTTCAGGAAGGAAGAAAAAAAGAATGTGTCAATGTGATTTTTAATTATAGATATAATTCAGATATATAGGAATAGTAAACATGTTTTCTTCATAATGAAAATGTATCAACCTTTTCTGTCTGCTCACTGAGTAATAAGTTACACCTTTTGTACTAAACTTCATTATTTTCAGAATTTTGATTTAAAATTTTAATTATATCAGGTATAATATCATAAATAAAAGAGGATAAAATTAATTTTAAAAACATGGTTGTCAATATCTAATTAACTGACATGCAGGTGGTGTTAATTAATATTTTATGTATGACTTTGTTTCTAAGAAGGAATTTATAATTTTGTGTATATATATATATATATATATAAAGGCTGAACATTGTTAAAATGGAAAGTTCGTGAATTTAAGTAAAAAAACATTAAAAAGTTAGCTTAAAATCTAGATTTATCACTTGATTTTTAAAGTTTTTAATATTTAAAAAATAAATCTCTCATTTTGTGATCATCTTAAATTATCCAAGAAATATTCAGAAATATTTCAATGTACTCACTGAAATCTGAAACAGTTCTTCATAAGTGGAATATTTAACTTAGACTAAAGGAATTATCTTGTAAGTTAATTCAAAAAGAGTTTTTGTTATTAAGTTGAAAGTTCCTTTTGACAAAATATTAACTGGGAACATTCCCATAAGCTGGAAATGTATGAAGATTGGTGATAACAATGTGTAAAAAAAAAATGGCTGGACTACCAATGTATTTCTCATTGAAGTTGGATGCAGAGTTTTTATTGCCAATTTGTTCTCTGCATATCTGACAAAAATTGGCTTCTCACCAGCAAGAAAAAAAATAAAAACTTACCAAAAGCCTCCAAGATCATTGTGAAGTTGCATTCACACGGATATGGAACTCCCTCACTTTGACATAAAACCATCAAAGCCTGGGGGTATCTTGTGCTACTGCTGAGGCACCTTGGGTTAGTAGTAATAATTTTTCAACCCTAAAACCATGCCTGACCCCATGAAAATTTTGTTGGTGGTACTGTCACTGTCTTTGTGTAAGCAGTTGTATGGATTTATTTCTGATGTGTTCTCAGTTTTCAGTTTTAAAGATTATTTGTACTATTACAAAGATGTGTTTGTGTGTGTGTGTAAATATATATATATATATATATATATATACACATTAACGAATCATTTTTAAAAATATAGATATAACTTTATTTGATTTTCTTTTAATACAAAAAAATTTATTAAATGTTTTTATTTAGATTTACTATTTGTTTGTTTCTCTCATCCATGATACTTAAAAGATGTGGTCAGAATATTAATAATTTGATCAGAAGTATTTTGAATTTTTACTGTATAATATAACCCTGTGACATAAGATTTAATAATCTGACCTGATCTAGAAAACATGAAGGTAAAGCTGTTAGATTTTTATATTGAAATTTTTATTTTCAGTCTTAGATAAATAAGTATAAAACTACCTGGCAAATTTTTATTCCTCTAAGATTAATAGAATAAATGTCGGTGGTATGATAGACATTCTCTATAAGAAAATATGGTCAAAGTGCCCAAGTAGAACATATGGATATCAGTGAAGGAGGACTTTCTCGTGTTTGACTTTGATGATGCTAATTTGTCTTGTAGCAAGCAAGCGAGCACAAATACAATATTTAATCTAACATTCCATGTAGAATTTTCTGAGGGATTTGCTTATGAATATGTCCATTGGATTGGTCTTGAAATTTCTAAGTGACATCAAAGGAATGGAACAGAATATAGCAAGGACAAATAGCTGATACAGCAGCATATATTTCTAATAGGAATTATGTATGAGTATAACTTATGTCCAGATAAATATGATATTTTATGATCCGCAGAGCAAATTACTGATAGGAATTGCGCAAGCGATAACCCTTCCTTCCTCATGAGAATTTAGTTACACATACTCATTGCATATATTCGCTTTCATAAGTGTAAGAATTATCAAAAGTTCAAGTTGAGGAAGCTTATGTTTTTTTTTATTCGAATACATTGAGGAAAAGAATGAATGTACTTCTCTGTATGTTATATTAGATCATTGAGTTTTATCACCGGTATGTCCCAGTGGTTGATAAAGGAGAAATATAAATGAGTATTTTCACAATCCATTTTCCTTACTTGCCAAAGGAATAACAGCAAAAAGCTGTTACACTGATTTTCAACCTTGATAAGAGCAAGAGTGTTTGTATGTGTACATTTGCACAAATGAGCAAATATGAATGGAACAATTTTTGATTCATTGAAAATAATTTTCTCAGCAATTGCCCTAAATTTTGTCATTCTTTCCAACTTAATCCACACAGAGGTTGTGGTGTAGGGCACTGTTAGTTCTTCGTAAACCACTTAAAATGCTTCTTTTTGTTTTCTCTTCTTTTTTTTTTGTCACTTTGTAAAGCTAGAAAAGTCTTCTCTTCTTTCAGTTTTTTTCTTCATCTCTTCTTCCATCAGCCAAATCTTGTGTCAGTTCCTTTTCAATGAGAATTGAGATCCTGGCGGAAATCCAGAAGAACTGGAACCCACCATTGAAAATGGTTGGCTTCCTGCCAGTTGCTTCATATATATATATATATATATATATATATATATATATATATATATATATATTTGTGCATGCGTGTATGTGTCACTAATATATGAGTATCCATATATGAATGCATTGAAAGCTTTAAATGAATTGTATACCTATGGATAAATAAATGCTATCACTGCTCTTAACACTTGTTGTATAAATACAAAGTGTATGGTATTTGTATGTAATCATGTATGAATAATACTTCTGCATGACACCATTCTTATCTGATATTTGATCTGAAAATTTTATTGTATTATATCTTATCTATGTAATTAATGGATAAAGCATTATCAAGGAAGTATTATCACATTAAAAAATAAATATTTGCTATGTAAGATAAATGCTTTTTCATCATTAAGTTATAGAATTATTGATGTATTTATGGATATGCAGGTATATATATGTGCTTGCCACAGTGTGAGATATATGCAGGTACATGGATGTGCATGCCACAGTGTGAAATATATGCAGGTACATGGATGTGCATGCCACAGTGTGAAATATATGCTGGTACATGGATGTGCATGCCACAGTGTGAAATATATGCAGGTACATATATGTGCATGACACAGTGTAAGATGCTCTGTATCTACCAGTGTGTAAACGTTCGGGAGAGAGGACTTACTATCAAAAATAGACTAACAAACTCATTTCATAAAACAACTTACTGGGTGAACTTGAGTGTCTTATTACTTTGACCAGATTAAGTGAAGAAAAAAAAAGAAAACTGTACACTATCCTTCAAGATAACTTCCATAATACATTACATAACTGAAAATGTGCTTTCAATAATATAGGGGGATTATTTCAAAGGTAACAAGTCTCATTATATTGTTGATAAAACAAGTGATTTGTTTTGGAAAGTCTGTTTTAATTTTGGCCTTAGCTCAGAATTAAAGATATATGAATAAGATGTCTGCATATTGTACATATTTGTTCATGTAAAAGCATTTAACTTTGTAAATATTTTGATGCTACCATTCTATAAGGATCACACATATATTTATAAAATTACTTAAGCAATATTATTTCATAAAAAAGATGTATATATAGACAGGCGTTCGCCTTTATTGGTGACAAAAATAGTATATATCTATTTATTTAGCAAAAAGTATATGTGCATGTGTATACATATATATATATATATATATCGACAGAGAAAGAGAGTACATTCAGTATATGTTTATTGGATAGACAGATGTATTTTCTATCAATCTGATTAATGGGGATATGTTTATTTATGACTAACATAAATACATGTATTTTAATAACTATTTATTGAATATGGATGTGTTTCTGCATGTGTATGCTAAAATATGTCATAGATATTACAAATTCTAAAAATGTATAGGTTTATAGGAAAAATGTACATCGTAAAAATAAGTAAAATATATATAGTAAAAACAAGCATAAAATATTTCATGTTATATTTTACACTTTTTAAAAAAACTTTTTGATAATTGGAAAACTATCTTTTTGCCATAACATGTTTTTCTTACATTATCCACTGTTCAATTTCTCTGTCAGTTTGATAATGACTGTTTACAATCACACACACACGTGTGTGTGTGTGTGTGTGTGAGAAAGACTGAGAGACGGAAGACAATATATAAAATTAAATTGACATCTTTTACTATATGGATAGCTTCTTCAGAAATTAAGTTCAATTGTTCAAAAACTAAATTTTAATCCAAACTTATATGTGTATATGTTTTATGTACATAATGAAGGTGTCAACCCACTCTTAATTTTTAGATTGTTCTAACACACAGTGATATAAAACCAAGTTTAATAGGTCTGTGCAAGAGATCAACAAATTATTTGAAATAGAATTGACACATTGAGTTATGATGATAGTAATTGACATAACAAAGTGTTTGAAGTAAAGTTAAGAAGCTAGTATTTTATTAATTTTGCCATAGAAGATTAGGAGGCTCTGTAGGCATATAGAAGCAAAACCTGTATAATTTCCATGATACATTTGGAAATTTAGACATAAAACTCAAATTTATTTATATTAATACCGAAAAATAACATGACCTTTGCTACACCTATGGTGACCATATCTCACTCAGACATTCAGCAATGCCTTTTTTCATTTTTTGATCCAAGATTTTAAAAATTATTTTCTTATCCACTTTAAGAAGGGCCTCAAATAACTTACATTAGATTTTGCCTAAGTAACTGATCATTGGATCATGTCTCCTATTTTCCATGTTCCTCTGAGGTATTTCAGAGTCTGAAATATTTCTTCTTCTTCTTCACAAAGAAAAGAGAACTTGACAAATTGTAGACTTTGCTGTCCCAACTGACCACAGAGTAAAATTGAAAGAAAGCAAAAATAAGGATTAGTACCAGGACCTTGCTAAGGAATTGAAAAAATAATAGAACATTAAAGTGATTATTATCATATTTACCCAGCCCCTCCACTCGGGCAGGATATGACACAGGGTTATTTTTTTTAAGCGAAGTTTAACAGGTTTGAATTCTGAGTTTTCCTTCTCCTAGACTAGTTGCCTCACCAAGGCTGAAGATCCTTGTCTGCCCTACTATTTACCCATAGCTGGAGGGAGAATAATTGGATTCATACTTTTCCCAAGGGTATTAGTGCTATGTGAAATGCCATCAGTCTTGGCCAGGGTTTGAACTCATGTTGCCATGTCCATTTTCTACGATGATAACCATTTTACCAATTGTAATTGGTGCTCGAGGTACAATCACCAAAGGATTGGTACAAGGACTGGAGGACTTGGAAATAAGAGGACGAGTGGAGACCATCCAAACTACAGCATTATTGAGATTGACCAGAATACTGAGAAGAGTCCTGGAGATTTGCTATCACTCAAACTCCAGTGAGAAATCATTAGCTAATGCTGGTATGAAAAACTTGAAAAGGAATAAATAATGATAGTACTCACAATAAATAATGTTTTCTCCATTATACTCTTCAGCAGTTTTTTACTTGTTTCTTCGAGTCAGTAATCTTTGAAAATTTTGAATTGAAGTCTTTTTATTTTCAATCCACAAGATTTGATTGTTCTCATTCTACTATTTGTATAAGAGGATATCAGTTATTTCTTCCTTATGATGCATCTTGTTTGCCACTTGCACTGAACCAGTCTTTCTGACATTTTGCACAACCCAGCAGACACCCGAAATTAACCAGAGGGTACAAAATGAAAATATGACAGCAAAACCAAAATGAAGATAATAGACGAATCCACTTTGAAATCTTTCTAGATACTTGTAATTAACTTTCTTTATTATTTAGCACTCTTGTAATTTCCTGCATGAGTAGTTCATTTATACATAGAGCAGTTTGAGTAGATAATGTTTTATTTCCTTGTACTTCTTGAATTCTGAAGGCAGCTTTCAGGCCTAATTTAAAAGGAATCTCAGAATTGCCAGACTCTCAATACTTGTATTTTAGCAAAAATAAAAGTTACAGAGAAATAGCATTGTTAATGGTGGTGGTGTTGCATTATTATTATAGTTGTAGTAATAATCATAATAATAACAACAATAATTATAATAATAATTATAGAGTGGGGTCATCGTCTTTGTATTTGAAATAAGCTTTAAAGTAAAGATAAAGGTCTGTAAAAACAAAATACTTTTTGATACAATATTTAGGCATTCTAATATTCATGTTCATGGAATTATGGTATAGACTTCTTTAAAGTCCGTCAATGACATAGCTATTTTTTTTTCTTTCTTGTTTCATATCTTTTAGGATTTTCGATCTATGAATAATTGGTCATTTTTTTTTTTATTCTTGTCCTTTTTATTATTATGATTCACAAAATAATAAAGAAGATCAAAGTTTTTTGGTTGAAATTTCTGTCTGTACAAAGTAAGAAATCTGATCATTTATTCATATGGAGTGGAAGGAAATTCAATAATAGAATCAAAGGAAGAAAGGAAAAAATTCCACAGAAAGGTGTGTTCTACCAATGTTGCTTCAAGTGCTGTACAGCAGACTAACAAGTCACACCTTTGTGTGACGTATTACATAGT
The DNA here is from genome assembly GCA_963585895.1 of Sepioteuthis lessoniana. Lineage (NCBI taxonomy): Eukaryota > Metazoa > Mollusca > Cephalopoda > Myopsida > Loliginidae > Sepioteuthis > Sepioteuthis lessoniana. Next base: position 10,207,946 of record OY757920.1, read on the forward strand.
CACACCTAATCATCTTAGTTGGCTCATAATTGCTCAAATTTAAAAAAAAAAAAAAAAAAATTTTCTTTGTGCTTTTTTCTTCATTTTTTTTTTCTTCTTTGTGCCTTTTTTTTATTTTTACTTTCTCTTTTAACAATGACCCACTCACTTAGTCTTCTATCAAACTCTCAAAATCCATTTCTTCTGATTTTGCTGCTCTCCTGCATACAATCTGAGATTTGGTGCCAAGTTGGCACCTTGAATTCTTGTACTGTTTTTCTTTTTAACCTGCATCACATTTCTTGAAACTCCTTAATTAAATTTGCCAATCATTTACTTTTATTTTCTTTTATTGATTCACAAACTTTGTCTGTATTATTCAGACAAATATCTTCACCTTTGTTGTTTTGATCAATATGCTTCAGTCAGCTGGTCAGCTGACCATCCTTATTTAGTCACCTTAAAAGATTACTTTTCAATGGAGTCCTTTATTTCATTTTAAAAAATACAAGCAAAAATTCCTTTGTTAGTGTAAATTTTTAACTGCAAAAATCTAGCAATAATAAGAACAAACAAGAAAATGAAAGTTTTCAGGTTGATATTAAAGTGACTTTAAAGCTCAAACCTTTGACAAATCCATCATATTTCATATTTATTCAACTTGGGTTTTTTTTTTCTCAAATAATGAGAGTTGAGAAGATATATCTTCATCTTCAAAAATGTTACTTTGAAGTTTGTAGATTTATTGTATAGCTAATTAAGCTTAAGATATTTTTGTAATAAAAATTGTGTCGTAAATCACTTTTTACTTTACAGAAAATAAGAATCTACATAGTGATAACATTTAGCACAAGATAAATAACTTGAGATAATAATCACGCTAACTTAAATTAGATGAAATGTTTGTTATTCAAATTCAGTGCAATATGCTTACCACCAATACTCAGGAAAAGCTTGGCCTCAGTCATAACTTATGATATCACGAGATTTTGTTAACTTTTTTGTCACTTTCTGCAAATGAAAATGCAACTCTATCATGTAATTTATTGTTGTATTCACAACTTTATTCTCAGTGTAAATTAAGAGGTAATTCAGATTTTAATTAACTGACAAGAAAACGATGTCAAGACACTGCATGTAAATTTCAGTAGGAAAGTTGTTAAAACTCAAATGCCTATTTATTTTTAAACTTGTAGCTCATGCCAACAAACAAAGGTAAAATCCTGACATTGATTCCCTTCATTCAATTTACAATTTTAGTCTGGAATTTGTCATTATCAATAAAGGTAGACAATTTTAATGTTCAATTGTTTTCCTACATTATTGTTACATAACATAGCCATACATGAATATGTTTGGTTTGGTTTCTTTGTTTAATGGCATATCAACTCTTTTTAGGTTATTTAATGCCAAAGCCATTCACCTAGAAGAACAGTAGAGGTACTATTTAACCCATAGCTGGGAGGATAAGGGGGTTCATACCTTTCCCAAGGGTATTTGCCCGAAAGTGAACTTAATAGTGCGACTGGAGTATGAACTCGCGTACTACGATTCCGCAGTCCATCGCTTTAACCATTACACCACGAGGACACCCCCACATGAATATGTGAAATGTACATAGAATGTTCATAACTCATATATAGATATAACATAGGAATCGCGAAACACGAAAAACACGACTTCTTAGTTCAGGTACGAAACTTTTTATTACCTTTGAGTTAAAAGGTTTTTCGACATAAGGAAGAGAGAGGCACAATCTTTCTATGCTGACTTTTTCATCTGCACCCACCACCACCACCACCATGTGCAACACCCACCATAAGGCCTCGGTGAGCTCCGAAAGTCAACCATCTTCTTCCGAAGCAGGAACTCAACTCTGACTTTTCACAAATCTCAGCCCACGCTTCCGGTGTGTGACGTCACTCTCATCTCCTGGTCTCATCTCCCATCTGGGGTTTTATTTTGACATCTGTTAATGACGCATCCTCTCCATGCGCACGTGAATACCTGCATTCATGTTGCACCTAACTAACCCATGCACTAAGTGAACCAAAAGGCAAGATATATAAAACGAAATCCCTCAGCCATTAAATTACATTATTATGTTATTCTATCTTCTCCACATTGTTGAGACATCTCTCATTTCTTTGTGATGTGATTAAGGATTTTTCTCAATTGTCACTTGTATTTTCTAGTTTCATTTGAACTTTGTCAGATTTTTTTTTGTTTGTTATTTAATGGCATATCAACCTTCTTGGGTTATTTAATGCCAAAGCCATCCTTCAAGAACAGTAGTGCTACTATTTAACCCACAGCTGAGAGCATAAGGGGTTTCATACCTTTTCCTAGGGAATTTGTAACGAAAGTGAATATAATAGTGTGAATGGAGTTTGAACTCACTCACTACAATTCTGTAGTCCAGCATTTTAACCATTACACCATGAGGACACCCCCTTGTCAAAATAGAATGGCTGTATTGTAACTAAGCTTTTATCAAGTGATTGTTGTCATGTATGGTTTGGGGGTGGGTGCACGTATAATATGCATACATATACATGTGTATATAACTGTCTATTTATATCTGTTTAAACACACACACACACACACACACACCTATAAATAATGGGTAAATAATTTCTCTTTGTCATGTTTCCAGTTTCTGCTGCTTATTGGCCAACTCTAATTATTCTTAACTATAAGATGTTAGCAGCAACTAGCTCGGACCTAGTTATTAAATTTGACTGCACATACATATTTTCTGTTTATTTCCTGTATATTTTTCTAATTGTCTTTATTCTTTTATTTTTATTTGGTTGGTTTTACACTACAGAAATGTCAGCAAGAATTGTCCAAGTTCAATAATTAGAATACATTCAAGGAGCCAAATTAGCTGCAGTGAAATATTTTCATTTTAAGAGTAATATTATGTCATTTGTGATTATTGGTTGCAACAAAAATACTATATGTACTTTTATTTTATATATTTAAATATATTTACATACATTACTTTCTTATGTTTATATACCTATTTATTTATGCTTACATCTAATAATACATGTACATATGTTTCTGTGTGTGTGTATATATATATATATATATATATATATAATACCCTTATCTCTTTATATATCCATGTCTTCCTCCCCTAAAGAGGGTGAGTCAAAAAGTAATGCCGTTTTCTTTAGTACAGTAATATTACTGACACAGGAACATGTAATATACATCAAAATGAAACTCGTCCTACATTGATCACATCCCCACTTCTCAACATGGTCACTAATTCTCTTAATAGCAATGTTCTACCATCAAATGAAAGCATGTAACCCCTACGCCTCATGAAATTCTGTTGAATTTTCTTTGAGCCACTTCAGCTCTGCAGTTTTCACTTCTTTCAATGGCATAGTGTTTACCTCGTAAACCCTCTTTCATGGGGCTGAAAAGATGAGTATGGAGGATGCAGTAACATTATCCACCCAAATGAGGCAATTGTCTCCCTTGTCCTGATGCTTGTGTGTGGTCAAGCATTTTCATGCAGAAGGAGGACATTATCGATTGGCAAGTTAGGTCTCACGCATCAGATTCTCACTCTGAACCCTGTCAGGACCTCAATGTATAACTCAGATTTTATTCATGTATGATATATGGTCTTATTTCAGTGAATATTCTTGTACTAAAGAAAAAGGCAATACTTTTTTACTCAACCTCGTGTATATATATATATATATATATATATATATTTAGCAACTGCATAATCTTTCATAAATCCCTGTTGTCCTTCATAATCTTACACCTTCATCAACATTCCTCTGTCTAAATAGGGCTGCTTAGATCCAAGTCTCCACCTGGGTCAGTTCTTGTCATTTTCGAATAAAGCTCTTGCCACCTATTGGTAGATATGTAACTGCTTTGCCACACCTGCATCTCATGGGACTTTTTCAAGAGAAAGATTAGTAAATGAAAAAATCATAAGGGAACAATTGTACATCATGGTATTATAGTGGATAATGTCTGTGCAACATAAATACTACAAAGCTTTCATGATTATCATTCAGTGACAAGCTGAAGTCAGATAACCTATAATTACATCAGTCACTGGGATTATATCCGAGTTTTCCTTCTTCTAACTGGATAACCTGTCAAAAAATAAGGAATCTAACATTCCAGGAATAATGTGCTAGATAGATGGGCAAAAATCTTCCTCCACCCATTTGACAGGTCTTGTTTTTCATCTTTCAGTGTGTCTAGTCACTGTCTCACTAGACAAACTCACTGAATGTATTGGTTTACTCACCAATGACCCAACTTTGATATCAGTAGTACTGGGGGATATAGTGACAGTAATGCTCTGAGAGACCTGATACAATATATATATATATATATATATATATATATATATATATATATATTATGTCAGGGCTCTCAAAGCACTACTGTTACTGGGAGGCATTCTTGGTCTAATGATTACTGTCATAGGGAATGGACGTGCTGACCCAAGTTCAAATCCTGGACAAGGCTGCTTTCATTTCATATAACACTCATATCTTTGGGATTGGTACAAATCTGGCTATTCTCCCTCCAGCTATAAGTAAATTATAGGACAAACTGGGCTCTTTGACCTTGGTATGACAACTGATTTAGGAGAAGGAAAACTCTGAATTCAAACCTGTTAAATTCTGCTTAGAAAATAGAGTTAGTGTTGTATCCTGCTTACGCATAGGGATTAGTAAATATTTACATATATATATATATATATATATATTCATGCGCACAATATGAGGGAGTTCTGTATATATATATATATATATATATATATATTTTTATTTCATTTTTGAATGGTCAAAGAAGTTTTGAAAATACATTGAATAGTGGTATTGACAATGTGGCATAAAATTTGGGTTTTTTGTTTAATTGCATATCAACCTTCATGGGTTATTTAATGCCAAACCCTCCTAGTAGAACAACAGCCATGATACTATTTAACCCAAAGCTTGAGTGGAATAACATGTAAATTTTATGAGTTTTAGATACTTTCTTGGTTGGGCCTAAAACTTTTCAGCACTTTACTGTGTGTGCATATGTATATACACCCTCAACATGATACACATCTTCCAGTAGATTCTATAGTTTGCATTTTCCAATGTTCAAGTAAATGTTTTTAGTGAAAAATATAGTTGTACCTTTTGTTTGGTTTTGTTTTGTTTTTTTTTCTCTTGGTTTTAGTTTTTCCACTTTTAGATTTAAAATTCCATTTTAATTCATTTAAACATTAATTTCATATTATTGTTTTGTTATTTGAACTAAAAAAATGTTTCATTTAAAAGCATGAAATTAAATATATATTTTTTTTAAATGTATATTGACGTATGCACACACACACACACACACACATAAACTGTATTTAAGCAGCAATTATTCGTTATATTTTTTCTTTGTTAACTTTTTAACTTCAGGAGAATGCATGATTTTATCTAATGTAAAACTTGTCCAAACGTGTGTAATATCACACATTTAATCATATTTCTGACCAAAATTACTAGAGAAAAACTGGTTATCATTTTTGAATAGATTTTGCATCTACCTTTCATGTGCTGTGATGACATAACAAATGCTGCAATATACAAACAAATAGTAAATACATTTAAAATTCATGGGTCCAGACAAGATATTTAGTTTGGATTTTCTTCATTTTATGATGAAAGGTTTCAACAATCTAAAGCCAATTGTTACTAGATGTAACTTGTTTAACAAAATGTCTTTATCATTGATAGAAAAACAGGACTGATTAAAAATTTAAACCACTCTCCTATAACTAATTTACATTTCCAAGCAGTAAAAACATTGTTACTAACCCATTGTCAATTTTTTCATTTAGAAAATCATATATGTGTGTTTAAATAAAACTAAATGTTAACCGTGTATGAATCTTAGAAAGATAAATATCTGCCCTAATCAAAAAAATACTAACTAAATATACTAAGAGTTACACAATCACATCTTATTTTTTGACCATCAACCATTGAATACCAAACTAGTATTTGAGAAACCATTTTTTTATGACTGTCTCACAAGGAACATATTGGGACATATTTATGTAAACTATTGTTATCATATTGGCCTAATGAGTAGAGTGTTCGCCAATGGCCCGGGAGACCAGACTTCAATCTCAAAAACTCAAAAAAAAATACTTGACCCCACCTTGCTTAACACTCAGCATTATATAAGGTTTGGATCAAGGGTAAAGTGGAGCAATCCAAGGAATTGAGTAGCACCTTCCCTACACCTCAGTCTGGTAGCTATTGAAAAGGGAGCCTTCGGGTCACCCTCAACTATGGTTGCCAACTTTACTACTTATTGTTATCATAAATCCTGTGAATTTCCTTTTATAGATTTTACCCTTGAAATATTTTATTAATTCTTCATTTCTATCTTTTCACTCTATTGTTGCATTTTTTCCTACCATACATTCTCTCGGGTTGTGCAGATAATTTCAAAGCAAAGTCAAACACTTTTTCTTACCCTTCAAACATCGGGTTGAGCAAACTATTTCTAGTGTCTTTGATTTATGATCAGTCCAAAGAGAAAAGAGGAAAATGGAATAGAATTCATAAAGTTGGTATTGAAGATCAGAGTCTGATGATTGGAATCAAATAAGGAAGGATATTTAAACTCTTTTTGGCATCAATGAAAGTATGTTAAGATTAGTAGGTGGAAAATAAGATTGGTGTTACTTTGAAGGCAGTTATCAAGAAGTATTAAAAAATGAGAGAGATATAAAAAAAAAAAACACAAATTAAAAGGCAAAAAAGCAAAAAAATTGTATTTCAATATATCCAGGAAAAAGAAATTACCATGTGCAGATCTCCTTAAAGAATGAGAAAAACCTCATTGTTGCATTTAAAATTAAAACAAAAGAAAACAACAGGCATTTACAGATGCTGAGAAAAAGAGTTAGAAAAAAATCATTAATAGTAATTATTCACAAAAAATAAAATTAAAAAAAAACTGAAAATAAACAAACAAGACAATAAAATGAAGAGTAAACAATGCAATACAATATATTGAAGATACAAGCATATAAAATAAAAAAAGTAAAAAACAAGGAGAAATTTGAATTCATTATAAAATACAAAATTAAAAATATAGTCAAATAAAGGTACAAAATTTTAAAATGATTTAAAAGACAAAACCACAGAAAACATTAAACTCTATTGTTAAAAAGAACAAAAATATAGAAAATTCTAAAATAAAATAAAAAATTATAGATTATCTCATCTCAGACTCAGTCCTCTAGCATAAAACTTTATCATTATTTTTTTTTTCCTTGAGAGTTTTTCACATCAGTGTTATCTTATGGTCTTTCACTGGAGTTTGAGTGACAGTAAGTCTCCAGGACTCTTCTCAATATTCTGGCCGTTCTCGACAATGCTGTAGTTTGGATTGTCTCCACTCCTCCTCCAACTTCCAAATCCTCCAGTCCCTTTAATTGTCCTTTACTTACTGTAGCAAATGAACTAATCATGCAATTACGATTGGTATAATTGTCCCCTTCCTGTTCTGTAGTTTTTTTAATTCTCTAGCAAGGTTAAGGTACTTATCCTTCTTTTCACTTTCTTTCATTTTTATTTTGTGGTCAGCCGGTTAACCCATAGCTAGGAGGATAATGGGGTTCATACCTTTCCCAAGGGTATTTGTCCGAAAGTGAATATAATAACACGACTGGAGTTTGATATCATCATCATCATTATAATAATAATAATATATATATATATATATATATATATATATATATATATATATATATATATATATATATATATGCAAATTTCATTAAACATAATAGACATTTTATGTCTACATATTTTCTTTTGGATCCATTCGAATTCCCATATTACTTTTATCGTATTCGGGGGGAATTGATTTGGGTATTGTCCATAGTTGCATGTATCCCTAGTACTTTCTGCCCGACTTTGGGCCATCATCAGGGGAGGATCTATTACAAAAGTGATGTAACTTTTGTTTTAGCATATTACTACTGTGTAAGGGCGTCTTTGCCGTTGAAGGTTATGGCGTTTGTTTTTGAATGTAATTCTATATTTAGTGCCAGTAGCTAAAGACATTTAAGTACATTAGCACTGGTTTGATAATTAATTCTATTAAATGCCGGCTGCAGGTTTCTAATATGTAATGCTTCGAGAATCTGAAGTTTTTGTTTATTATTTTGATGTTCTAATATTGTTGTGTTGTCGGTGAGAATTTTCCGTAGTTGTGTTGTTGGGCATGAATGTTTTTTTAAATGCTGAGCTATATATATATATATATATATATAAGAAAAAAAGATGAATAAATAAATAGATAAAAAAGTTTGAAAACTTGAGATCATTCAGGCTCCAGTGAAAAACCATCAGCTGATATTGAGTGTGAAAAATTTGCTAGGAGAATATAATAATGTCAACAGTGGTTAGTATCTGTCTGTAGAACTACTCATAAAATTGTATCAACCAATATCTCTCATTTACTATGAGACAAAGAATTGGTCTAATGACTGTATAAGCACAAAAGAATTGGTCTAATGACTGTATAAGCACAAAAGAATTGGTCTAATGACTGTATAAGCACAAAACCGACAGACATCAAGCTCTGTTGAATCTATGTCAATATTTGTAATTCCCAATGTGGGGTGCATACCCCACCAGTGGGACTTGTTTAGAAACCAAGTTAATGGCCTCTTAAGCTTCCTTCTTTTGAATTGCAGTCAAATTTTGAATATGTAAGAATAAAATATTACAGGGGTGCATCAGAATTTTAGATATACAAAATTGGGGCATAGCCCAAAATTCTTTGGGAACCACTGATCTATACTATACCAACTTAGGTATATATGCTTTATCACTACTGCTGATATTGAGCAATCTTTATCTATAAATATAGCAAACTGAATTATATATATATATATATATATATATATAAATTTTCCTCATAAAACATGAAAGCACGTGCAATACCCTGCCCTCATCAGCCGCCAACTAGGGATGATAACACAGTTTCGGTAGCTCAAGGCAGTACTGCCACTCCTGGCACTACCAAACAGCTTCTGCCACCAGAGAAAGTATTTAAAAGAATTATATATGCCAGAACAACTAAAAGCAGAGATTACATTGGATATTTGTTCATCTTCATTTTTAGTGTGCCGTTTGTGATTTTTTTAAAAACGCGTTTACTTTCGGCCATTGATGTCATAGCAACTGTTTCTTGATGTTGCATAATCATATGGGAATGGTGGTTCTACGTACTTTTCATTCATGCTGAAATCCCTTCTGTATCTGTCATCTATTCTAACTGAATTTATATATATATATATATATATATATATATATATATATATATATATATATATATATATGAAATGTAGCTGGTTCCTGTGGTTTAATTGTTACAGTCATTGGAAATGGATATGGTGAATTGAGTTCAAATCATAGACAAAGCTGTTTGCTTTCCACATAATGCAAATACCCTTGGAAAAGGTATGAATCCAAATATTCTCCTCCCAGCTATGGGTAAATAGTTGGGCAAACTGGGCTCTTTAACCTTGTTGTGGCAACTAGTCTAGAAGGAAAACTCTGAATTCAACCCTGTTAAATTCTACTTAAAAAATTACCTTGTGTCACATCCTGCTTGTGTGGAGAAGTGCATATATGTTCACACACAAACTCAAAAAATAACAAGAATCAAGTTTTAAGTCTTTTTAAAGTTAAAAGATTTGTGCTCAACTGAGTAAGTCAGGACAATGTCTAGACAAGTTAGTATCAGGTTTTTTTTAAAAATATGAAGCCAATCTCTATACTTTTGAAACCACAGTTTTTTTGCAGAACATAGATTTGTGTAAGTACATCACCCACCATGCATACCAGACCTAGTTTTGTATATCATTTTCTTGTTTTCTAATCTGAAAATTCATCTCAAAGGTAAAAGATTTAAAAACATGGCAGGCATTAAAAGAAATACAATGGCATATCTTCATACCATATCAAAAGAATTTCAGAGGTGCTTTGACCGAAAAGAAAAAAATCAATGAAATGTGTTCAATGCCAAGAGGAGTATTTGAATGAAGATGTTTCCTTATTAATATCTGTCATGATAAATACAGTATGAGCCTCAATATTTTTTGAGTACACCTTGTATATACACAGATACACGCACTGATAAGAAATGTTTTGCAAAAATAAAACATATAATATCATTAAAAGAGCATTACAAGACAAACAGTTATAGCACACAATTTATTGAAAACTTTTAAAATGTGCATGTATATATATATATATATATATATATATATATATATATAAAATTAACTTAAATCGCAAGTTGGAAATCTTCTACTAAAGTTTCACTTTATTGGATCATTAGGCTTCCTGATGATCCGATAAGGTGAAACTTTAGTAGAAAATTTCCAACTCGCGATTTAGGTTAATTTTATAATTGGCTCCACTTGTGTTGAGCACTCTTGTAATTGTAGCATTGCAGGATTCGCAGAAGGTTTTTAGTTTTCTTTTGACCAACTGACTGCGTATCCCTTGATTTTTTTCAAGGGGTAGGACGAGGTTGGTCTTTTCTTTCTTTTTGACCTATAATTTTTTCTTTTTCCCCTGGGCAGTGATTCGAGATACTTTATCTCTTGTCTCTGGCGTTTTTTTTTTGGTTTTTTTCTGGTACTGTGAATGCTGGTAGATATTAGATTAGTAAAAATATATATATATAAAGAATTCTTTATATATATATATATATATATATATATATATATATATATATATATATATATATATATAAAAAGAATTCTTTGAAATATACAAAAAAAAGATTAAAGAACATGTAAGATTTTTAATATATAAAATAGAATGATTGTATAATACATGAATAAATATATATAGGTACCATCTGTAAGTATAAATACAGGTGTTAAAAAAGAGATATAATAGAAAAAATATTCCTGTGTGAAGATTTTAAAATTTAGCTACTAAATATTTTTCCCAAGTTTTCAGCCATATGAAAGTAAAATGAAAAATAGAAGCTTTTATTTTTCTTCTCTGTCCAAAAAACTATGACATGATTCAACTATAATTTTTTCACTCCCATCTAAAGATTCCATCTTTCTTTCTTCTTCTATTTTTAAATTGTTCCCATCATTTCTTCTATTCATTATGATCAGATTAACACTACAAAATAGAGTAACATTCAATACTGTTTATTTAAGGCTTTCAAATCCTGTATTTACTCACATCAAAGACTTAGTTTTCTTAAAATAAATCCCCAAAATTCATCCGGCAACTTCTTGGTGAAATGTTACTTTGCTTATAGAACAAAAACTAATCATATTGTAACTATTTTACTATTTCTTTCAAGCTTTTAGTCAAGCAAATTTGAATGCATCTTGGAATATTTTTTTTACTACTAAGACCTACAGGAAATGCAATGAAAAATTTAAATTCATTTAAAAATTAGAATCACAAGCTGTGCATTCAATATTAAAGTTAAAACTTTGTAGTTATTTCCCAAAAAAATAAAAGAGTTAAAAGAAAAATGAAGTGGAATTTTTAAAAAAAAAAGCTGATTAGTCTTTTCATTCTTAATGTAACATAATACTTTAAAATTGTCAAAAGATTTTCTGCTAAAACCCTTTATGTATATTTTCTTTTTTCAGTTCCTTTTAATTTTTCATTTTATGCAATGCTCAGTATTTTTCTAAAAAGTACAACGATAGTTCAATACAATGATTACTTTTATTAAGCTGGAAACGGCTGTTGCAGTCTTTTAAATAAACAAACATTAATTATAATTAATTATAATAATGATATAAAAATATCGTTGTACTTTTTTTAAATATTGAGCATTTCATAATTTTTATATCAATATAATTAATTATAATCAATGTTTGTTTATTTAAAAAACCACAACAGCTGTTTCCAGTTTAATAAAAGTAATAATTGTATTGAACTAGAAACAGCTGTTATTATGGACTATGAAAGCGACAACAATTATAATTGATTGTTAATTTTATATATATATATAAGTTATTTATTTAGATCCTTATATTTTTGTTGCTAGGCTAATATATATATATATATAAAGGATAGGTTAGGTTCTCTCTCCTTGGTCAATAATCAGTTTAGGAGAACAATAATTCAGAATTCCATTGCATTTTAGTCATACTCACTCATGGGAAGACTCCCAGAGTAAACCCTTCGGACAAATCTGGAGCTGCAGTGCCTAAGGCAGTCCAGCACTGTTTTCCAACTTACCTGACAACTCTTGTAACAACACGCTGTATTGGACATGTCTTTCATACAACTTTGCCCAAGCCTGTGCCCTAGAGAGAAAGCAAGACTTTTCTGGCAAATTTCTGTACTCTCTCAAGACTTATAGATGCCATTTATACTCTGTGTGTGTGTGTGTGTGTGTGCGTGTGTGTGTATTCGTTTATCATGTTGAACCTGATGACATCATCTATTTTTTCAAAATGTTTATTCATGATAAAAGAGAGTAAAAAGAAAATATTTCTGTGTCGAAATGTATCAGAATATATCTGCGTGTATAAAACCATATATGCTTGCTTTTTTTTTTTTTTTTTTTTTTTCACATGTGTGTGTATATATATATATACACACACACACACACACAGCAGACCAAAAAGTAGCAAATGAAAAATTCATTTCTTGTGATCTATCAAACTTTGCAAATAATTTATGTGAATAAACTCAATGCATTATTTAGTTTTGTGTCTACAAAAGATGTTCTTCTTTGTGCTTTACTATTTGCAAGAAATATTCTAATACAATGCTGAAAATACAATAAATTAATTTGGATGTTATGTAAGACACCAGGTTTTTTAATGCTACCATTATTTACTTTGAAAGATGATAAGATATTTTTTGGTAACAAATGAAAAATGCAGATAATTTAAGTAAAACAGGTGAAAAAATTTAAAATATCTGTTGATATTGGATTTGGAGAGAGAGAGAGAGAAACTATAAAATGGGAGTTTGGACAGACAGTTACAGATTTCAGTTTTTATAGAAGATCTTTTGGTAAAATCTTATAAGATTCGGAACAACTATTTTACAAATCCAAAAAATTTATGTATATTCATATATAATGCTTATATATATAAATATACATAAATTTTTTGTCCATTAATTTAAAACATTTTTATGACTCTATAAATTAGTAAGAGCAGAATTTTCATTTTTGTTGTTTTTATAACAAATCAACTAAAATATCATAAAAACAACTATGAAAATACAATTTTTAAATATTTACAGACTACTGAAAAGAAATCATCTCAGAACTTTGAACAACAACTTAATAAAAGTTCTGTTTTTATTTTTAGACAGTTTTTAAATTACCTAAGTATATTTACTTGTATGAATAGAATTTTTAAAACAATATTAAAGTTCAATAATACTTTTCTTTTTCATGAAAGGTTTTTGGGGGTTTTTTATTAGCAAATATTTCTTTTTAAGAAAAGAAGTAATGACACTTGACACTTTATTTGAAGGTACTAACATGTGAAAAAAGACAAGGGTAAATTCATGGTGTCCAGTCGTAATAATAGATTAAAAACTAATGTTTTCATTTTTTATTTTTAATTAAAATTTCAATGAATTTCAAATCAAAGTTAATCTAATTCCATATTAAAGGTACTATTTACCAACCTCTCCGCTTGGGCAGGATATGACACAAGGTCAATTTTTAAGCGGAGTTTAACAGGTTTGAATTCAGAGTTTTCCTTCTCCTAGACTAGTTGCCTAACCAAGGCTGAAGAACCTAGTCTGTCCTACTATTTACCCATAGCTGGAGGGACAATAATTGGATTCATACCTTTCCCAAGGGTATTAGTGCAATGTGAAATGCAATCGGTCTCGTCCAGGATTTGAACTCGTATCGCCGCGTTCATTTCCTACGGCGATAACGGCTACACCACGGTCACCTCCTTCCATATTAAAGGTAAACTTCAATGAAATTAGCTGATGAGGAAAATGATTATCTGCAAAGTTATTTTAGTTAAGAATGTGTAAAATGAAAGATATATTTGCTTTTAGTCCTTTTAAATAACTGTTGTAGATGACTCACCTATGACCAGAATAATGGACTTACCCAAAGGGTATATTAATCAAGAACTAAGCTGGTAGAGGAGAGTAGCAGCTGTAATAACACTGCGCCACTCCAGTTGTTGGGTCGCACTTTGGCCGGCCGTGCTTGCTGCGGTACGGATCTGGCCAGGTGTGTCTTGGCAAATGGAGATTTCTTCCGGCCTCAGGGGGCCTTCCCCCCGAGGTTTTTACCCACTTCTGGGGGGGGGTGAGTTTATTACCAGGCGCCTAAGTCACCCCTAATAAGGGGAATGTCAACAGGGCCATTGGTATTTTTGGCCATGCCAGGCACGTGTGGGCTCTGGCCCTGCACCCAGACCCACCAAAAAAGGCCTTGTGCTACACTTGCCTGTTTGGTGGGGCGAGCAACAGATACCGCAGCAGCTGTAGTTAGCACCTTTCCTGTCTTCGTGTACGTTGAACCAAGGAAACCCTCCTCAGAGACTTGGATACATTTGTGTGGTACCTCATATCTCTGTGTTGAGTTATTTATTTATTGACCCTTAATAACCAGTCATAACAATAACATAACTGATTAAATACCTGACTTCATATATTATTTATACTTTGTCACTTGAGGCTTTTTGTTCTTCATTAAAAAACCTACATAAATTCCCAGCATTGCCTTGAATAAAAGATTAAGTTCAAGAAATAAGTCCATTTTTCAACAAAACAAACAGAGTAACTGAGATTTTTATTTTGATAAAAACTTCTTTAAAAATAATCATTTTAGAAATGAAATTTTAGATTTATCAAATTTTTAAAATGTACTAATGAAAACTTCTGAACAGTTGCTCCATCTCTTTTATAACCAAAGCTTTGACCAAGGTCTTTACTAGTTTTAGGAGGGAGAATAGTGTTATTTAAACAACTAAGCTATTTGATTATAAAAGTTATCCATAAAACAATTGTTTATAATAAAAATTGCTAAAGATCTAATTGAGAATGAGTAGCAAAACAATTATCTGTTATAATTTGATTTTTAAAAGTATCTGCATTAAGCAAAAAAATGCTAAGATTACTGAGATATTAGAGTTATTTTGCTAGATACTAGTAGTCTCCGAAATAGTATCTTATTGATACAAAATGCAGCTATTTTGACATGATAATTTCATATATATACACATATATTGATGATATATACACATATATTGATGATATATACACATATATACACACACAACTAACCGACATTATGTATATGACGCATAATACTCACATATACATAATATCTTTTCTTGTAAATTCTTTTGATTTGATTTTTTCAAATTGTTCTTGATTTTTTTTAATTCTTTTTTTGTGAATAATATTAACCAAAGTAGTCAGTACTGAATTAGATGTATTATGCACAGCAGAGAGAGCTAATTTGCAAAATTTAATTTAAAGACAAAAAATGAGTCAGAAGAATAAGCAAGAATTTTCAATGCAATCATATTAAATAATTTATCTCTATAAATCTCTATTTCTGTTATTTGTTCATATCTTTCATTAAAAATTATTTTTTGTATAGAGTGACAATTTCCCAGATTCCAATCAAAGATTTTGCTTTTTAATCAAACCATTTTTGCCATGAAATTCCAATGACAAAGAACTTTTTTTTTCATTGATTAAGTCTTTGTGTCTACCAAGCTTCTCAAAATTCTTTAGCCATATTCACAAGGAGTGGCATGTGTTTATATATTTCAAATGTACAAAGAAACTGAAATTAAGTGTGCAACTTTCCCTAAAGTATTTATTTTAATAATTTATTCATTCAATTCTCGCTACAACAAAAAAAAATCAAAAATTTCTAGACAACACGATGAACAGAATTTTAGATAGCAATTGTCAGAAAGAAAAAAATAATATGAAATCTTTTGTATTTTTCAAAAGTTAAAATCTATCAACTTTTTTTTTCTCTTTTCTTTTCTTTCTTCATTATGGGTGAGAAGATATGAAATATCAGACTTCTTAAATGCGGGGGTGGGGTGGGGAGGGGGGTGACAAAAAAAATATATTCGACAAATTGAAAAAGATAGATGAAATAATTCAGTCCTAATCAATAATTTTGCCTGCTGACACCTTTTGTCTAACTCAGTTGTACAGTTCTTATCAGCCTTTTTTTAAAAACTGATTTTCATGTCGAGATTTTTTTAATTTATTTATGTTTTTTTGTGTATCATTGAGTCGTCTTTGTTTTAATGGTCAAGAACTTAACTTCTCTTTGATGTCTTTTTTTCTTTCCTTTTCACTTGGTTGCCTTTCCTAGAAATACTGTTTAAGTTTCTTTAGCTAAGTGTGTTTTCAGACTTTCTTTATCTTTGGGACTGGTACTGTAGGTCAGACTTTACACTCATTCCAAGTGAAAGCTTAGTGAATACAAGTTTAGAAAAGACAGTGATGTGAAATCTGTGGCTCTATTCTGTTTCTTAATCTGATCACTTCTGGAGAAAACAAAAAGAATATTTTCTAATGTGATCAACTGCTGAAAAGTGACCAAATCTTCCAG
>OY757920.1:10229556-10269556 GCA_963585895.1 Sepioteuthis lessoniana
TACCGGTCACATTAGGATTATAAATTTATTTTCATCCTGTTATGGGTATTGATATGAATCAATAACACCAAAAATAACAGGACTTATTCAGATCTAATGGATAAAATAATTACAGTCAGAATAGACACAGGAGGGAAGGGTGGAAACAAATTATTCCATGCTAGTCCCCTCCCTAGTCATCTAAATAAAGGAATTGAAAGAAAAGGTGGCTAATTCACTCAATCCATGATTATTTGTTCAAGCAATCTCAAAATTCAAATTATTCAGTAAATCACTCACACACACTTATATAAGAGCTCAAAATATAGTGCCGAAATATATCCACAAATATATTGTTACTTAGTGATTTAAATACAAACATTACGTATTTTTGGATTCCTTCTTTTTTAAAACACACTATATAAAAATATAGCAAACCTCTGGGAAAGACAATTGGCTCTAACTTGTTTGTTTTTTTATCAAAGTTCCTATTATTCAGTTCAACTGCAAAATGTTTTTCAGGTATCTTTTACTCTTTTATTTGTATTGATTTCTGGATTTGAAAAAAAACAAAAAACATATTTTCTAATTTGGCATTATCATTTATATAGAATTAAAATCTAAGACTTCTTTTTTTTTTTTCTTTTTTTTTTCAGCTGTTTATGACATTGGCACTGTCTCTCCAGATTCATACTGTGGCTACACAATCCGAGGGGAAACATCACCAACTGGCTACATTGTGTCTCCAACATACCCTGGGATGTACCCAGATAATCTATTTTGCTATTATAAGCTTTATGGAAAGCCAAAACAAAGGATTAGATTAAAATTTGAGGATTTCTCTCTATTCCATGGAGGAGAGTAGTAAGTACCTAATTTCTTAATTATTTTTTGTTGAATTCTTTTTCAGCTGGGTCTTCCTGAAATTCTCTTCATTAGTGCTTTCAAAAATAAACACAATACTGTTATTGGAGAAAACTGAGAAACAAAGTAATCCAAAGTGATGAATTTATTACGAAGGAAAGTCGACATTAAAACGTTTCAGTTTTAATGAACCTTCATCAGGACTTTAAAATGGTGAAACAAATATTGATAGAACAATGATGGATGTTTGATAAAATACAATAACAGGGAAAAGAAGAATACATAACAAAGAAAGATCATATAGCCGTTCAATCATTCAATCATCATTTCTTTTTCTCAAAAACTATCATGTGATTGGCACTGGCAATGATGTTTAAAAGTCCTGATGAAGGCTCATTAAAACTGAAACATTTTAATGTCAACTTTCCTTCATAATAAATTCATCCCTTTTGGATTACTGTGTTTTTCAATTTTCTCCATACAGTCAGATTCCTTTCCATTACTTACTTCCAGTACTGTTATTCAAATATTTTATCAGGAGTAATTTTTTTTTTGTTTTATTTTGGAACCTCAATAGTTCAATATTTTTTTAACAAATTCTGTCCTCTCTGCATAACTGGACATTTTTACAGTTACTTTTTGCAAGAATATACCCATTTTCTTAAAAAGTTTCATATTAAAAAAAATTGTTTTTAGTCTTTAATCCCAAATCAAATAAGAAAAGTCTTTGTACTTTCGGACTAAAATGTTCTGATGATTGAGTTACATTGAATTTTAAAGATTTGAATCTTTGAAATATTTCAAAGAAATTTTGGTAGACAATGTTTTCCTGAATTATTAACAAACCAAGTACATTCTGGGTTAAATAAAAGTTAAAATTTGAATCAAAATGCATAAACTTTTAGTAAAAGAAACAAAATACTTTCACTGTTGGATTCTTCACGCTATGCTTCATAAACTAAATAAAATAGAAAGTATTAACTGTGAATGCACTCACAGCCATTTCTAGAAATGCAATTTTCATGCAATATAAAACAATTTTCAAAAATCAATGAATAAAATTTGAATTTTTTGTCTGATACTTTGGTAGTTAATGTAGTTATATATTTTACACCAGGGTAAGAGATTATATGGTTGATGCCAAACCACCTCCTAAAAATTTCCCTTCATTTGACCCTGTACCAGGCTAAAAGTCAATAAGATGTTAATTTATTCTTAAAAAGGAACTCAATTATGAGTTTCATTCTCTGTCGTAGCAAACATTTAATGGTATTTACTTTTTCTTTCAATTATAATCATTTGAAGGATACAACACTCTCACTACAAGACTGACTGCTTTTCCCTGAGTTAGTCTCTAATCTTGTGCAGGAGATTACTATCCCTTAATTGCTGCTGCTGCAGCTGCTATTACTATATGATAGTTTGGGTTTCTTAATCTCTGTAAATTGCCTTCTCCCTCATAGTTTTTTTTTCATCCCTAACAATATTTATTACCATTTAGATACATCAATCTTTTATCATCAACCTCACCACAACTAATATTTTAATGCTATTGACATCATTATCTCATATCTTCTACTGGCAAATATCATAAAGTATTTTATAAAGTTAATAACTCATAAAATTTTTTATCATTTAGAGTATTTAGACTATTGTCTGCAGCTTTATTGTCATATTCACAATATTTTATCCAAGGTGTCCTCCAGCCTTCTTCAGGTGTTTCTTGTCAAACTTTAACAGAACTTCAAACCAAATCCTTTATTTGATCCATGGGGGAACACTTCTAGTTCCATTAACCATTACAAAGTACAAGTATTCCACGATAGAAAGTATTCTTTTATTTTCTTATTCAAATTTATTTGTTGTATTTTGCATCTTGTAAACATTCAGAAATTGATGATCTTCAACCTTTTCAAATGAGTATGTATTTACCCAAATACTCTACTACAGGTGGATTTTTAAGTGGAGTAAAGCTTGTTTGAATTCAGAGTTTTCCTTCTCCTAGACAGGTCACCAAACCAAAACTAAAGAACCTAGTCCGCCTTACTATTCATCTATAACAAATAGGAAAAAGAAATAGATGCATGACTTTCCCAAAGGGAATTAGCATGAAGTGAAATGCAAACAGCCTTGTCCAGGGTTTTTTCAAAAGTGTATTTTTTGGAAACTGGGGCTACATAATCTTTATAAAAAATGGCATTTCTTTGTATGATGTCCAAAGAAACCTAAGCTCAGAAAAGTTAATACCTGAAAAGTTATTCCTGTTATTATTGGATCCTATCTCTGTTCAGTTAGAAATTCTAAGGGCAGCCATTTTTACATTCCTGTGGAGAAAATTCAAGACAGAGTAATTGATTTTGAGCACAAAAATCAATCATTGACTTTCCTGACATTTCAATCAAATCAAAAGTCTGTTATCAAGCAAGAATTTTTGTTCCATCCTTCCTTGGTTGACTAATAATAGTAGGTCTCTTGAAGACATCTATCTCATGCGTGACAGATGGCTTAAATCAAGATCCCTAAAGAAAGCTCTTCAATGAAGCCATGAAAGTATAGAAGCTTTCATCTTGTTTGAAATACAAATTTGTATTATCTACATCATTATTTGAATAGTTTCTTTTACATTTCTATACCATATATGTTAGAGGCAAGAGGGAAATATATATATATATATATATATATGTAAGTGCCTATCTATTGTAGATGCATACAAAATTTGCATATATATATATATATATATATATATATATATAAACTGCCACAACCACTTAGCATCACCTTGGTAATAAAAACAAGTCTTACTTTAGCAATAAAAACAAAAATAAAATAATAATTTAGTTTAAATACTCATCATCATGTCGTGCCGCCAGCACGGATATACCTGACCCTCTCTCGCCACTCCTCCTAATCATTCATTGCTTCTGGCAGGTCCTCAGGGCTACATCCCGTATCCTCACTGAGCTGTTGTATGTAGATTCGAGCTGGTCGTCCTGCTTTTGCTCGGCCATATGAGGGGGTCCATAGGAGTACATCACTTATGAGCTCGACCCTGCTTCTCCAGCAGTGTCCTGCATGTCTGGTTTGTCTAACTTTGATAGTTTTCATGATGGGAGGTAGGTGGCCGTATAGTTGGTGCTTTGTGGGGTGTTGCCTCCAGAACTTGTGTAGTTGCCGTCTAGCTTTTTCTCCAGTCATTTAGTTAGCATCCATGTAGTGCATCCATATAGCAGTATCGAGATGACCACTGCTTGGAAGAAACAACGTTTCATTTTATCGGTCTGGTCTGACTTCCATATGACTGATAGCTTATGAATAGCTGTCCAAGCCTTCATTAGCCGCATGTCGATGTCTTTTTCGGTTGATGAGACACTGCTTCCTAGGAAGCAGTTTAAATAGTAACCAGCTTTAATTTAGAAATAAATATACACATTACCTTAATAATGGCTCAGATAAGAACTGAAAGTACTCAATCTACCACAAATGGCTTCTTTGGAGAAACTGTCAACAAATTACAAGATGGTAAAAATTACAAGATCATAAATAAAAAAGATCATAAGAAAAGAACAAAAAAAAAACACCATAAGAACTCTTAAAAAAAAAAGAAAAAACTTCAAAATAACAAAGATTTTATTTTATTTCATCAAATGTGTTTAAATAAAGAGAGAGAGAGAGACCCTTTTGTGGTATAACGGTTCCTGTCATAGGAAATGGAAATAGCAGCAAGTGTTCAAATCCTGGATAAGACTGTTGGCATTTTACATCGCACTAGTACAGTTGGGAAAGACATGAATTTAAATATTCTCCCTCCCAGCTATGGGTAAATAGTTGGACAGACTGAGCTCTTAAACCTTGTCATGGCAACTGGTCTAGGAGAAGGGTAACCTTGAATCAAAACCTCTAAATATCCTCTTAAAATTGACTCTGTTTTGCATCCTGTTCCTGCTAAGGGTTAGGAAAATATATATATTAAATAAAAAAATGTAGTATAGGACCAAAAAAATTAAAACGTTGTGTCTGACAAAAAGAAATGAATTCGCAGAAAAGAAACACTCGAAACTTGAATCTCAAGGAAGAAAATAGTAGTTGCTTTATTTTGGGGAATTACAGCAGACTGTAGTTAAAAAAAAAGTTTGTTCAATAGCATTCTTCCTCGCCTTCTCTTTTTTTTTGCCACTATCAAACGTCTTCTTTCCTTTTTACTCTTTCCCTCAGTGCACCTCAGTTAGCATTCATAGAAAAGGTTCACCTTCCTCTTCTTAGCAATGACAGTGGCGTTGTTATCGTCGGCCTGTTGATGTTTATCATATCAGTCAGATTGCTATGACAGGCTGGGCTATGACATGTGTCGTGTGGCATGCACCTCTGTTGAAACCTGTTTAAAAACCTGTCTTGAACTGCCAAAATCTCACTACTTGATTTTCTTATATAACGATTTGATGGAATCAATTCAAAGGTTCCCGAAGGTTTGATGCTCACCAGTAGAACAGTTGTGCAACACATGAAAGTTAATGCATGATTATATTGAAATCACGCTTGAACTCTACAGGTCACTCTGCCTGCACGAGCGAGGTTCATGACATTTTTGATCGTCAGTCCTTTGTACCCAATGACTGATGACAGCTGATGTGCCCGAATGTTCTTTAACCTAAAGAGACTGCCGCAATTTAATGACGATGCCCATCCATAATCTTACAAAAACTCAATTTCCTTGTAAATGTTCAGAATTCATAAAGCATTGAAAATTTTAAGTACTTACATTTCACACAATAACTGCTTGAAAATCGAAATCATAAATTTAAATGCTTGTTCATGACTTTTTGTTTACATTTAAACTACAAGTGTCAATTCTGTTGCTACAATCTATATTTTTAATATTGTAATAAACAAATTATGTGTGATATAACTTTAAGGAATTTTCTTAGCCATTTTCTTTTAATAGTTTTTTCTCTCATTTTTACTTGATTTGTACCAATGTCAAAGAGAGCTTACCCAAACCTTTATGAAGCCCAAAACATAATTTAATTTGTCCCAATTCAACCTCTTTGACAAAAATAGTATTTCCTATTGTCAATGTTTAATAGTCCACACACCTCATCATCATCAAGGAGTGATTATGGTATTCATTGTCTGTACAGAACTGATGAGTGTAAGTTTTTATTGGTTGGCCAATACTGGTGTGTCCATGTGTGGTAGTCCATAGGAGAATGTTGGAGATGAGTTTATTCTTACGTCAACATCAGTGCCCAGCATATTTTGCTCACATTTCTCATTTGCTTTGTGAGATTCAAGGTAAATGGCCCTTAAACTGCTGTTTTGTAGGGTGCTGCTTCCAGGATTTGTTCAAAACAGAGGTTAGAATCCTTTTGTAGTTCCCATCTAAAAAAAAAAAATCTAAACTTTTTTTATATAGGTTGTCATTTTTTATGAGGAAAGTATACTAAGTCTTAAAAAATGCAATAAAGCTCTTTTGTGTTCTTTATTCGCTTTAATCAAAAAAACTTCAGGAACTACTTATGTTACTAATACCTCAGTCTGGCTGCCAATTATGATCATTCTATATTTCATTCTGTACTTGAACCTTTTAAGATTCCTAAATGGCTCCATTGAAGAATCTTTGGTGTGAAAATAAATCAGGATAATAATCCTGAAATAATTTAGTTAATTCTAATAATTTTATTATCCTTGGATCTCAATCAATCAATTATTTCCTTTTGTTTTTATAATCATTCAGATATTTTTTGAATTGATACTTTTATCGGTTGAAGTGTCAATTACATTCGGAAATCAAAATGTTCTCATTGTCATAAATCCTTTGCACCTTAAAACCATTTCCGCATATAGAATTTATATTCTTAGTTTAGAGTCTTCCTTTATTGTAACATTTTAATTACTCACATTCATTAAACAAAACTCAATATAAAAGATAAAATTTAAAGAAATAAAAAGAACCTTCTTCAAGCTGAAGTATTGTCTTATCCAAGATAACCTACTTATTATTACATGGAATTTTCTTTGACACTGAAACACAAAGAGAAATATTTTTAATTAAATTTAATGTCAAATGGACACTATAAAGTCTAAGATTTTCTTTTGTGTCCCAACTACACATTTTTGGTACATAATTTTTATCACTCAAAATTCAGCAAACTTACTATTCCATTTTCTCATTAAAGGTTATTATTTTCATAGCCTCACATAGTAGTAATTTACGAAGCTCTTTGCTTCGATGTAGCACAAGGCGAAATGAATGGGGCACCCAATGAGACATAGCCTCACATAGTATGCAACACAAGGTTGATTTTTAAGCAGAGTACAGCTAGTTGGAATTCAGAGTTTACCCTTCTCCCAGACTGATTGTCATACCAAAGCTAAGGAGCCAAGTCTGCTCTACTATTTATCCATAACTGGAGGGAAAATAGTCATATCTTTTCCAAGGTTATTAGTGCTATGTGAAAAGTAAACAGCATCATTAAGAAGTGAACTCAGGATGCTAGGTTCATTTCCTGCTCTGATAACTCAGAGTCAGTGCATATCCATCTATAGTAGGAATGTATTTACTATACTTATTATATAAGCACAGATAATGTTACTGTTTTTACTGCTATGTGAAAGCTGCATGTAAGAGTGTCACGCAAAGAATTTTGAGAAAGAAAAGGAATTTTTTAAAAAAATTTCTCATAGATTTATATCAAAAGTATTTATTATTTTTATTATAAAATTGTAAATATATAAATCAATAATTGTAAATACAAATATTGGATATTTTTTCTGTATTATTATATTAATATGTTCATTTTGTTTTTGCTTTCTTCATGGCAAAGATATATCATGAGATTTTCATAGTTTGAGTACATAAAAAAATTAATCACCCATTTTCATTTGCGCTTCAAGTCATTTCTCTATGACAATGAGTTAAGTAATAATTCTCTTTCAGAAATAAGATCTCTTAAAAAGTAACTTCTTTTTTCCTTTACCTCAAATAAATAAAAAGTAATAAATGACGCCTTCTTGTTAGTAGGCTTATTAGGAATTTATATAATTTTTTTTCTTTTCTTTTACTTGGTTTCCATCCAACTCAAAGAGAAAACTCTTAAAATCTGATTTTTTTTTATTACCATTATCTTTTTATCCAGGGTTGGGTAAGTACAGCTTGGATCTCACTAATAAACTTTTTTTTTTCTGAGACAACCTAATTTTGATGAGGCTATTGTTACTTTTTAATACCACCAAAAATTAAGGAGATTCCTCTTTTAATTCAAGTTGGGTGTGCAACTTGAAGATTTTTCTGGAGGGACATTTCTTTACCAAGAAAAATCACTTAATGGCACGAAAAAAATAGTTCTGAATATAAGCAAAGTAAGTAATTGTTAATACTACTGTCAGCTAGTTTTACTGAAGAAAATAACTTTTCAGATATTGTTTCTACTTCTTTTCGTAGCTTGCCTATTTGAAATTTCTTTTTGTAACTTTTTACTACATTCCTTCAAAATATAGCAAAATCAAATTTTGATGGTTGTTAACATTGAGTTCAACTTTTGATAAATCTGGTTTATATTTTTTGATATTGAGGTTCTACTTGTCATCAAGTTAAGAAGAACAGTTACATAAAAAGAATTTTTTTCAAACAGGTTTATTTGACACAAAAAAGGAAATCCTAACAAGTACTACCACTTCAGGTGTAAGTGGCTCTGGGATTCCCCACTCCCCAGAGATCTAAAACTGGAGCCTTACCACTGGATAGTATCATACCCAGGATAGCCTTTTAAGGTGGTCCCACACTTCTGCAGGAGATCCAGTTGGCATATTCTTGGCACTGTCAGAAGAGCAAGACTCTGGATGAAGCTTTTTGATTTATTATAAATTAGGTGAATCCATTGAGTTCTGATTTAACACCAGTCATTGATGTTACTGATACTTATATTTAGGAAGGAATGGAGAATTGAAATAATTTTTCCAAACTTATTTCTTTTATACAGAGAATATGAATAAATACAAAATGATGTTCTGTGAAAATGCTGACCCCCACAAAATTATAATTTATTTGTAAATTGGGTTAGAAATTGTTTTATTCTCTAATTGAGGTCATTTTAAATCTATTGCTCTAGCTATAATCTTGCTATGATGTGACATTTTTGTTATGTTACAGTTACATACTTATATACAGATATAGAGAAAATTTGTGTTGTATATATATATTTATATATACCTGTTCGGTACAAGTTAATTATGCATAAATTCATTGAAAACAATCACTATATACTTAAAGGATATCCTAGTACAACTATTGCTTTTATTTTTATTGGTACACTTTATCTAATAGCAGCAAAGTTATCTTTAGTTGATTAATCATTTGTTTCAGTGTTATAATCTCATTTTGTTTTCAAATTTACTTCCGCAAATTCAAAGCACTAAATGATCTCCATTTAGATTCTAAGTAATTGCACCTGCTCACAGCTGAAGTTGTCAAAATCCAAGATTTGCCACTAGTCATCCCAGGGCCAAAATTCTTTCAAAGTAAATCTACTTCTTTCTAAAAGTTTTGTTTGCCCTTCTCCTTGGCTGTCAACAATAAACAACATAATTGAGTTGAAAGTTCATTAGTCAGTCAACTTGTATGCATTATTACCGAAGAAAAACTATTTTTTTTTTACATTATATTCTTCTTCTTCTTAGTGGTGTTGCTATGGAAAGATTTTGTTGTATTCTTTCTGGTTTGTATTTCTTAGTTTTCTGTCTGATTAGAATGAAGATGGATCATAGCTTTAAAATGGAGCACTGCCCTGTGGAAGGTAATTAATCTCTAAAGAATGGAATGACCGGCTGAGTTGCCAACGATAGAGGAAACTTTGGAAAAGTGGACTTTGTTATTGGGAAGGAAAGGGGAATGAGGACAGAAAGAGGAAGAAAATGGAAAATAACTCAAAAAATAGAATGACATAATACTACTACTGCTACTAATATTACTGATGTGAATTATTTTTTAGGTTTTTGACTTGGATATTATAAAGAAATGGACAAAACATAATTGCTTTTATTAAAAGATTATTAAAATAACGGTGGTATAAAATCAACAAAAATATATAAATTGAATTTTACCAGAAACAACAAAGAAAAATAAACTAATCATTGGAAATAATGGATACAGAGTACCCATCCTGCAATGGTTTTTTTTACATTTTATTCTTTTTTCTAAAAGAGGTTTGATTGTATAATCTAGAAAGAATTACATCGATGTCAAAATGAATTTCTCTCAGGCCAGAGGGTAAAATATTAAAAGTAATAGATATTTGTGTATACTCAACTAAGTGGTAGAACATTGAATTGCAGTCCTTCAAATATTACGTAAAACCACAAAACTGGGTAAAGATTACTGAAAGAACAATAACTATGAAAAGGAAAACACTGACATCAAACCAAGACAACTGACCCTTCTCCAAAAAGTCAGTCGAAAAAATGCTTATATCTTCATTATACATGCTGTCATTGGAAAACTTACTAAAGTTATAAATGGACTGACATCTCTCTCTCTCTCTTTCTCTTTCCCTCCCTCTCCTTTTCTGTATATATATATATATATATATTAGCTATACATACATTTAATTCATGGAATTTAGACTGCGACCCCTGGATTTCATGAAGTTTTTTGCAAAACAACAATCATCAGGCACTTAGGAAAAAACTTCATGAAACCCATGGGTCACAGTCTAAATTCCATTAATTAAATATATATATCTAACATATATTTATTTATTATTATTATATAATAGCTCTATCCTAGATATTGAGCACTCTCCATATTATATTGCACTTGGTTTGACACAAACCCACAAAGTGATATAGTGACGACCAACACTGTTATAATATGATAGATAGATAGATAGATAGATAAAGTATATTGCTTATTAGCATGTAAAATAGAATCAACAAGCAAAATTCAAATCCTGAATGAGGCTGTTTATATTCACTTAAGAAAAGTACAAATAAATCTCTTCTTCCTCCCAGCTATGGTTAGAATTGCAGACAGAATGAAATCTCAAGTTTGCAAGGAAAACCAATGAAGAGGGACAGTGTCAACTCCTTCCAAAATTTCATGGACTATTTTTGTATGTATTATAGACCATTCTTAAAACCAAAGTCCTGCAATAGACTGATAAAAAAAAGTCTTCCTAAAAGACTAAAAACAAAAAAGGTCCGGCAATAGACTAATAAAAAAGCTGATAGGATAAAAATATGTAATGTATATATGCATAAATGTCCCTGCAAAATATATGTAACTATAAAAAAAAATATGATAATGATCAGTGTCTTTTTGTCTGTGTTTCATCACACACAAAACAATGCATATGAATTTAAAAGAAAATTTGTTTTCTTCTACTTCCCAATATTTCACTCTTGTATTGAACCTTCCCAATATTTCATTACTACTCTTGCATTGAACCTTCCCAATATTTCACTCCTACTCTTGTATTGAACCTTCCCAATATTTCACTCCTACTCTTGCATTGAACCTTCCCAATATTTCACTCCTTCTGTTGTATTGATCCTTCCCAATATTTCACTTCTACTCTTGTATTGAATCTTCCCAATATTTCACTCCCACTCTTGTATTGAACCTTCCCAATATTTCACTCCTACTCTTGTATTGAACCTTCCCAATATTTCACTCCTACTCTTGTATTGAATCTTCCCAATATTTCACTCCTACTCTTGTATTGAATCTTCCCAATATTTCACTCCTTCTGTTGTATTGAATCTTCCCAATATTTCACTCCTACTCTTGTATTGAACCTTCCCAATATTTCACTTCTACTCTTGTATTGAATCTTCCCAATATTTCACTCCTACTCTTGTATTGAACCTTCCCAATATTTCACTCCTACTCTTGTATTGAATCTTCCCAATATTTCATTCCTACTCTTGTATTGAATCTTCCCAATATTTCACTCCTACTCTTGTATTGAATCTTCCCAATATTTCACTCCTACTCTTGTATTGAATCTTCCCAATATTTCATTACTACTCTTGTATTGAACCTTCCCAATATTTCACTCCTACTCTTGTATTGAACCTTCCCAATATTTCACTCCTACTCTTGTATTGAACCTTCCCAATATTTCACTCCTACTCTTGTATTGAACCTTCCCAATATTTCACTTCTACTCTTGTATTGAATCTTCCCAATATTTCACTCCTACTCTTGTATTGAATCTTCCCAATATTTCACTCCTACTATTGTGTTGAACCTTCCCAATATTTCACTTCTACTCTTGTATTGAATCTTCCCAATATTTCACTCCCACTCTTGTATTGAACCTTCCCAATATTTCACTCCTACTCTTGTATTGAACCTTCCCAATATTTCACTCCTACTCTTGTATTGAACCTTCCCAATATTTCACTCCTACTCTTGTATTGAATCTTCCCAATATTTCACTCCTACTCTTGTATTGAACCTTCTCAATATTTCACTCCTACTCTTGTATTGAACCTTCCCAATATTTCACTCCTACATTTGTATTGAATCTTCCCAATATTTCACTCCTACTCTTGTATTGAACCTTGCCAATATTTCACTCCTTCTGTTGTATTGAACCTTCCCAATATTTCATTACTACTCTTGTATTGAACCTTCCCAATATTTCACTCCTTCTGTTGTATTGAACCTTCCCAATATTTCATTACTACTCTTGTATTAAACCTTCCCAATATTTCACTCCTTCTGTTGTATTGAACCTTCCCAATATTTCATTACTACTCTTGTATTAAACCTTCCCAATATTTCACTCCTTCTGTTGTATTGAACCTTCCCAATATTTCACTCCTTCTGTTGTATTGAACCTTCCCAATATTTCACTCCTTCTGTTGTATTGAATCTTCCCAATATTTCATTACTACTCTTGTATTAAACCTTCCTAATATTTCACTCCTACTCTTGTATTGAATCTTCCCAATATTTCATTACTACTCTTGTATTGAACCTTCCCAATATTTCATTACTACTCTTGTATTGAATCTTCCCAATATTTCACTCCTACTCTTGTATTGAATCTTCCCAATATTTCATTACTACTCTTGTATTGAATCTTCCCAATATTTCACTCCTACTCTTGTATTGAACCTTTCCAATATTTCACTCCTTCTGTTGTATTGAACCTTCCCAATATTTCATTACTACTCTTGTATTGAATCTTCCCAATATTTCATTACTACTCTTGTATTGAATCTTCCCAATATTTCACTCCTACTCTTGTATTGAACCTTCCCAATATTTCACTCCTACTCTTGTATTGAATCTTCCCAATTTTTCACTCCTACTCTTGTATTGAACCTTCCCAATATTTCACTCCTACTCTTGTATTGAACCTTCCCAATATTTCACTCCTACTCTTGTATTGAACCTTCCCAATATTTCACTCCTACTCTTGTATTGAATCTTCCCAATATTTCACTCCTACTCTTGTATTGAACCTTCTCAATATTTCACTCCTACTCTTGTATTGAACCTTCCCAATATTTCACTCCTACTCTTGTATTGAATCTTCCCAATATTTCACTCCTACTCTTGTATTGAACCTTGCCAATATTTCACTCCTTCTGTTGTATTGAACCTTCCCAATATTTCATTACTACTCTTGTATTGAACCTTCCCAATATTTCACTCGTTCTGTTGTATTGAACCTTCCCAATATTTCATTACTACTCTTGTATTAAACCTTCCCAATATTTCACTCTTTCTGTTGTATTGAACCTTCCCAATATTTCACTCCTTCTGTTGTATTGAACCTTCCCAATATTTCACTCCTTCTGTTGTATTGAATCTTCCCAATATTTCATTACTACTCTTGTATTAAACCTTCCTAATATTTCACTCCTACTCTTGTATTGAATCTTCCCAATATTTCATTACTACTCTTGTATTGAACCTTCCCAATATTTCATTACTACTCTTGTATTGAATCTTCCCAATATTTCACTCCTACTCTTGTATTGAACCTTTCCAATATTTCACTCCTTCATTTGTATTGAACCTTCCCAATATTTCATTACTACTCTTGTATTGAACCTTCCCAATATTTCACTCCTACTCTTGTATTGAATCTTCCCAATATTTCACTCCTACTCTTGTATTGAACCTTCCCAATATTTCACTCCTACTCTTGTATTGAATCTTCCCAATATTTCACTCCTACTCTTGTATTGAACCTTCCCAATATTTCACTCCTACTCTTGTATTGAACCTTCCCAATATTTCACTCCTACTCTTGTATTGAACCTTCCCAATATTTCACTCCTACTCTTGTATTGAATCTTCCCAATATTTCACTTCTACTCTTGTATTGAACCTTCCCAATATTTCACTCCTACTCTTGTATTGAACCTTCCCAATATTTCATTACTACTCTTGTATTGAACCTTCCCAATATTTCATTACTACTCTTGTATTGAATCTTCCCAATATTTCACTCCTACTCTTGTATTAAACCTTCCCAATATTTCATTACTACTCTTGTATTGAATCTTCCCAATGTTTCACTCCTACTCTTGTATTAAACCTTCCCAATATTTCACTCCTTCTGTTGCATTGAACCTTCCCAATATTTCACTCCTACTCTTGTATTGAATCTTCCCAATATTTCACTCCTACTCTTGTATTGAACCTTCCCAATATTTCATTACTACTCTTGTATTGAATCTTCCCAATATTTCACTCCTACTCTTGTATTGAACCTTCCCAATATTTCATTACTACTCTTGTATTGAACCTTCCCAATATTTCATTACTACTCTTGTATTGAATCTTCCCAATATTTCACTCCTACTCTTGTATTAAACCTTCCCAATATTTCACTCCTTCTGTTGCATTGAACCTTCCCAATATTTCACTCCTACTCTTGTATTGAACCTTCCCAATTTTTCACTCCTACTCTTCTATTAAATCTTCCCAATATTTCACTCCTACTCTTGTATTGAACCTTCCCAATATTTCATTACTACTCTTGTATTGAATCTTCCCAATATTTCACTCCTACTCTTGTATTAAACCTTCCCAATATTTCACTCTTACCCTTGTATTGAATCTTCCCAATATTTCATTACTACTCTTGTATTGAATCTTCCCAATATTTCACTCCTACTCTTGTATTAAACCTTCCCAATATTTCACTCCTTCTGTTGTATTGAACCTTCCCAATATTTCATTACTACTCTTGTATTGAATCTTCCCAATATTTCACTCCTACTCTTGTATTAAACCTTCCCAATATTTCACTCCTTCTGTTGCATTGAACCTTCCCAATATTTCACTCCTACTCTTGTATTGAACCTTCCCAATTTTTCACTCCTACTCTTGTATTAAATCTTCCCAATATTTCACTCCTACTCTTGTATTGAACCTTCCCAATATTTCACTTCTACTCTTGTATTGAACCTTCCCAATATTTCACTCTTATTCTTGTATTGAACCTTCCCAATATTTCACTCCTACTCTTGTATTGAACCTTCCCAATATTTCACTCCTACTCTTGTATTGAATCTTCCCAATATTTTACTTCTACTCTTGTATTGAACCTTCCCAATATTTCACTCCTATTCTTGTATTGAATCTTCCCAATATTTCACTTCTACTCTTGTATTGAACCTTCCCAATATTTCACTCCTACTCTTGTATTGAATCTTCCCAAAATTTCACTTCTAGTCTTGTATTGAACCTTCCCAATATTTCATTACTACTCTTGTATTGAATCTTCCCAATATTTCATTACTACTCTTGTATTGAATCTTCCCAATATTTCATTACTACTCTTGTATTGAATCTTCCCAATATTTCATTACTACTCTTGTATTGAATCTTCCCAATATTTCACTTCTACTCTTGTATTGAATCTTCCCAATATTTCACTCCTACTCTTGTATTGAATCTTCCCAATATTTCACTTCTACTCTTGTATTGAATCTTCCCAATATTTCATTACTACTCTTGTATTGAATCTTCCCAATATTTCACTTCTACTCTTGTATTGAATCTTCCCAATATTTCATTACTACTCTTGTATTGAACCTTCCCAATATTTCACTTCTACTCTTGTATTGAATCTTCCCAATATTTCATTACTACTCTTGTATTGAATCTTCCCAATATTTCATTACTACTCTTGTATTGAATCTTCCCAATATTTCACTTCTACTCTTGTATTGAATCTTCCCAATATTTCACTTCTACTCTTGTATTGAATCTTCCCAATATTTCACTTCTACTCTTGTATTGAATCTTCCCAATATTTCACTTCTACTCTTGTATTGAATCTTCCCAATATTTCATTACTACTCTTGTATTGAATCTTCCCAATATTTCACTTCTACTCTTGTATTGAATCTTCCCAATATTTCATTACTACTCTTGTATTGAACCTTCCCAATATTTCACTTCTACTCTTGTATTGAATCTTCCCAATATTTCATTACTACTCTTGTATTGAATCTTCCCAATATTTCATTACTACTCTTGTATTGAATCTTCCCAATATTTCACTTCTACTCTTGTATTGAATCTTCCCAATATTTCACTTCTACTCTTGTATTGAATCTTCCCAATATTTCACTTCTACTCTTGTATTGAATCTTCCCAATATTTCATTACTACTCTTGTATTGAATCTTCCCAATATTTCACTCCTACTCTTGTATTGAATCTTCCCAATATTTCATTACTACTCTTGTATTGAATCTTCCCAATATTTCATTACTACTCTTGTATTGAATCTTCCCAATATTTCACTTCTACTCTTGTATTGAACCTTCCCAATATTTCACTCCTACTCTTGTATTGAATCTTCCCAATATTTCACTTCTACTCTTGTATTGAATCTTCCCAATATTTCATTACTACTCTTGTATTGAATCTTCCCAATATTTCACTTCTACTCTTGTATTGAATCTTCCCAATATTTCATTACTACTCTTGTATTGAATCTTCCCAATATTTCACTTCTACTCTTGTATTGAATCTTCCCAATATTTCATTACTACTCTTGTATTGAATCTTCCCAATATTTCATTACTACTCTTGTATTGAATCTTCCCAATATTTCACTCCTACTCTTGTATTGAATCTTCCCAATATTTCATTACTACTCTTGTATTGAATCTTCCCAATATTTCATTACTACTCTTGTATTGAATCTTCCCAATATTTCACTCCTACTCTTGTATTGAACCTTTCCAATATTTCACTCCTTCTGTTGTATTGAACCTTCCCAATATTTCACTCCTACTCTTGTATTGAACCTTCCCAATATTTCATTACTACTCTTGTATTGAATCTTCCCAATATTTCATTACTACTCTTGTATTGAATCTTCCCAATATTTCACTCCTACTCTTGTATTGAACCTTCCCAATATTTCATTACTACTCTTGTATTGAATCTTCCCAATATTTCATTACTACTCTTGTATTGAATCTTCCCAATATTTCATTACTACTCTTGTATTGAATCTTCCCAATATTTCACTCCTACTCTTGTATTGAACCTTCACAATATTTCACTCCTACTCTTGTATTGAATCTTCCCAGTATTTCACTCCTACTCTTGTATTGAACCTTCCGAATATTTCACTCCTACTCTTGTATTGAACCTTCCCAATATTTCACTCCTACTCTTGTATTGAACCTTCCCAATATTTCACTCCTACTCTTGTATTGAACCTTCCCAATATTTCACTCCTACTCTTGTATTGAACCTTCCCAATATTTCACTCCTACTCTTGTATTGAATCTTCCCAATATTTCACTTCTACTCTTGTATTGAACCTTCCCAATATTTCATTACTACTCTTGTATTGAACCTTCCCAATATTTCATTACTACTCTTGTATTGAATCTTCCCAATATTTCACTCCTACTCTTGTATTAAACCTTCCCAATATTTCACTCCTACCCTTGTATTGAATCTTCCCAATATTTCATTACTACTCTTGTATTGAATCTTCCCAACATTTCACTCCTACTCTTGTATTAAACCTTCCCAATATTTCACTCCTTCTGTTGCATTGAACCTTCCCAATATTTCACTCCTACTCTTGTATTGAACCTTCCCAATTTTTCACTCCTACTCTTCTATTAAATCTTCCCAATATTTCACTCCTTCTGTTGTATTGAACCTTCCCAATATTTCACTCCTACTCTTGTATTGAATCTTCCCAATATTTCACTCCTACTCTTGTATTGAATCTTCCCAATATTTCACTCCTACTCTTGTATTGAACTTTCCCAATATTTCACTCCTACTCTTGTATTGAATCTTCCCAATATTTCACTCCTACTCTTGTATTGAACCTTTCCAATATTTCACTCCTTCTGTTGTATTGAACCTTCCCAATATTTCATTACTACTCTTGTATTGAACCTTCCCAATATTTCACTCCTACTCTTGTATTGAATCTTCCCAATATTTCACTCCTACTCTTGTATTGAACCTTCCCAATATTTCATTACTACTCTTGTATTGAATCTTCCCAATATTTCATTACTACTCTTGTATTGAATCTTCCCAATATTTCACTCCTACTCTTGTATTGAACCTTCCCAATATTTCATTACTACTCTTGTATTGAATCTTCCCAATATTTCATTACTACTCTTGTATTGAATCTTCCCAATATTTCATTACTACTCTTGTATTGAATCTTCCCAATATTTCACTCCTACTCTTGTATTGAACCTTCACAATATTTCACTCCTACTCTTGTATTGAATCTTCCCAGTATTTCACTCCTACTCTTGTATTGAACCTTCCGAATATTTCACTCCTACTCTTGTATTGAACCTTCCCAATATTTCACTCCTACTCTTGTATTGAACCTTCCCAATATTTCACTCCTACTCTTGTATTGAACCTTCCCAATATTTCACTCCTACTCTTGTATTGAACCTTCCCAATATTTCACTCCTACTCTTGTATTGAATCTTCCCAATATTTCACTTCTACTCTTGTATTGAACCTTCCCAATATTTCATTACTACTCTTGTATTGAACCTTCCCAATATTTCATTACTACTCTTGTATTGAATCTTCCCAATATTTCACTCCTACTCTTGTATTAAACCTTCCCAATATTTCACTCCTACCCTTGTATTGAATCTTCCCAATATTTCATTACTACTCTTGTATTGAATCTTCCCAACATTTCACTCCTACTCTTGTATTAAACCTTCCCAATATTTCACTCCTTCTGTTGCATTGAACCTTCCCAATATTTCACTCCTACTCTTGTATTGAACCTTCCCAATTTTTCACTCCTACTCTTCTATTAAATCTTCCCAATATTTCACTCCTACTCTTGTATTGAACCTTCCCAATATTTCACTTCTACTCTTGTATTGAACCTTCCCAATATTTCACTCCTACTCTTGTATTGAATCTTCCCAATATTTCACTCCTACTCTTGTATTGAACTTTCCCAATATTTCACTCCTACTCTTGTATTGAATCTTCCCAATATTTCACTCCTACTCTTGTATTGAACCTTCCCAATATTTCACTCCTACTCTTGTATTGAACCTTCCCAATATTTTACTCCTACTCTTGTATTGAACCTTTCCAATATTTCACTCCTACTCTTGTATTGAATCTTCCCAATATTTCACTCCTTCTGTTGTATTGAACCTTCCCAATATTTCACTCCTACTCTTGTATTGAATCTTCCCAATATTTCACTCCTACTCTTGTATTGAACCTTCCCAATATTTCACTCCTACTTTTGTATTAAACCTTCCCAATATTTCACTCCTTCTGTTGCATTGAACCTTCCCAATATTTCACTCCTACTCTTGTATTGAACCTTCCCAATTTTTCACTCCTACTCTTCTATTAAATCTTCCCAATATTTCACTCCTACTCTTGTATTGAACCTTCCCAATATTTCACTTCTACTCTTGTATTGAACCTTCCCAATATTTCACTCCTACTCTTGTATTGAATCTTCCCAATATTTCACTCCTACTCTTGTATTGAACTTTCCCAATATTTCACTCCTACTCTTGTATTGAATCTTCCCAATATTTCACTCCTACTCTTGTATTGAACCTTCCCAATATTTCACTCCTACTCTTGTATTGAACCTTCCCAATATTTTACTCCTACTCTTGTATTGAACCTTTCCAATATTTCACTCCTACTCTTGTATTGAATCTTCCCAATATTTCACTCCTTCTGTTGTATTGAACCTTCCCAATATTTCACTCCTACTCTTGTATTGAATCTTCCCAATATTTCACTCCTACTCTTGTATTGAACCTTCCCAATATTTCACTCCTACTCTTGTATTGAATCTTCCCAATATTTCACTCCTACTCTTGTACTGAACCTTCCCAATATTTCACTCCTACTCTTGTATTGAATCTTCCCAATATTTCACTCCTACTCTTGTATTGAACCTTCCCAATATTTCACTCCTACTCTTGTATTGAACCTTCCCAATATTTCATATATATATATATATATATATATACTTTAATACTGGGCCATTAGTCTCATGAGTAAAGTGTTTGCCAATGGTCCAGTAGAACGGGGTTCAGTCTTAGGTCAAGTCATACCAAAGACTCAAAAAATGGTACTTGATACTGCCTTGTTTAACACTCAGCATTATAAGGTTCAGATCAAGGGTAAAGTGGAGCAATCCAGGGAATGAAGTAGCATCTTCCCCTACATTTTAGTGTAATAGCTATCAAAAAGGCGGCGTTCATGTTGCCCCTGACTATGGTTGCCAACTTTTATATATACTTTAACCCATAAAAAAATGGTGTACTATTTTTATTTGTGTACTACACTTAAAATTGTCAAGTATAGAGAATAAATCAATCTCCAGCCCAATTTGAAACTAAATGATAGTTTAATGGTGCTTGCATCTGCATTGAATTTTGATCTTTAATAATCCAATTTTTTTTTTATAATGAAGACAACAATAAATGCTAATTAGAATCCTTTACTTTTTTCTAAATAAAAGCATGAATATCATCATGGCTGTTTCATTCTCCAAATCTTTAAAGATAATAATTTACATATTTATGTATACCATTGTCTACTTGTTCATAATTTGATAACAAAAAATTTAACCAAGTCAGTAAGAAGACAGTGGGGGGGGGGTATTCTCATGGTCTAATGGTTAAAGCACTCGACTGCAGGATCATAATAGGTGAGTTCAAACTGCAGTTGTGCTGTTACAGTCACTTTCAGACAAATACCTTTGGGAAAGGTATGAAAAGTACCACTATTTTTCTTCTTGAAGGATGGATTTGGCGTAAAATTACCCTAGAAAGTTAATATGCCATTAAAACAAACAAAACTATTAAAATAGTTAGTTCCAAAATTGTTATACCTTTTTCTGCTCTTCAAATTTGAGCAAAACATTCAAGATAAGGATGTATTTCATATCGTAAAAGTAAGTAAAGTTGGCGACGTTAATTGAGGGTGACCTGAAGGCTTCCTTTTTGATAACTACTACACCAAGGTGTAGAGGAGGGCGCTACTCCTTTTCTTGGATTGCTCCACTTTACCCTTGATTCTTACTTTATAATGCTGAGTATTAAGCAAGGTTGCATCAAGTACCAATTTTTGAGTTTTGGTATGAACTTGACCTGGGATTTAACCCAGGCCATTGGCGAACACTCTAACCATTATTCCAATGTATTTCATATAAAAATCTTAATTTATTTTTGCATCTATATTTCTGACTGAGATGAAAGATGATTCAAAATAAAATAGGATTTTGAAATCAAAGATAACTTTATCAGTATTTAACAAGAATGATTTTACATTCTTTTATTCACAAATCAAGTTTCTAGCTGTTCTGATCAGATTTTATAAACTCAAGTGTTTACTGAGACATACTTTGGCCCTAAGCAGAAAACTAATCAGGAACATAGCTCACATTTCAACTCCAGATTCCACTATGATTGTCAGCAAAGGTCAAACCTTCTCTCCATTACATCTAATGACTTGTTGATGTCAAACTATCAATGGAATCTGTAGAATTTAACAAATAGAAGATCAATACCATGAGTTATAGCTCATTACCAGTCAACACCTGCTACCAGATGGACAGCTCATTAATTTTGGTTGGACTATAAACATATATTTATACCAGTTGCTATTCTGTGAAACCCCTATCTTTTAAAATAGATTATAATGAAATACAAACTCTCTTATTCCTCAAAGATATAACCAGTTTTACATTCAGAAACTTAACAAATTAAATTTTTTTTTTATTCCAATACCTATTAAAGACTGCTATTTTAGTGGTTTTTGTTGTTTTTTTCCTTCTCTATATAGACACCTATGCTTATAAGATTATTTAGAAGGGGAGATAACTTTTTAAAGAGAATAAAAATACATTAGAATACAACAAAATTGGATTATTGATATTTGTGGCCTTGAACCAGACTGAAAATACTTGAGTTAAATTCATCAACTTTTGGTTATTTTAGGATTTCTTGAATAAGAGAGTCTAAAAAAAATCCAGAAAATCGAGCAAACACTGCTTGCAACAAACGGAACCATTGGACAGTTGTTTCAACCTTATTAGGTCCCATCAGCAGTGTATACTGTGATCTCCCCCACTAGTGATTGAACCAGCAGCCACAAAATGCAGATTTGGTGTTTGGAACTTTAAAATTAGTTCTTATCAAAACTCTTTTGTAATTTCTTGTTAAGATATGAATACTTTCAGCATTGAAGAGATCTTGTTTGATACTTTAACTTAATTTTTTCTGAGGATCACCTTTTACAAGCCATTAGAATTTAATATTTAATTGATTATTTTTGATAATTCAAAACTAAGGAGTCTACAATTGTTTTTAGCCCGTAAAATCCAAAAAACCAATACATTCAAGTATAATAGTATTTGTATCAATCTTACTGAAACAATTACCCAGTCGGCTGGGGCTGTAGAATACACCGATTGCTTCTCTGCAAAGGGGTAAGACCCCCCCCCAATGAGTGTCCTGGATATGACACTAAACAATCTTTGGGGAATGCGGAGTACCCCTTCATTGCAATTGCTCCCAGGTCCACTTTGGCCCGGCATGGTAGCACCTGATAGGGCCCTATCTATGGGTTAAATAGAACAAAGAGCCTTCTTATGCTAAACTGAATTGTTTGAAATAGAAATATTTTTGACAATTAAACCATACTTAGATTTAAACTGCGTGCTTATGCTTAACGGAATTATTTGAAATAGAACTGTTTTTCGACATAAAAACTGTATTTACACTTAACTGAATTGTTACATATAACTGCTTGAATAGTTTGAAATAGAAATGTTTTTGACAATTAAAATGTGTACTTATGCTAAACTGAATTGTTTTAAATAGAACAGATTATTTACATAAAAATGGATTTGGCGTTAAATAACCTACAAAGGTTGATACGCCATAAAACCCAACAAACCAAACCCTTCTGAATCAAATAAAAAATCTATAATCTTATTTTGATTAATTCGCACTTAAAGTCCTATCTTTTCTTAAAAACTTTATTGAATCCAAAATGGATTAGTGTTAAATAATTTAACTCGGTGTCAATTTTTGGTTGATAGGCAAAAAATATCTTTGACATTTTTACTATTTTTTCCTGTTTAAATTGCATTTTTTTATCTCATAAAACTTAAACTATTGAAGAAATATTTTTAAAGAATGTGCTTTGATAGCTTATTTGAATGTTTTAACATTTCTTACCTTTTCGTGTTCAATAATTTTGTATACATT
Source organism: Sepioteuthis lessoniana (assembly GCA_963585895.1). Taxonomy (NCBI): domain Eukaryota; kingdom Metazoa; phylum Mollusca; class Cephalopoda; order Myopsida; family Loliginidae; genus Sepioteuthis; species Sepioteuthis lessoniana. The sequence continues at coordinate 10,253,157 of OY757920.1, forward strand.
TTTTCATTTTTTAAATGGAGGAATTATATAATTAGTTAAATTACGATGACCAGAAAATCCAGCAAACACTGTGTGCAACGTACAAAACCATTGGACAGTTGTTTTGATCTTATTAGGTCCCATCAGCAGTGTATACTGTGATCTCCCCCACTGGAGATTGAACCAGCAGCCATAGAATGCAGAGCTGAAACTCTACCACTGAGCTACCGGTCCACATTGCACACAAGTGGTGCCAAATTAACTAGTCATCGCAGTGTTTACCAGATTATCTGGTCATGGTAATTCAATTCTAAATATAATCATAATATAATGAACATCTATTTTCTTGCCCATGAGGTTATGATTATGCGAATGCATATCTCCAATCTTCTTGGGAAGACATAGCCCTGTGTCCTCTGTAAGAGTACGAATGTAACAAGACACATTAGGTTAATTAGCCACATATTTATGATAACTAGTTAATTTGACATTGCTTGTGTGCAATGTGGACCAGTAGCTCAGTGTTAGAGTTTCAGCTCTGCATTCTGTGGACGTTGGTTTGATCTTCAGTGGGCGAGATCACGGTATACACTGGTGATGAAACCTAATAAGGTTGAAACAGCTTGTCCAGTGGTTTTGTATGTTGCACACAGTGTTTGCTGGATTTTCTGGTCATCGTGATTTAATTAATTATATAATTCCTCCATTTAAAAAATGAAAAAAATGTATACAAAATTTTACAGATTTTCTGGTCATGGGAATTCAATTTATAATAATGTTTTAGTTAAGAGAATTTTGCTGATCACAGTACAGTTGTTTAGAAATTTCATAGAGTTTTTACTTTTGTCTTATTTTCTTCTCTTTTGCTTTTTATCAAAATGTTTTTCTTCAATCCGTTCTTTAGATATCAAAGTAAATTATGTAAAATGATGAAAATCTCAAACTGTTTAAGATTATAACTTTGTGTAGAGAATCTGTTTTCAGATCTTGTTTAGTTTTAATGCTTTGCTATAAAAAAAAAAGATCAGATATTTATTAGGGACATTGTGATATTAAGTATGTGTTGGGTAGAACGTTGGAGACGCACAAGATATGTTCTTACTTGTATATTTATTAAGCAACGAATGATATGATACAGGATTAATGCAAGGGAGGCAACTCTTATACGTTAGAGAGCTCTACCTTGTCACAATGTGGGGGGGGTAATTTTTGAGCTCACAAATTCCAATAAACACCAGGTATCAGAATGCATAAAGGGTTTTTGTTTGCATTGAAACTGAAATCTGTACATTTGTATTTGTTTATACACTGAACCCCTGATTTGCTTTTAATATCAGCTGGTCTGATAAAAAATAACTCATTCATTTATAGATTTTTTTTTTTTCTATCAATAAAACTATATTCCTTTTCTACAACTATTAAGATTGGAGATTATCTCTTCTAAGCCGATAAGCCAAATGGAAGACAAGAAAACAAATCCAGTGATGCTTATAAAAGTTTGTCAAGTGATTTATGATACAAAATAGTGCATATTTCATTGTTTTTCAATAATTGTATATTATAATTGGTATTCCAGTCTATAAACCTTTATTAAAAGTGGACTATGTCAATATAAGATTTATATCAGAATGATTGTTATTTGTTCTTAGAATATTTTGGATAAATCCAAGTTCACATAAATGCAAACAACGTAGTCATTGTATCTATTTTGAATTGTGTATTGGTTGCTTGTCGGTAGGGAGGTTTATTTAGTCGAGTCACAACTCACAAAGGTCTAATATTAGCATTAGCATATTCATGATGCACTAACAGCAAATAAGCAGAAAGAAAGATAAGATACACTCATTTACATATACAGAAATGTTTAATATATACATAGTATACACTTAAGAAGTACTGAAAAGAATACACAAGCATGTCCCCAACAGATAAAATGTGTGCATATTGGTTTATGAACAAGCAGTTTGTTGAAGGGTTACAAAAACAGAAAAAGTCTTACTTGCAATAAATGGTCAAAAACATGTTTATACCCATGGCAAGGAAGACACAGTGTTTTCACTATTAAAAGACCAGAGGCAAAAGAAAGTGAGAAATGGATTCTGGGATTATCACATGACCATGGCTTTAAGACTCTGAACACAACCATCCTTCAAGGGAGACAATTATCTATTATCTCCCTGTAGTGGATCTTTGACCTTGGATGATTACTAACCAGGTAGAAGTATATTCATCAAAAAGTAGGGTATGATTCCTCAATAAGGATAACCAGTGGTATGCAAAAAAGTGAACGAAACAATACTATGATTCTTTTTTTTTTATCTCTTGGAGAAATGAATGATATCGGCTCTTGTGTGATGTTTATCCATTTGTCTTTCTTTGATTTTTTTGATGGTTCAATAAAGTGGAATAATTTTGACTGTGAAGTGTGTAGTGAATAAAATAAAACCCAATGCCATTATGAACAGCATTGCTACCATTATTAATACTACAACTTCTACCATCAAAACTAGAATGCCTACTGTCATTGAGCAATAACCATAATCATCTAGATAGTGCCATTGTAATCACCTGCAGCAATTTCTCTAAACTGGAAATAGCATATTTTCTGGAAAATCACTAACCATAATCTCAACTCAAAATCCAAGCTAAAATTAAGGACAAAAAAAGAAAGAAATCAAGAAATTTAGTATTTTACATGAATAAGCACATTTAGATATGACCAAGTATATGATAAAATTTTCTCTATTCCTAAAATAGCTTCTTGTGACTTGTATTACAACTGACCAATTATTTTAGTGGCATGTTTTGTTATATTTAGCAAGTTCATGCTAAAATAAAAGTAATGATAAGAAGTTGATTAATAGTTTCAGTAAAGTTAGATAATTATTTACTTTCAAGTGCAACTCTTTTCATGACTAAAGGGTTAGTATTAAAAAAAAATATTAGTTGTATGAAAGTCCTATTTCATGTCTGCATCTCTAAAAATTTCAAATATTTACCAAAAAGAAAAAAAGGTACTCACTTCTTAAACATTTTCTATTTTCTTCTTTTGAATTATAATTAAAAGTCAAACACACACAATCTTCAGTCATTAACCTATTCACTATCAAGTTTAATTAAAATTGTTTAGCAATATTTTCAAAAATCTTTCTGCTACAGATAAGCTCCATCTTTAACCTTTTCACTACTGAGATTTTTTTGCTTTTTTTTTTTTTTTTTTTGTTCTGGATATGCAAGAGTATGCTTTATGAAATTCTAAGAGTTAAAATGAAATTGGACTAGGGTACCAAATTCCCAGTGAGAGTGAAAGGGTTAAATAACAGGGTAATATTATATAACAAAATGCAACATACACCCAAGGAAGGATGATCAGTATGTCAATGAAATATGTTGAAGACAATAAATATGGAAGAAAAATGTCAAAGAACCAAAAAACTAGTTCATCTTAGAACCTCAGAAAGCAAAATAGTTAATCAGAGACAAGAAATTTAGGTTCATTTAACTATACAAAATGGATCTTTGTTTCATTTTATTTTTGATTTATTAGATAAAATTCTGGCTTTTTTGAGCAAGAATTTAAGGGAATCAAGAAATCTTCCCACACACTTTGTCAATGACTGACTATTTAGTCACGAAATAAAGACTAGCTCTGCTATTGCATTCTGTCTTTCAAACCATAAAACTGCTCCATTATGGACATTTATAATTGATGCCTTTTTCTAGAGACCAAATTTAAAATTGTTTTTGATATTTCAAAACCTGTTCTTACTTAATCAATAAGATTATTGCTATTAGTACTTAATATTTCAACACGTATTCTAATCTGTTAATAACCTGGACAGCCAACTAAATGCTGTGTTCATTTGGATAATGTATTTATCAGTTATTCTACATTAAGATTAAGATCATTAACATGGGTGATTTCATTGCCATTCTTGTAATCACATAATCCATTGGCCACCATAACCTGTATTTGCTCATTATACTGGAATCTGTGTTTAAGAGATGTCGGAAGTTTACCAACTCAATCTTATTTAGGGAGAAGAAGAGTTTTGGGTCGAGATTGGTTGGCATCAGGATTGGGAATCAGAACAGATTTGGAAATGGCCCAAATTAGACGAAGGTTGTATTCTGAAAACAATGAATGTCTTTCAGAGAAAGAAAAGGTCACTTATGATGGACTAGGAAAAAGCAGAAAAGGTCAATAGGATTGGAAGATATGGGAGGTTGAAGGATGATAAATGTCTAGATGGAGTTTTTAGAAGCAACAGTGACCAAACTGTAAGTAATTTCTTTACAATACCTGCAGCAAAGTACCTCAGTAGTAATCAACATGTTGTCTTTGATGGAATAGTCAAATGAATGTCCAGTTTATTTTTACTTAGAGAAATTGGCAGTCCACGCCAATGAAGGTCAGAAACAGTCGATCAGTACTTGGATGCATGGTTTCATACCAATTAGATATTAAAACAGTAAAAGAGAATTATTAATATAAACTGACCCAGGTGATAACAGTGACCTCATATTGTTTGGTTTTAAAAATTTTATCCAACACTTCATGAACAAGAAAATAAGATGAAACAAGTAAGATTCTTTACACTTTATCCAATCCAGTTAAAAGTAACATCTTGTGTAAGATCCAAAATTGTCAAATTGGACAAGGAAATCTAAATTTTTATTCTTATGTAAAAGTGTGTAGACAGAAGACAAAAAGATTGAGGATTACTGTATACAGAAAAAAATATTTGAAATTTTCTTGTGAACCTTGTGATCTAATATTCTTAGTTCTATTTGATGATTATTCAGGGAGCTTTTAGGTCCCATCAGCAGTGTATACTGTGATCTCCCCCCACTGGAAATTGAACCAGCGGCCACAGAATGCAGAGCTGAAACTCTACCACTGAGCTACGGTCCGCATTGCACACAAGTGATGCCAAATTAACTAGTCATGGCAGTGTTTGCCGGATTTTCTGGTCATGGTAATTCAATTTATTTAGCTCTTTAGCCTTCTCCAGTTGCATACAGTAATATATCATCTTGTTAATATTTTAACTTCTTAGTGGCCCCAGCAGTAAGGATCCTTCTAATGCTATATATATATATGTAGAGAGAAAGAGAGAACATAGAATGTTTTTCAATACTCATTTGAACTTGAATCATCTTTAGCAGCAATGTTTTGTTTTAGTCCTCTGCAAGACTCAGGCCTTCCCCAAAGTCTGTAAGCCATGGAGAGTAATAGGCCTTACTCTTCTACATTGGTTCATAATGTGTTTCTAGAACATTTGAACATAAAATTCTCCTTCACATAGACTGGTTGCCTAACTAAAGTTAGAGAATTTGGTCTACTCTGCTACTTTACCTATAATTTGGGAATAAGAGAAGGATTTTCATAGGACATTAGTATGAAGTGAATGCCAACAATTATTTTCAGAATTTGAACTCTTCTTACAAATTCTATTTCGCACACCAATAACCATTAAATGCAACCAGCATATTTCTTATGTATTTTCCTTTCGAAAAAAAAACAGTAAAGTAAGTAAAGTTGTCGACTTTAGTCAAGGGTGACCCGAAGGGTCCCTTTTCAATAGCTACTACACCAAGGTGTAAGGGAGGGCGCTTTTCCTTTCCCTGGATTGCTCCACTTTACACTTGATCCTTACTTTATAATACTGAGTGTTAAGCAAGGTGGCGTCAAGTACCATTTTTTGAGTCTTTGGTATGACTCGACCTGGAATTGAACCTCAGTCTCCCAGACAAATGGCGAACACTGTACTCATTAGGCCAATGGCCTGGTAAATAAATAAATAAATTTTTTTTAAATAAAATTAATTTGTAAAATATCTATTACTTAAAAAATTATGAAAAAGTTTGTTTAGTACATATCATTTGAACCAAGTCAAATCTTCAACTTAATTTACTTTGGTTTTTTAATTGCTCAAAATATTAATATGTTAGAACGTAGAAGATCAAAACTGCTTTATAATCGTAAATAAAAGAAAGATTCATAGAAATATGGGTTATGATTCACTCTTATAAAGAGAAAAAGGATCATGTAATAGAAATTTTTAAAACTCAAGTCAAGTAGAGTAAAATAGAAAAACAGAAGATAAATTCAATATCTGCCAATAATATCTCAAGAACTGGTTGTGAGATTTTGATGTTACTGGGCAACCAAGCTAAGGTGATCTCACTGTGCATGTGTGAGCAAATACTCTTTTTTAGGATTACTTACTTGGAAATTTTAAAATCATTGGAGAATGAAGTGGCTTGCCTTATAGCTGAGAAAGTTGCATATCTCCCAGAAGTTAATATTTAGATGCTGTTAAAATCCAGAATTTCAAATGCTGATTTTCAAGACAGATCCTCTCCACTTATGGAACTGATGCAGCACAATCTTCCCACTTTCATTTTCCTTTCACTGAACCAAGCATAATAAACAAAAATTTTGCATTTCTCATGAAGGGGACAGTTGCATATTTTCCACCAACATCAGGTTTTTGAATTGACAAAAAACGATTTCAATCGTTGATTTTCAAGCTATTCTCTTCCTACTTGGAACATTGACGCTACACAATCTTCCTGCTCCTAATTACTTCTGAGTTCTCCTTAGGTAATCTTTGTTAATATCAAACAATAATTGTAAAGAAAATAAAATCTGTAAGTGGCAATTTATAGCACCTGTCAGTACATACATTTTCAATTTGCAAGTCTTTTACTCATTGAACAAGACCCCAAGATTTTTACTGTATCCGATAGTTAACATTTTTTTTTTAATGTGGAAATTTTCAATTTGAAATAAATGTTAAAAAAAAAAAATGATTGATCATATTTTTTTCTGAGCCTCTTTGCTTGGATTTGACTTGTAAAAAAATTAGCTAAAATGCAAAACATTCATTAAATAGCATAATAACCAAATGGTTAAAGAAAGAATTGGAATCAGACCCAATTCTTTCTGCTTCTTATTATATTTTGTTACATAAATTCTTGTCACCTAGCCAAAATAAAAGCGTGTAGACAGGAGACAAAAAGATTGAGGATTACTGTATACAGAAAAAAATATTTGAAATTTTCTAGTGAACCTTGTGATCTAATATTCTCAGTTCTATTTGATGATTATTCAGGGAGTTGAGCTCTTTAGCCTTCTCCAGTTGCATACAGTAATATATCATCTTGTTTATCTTTTAACTTCTTAGTGATCCCAGCAATAAGGATCCTTCTAATGATATATATATATATATTTTGATGACTGCTTCTCTGTTCTATGCAAGGTGATATCTTGCCCTTTCAGAGGCTATAGCTATTAAGCGATATCCCCCTACGTTGTGCAGGCAGAGAAGGCAATTTGATGTACTTGTTTGTGGGGTAATGTTCTGGGGTAATGAGTTTGTTTTGTTTGAACCCCACCGTGATTTCTTACATTTCATCATCAGGTCGCACCATCAGCACGAATATCCCTGACCCTTTCTCGCCACCCTTCTCTATCATCCATTGCTTCTGGCAGGTCTTCAGGGCTACATCCTGTATTGACACAGAGCTGCTGTATGTAGGTACTATTTACCAACCCCTCCGCTCGGGCAGGATATGACACAAGGTCAATTTTTAAGCGGAGTTTAACAGGTTTTAATTCAGAGTTTTCCTTCTCCTAGACTAGTTGCCTCACCAAGGCTGAAGAACCTAGTCCGTCCTACTATTTACCCATAGCTGGAGGGAGAATAAGGGGGTTCATACCTTTCCCAAGGGTATTTGCCCGAAAGTGAACGTAATAGCGCGACTGGAGTACGAACTCGCGTACTACGATTCCGCAGTTCATCGCTTTAACCATTACACCACGAGGACACCCTGCTGTATGTAGGTTCTAGCTAGTTGTCCTGCCTTTGCTCGTCCATGTGAAGGGGTCCACAGGAGTACGTCACTTATGAGTTCGTCTTCACTTCTCTGGCAGTGTTCCACATGTCTGGTTCGTCTAACTTTAATAGTTTTCGTGATGGGTGGTAAGTGGCCATACAGCTGCTCCTTTGTGGGGTACTGTCTCCATGACTTGTTCAATAATTCTCACAGCTTACATTTACTTTTAATCAATTCTGGTGTATTCTGGTGAAAAAGCACCAGACGAAAAGGTCCCTTCAATTTGTTTTATTATTTTAACGAATGAATTATGATTCCCGTAATATCTGTCCCAATAAAATTTTCTTAAAGATGACTAGAAACAGGACATTAAACTAAATTAAAACAATAAATGTTAAAATACATGTCTAAATAAACATATGTAATAATGAATAATGTGAGCTTTCTCGTACGTTTCTTTTTTCTTTGTAACTTGTCATGCTAAAACAAACAAATATATAAAATTAACAAAGGAATTATTCTCTGATTGAAACACCTGATAGGGTCCTATCAAATAGAACTATTTGATATTTCAACTCTGCAAACAAATGACCTATAGTAAATTGAATTGTTTGAAATAGAACTGTTTGTCATTTAACCATGTGTAAACAAATCGCTAATGTTTAAATGAATTGTTAGTGACACATAGCAATACTTGGAACCATTTAAATGAATACGTAATATTAAATAGAATATTAAATGTTAAATAGTAATACTTGTAACCACTTCACTTCATGCAAACAAATGATTAATATCGAATAGAATTATGAATGTTCGATCGCAGTAATTCAAACCAGTGTGCAAAAAATGAGCTCAGGCTCATTTAAAAATGTAATCAACAAAATGTGTTTTTAAATCATATATAAATAATATATATGCATGAACAGGATTTGGCATTAAATAACCTACAATGGTTGATATGCCATAAAACACAACCAAACTAAATGATATATATTTAATATATATGTATAAAGAGGATTTGGCATTAAATAACCTACAATGGTTGATATGCCATAAAACACAACCAAACTAAATGATATATATTTAATATATATGTATAAAGAGGATTTGGCATTAAATAACCTACTATGGTTGATATGTCATAAAACCCAAACAAAACAGAATCCTATATACTTAATATATATGTATAAAGAGGATTTGGCATTAAATAACCTAGAATGGTTGATATGCCATAAAAGCCAACCAAACCAAATCATATGTATTTAATATATATGTATAAAGAGAATTTGGCATTAAATAACCTAGAATGGTTGATATGCCATTAAACCCCAACCAAACCAAATCATATGTATTTAGTATATATGTATGAAGAGGATTTGGCATTAAATAACCTACAATGGTTGATATGCCATAAAACCCAACCAAACCAAATCATATATATTTAATATATTTGTATAAAGAGGATTTGGCATTAAATAACCTACTATGGTTGATGTGTCATAAAACCAAACCAAACCAAATCATATATATTTAATATATATGTATAAAGAGGATTTGGCATTAAATAACCTACAATGGTTGATGTGTCATAAAACCAAACCAAACTATCTGATTGAAATATCTGACCTAAAGATAAGCAGGTAAATGATGTATTCATTAGAAATTCTAAATTTGGCATACTGTACAGATACTCGTCCTAGGTAGAACACATTCTGATACTCTGATTCAAAGCAGAAAACGTGTGTTGCTATATATAAATAAACCAATTATTTCGTATAGACACTCTGATAACATATTGAATACAAATTATTCTATTTCTGTTTTGATAATTTTAGTTTGAGTTCTAAATAGTCTAAATAACTAAATCTATCAAGGAATTTATACATATCTTGCTTCTACATTACTGAAGACCCTCCTAATCTTATTTATGATATGGTAAAGTTTGTGAAATACCAGCTTCTAAATTGACCTTATCTTCAAACACTGTTTTATGCCAATAGCCATCATCATAACGAGTGTGTCAATTCTATTTCAAATAGTTTGTTGATCTCCAGCACAAACCTATCTCTATATCACGGTTTTACATTTTTTTTTTCTTCTTTGTTTATTTCATTGTAAACTTTCCTCTGGGGAATCTTAATAGAATAACAGATCTTGATAGAATGCTAACTCCAATATTGATGCCAAAGTTTCAACAGCCTTTCAGGTAGCTTTCTGCTAATTGAACATCAGAGATTAAAAAATGTTTTTTTTTTTTTTTTTGTTCCTCCTCTTTCCAATGCTTCATTTCATTTGACTTCTTTGTTTTTTTGGACATCTTACTTTTATTTCAAGGACATCAACAATTATTATTCTTTATCAACGAAATCCAAAGAGAGGAGCACTTTCCAGTTACCATTATTTGATGGTTTTCTCTTGTTGAATTAAACATTGAACAGCATCCAAAGTAGAAACCTCATAAAAATAAGCCAAAGTATGTGTACTACTTGATTGATTGAAGAATTTGACATGGACAAGAATCATTGTGTCTCTTTTTTTTTTTTTTTTAGATGGGTTGTCTCAACTCTGTGTTGCAGCCACTTGGAATACAAATGAAATTGCAAAGTCACAGCGAAGCATGCATCATACTTTTAATGGCCTATTTTTTGAAACGTACTGCTGAAAAGTTCTCAACCCAACCAAATTGTTAATAATCTAGAGCAGTAATTCCCAACATGGTGAACATGTCCCTCTAGTGGGGCATGGTAATATTTTGGTAGGGCATGCAATATTTTGGTGAGGATTGTTTCGAGACCAAGTTAATGGCTTTTTAAGCTTCCTTCACATGAATTGCAGTAACATTTTGAATATGTAAGAATTAAATATTGGTGGGGGGGTGGATAGCAGAATTTTAGAAATACCAAAGTAGGCATGGCCCCAAATCAATTGGGAACCACTGATCTAGAGATATGGAATAATCATCCAACTCTCTTCATACATATTTTCTCAAGGCTTAAAAAAAAGTTCAAAATTTTAAAAAGATAAAAACAGATTATTTCTTTTTTGGTTGGACTATGACTTTTTAGCATCTACTTAATTTTTTAAAGTCAAATGAAATAAGAAAGGCAATCATAGAACTTAACAGGACTGATAGGAATTCCTTCACATATTTTTTTTTCTGATTTAAAAAGCAATTCATTTTGTTTTAGTAATATAGAAAAAAATCATCTTATTTACATGATCTGAATAGTAATATTCATTTACAAAATTAAATGTACTTAATAAAAGAAGACACCATTGTATCACTACAAAGTAGTAGAGTTATGACAACAGAGACAATATATTTTGGGAAGCACTTGAAAATAAAAACATTTACTATGAAATAAGTTAATTTGTAACTAGGCAATCATTCATAGTATTTAACAGATTCATTTTAGGTATATCTCAACATGAGTGTTTATTATTGTCTTGATTTACTGTCAAATTGTATTCCATACTATACATAGGAATTAATTATCATTACATGTGCAGAAATTTCTAGACTAAAAAGTTTTAAACTTTGTATTCAGTCTTTAGTTTACGAAAAAAAAAAGTGCTAAATATTAGTTATTTAATTTCTCTTTTTTGTTTTATAATTTTAAGAAAAGTCCACTGTATTTTTAATATCATTTTTATTGCAACTCATTTTCATTTCATTCCATGTTTTCCTCCATTCTTGGATTGTGATAAGAATTCTTTATTCAGATGCAAAAAAAATAATATTGGAAATATAAGTGTAACATTCCTTTACTCTTAGTTTTCTTTGATTAACTTTGAGCTGCCATTACTGAAACTGAATATTCTTGGTTGGTTTATTTTGTTGGGTTTTATGGCATATCAACCTTTGTAGGTTATTTAATGCCAAATCCATGTAATCAGTTCCATTTAAAACAATTCAGTTTAGTATGAATACACAGTTTAATTGTCAAAAACATTTCTATTTCAAACTATTCAAGGAGTTATATAACAATTCAATTTAGTGTAAGAACAGTTTCGGTTTGGACTGAATATTCTAATCCAAACAAAATATTGAATATATTTATATACATCTTACATATATATAAATCCATTTTCAACTTTGAGATGAGACACATTTCAAGTTAATACAAAGAGAAAAAGTTTCTGACAGTTAAATATCATCAAACGTTAATGGCTGTATAACATCAACAACTACTCGTTGCTTTAAAAAAAGTAAAATAAAATCAGTCACTTCAGTAAATGTTTTTTGTCTAAGAAATATACAAACACGCTGTTTCATGAATGTGTTTCTACTTTGCGACATTAGTACATACTTGTATTTTACTAGATATAAGCTGGAGTGCACAAAAAGTAGAGACAGCAGTATACTGTATGGCTTTGCTCTCCCCTACTTGTAGAAATGGAAGGTTGAAGATGGAAGTAGAAAATTATAAGACTCCCCCATCCCACATTTTGACATTTCAATTCATTTGTATCTCGTCCATTTATTCTATATATTTTCTTTTCTGTTAGAGAAGTAAAAAGGCACCTGACAATATGACATGTTCTGATTCTTGTCTCGAAGACTTAAGTTTGTTCTATCCTGTTGAGAGAAAGTAACATTAAGTTTGTATTTACCAACTTAAAATGTGGTTACTTTTTTTTTTCTTTGAGCTTTCCATGTTTTGTATTAAAGTTTTTGTTTTTTCAATTTCCATGTACTGTACCACTTATCTAGATGTTTACCATTTTAAAACATGGAATTTTTTTTCCTTATTGTTGCTTAGTACTTGTATAGAATTTTTCTTTTCCCTTTTCCTTTTTTTTGCTTATTCAGATCAGCAAATATCAATAAATGAATGAAAAATATGGTAATGCTTATTCCAATCAGCAAATATTAATTTATGAATGAAAAATACTATAAACGAATGAAAGAAACATCAGCTTGTTTGAAAAGTAATGTTACACATACACATGTGTATAATCATTATTAGCATTTATCATCATCACCCAACCCCTCCGCTCGGGCAGGATACGACACAAGGTCAATTTTTAAGCAAAGTTTAACAGGTTTGAATTCAGAGTTTTCCTTTTCCTAGACTAGTTGCCTCACCAAGGCTGAAGAACCTAGTCTCTCCTACTATTTACCCATAGCTGGAGGGAGAACAATTGGATCCATACCTTTCCCAAGGGTATTAGTGCTATATGAAATGCAATCAGTCTCATCCAGGATTTGAACTCGTGTCACCATGTCCATTTCCTACGACAATAACCATTACACCACGGGCACCTCATCATCATCATCATATGCTGATTGCACAAATTCCCTTGACTCTCTCTTACCCTCTGTCCCTATTGGTCATTATTCTTGGCAGATTATCTACATGGTATCCAGTGATCAAACAGAGCTTATTTAAGTTTTTGCTGGTCTGCCAACACTGGAGTCCATAGGAGAATGTCACTTATGAGTTCCAGTAGTCCTATTTACCAACCCCTCCTCTCGGGCAGGATATGACACAAGGTCAATTTTAAGCGGAGTTTAACAGGTTTGAATTCAGAGTTTTCCTTCTCCTAGACTAGTCGCCTCACCAAGGCTGAAGAACCTAGTCTGTCCTACTATTTGCCCATAGCTGGAGGGAGAATATTTGGATTCATACCTTTCCCAAGGGTATTAGTGCTATGTGAAATGCAATCAGTCTCGTCCAGGATTTGAACTCGTGTCGCCATGTCCATATTCTGCGATGATAAGCATGACAGCACGGCCACCACGGCCACCTTCCAGTAGTGCCCAGTATATCTTGTTTATCTTACTCGGATGGATTATGAGATGGGAGGCAAGTGGTTGTACAGTAGCAGTTTTGAAGGGTGCTGTTTCCAGGATTTGTTCACAACAGTATGGAGCATCCTTGTATGGATTTTATCTTATGTTTGCTCCAAATGTTTTGTTAAAGTCTATGTGGTGCAACTACACAGTAGTACTGACACAGCTAGGAAGAATTCCCATTTTATTTTATCTGAGAGATCAGATTTCAATAGCTAATAAATAACAGCCTGTGCCTTTACTGTACATAAGGTAGTATACTAATTTCAGAGGCTTGCCATATAATGTGGCAAATGCTCCATTTTCTTTAAAACACAAAAACTCTGTTTTATTTGGGTTCACATAGAAACCAATGTCTCTTGCTGCCTGTTTCATACTATGCATCAAAGGTTTGGCTTGGGCAGGTATATTTGAAGCAAGTGCTAGATCATTTGTATAATCTGCATCCATCATAGTTTCTGTAGAATATTGTCTACGACTTGCCTTTTTTAGTGTAAGACTATTTTTTTCATTAAATCTGTTGATATTCATAGTATTTAATCTTGGAAGATTATAAATAAAAATGGTATCAATGTATCTCCTTGCAAGACTCATGTGACAATGTCAAAGAAATCTGAACGAACCATTGCTTTCATGTTTTTGAAAAGCATCATTATAGTGGTAACAATATCTTTAAAAAGACTATTCTAGAAGTATTTGCTCCATCTTTCTTCTGTGTATGGAGTCAGTTACCCTGTAGAAATCTACAAATAAAAATGTTGCCATGAGATCTTATGTATGTTGCATTTCAATGGGTCAATGAATAGTCAGAATTCAAGAAGTTGTGGATCAATTTCTTTGAAATCTATTCTGATTTTTCCTAAGAATTTCCTTGACTTCTGGTCAGATATGAACTAGAAGGAGGACATTATAAATTTTAGGTGCTATAGCCGAAAGAATCATATCTATATAGTTTCTTCAGGAAGGGGAGGATGTAGCCTTTTGTCTGTTTCTTTATTGTGTTTTGTTTATACATGACATTGCATAAATCCAAGAAAGAAATATGTTGTAAATTTCCTTGTGTTTTATCAAAACCTGCAGCTTTTCTATCTTAGAACTGGACTGAGTTCATCCTCTGTAAAGTGTCCAAGTGTGATGTCTACTTGATCATTGGTAATTTCTTCAGTAGATTTATTTGTGTTTTAGGGAGAGTTTCTAAGCAGATTCTTGAATGGCAGTTTTTTAGTTTTGATCTCTAAATGCTTTTCCTTCTGCTATCTTCATTTACTACTTGTGATGCTAATTGTGATCATTTATCTTCTACAAAATTTCATTGATTTAGCCTGGGATATATATATATATATATATATACACACAGACACACCAGTCATATCCAGTCGGCATCAAATCAAATGTGTAAGTCATCTGAAGAGACAAAGATCATATTCTTTGCCGAAATGAATTTATTATGACAATTTAACCAGGTTTGAGTTTTCTTCAAGTTACTTTGCATTATATATATATATATATATATATATATATATATATATATATATATTTGAAAGTAAATATGGATTAAAATCAAACAGTATGAAGGTAGCTCCTGTCATCTCAGCAAGCATCCATTGCTATGTGAACTATTTTGATATCCAAGTCCTCAGGATCGTTACTGAAACCAAAACGTTAATGTCGACTTTACATCATAATATATTCACCTATTTTGATTATGTTTTTTTCTGCCACCTTCATATATAAATAATCAATCATCATTATTAGCAATAAAAAATTCCTACAATGAAACTAGTTTTTGTATTTTTTTCTTGAAGGAATTTGGAATATTTAGACAAAACCAATTCTGATAATGCTGAATTGATATTTTCTCTACTACCAGCATGTTATTCTTGCAGAGTTGTTGTTATTCTGGAAGGTGTTCTTAATACTGATTCTTTCTTGTTGGTATGTGTCCAGTTCACCATGTAAGAATTTAGCTCAGTGTTTTAAACAAGAATTTGTTCCATTTTATGGACACTGTTTTAATTCTAAAATCAAAATTCTTATATCAGTTGTAACTTTACTCTCAATAAATTTTTTGTTCATCTCAGATTTTTTTTCACTTTGAGCTGTTTTAAGTCTAGTTGGGTTTACATGGTGCAGCAATGAGCTGCTTCTAAATGCTACCAGCCAACAGGAAAGACTTCAGAAATTGAAAGAACACTTCAAGAATCTGCTTGGAAACTCTTCCTAAAACGCACATCTTTCCACTGAAATCAGAAGATAAAGCTGCCATCCATATATCTTTGGCAGATAGTTGGCTTTAGTGGTTTTATCCTTGAGTAATAATCATATCAAAGTATCTGATGTATATATCTGCCTTTGGTAACAATAGCCATACCTTCTCCCTTCATTTGTCCAGTTGGCTGGGGCTGTAGAATACACCAACTGCATCTCTGCAGAGAGGTAAGACCCCCAATGAGTATCCTGGATATGACACTAGACAATCTGATGGTGAGTTTCCAGTGATGCTGGGGTTTGGGGAATGTGGAGCTCCCTTTCATTGCCATTGCTCCCAGGTCCACTCTAACCTGGCATGGTAGCATCTGACAGGGCCCTATCTATGGGTTAAATAGAACTAATGGCTTACTTATGCTAAACTGAATAGCTTTAAATAGAAATGTTTTTGACAATTAAACCATACTTACATTTAAACTGTGAACTTATGCTAAACTGAATTATTTGAAACAGAACTGTTTTTTGACATTGAAACTGTACTTACACTAAACTGATTTTGTTTAATATCGAA
>OY757920.1:10274556-10287056 GCA_963585895.1 Sepioteuthis lessoniana
CTTACAAAATGAAAATAGGCTTCATTAAAAGTTACAGAGCATTTAGATTAATAAGTAAAGATATCAATTTTGCAAAATTAGGTGTTTATAAAAATTGCACAGGTACTAAGCTGAATTTTAGATCTTATCATCTTGAAGATTTGGTACTCTTTGCTTTTGTCACGATTATCAACAAGCAAAAAAATGTTCTTTAGAATTTAATCCTACTCTAAACACCCCACAAAGAAAAAAAATGCCATGATAGATTACTCTATTTTATTTGAATGATTTTTTTTTTTCACTTTGGGAAGATTCTGCTCACCAATGAAATCACTGTTTCTCTTGGTTTTTGTTGTTGACATCTGACATTTTTAAGATGGAGTATGAAAAAGTTACAGTTAAGAGTGTTGCTTAAAAAGTTTAAATGTTAAAGTTCTTCTTTTTTTTTCAATGTGGTTAATTTTGTGGGTGAATTAGAATAACTAAATTGCATTTAAAACTTTTTATAAAAAGTTAAAAATCAATACATTTGGTCTCTTTATGGAGATATGCAAAATCCATTAGATTACACTTAATTTCTGTTATCATCTTATTATGTTTTTGGGTGGTAGTAGATAGTGTAATACCTGTTATAGAGGAAATATTTTATGGGGTACCAACAACTGGACTGTGGTTTAAACATGTGTGTACATTTGTGGGGTTTGGAGGTTTTTATGAAGGTCAGTGGCTAAGGACAAGGCTGTGTTGCCGTAAGATATCTGACTCCATATTTTGGTTATTTTATTTTACCCCACGTTGACTGGCTGGCGCAATGCCTTGCCCAAAGAAGGTCCATAAGAAATATACAAAAAGGAAAAGATAAGAACAGATAGGAGATGAAAACATTTCTTTCATACTTTCCTTTATTTACTTGGTGAATGGACTAACCAACGCTATGTCCCAAAACATAGCGTGGTGTCCAAAACACCCGACAGTAAAATCGGTGTTGTCGTTCGATGTCACTACCCGAAAAGAGAGATCTTGTTCACAGAAAACCTGAGTATTTATCTCTCTTCACCGGCTCCAAATTCGCCACGCCAAAATCCTTCTAATTTTGGCGCGACCACTTCTCATTGGCTACTTTACATTTTATTATTTTTCTTTTTTCTGATTTTAAACCGGATGGATGCGTGGAGCCTTATGCGTGGCGACGTGTTTATACATTTTGTATCTGGCAGCCGACGAGTCAATATCCGGTTGGGAGTTTTTACTGTTAATTCCTAAATCGCCACACATTTAAGAGCATTTGTATTGACTAACTAGGTTGTCCCTTAGAACATGAGGCTGTTTAGGACCTTATGGTATGATCACATGCCTTCAATTACATCAGAAGAAGTGAAGAAAAAAGAAAAACAAAGGAAAAGAAAACAAAAGTTTATGGAATGTCTGAAGAGATTCAGAAGGTGATCATATAACACAATGATGTTTTCATAGTCAACATCCAGGTTAATTAGGACTTTTTGTCCTGTTTTGAGAAAGAGATGCCAATTGTATATAATTTTGATACCTTTATTGGTCTCCACTAAATAGAAATTGGGATACTTCAGCTTGTTAAGCACCTCTCCCTTTATTTCTCAGTTATTTTGTAAATGTATCCATGCTGTATCACCAGGTTTGAGTTTAGGTAAAGTCCAAGTTGAATTAATTGTTGAATTTTTTTGTTTGTATCGGTGGTGATTTTTTATATTAGGCTGTGTCACTTGGAGATTTCTACCAATCAGATGTGTTGTTGGTGAGGGTTCATCATTAAGGAGACAAGAATAGCTAAGTATGGGTCTTGATTGTTTTCATGGCTGTCTCCTGAGTACATTTGATTGTTTTGATGGTGAGTTCTATAAGACTATTGGATTGTGGATTGAGAACAGTAAACATGTCATGTTGGAAATCCAAATCCTTTGCAAATATTTGGAATTCAGGACCACTATCATTGATGACTGTCTATGGAAAGTTGAATTTTGCAAATCTACTCTTATGATGCGTGATAACAGTGGGAGATTGTCTGTGAGTGAATGAATGTCGAAAAACTTAGTGGTATAATCAACAGCGATCACATAGTTTTTTTTTTTGCTTTTTTGATTCAAAAATATCTGTGCCAATTTTAATCCAAGATATTTTAAGGATTTCATTGGGTATAATAGATTCAGTAAGCTGTTATGTTCATCATGACAGGTGCTGCAGTTGCTAACAATGATTTTGATTTCTGTCTGTAAATATGTTCTCTGGCTTAGGCAATACACTTCTTAATCCCTTGTTTTCCTGAGTGGATGAGTTTTTGGACTTTTCCATGAAGATCACTTGGAGCACTTATTCTCTTCCCTTTTACCAGTATTCTATTTAGTACAGAGATATCCTCTTTTGCTATTGTAAAATGGTTTTACTTGTAGAAGGCAACAATCCTATATATATATATATATATATATAGGATTTGGCTTTAAATAACTTACAATGGTAAGTGTTGCTGTTATTATTGTCACTCTTATTGCTGTTGTATATTGTTGCCTTCTACATTACTGACAGTTTTACTTTATCTTTTTGAGGAATCCATGAAGAGAATAGTAGTAATTTACTAAGCTTTTGGTTCAGGTGTAGCCCAAGGCCGTTTGAACGGAGTCCCCAATGACACTCAAAATCACACATGAAGATATGTTAGTCTTATTTGCTAACCATTACACTACCCAAGGTGCCCAGCCATGAAGAGAATAGTTGTAATTTACTAAGCTTTTGTTTCAGATGTAGCACAAGGCTGTTTGAACGGAGTCCCCAATGAGAATCAAACTTACTCGTGAAAGTTTGCTAGTCTTGCTTACTAACCATTACACCACCCAAGGTGCCCAGCCCTGAAGAGGAGTTTTAATGACTTGTCTGTTATTGTTTTTTTTTCACTGTAAGTATTGAGTTTCTTGTCTCACATTAGTCATTATTTGTTGATGAGGTGGACATGGGCTTACTTATCTTGAGTAGAGATTTTGTTTTTTAAGTATGCACGTGATAGTGTGTCAGAAACTACTCCCTGGGATGTAATTGAAAGTTAAGTCATACCACTGTAGTGCCAACATGAATTGATAGATGCATAGTGGTGTTTTGGTAAATGACTTATGTAAGATTGTCAATAAATGTTTGTGGTGGTTTTCAACTTCAAAGTGATGTCTATATACAAATCTTTTGCAGTCAAATAAAATGTTGAGCTCCTCATGTTTTAAAGGGCAGTAGTTCTGTGCAGTTGGAGTATTAGTACACGATGCATATACTATGAGCTGCAAACCTTTCTTACTCTTTAGTTCAAGTTTACTTGAGTCTGTTGAAATTTTTCTTTGGAATAAAGAATTATAAGATTCTTATAAGAATCAGTTTGTATGCAAATATATCAGTTTTTCTATGACTTTCTTCTGTGGATGATCAAATGACCATTCAAGGTCATTTTGGAGTTTTTGGAGCAGAGTGGAGCAATCGTTTTGGATTTGTTGGGAACAAATCTACATAAGTAGTTTCTCATACTGAGAAAATGTTGCACCTCTTTGTTATTAGAATGGAGCATTTTAATAACTTTTATGAAATGATTTTATGTCCCACGTATATCTGGTCAATAGCAAGAAAAATACATTGGTATTGAATAAACATAAGATGATGTTGCCTGATACAGTCAAATACAAGTTTGAGTCTCTGATAGTGAGTGGTCTTCTAAATCTGACATCCATATGATTATATTGTACTGAATATTTCTGGCTTCTTTAATCTTGCTAACACTATGAATACCCTGTGGCAGGCAAGTAAATCTGTAACAACCAAAGAGAGTATTAAATGTGTGTGGTTTTGAACTTTCCCTATCAACAGGAATCTGCAAAAAGCCGTGACTTGCATTAGGCTTTGAGAACTGTTTTGCACCATGCATATCAGCAAAGATTTTCTCTACAATAAAAAGTTGAAAATATTCCCACTTTCTACTCTTGTTCAAGTTGTAAGCATCAAGACAAAAGGATAGAGAGCTATTTGGCTTTTGATGATGCCTATTTTAGTCATTCTGTCTAGTTCTGCTTTTTCACTGCAAAAGGAATCTTTCTGGGGTTATTGATCCCAGAAAGAATTGAAAGATCTAACTGTTAAATGGTACATTGTACTCAAAGTTCAAATTTCATCAAAATAATCCTGATATTTTCCAAGGAATGTTGTTAAATTTGTATTAATGTTAAGAATCTGCTTGATTAATTGACTTTTCTCCCAGGGATAATCACCTTAAATGGCTTAGGAATCTGTATCATAAGTGGAAAGATTGTATTTTTGTGAGTTACTAAGGCTTTGTATTTGCCTAGAGCAGGAATGCTGTGAGTCAACTAAGGTTGACTTCAGTTTTGGATGTCAATGAAGTCTGTTGTATACAGTTCTGAGGTGTACATTTATCTCTGTGCCTGAGTTAATTTTAAAACCAACCATTGACTCATAAGTGTCAAGATTTATGGGCTAGTGTTTAACTTTCCTATCAGTGACATGAGTTAATGAAGATTGTAGGTGGTTCATTTAAAAGGTGTTTTTTGTAGTGGGGATCATTGCCATTGATTGTGTCCAAGAAGAATGTGGATTGATCCAGGTTTGGGTCTGAGTCAAATGAGTCAGTTTATATTTCTATCTGATGCACTGACTTTCCAAGGTGACAACAACTGGCAAAGTGTACATGCAGTTGCATTTTGTGCATAGTTTGTGGTATACAGGACATTGTCTATGTAGGTGAGAATTACCGCAAAATTTGCAGAAGTTGATGTAAGACTGTTTACTGCATTGTTTGTCATGTTCATATTCATCGCTGTTAATCTGTGAGTGTGTCCCAGATTTATTTTTATGCCTACAATTTATGAATGAAACATCAATTTTTGGCATCTTGGAAGTTGCAAGTTCCTTTGCTTACTTTTTCATTTCTTTGGCAGTCTGACCAGCTTGAATTGCCTTTCATAGTGTTTAGTCAGGTCTCTGAAATGTAAGTCATTAAGACCAACTATTAAAATATCTTTAAGGAGTCACATAAAGTCCATGAATTTACATTTACCCATATGTTGATGTAGTTCTGTCATGCAGTCTTTGAATCTTTGATTATTCTTTTGCCTATTAGTAAAAAAAAAACTTTTTCTTCATTTTTTCTTGGTTCACAGTAATTGTCAAACTTCTCAAATTATTTTTTTTTATTATTATTCTCTTTATCTTCCTCATTTTTTATGTTGAATGTGAAAAAAAAAATTTTTTTTTTTTTTTGGCTTCAAAACATGTTAGTAAAATAGAAGTTTTACCTTTTCTGGGTTTCAAATCAGATTTTGTTGCCTATAAAAATAGTTTTGATTCCTTTTTCTCCCTCCGCTAGATTCTGAATAACTGTTCCTTGTCAAATTTGGGTGGCTTAGGTGCAAGTAAACTTTTCATTATAGACTAATTAGGAAATGACAGAGAAGGAAGAAAAAAATGCAAAATTCAACAAATTCAAGAAACAGTTTGGAATTAAATGAGGTTTAATCCCATTTCCGATATTAGAAGAATTGTTTTACATACCTTGTATAGAGGTTCTGACTGTTGGAATGTGAGTCAAACATGTGTGTACATTTTAAAGTATCTTTATCGACTAACTAGGTTGTTGTTTACAAGAGTGTAAAACTAAAAGAGACCATTTAGAGCCTTACAGTACTATCACAACAATACCTCTTAGGCTGATATTTTTGATATTGTTCAGATGAGCAAAAATATTTGAAAAAAATCCTAAAGATTTAAGGAAACTTAATGTCAATTTTTACTGGTATAAAAATGAATGATTAGGAAAGATTAATGTATTTGAAATATGATTATCTTTACAAGCGATGACATAAGTTGAAAACTAGTGTCAAAACCCAGAATAATGATTGTATAGGATGAGAGTGGATTTTTATGGAAAATAACTTGCAAAGTTATAATCAAAAAGTTATGAATTAAAAGTTATAATTTTATAATTAAGAAATTACATTCAAGAACCCTGGTAAACCAAAATCTGATTAAACTGTTTTGTAAGAAGCTCATCTCTATAAGTTAAGCCATGATACCTGCCCTTTTTAGACACCAGTTTTGGCCCAGATGAAGGTAAATAATCTCAAACAATCAAGCTCACTTCAGCTGAAGGAAGCAAGGGAGATAACTGCTTGGATGATTGCCAGCATTGCTAAGTGCCAAAAATATGAAAGGGAAAAACAGTGTTAAATAGTAAATCTTCAAAAGTAAAAACGAAGGTGATGTGTTTGAATCTAGAAACAGGAGTGGTTTATCTTGAGAATGGTAGTGCCACTATCATTGTTGTATACTCGAATATACTTTGGTGATTAGTGTTTAAGATTGAATGCTCAGATAATTGGAATTCAATAGCTGATCAATGAACATTGTAAAATTATAAGCACTTTTGGTTAGAAAACAATGATTTCAAATAAAAACTTACTACTTTCTTCATAAGAAATGGTCTGATATTTTCTTCATTGCATTAACTATTGAACCATACCTGCAAATACCCACTCTGAATCCCCTCTATTTTTAGAAAGTTCTAATAAATCTTTAATAGACCTATGATAAAAATATTATATTTCGATTGCTTTTACTGTTCTTGCATATACTAATTCTCACTTAAAGGATTCATTGTAAAGTTAGATTGGACTACTATCAATAATGATACATACTGGCTTTCTTTCTTTCAATCAAATCCATTGTAAATACATGATTACAAAGAGAGAGCAAAATGATTTGGATCATAATCAGTAACTGATGGTAGCAAGGTCAGCTGAAAGAATTATGCCCCTTGAAAATGAGTTTTTTCTAAAAGGCAAAAAATGGTCAATTCTCACAACCTATTCCATCCAGCCTAAAACATTTGGCATGAATGATAGAGCAACATAACGGCCTTTCTTAAGTTATTGTATATTGTAATTCTTTGATTCTAATTGGTTAAAATTTGAACATTAAACTGCTTACTTATAAACACATTGATATATATTTTACTTGTTTAACATGCTGTTTCATTTTTATTTTTTTGAAACTGCTACAATCGATGCATGGGTCATCATTTTAGCCATAAATTGCTGCATCTCGTTATTTAAAGGTACAATATAAATACATAATTTGGTAATGGTGAGAAAAAGCTCAGCATAATAAAAATATTTTTCTTTTTCAGATAATAATGCACAGACAAGAGCTATAAAGATAATTTGAAAATAGGCAAATACTTTTATTTTTTTAGTTCTCTTATAATTTACTTGAATTGTTTCTCAGTCTAAAACACAACTGACAAAACCAGTTTCTGACAGCAAATGAATCTGTAAATTTACATCTATATATAAAATCGCTTTGTTAACTTTTTAACATACACAAAGCTTGTATTAGTGGAAATGCACTAATCCTTGTTGTTCTTTTGATCTGGTTTAGTTTGGGTTTGATTTATTTGTTTAATGGCATATTTATCTATGAGTGGAAATGCACTAATCCTTGTTGTTCTTCTGATCTGGTTTAGTTTGGGTTTGATTTATTTGTTTAATGGCATATTTATCTATGAGTGGAAATGCACTAATCCTTCTTGTTCTTCTGATCTGGTTTAGTTTGGGTTTGATTTATTTGTTTAATGGCATATTTATCTATGAGTGGAAATGCACTAATCCTTCTTGTTCTTCTGATCTGGTTTAGTTTGGGTTTGATTTATTTGTTTAATGGCATATTTATCTATGAGTGGAAATGCACTAATCCTTGTTGTTCTTCTGATCTGGTTTAGTTTGGGTTTGATTTATTTGTTTAATGGCATATTTATCTATGAGTGGAAATGCACTAATCCTTGTTGTTCTTCTGATCTGGTTTAGTTTGGGTTTGATTTATTTGTTTAATGGCGTATTTATCTATGAGTGGAAATGCACTAATCCTTGTTGTTCTTCTGATCTGGTTTAGTTTGGGTTTGATTTATTTGTTTAATGGCATATTTATCTATGAGTGGAAATGCACTAATCCTTGTTGTTCTTCTGATCTGGTTTAGTTTGGGTTTGATTTATTTGTTTAATGGCGTATTTATCTATGAGTGGAAATGCACTAATCCTTGTTGTTCTTCTGATCTGGTTTAGTTTGGGTTTGATTTATTTGTTTAATGGCATATTTATCTATGAGTGGAAATGCACTAATCCTTGTTGTTCTTCTGATCTGGTTTAGTTTGGGTTTGATTTATTTGTTTAATGGCATATTTATCTATGAGTGGAAATGCACTAATCCTTGTTGTTCTTCTGATCTGGTTTAGTTTGGGTTTGATTTATTTGTTTAATGGCGTATTTATCTATGAGTGGAAATGCACTAATCCTTGTTGTTCTTCTGATCTGGTTTAGTTTGGGTTTGATTTATTTGTTTAATGGCATATTTATCTATGAGTGGAAATGCACTAATCCTTCTTGTTCTTCTGATCTGGTTTAGTTTGGGTTTGATTTATTTGTTTAATGGCATATTTAATTAATGCTAAAATTTGATTAATTTGTAAATGTTTGATTGGAATCTTAACTATATTTTCAGTTCTTTTTAAGAGGTGATAGATGTATATTCATATATTTCTTTAATATTTTCAAAAGTTTTTTTTTTATTGTACTATTGGCTAAGTCTTCTATTATAATGTTTCCTGCTGTCTTGCTACAAAATAACAGATAAAAAATCTATTCATTTTCATTACTTCTAACAGTGAAAGATATAAGTAGATATAAAGATCATAATAAATAAGAAATCTTTAACTCTTCATTTGGCAAAGTTCTGATAAACACTTGAATTATGCTTAAGGCTGCAAAACTGTTTACTTTTTGTACAGAAAACATTATACTTGCCAAGGATAAATAACAGAAAAAAAAGATGTTAAGGATGGGTGGTCTCCCTTTGTCAGTAGGATATCATCTTTTTCTCATGTTTCTTACTATTTTCTATTTTCCTTCAAATTTCTCTTCAGAGTGTTTGTAACTAGATCTAAAAAAAAAATATTCCAAAAGATAAAAAAATGAAAGTTGTAGATACACATGAAAATCCTCAATACAAGTCCATTTGTTGTACATTCATTGAGAACAATAAGTATTTTAATTTCATCTTATTTGACCTATTTTTTCAACATAGATGTAAGGAATCTCTGTTGGGATTCCACAACACTTCATTGCTTTGTTGCCTTTATGTACATGAAACCACAAGAATAAAAGCTGATTTTTTTTTTTTTAAAGGGTACCTTCTTATTAACAGAATAAAATAGAAAATGAACTTCTTGTACTTTATTTACCAATAGAATACAAAAAAAAAAATTAATTCCTTTACTTTGCACTCTTCAAGGTCACCTTTGGGCAGGGTTACAATTGTATGAAATCACAGCTCGAAAGAGTGAATTCCAAAATAATGCTGTTATGTGTCTTTAAAGATTACACGTATCCTTATGTGCTAAAATATGATTATCACCTACCTAATATGATGTTGGTCTTCCACGTTTTCATAAAATAGTTCTTATCCAATCAAGCATGGACTCAATAAAGTTTCCTCTGGGATCCAGTGCTGGAATGTTCACCTTTAATTGTGGCAAGTTATGTAGTGGAGATTTCACAGAGTAAACTTATTAATTCCAACATATCTTATAATTGCTTGATGAGATCAAAATCTGGGGAATTTCATGGCCACTGAAATCTTCAAGTTCCTGAAATCATTCCAGTGTGACAGAAAGAGCTGTTTTACCAAAAGATGCCATTACTCTTTAAAAAAAAAAACCAAAAAGACTTTTGCAATGAAGAAGTTTTCTTGGTCTTCAATGATACAGAAGTAGGTGGTACATAACAATGTACCTTTTACATAAATGATAGGACCCTATGTACCTGAGCAAAATGTTACTAAAACCTTTCTCAAGCATGTACACTGCTCTTTACCTTAATCAGGAATAAATGAGTCACCAAACCATTCTTGTTCTTCCAATCTGGTTTAGTTTGGGTTTGATTTAACCCTAACCCTAACCTTATTCAGCCTATTCAATGTCCTGTTCCAACATGCATATGCCTATTGAAGATGCTTTCAGTGATGAACATTGATTTGCAGGGGTAATATGACTAGTCTGCATCTATATCACCCCATATGCAACAAAAACATGTGCACTATATGTTATGTGTTCTTTCTTGCACTTTGTTTGTTTGTTATTTAAAGGCATATCAGCCTTCTTGGGTTATTTAATGCCAAATCCATCTTTCTCAGAAAGACAGTAGTAGTACTATTTAACCCATAGATGGGACGATAAGGGGGTTCATAGCTTTTTCAAAGGTATTTGTCTGAAAATGAACATAACAGCACAACTGGAGTTTGAACTTGCTTACTACAATTCCACAGTCCACTGCTTTAACCATTACACCACAAAAACACCCCCTCCTTTACTTTGATTAAAACTATCTGAAATATATGGGACAGAAGCTCTTTCATTGGTTTATTTCTTGTTGGAAAGCCTTCATTCATTTCTTGCCCCAATGTCTTGATTATGTAATACCATGTTGTTGGTGAGCGGCCTCTTTCTCTTACGACTCCTAATAGGTATTCACCAGTATCGAACATGAACATCCCACAAGCTGATTTATTACAGATATCATCTGACTTAGTCTTCTGCCCATAATTTGGCTTTTATTAGAGTCATGCAAATCTTTTTTTATTGCTCATAACTACAGCATTAAACACATCAAAATAAAAGAGGTTGGTTTGTTTATATCCATCTGATTCTGATATGAACACTTGTTACGAAACAGTGTCTGTCATTCTTGGCACTAACCCTAAGCCCTAACCCTACTGATCAGAATATTTTGAGTCATCAGTGTATATATATATATATATACATTTTTTTCTTTTACATTACCTGTGAAATTTCATCATGAAATTGATTTGGCAAAATATCATGAAAGAATGATTGTCTACCTTCAGTCATCCAAATTACAGAAACTAACTTGTAAATTCAAAATTGTTGCTTTTACCAGGATTCAAATATTGTTGTGGATACTGGCATCAGCTGCCCTAATATCATAACTATATATATTTATATCTATATATATTTATATCTATATATTTTTGTCTGCATTAATATAAAGAAGTTTTGTAAATATTGATATTTTATAAAAGGTTCATTGATTTCTGTTTAAGTTGATGAGCTTGTATCCTCTAGGCTGTGGATAAGTTTTTAATCTTTGTGTCTCATCAGTATACTTATCTATGAATAAAATCTTTTTCTTTTTTTTTTTGATTATGTAGAAATTATTTGAATATTTGTATTGGATATAGCATTGCTTGTTTCCCTCCAGCCAACTCTGTACCACTTCACCATTTGTATGTGTACAGGAGGATTTACTTACAAACAATTAAATAAAAGGATAAAATAGAAAGTTCTACCAAAATAGAATTCAGTGAATGAACCATGGAATGATTTTATTTCATGTAAAAATGGCATGCCTTCAGTTTTGTAGACATTTTACAATTGGTAAGGGATACATTGTGGAAACCACTGGCCAGCTCAGGCAATGAGAATGTTATGTGTTCATGCCACTGATAGTATTAATACATCAGTAAGAAGGGTGCAGGGAGGAAGACAAATGTATGGACAGGGTTCTGGCAGCTTACTAATAGCCTGACCATGGTTTTGTTTTGGAAGAAAGGTTGCTTCAATAGGCAGGGCAGGCAAGGAAGAAGCATTCAGTCAAATTGAGTTATGCACTTGGTGAGAAGAAGACTATTTCTTATATTCATTGATCCAGAGGGTGAAGAAAGAGAGAGAGGTGGGGGGGATTTAGAAGTTTGAGAATTGGAAGGAGGTAGGAAAAAATATAGCTCACAAGGAATCGGTTTATTTCATAGAGAAGCTGAAGTCTGAAGGTAAGATGAAGAAATTAAGCTTTGACATTTTTTTTTCTATTTTCCTTCTGCAATTCTGGAAAATTTAGAAAAAAAACCTCCTTTTCCCTCCCTTTAATATATATATATATATATATATATATATATATATATATATATACTTAAAATAATTTTAAAACAAAGGATATTAAAATCAGAATTACAGACTTTAATTACCTAGCAAATATTTTTCTACAAATATTTATTTAAAATGTAGTTGGCCCATTAGTTGGGGCAGCAGAATACACTAACTGCATCTCTGCAGAGGTTTAAGGCTCCCCCAACAAGTTTACTAGATATGATACTAAACAATCTGATGGTGAGGCTGCAGTAATGCTGGAGCTTTGGGGAATGTGGAGTACCCTTCATTGCTATCACTCCCAGGTTCACTCTGGCCTGGAGTGGTAGCACCTGATAGGGTTCTATCTATGGGTTAAATAGAACTAAACTGTGTAATGATGCTAAACTAAATTGTTTGAAATTAACTGTTTTTACATTAATCTGTGTGTAAACAAAAAACTATACTTATACTAAATTGAATTGTTTGAAATAAAATTATATGTATAAAAATGGATTGTACATTAAATAATCTA
>OY757920.1:10294556-10359556 GCA_963585895.1 Sepioteuthis lessoniana
TCACTTTGCTCTAATCCCCTTTTGAAAAAGTATGAAACCTCTCTACCCCTCGCTCCACTAGCTATAAATATCATAGACTAGATGCTTTAGTTTTGGAATAACAACTAATTTAGGAGAAGGAAGACTCTGTATTTAGACCAGCTGTATAAGTCAGGTCAGGGATGACTCTTTACTACTGATACAATGTCACATGTTACTTGGAAAGGAGATGGACACTACAATACTGGAGCCCGGTTGGCTGGGGCTGTAGAATACACGGACTGCATCTCTGCAGAGGGGTAAGACTACTTCCACCCAATGAGGATGCTGGATATGGTATTAAACAATCAGTTGGTGTGGCTCCAGTAGTTCTAGAGCTTGCGGAAATGTCTCATTCAAGAAAAAGTGAAGCATGTTTGGTTGGAGGGGATGCTTGAGTTTCATAAAAAGTTTTGCAGTGCAAGCTTTCCTCTTGTCGTTCACAACCTATGACAAAAATTAGCTCTTTCTCATCTTATATGAGACACACTGAATGTCTTCATGCACCACTTGCCTGATAAGAAACACATTCCCTCTCTTGTCCCTGGTTAGTGACCTGATTGAATTGCTGGGATTGTTGTTAATCGTGGCCTGGATCTCATCAATAAATTTGGGAGTTCTTTAGTAATCTGGATGATCAGTGAGGCTTCTGAACTACCATACCTTTGTAATTCCCATGGAATAGATCCAACTCTTTTCAAATTCACTGCACCATCATCAGATTGACAACCAAACACACAGAAATTTTCATATTAGAGCTTCTGGCATAAATACCATGCAGTACAGCATGACATTTCCAAATTTCTGGAGAAGCCAAGTGTACCATGGTACTGGTTACCCACAGACAGTGATGAAACTGACACTAGATGCTAAACAGTATCTAATGCCTAAAACAACAAGCATGTACAAAATGAATAAATCAAAATGGGAACAATTTACCCATCACACTTTTTATTTATATATAAATGTATATATATTTTACAAATATAAATATATATATATATATATATATATATATGTAGAGAGAGAGAGAGTTTACAAATACATATATATATATATATATATATATATATATATATTATACAAATCTATATTATCTATATAACTATAAATGTATATGAACATATTTATTTATTTATATATATATATATATATATAATACAAATATGTATATGTATATTTCTACATATATCTATTTGAATATTTCATGGTTGGGGTTGTTTTCCCCCACTTCCTTACACAGTCCGAGCCTGTTTTCCTTCTTAATCGTTGTCCTCGATTCAACTGTGATCAGGAAGGACAGAAACTGGTTAGTTGATTTTTTTTTTAAATGATTAAAATTGGTCTATTTGTGAGTGTAATATATCTATTTATATGTATACATATTATATGTATATGTACATATAAATAAATATATATTATACACATATGTCCCACATTTATTATATGTGTGTGTGTGTGTGTGTGTAAATGATGTATGGTGACAACTATTTTTTAACAATTTTCAAGTAGTTTTTTTTAACATGTTTACTGTTATGTTTTTTAACAATTCATTTTCTCAGTTTTACTGGCTTTTACACTTATGACAATGGCCCGGGAGATCTGGGTTCAATCCCAGGTCAAGTCATACCAAAGACTCAAAAAATGGTACTTGATTCCTCCTTGCTTAACACTCAGCATTATAAGGTACAGATCAAGGGTAAAGTGGAGCAATCCAGGGAAAGGAGTTGTGCCCTCCCCTACACCTTGGTGTAGTAAGCTATCGAAAAGGGAGCCTTTGGGTCGCCAACTTTACTTTTACACTTACGACACTAAACATTATGAACTGACAGATAAGTAAGACATTAAGAAAATTGAGAAGCATTTGCAAAAGTTGATTATGGATAAACCCTGGCGGATATGGCAACACATGAAATAAACATACATCATGTCACCAAAAGGTTAAATGAAATAGCAGCATATTCTTCTAAATAAGTAATAATAGTAAGTAATTGGAATCCATATTCAATTTCAAGATGACTGGTCACCTTCATTAATGGTATTTTTCCTTTTGATAACTCTTTTTCATAAATGATCCATTTGATCATTATCTTTCCCCAGAAGAATTCGTACCAATTGCTTTCCTGTCATTACTATTTTGTTTTTTGATGATCGCTCCCCGTTTCTATACTTTGCAGTTTGGAGAAAATTGAAAAACAAAGTAATCCAAAAGTGATGAATTTATTACAAAGGAAAGTTGATGTTTCAGTTTTAATGAACCTTCATAATGACTTATAGATAGTGAAACAAGTGTTGAGAGGACAATGATGGATGTTTAATAAAATACAACAACAAGGGAAAGAAAACTTGCTAGAATATGCTTTTACCAGTCAATTAGTATTTTAAAAACCTTTTTATGTATTTATATATTATCTTTAGTTTGAACAGAGCGGGAAACATTCAGTCGAACTTGAGCGAGTTCAGGGACCAATACACACACACACAAACATATATACACATGATATTGTACTTGTTGTGATGCTGACCAAAGAAACACACGGGGAACATAAAAAGGGTTGATAGAAAAACATGTATATTCAAGTAACAGAAACAAGATACAAGTGAACCTGGTTAAACAGAAGTTAGCTGCTAAGAAGCTGAGAGTCCAGTGGGGTAGTGACTATCCATCCACTATGCAAATGGTATCACATAGGGAACATAAAAAGGTTGATAGAAAAACATATATATTCAAGTAACAGAAACAAGATACAAGTGAACCTGGTTAAACAGAAGTTAGCTGATAAGAAGCTGAGAGTCCTGTGGGGTAGTGACTATCCGTCCACTATGCAAATGGTATCACACAGGGAACACAAAAAGGTTGATAGAAAAACATATATATTCAAGTAACAGAAACAAGATACAAGTGAACCTGGTTAAACAGAAATTAGCTGATAAGAAGCTGAGAGTCCTGTGGGGTAGTGACTATCCATCCACTATGCAAATGGTATCACATAGGGAACATAAAAAGGGTTGATAGAAAAACATATATATTCAAGTAACAGAAACAAGATACAAGTGAACCTGGTTAAACAGAAGTTAGCTGCTAAGAAGCTGAGAGTCCTGTGGGGTAGTGACTATCCGTCCACTATGCAAATAGTATCACATAGGGAACATAAAAAGGGTTGATAGAAAAACATATATATTCAAGTAACAGAAACAAGATACAAGTGAACCTGGTTAAACAGAAGTTAGCTGCTAAGAAGCTGAGAGTCCAGTGGGGTAGTGACTATCCGTCCACTATGCAAATGGTATCACATAGGGAACATAAAAAGGGTTGATAGAAAAACATATATATTTAAGTAACAGAAACAAGATACAAGTGAAGCTGGTTAAACAGAAGTTAGCTGCTAAGAAGCTGAGAGTCCTGTGGGGTAGTGACTATCCGTCCACTATGCAAATGGTATCACATAGGGAACATAAAAAGGGTTGATAGAAAAACATATATATTCAAGTAACAGAAACAAGATACAAGTGAACCTGGTTAAACAGAAGTTAGCTGCTAAGAAGCTGAGAATCCAGTGGGGTAGTGACTATCCATCCACTATGCAAATGGTATCACATAGGGAACACAAAAAGGTTGATAGAAAAACATATATATTCAAGTAACAGAAACAAGATACAAGTGAACCTGGTTAAACAGAAGTTAGCTGATAAGAAGCTGAGAGTCCTGTGGGGTAGTGACTATCCGTCCACTATGCAAATGGTATCACATAGGGAACACAAAAAGGTTGATAGAAAAACATATATATTCAAGTAACAGAAACAAGATACAAGTGAACCTGGTTAAACAGAAGTTAGCTGATAAGAAGCTGAGAGTCCTGTGGGGTAGTGACTATCCGTCCACTATGCAAATGGTATCACATAGGGAATGCAAAAAGGTTGATAGAAAACATATATATTCAAGTAACAGAAATAAGATACAAGTGAACCTGGTTAAACAGTAGTTAGTTGATAGGAAGCTGAGAGTCCAGTGGGGTAGTGACTATCTGTCCATTACGCAAATGGTATCACACGTGATTGTGTAACGCTGATTAACTTCATCTGATGCTCTCATTGTTGTGTATTTATGGAGGAAGGTGAGTCCATTATGTAGGGAGTACAACTTTATTAACAAGTTATAAGAGATACACAATAACAACAAAAAAGGAAAAAGAAAAAAAACAATGGATGAATGAATTAAAAGTTTTTTGTTTGTTTTTTTTTAAATTCTGATCAAAAATGAAAGAGGAAATGCTAAATAAATGTGCTGAATTTTATAGACTCAGTTTTTGAATCCCACCATTTGTAGCTGATGAAACACAGTTTCTTCCAGGCAGCAGTCGTATAGCTACTGCTGTATGGATGCACTACTTGGACGCTAACTAAACGGCTGGAGAAGAAGCTAGACGGCAATTACACCAGAATGCTGTGAGCAATATTGAACAAGTCCTGGTGGCAACACCCCACAAGGCACCAACTATACAGCCACTTGCCTCCCATCATGAAAACTATCCAAGTTAGACGAACCAGACATGCAGGATACTGCTGGAGAAACAGGAATGAGCTCATAAGTGATGTACTCCTATGGACCCCCACATATGGCCGGGCAAAAGCAGGATGACCAGCTCAAACATACATTCAGCAGCTATGTGAGGATACGGGATGTAGCCCTGAAGACCTGCCA
Source organism: Sepioteuthis lessoniana (assembly GCA_963585895.1). Classification (NCBI taxonomy): domain Eukaryota; kingdom Metazoa; phylum Mollusca; class Cephalopoda; order Myopsida; family Loliginidae; genus Sepioteuthis; species Sepioteuthis lessoniana. The sequence continues at coordinate 10,299,277 of OY757920.1, forward strand.
GAAGCAATGAATGATAGGGAGAAGTGGCGAGAGAGGGTCAGGGATATCTGTGCTAGCGGCACAACATGATGATGATGATTTGTAGCTGATATGTATTGAATTTTTAATCTATCAGTTTATTACTTAGGTTTAAAAAATATGAAATTATTTCTTTTTCATTTATTCAAAGGATATAATTATCCACCTAATCCTTCACCAGATTTTGAATTAATGGCTGCTATCTGTAATAATTGACAATAAGTAAAGGAAAAATTCCAGATTGATTTCTATAATACATCTAATATTGATTCTTTTGATACCATTCCAAGTGTACCAATTATTTTGTATCTAACTCTAACCTTGATTTTCCACTTTTTCTGTTCTCTGCCAAAGTACTGGGGTTTTTGTTTTTTTTTCATTTGATTGCTTTCTTTCATATTTTCTTTGTTTACAACTATTTGATTCCGTTATTTCTCTTCTGTGGAATGGTCAGTCTGGATCTTGAATTTCCCAAGTATCTTATAGCTATTTTCTTGGACAGCTTGACTTGTGCAGATGCCTATTGTTTACCTTGGTTGAACCTATTATTGTTGTTATAATAATAATAATAATAATAATAATAATAATCTTTTCAAATTTCTTGTAGTGACCTGTGGCCTTGAGTGAAGTCAAGTAACTAAGAGTTTCCTTAATTCTTCAGCACTATCCTTAGTATTCTAACTGATCTCAACAATGCTATGATCTGGACAATCTTGATTCTTCCCCCAATATTTGTTCATAGTTCTTGAAGATTATTCCAAAGGTCTCAACTATGATCGTCATATTCAAATTCCATAGTTTTTCAGCTTTCTGGTACGGTCCTGGTATTTATGTAGATTTCTGCTTGCTTTTACTTTCACTTTGTTATCTACTGGGACATCAAAGTCAATTAGTTGTTCTTTTCTTCTGACCTAGAACAGGTAACTTTTTTTAATCTCAAAATCCCAGAAAATTCATTTTTATTATTTGGCTCCTTGTGAATTTTTCTCATCAGCATTAGTTGGTAATCTTTGGAGTCTGAGTGACAGCAAGTCTCCTCAGGTCTCCAGCTCAACATTCTGGCCATTCTCAGCAATGCTGAATAGTCTAAATAGGCTTGATTCTTCCTCTGATTTCCAATTCTTCCAGTCCCTTTTTAAAACCTTTTGGAATCATTCCTAGTGTACCAATTATAATTGGTATCACTGTCACCTTCATGTTCCACAGCTTTTTTTGTTCTCTTGAAAAATTCAAGTACTTGTCTATCTTTTTGATTTCTTTTATTTTTACTCTGTGGTCTGCTGACACGGCAAAATCTACTTAATGGTAAATTCTCTTCTTTTAATTAATTAGCACTAGGCCTGGTCTTCCAGTTGGGATTAACAAATCTGTTTGTATCTCAAAATCCCAGAGAATTTTATGCATCTCATTCTCAAGGATGGATTTTGTTTTGTGTATATACCATTTGGTTGTATGATTAAAACTCAATCACTTGCATAATTTCCAGTGGATCATCTTTCCCACCCAATCAGGCTTAGACCTGTACTCTCTCTGTGCCAGTTTACTGTGTTCCCTTACAATGTGATTAATCATTTCATCTCTTCCTCCGCATAATCTACCCTTGCTTTTATGTTGTGTATCATTTAACATGGTTGGTCTTTTGACATTGTTTTGTGCTGCTATTAGAAGAGATTTAGTTTCTTTTTTGAGATTTCCTTTTCATAGACCTGTCAACATCTCATATGCAATTTTGCCAGTTTGTTGCTTGAAATATCTAGATAGTTGTTTATTTTCCATTTCTGTTACCCAGTTTTTGTTTTTGTTTTTTTTATTTGTACTTATGCTAAATAACCAGCTTATTGGCTAGTGGGTAGAGTGTTCGCCAGTGGTCTGCGAGACCTGGGTTCATTTCCAGGTCGCGTCATAACAAAGACTTTAAAAATGTTACTTGATACCTCCTTGCTTAGCACTCAGCAATATAAGGTATATATCAAGGGTAAAGTGGAGCAATCCAAGGAAAGTAGTAGCACCATCCCCTACACCTCTGTGTAGTAGCTACTGAAAAGGGAGCCTTCAGGTCACCCTCGACTAAAGGGAGACAACTTTACTTTACTTACTTATGCCATTGCTGTTTATTGGCTACTGTAATTAATCTTTCTTTACTCTTTGTAATGTTGTTGATGAGTCTTTGTATTAATGCCACAGCGCAATCATCAATGTCAACAAGTCCTATTCCTTCTTATCTTCTTGACACATATCGTCTATGTCATCTCTCGAATGTAAAAACTTGTGCGTCATCATTAACTTTCTTGTCTCTTGGTTCATTTGTCTGAGTTCATCCCTTGTCTATTTTAAGAATTGTCCTGATTATCTTACAAAGGAGACTGCCCTAAAATGGGTTTTCTACTGGTGAGCTTAGTTTTAAGAAGTTTTTTTCATTCTTTTGAGGTGATCTTATTTTTTCTTCATCTCCACTTGTTTGACTGTGTTAGCCTCCAGTATTCCTAAGTACTTGTGATTTTCTTTCTCTCCAAACAATCTAATTCTTTTGGGATTTGCTAGTTTTACTCCTTCTGCTGTTTCTCTTCTTCCACTTTTCATTATAAATGAGCTTTCAATACCAAATTCCATTCCTATATCCTAGTTGCATATTCTTATTGTTTTTTTATCAAAGTCTCCATTTTTTTTTGTTCAGTTTTTTTAATACATTTATACCATCCATGTACATAGGGTGGGTAATCTTTTCTAGTGATTTTGTAAATTTGTAACCTCTTGTACATCTTTTTAGATATTTTGTTGAGTGACATCATTGCTGTAATCAATGGCATTAGTGAGAGTCTCCTTGAAAGATTCCCCTTTGGATTTTTACCTCTGGTTTGTCTTCCCAGTGTCAATTTCGCCCTCTAGTTTTCCATGACATTCAAGATGAAGTTAATGATTTTGTTAGATATTTTGTACATTTTCAGACACTCTATTATCCAACTTTGCAGGATCATATCATAGGCCTTTTTGTAGTCAATCCATGCTATGGCTATATATTTCTACTTTATTTTGGCTTCTTGACAGATGAGCTGGTCTATATATAATTGGTCATTTACTTCTCTTATTCCTCTGTGGCATCCTTTTTGTTCTTCTGGAAATAGCAAGCAGCATACAAGTGAGTAATAGATTTGTTTCTCTTATCAGTGCGGTCAGAATTTTCCACATCATATCTAAACACGTTATCAGTCTATCGTGACTGAGGGTGGTCTCTTTTTTTGTGGGTCTTTGTGGATCAGGGTAGTTTTTTCTTTTTGTCATCCATTAAGGTAAACTTGCATCTTCTCTACATTTTACTCATTTGCGGGGTCAATCTATTGTAGATGGACTTGAATTTTTTAAACCAGAATCTATGTATGCCATGACACTTTCCAATTTGGTATTTTCTTGAGTGTTGCTCTAAGAAAGTCCAGGTGTATGTTAGCCCTGAGGCCTTCTTCATCCATTCAGCATTTTTGTTATGATTTTTTCATTTCCATGTTGTACTTTTTTTGCATCAGGTTGCTGATTTGTTCTCTTGTATTCTCTACTAACCTGTTGGTAGGATTTTCTTTCGTTATTTTGGAAAGTCCTGTCTTGATAGTATTGCTTGACCCTGTCCTGATACCTTTTGAGTCTTCCTTCTTTTTCCAATATCTTTTGATTTCTTTCTTGGATTTGTGTTGCCAGACTTGTCAGCGGTTATCTTTTTGGGGTCTCTTCTTACCATTGAGTTCCTTCATGTTTTACCTTTCTAAGCAGTTTTACTTGTTGACACAGTTTCTTTATTTATCCTTATATCCTTATTCCTCCTTCCAGGTTTTGAATTTTGGTTTGTATTCTTTAAGGGGATATCCATTACATCACTGACTAGTTTTGCTCCCACATTCTTATTACTTCTACATTTGATGATTTGGTTTTCACTATTTTGTGTTTCAATTCATTAAGGGGTTCTCTTTGTGTATATTATTCACTATTTACCTATTCACATATTTCTAAAATCTTTAATTCAGATAACTAGCCTTTCTTTAAAATCAATCTCACTTATTCAGCTTAGTCTTTGACTTGTATTAAATTTCGAGAATTCTGCCCAGATATCTATCATCCTTTTCCTATACTCTCTTTGCATAAGATTGCTTTTAAAATAACATCACACACACATATATATATATATATATATATATATATATATATATATATATATATATATAATGAATTTAGGAAGTTTAGTTTTTCTTACTCTAGGTTTTTCTAATTTTCATTTCGCTTATATAATCTCAATGTCCGGACATTGGCCTAGCGGTTAGAGTGTTCGCCAATGGCCTGGAAGACCGGGGTTCAATCCCAGATCAAGTCATACCAAAGACTCAAAAAATGGTACTTGATGCCTCCTTGCTTAACACTCAGCATTATAAGGTATGGATCAACGGTAAAGTAGAGCAATCCAGGAAAAGGAGTAGCGCCCTCCCCTACACCTTGGTGTACTTGCTATCGAAAAGGGAGCCTTCGGGTTACCCTCGACTATGGTCGCCAACTTTACTTATATAATCTCAAACAGTTATGATCCCTTTTATGGAGCAGTTCCTTAAATGCTAATTTTTTTTTTATTTATACATTTCTAACTACACTGTTCAATATTGTCATTATTATTCAGTGTATTATAAATATTTACTTATAATCAGATATATTGGTGAAAAGATCTTATCATTGGTATGCCACAATGTTGAAGAATGTAGAATATAGGTAATTGAAACATGTGGGTAAAATCTGGGTAACATGTCAGTCACCAAAATTTTCACTCTCGTTCATATTTTTACAAAAATGCAGCTGGAATTATCACTTGTCCAAACCATTCTCCCTGAAATCTTCTGGTATTAGAAAAAGAAAAAAAGTTATTACACCTATTGTTAATCGGGACATAATGTTGTTGTATAAGAAATTGGTATATATCTATTGTTCTTTTCTATTTGAATAAGAATGCTGTAGAGTTGTCAGCCCAATTTGACAAAAAGTAAATAGGAATCATGATAATGAATTTTCATTTAATCTTGACTGTCAACTTTTTCTCTGTGCATCGTTAAGAAAGTGAAGTCTCTGCATTTCTAAAAAATGCAAGTTGTAATGGTTAAACATGAGTCTCTCTCTCTCTCTCTTTGAGAGAGAGGTCATTTATCTCTCATTAGTCAACTGTTATATTTATCATGAGGAATGAAAATTCAATACCTTTATATAATTCTTACCTTAACTTCCTCATGAGCTTACGGTAGTAATGCATGTTTGATTATAAGTTTTTGATTGGTTTCTTAGTAGGATTTTATGGCATATCAACCATTATAGGTTATTTAATGCCAAATCCATTTTTATACATATAAAGTTTTATTTCAACCAATTCAGTTTAGTATAAGAACACTGTTTAGTTCTATTTAACCCATAGGACCCTATCAGGTGCTACCACTCCGGGCCAGAGTGGACTTGGGAACAATAGCAATAAAGGGGTACTCCGCATTCCCCAAAGCTCCAGCATTACTGGAGCCCCACTATCAGATTGTTTAGTGTCATATTCAGGACACTTATTGAGAGAGTCTTAGCCCTCTGCAGAGATGCAGTCGGTGTATTTTGCAACCCCACCCGACTGGGCCATGTATGTTTTTGATTTCTTTGACCTTTGTTGAACAAATTTTGTTAATAACATCAATGTGTATGCCATTATTATATGATGCTTTAGTTATTCAGTGACCAGTTCTTATTCTGTAACCATTTATAACTTGTTTTCATTATATCTTTTCATATATATATATATCAGTGATATAATGGTTATCATTATTGGAAATGGAGACAGCAACCTAAGTTCAAATCTTTAACAAGGCTGTTTGCATTTCATATTGTATTAATATCCTTAGGAAAGGCACGAATCCAGCTACTCTCTCCAGCTATAGGCAAATACTTGGGCTGGCTTAGCTCTTTAATCCTGGTATGGCAACTAGTCTAGGAGAAAGAAAATTATGAATTCAAACTTTGCTTAAAAAATTGACCTTGTGACACATCCTGCTTGTGGAGAGAGGTCAGTGAATACATATATTTTAATATAAATTTATGGGATATGATAATGAGATTAACAAAGAAAATAAAAAAATAATCAGACCTACATACGATGCAATATTGACAGTAAAGAAAACATTAGTGGACTCCTTTATAAAGAAAATAATACTATAAACAAAACAACAAAAAAAGAGTAATTTCTTCTTTACAGAGAACCAGTTGTCTAGGATCAACAGTGGAAAAATATTTGTATGGGAGGTGGTTTGGGGATAGCTTATATAAGTCTTCAATGTTGATACCTTTTTAGTATTTTTCACCCTTTGTTCCCACCAGCAAGTTATTCTCTTTCTGATTCACTTTTTCCTACTTCCGATCAAACATACATTCAATTATCATCCCCAGCAACCAACCCACTGACTAATATTTTTCAAATGCACATTTACCGGATCTGCCGTTTTGTTATAACTCTCAACATCTTTCTCTTTCTTTCAAATACAGCTCTTATCAGAGTGATTATCCCTCTTTCTCTGGACAGAAAATATTTCAGCTGCTGCCTATCCTTTTTATCACAAACAAGCTTTGGATTAAAACAATGAATATAGCATGCCTTTCATTATTTTGATGGTCTTATTTTTCCATTTGTAATTTTCCAATAGAAACCTTCTAAATGCACATTCACATAGCTGGTAATTTGGATTATCATCTCTGGTCAGGTAATCTCCAATGTTAGCCAGATCCAAATCAAGAACCATATTTTATCAAATGTTAATTACTGTACATATGGACTTCATTTTAATTCTCTTAGACTCAAGCAAAACAATTATTTATGCTATTTTGGTTTCAGATTTAACCAATAAATAGACTGATAATTCTGGAAAATGGATTTATTACTCTTGTTTTAAATTAAATTTCTTTAAATATATGAATGTATTTTAATGTTTTTCGTTATCTTTTTTGTTACCTTAGATAGATTTTAAGTGTTACAGTTCATTGCCCTTTTTTACACCCTAATTGCTTTGTTGTTTCTCAAGTTCTGGCCTGCAAAAGATGCTCAGTATGGTTTTCAGTCTGCACTCTTGGTTGCCAGGTGTATTTGACACATGTGCACCTAATAGATAACAAGTTAAAGGGCAATTGAAAAAAGACTAAAAAATATTGTGATTAAAACTATCTTAACATTGGATCAAAACCGGATGGGCAGTAATTAATAAAACATGTACTTTATAGCAAAACCTTAGAATTGAGGAGACCAGAGTGCACACTGACCCAATTGTAGGGATCAAAATGACATTTAAAAACAGTCCAAATAAAGTTTCAACTTTTGTGGTATGCATAATATAGGCAGCCTTATTATATCTATATTCAAATGAGTGAAATTAATTTCGAATAAAATGTTTCATTAATTGGTTAAGCAGAAAATTCTTGGTTTGCTCTTTATAATCTTGAACTTAACTTAGTATAGCATAAGAACATAGTGTTAAATATTCAGTTTTTCTTCTAAAAATGAGAATATCAAGGACTAACATATAAACTTTGAGAGACTGGTGATCTGAAAATCCAGAAAGGAACAACTCACTTTATTCCAATTTTGCTAGACTTATGCACTCTTTCACATTCAAACAAGAACAATAGCATCGATGTATAACCTGTCAAATGCTCTGCCCATGAAATATAAAGCTTTCAGTCACATCTGAAAACAATTTTCAATGTAAATAATATGAAGGATCTATTTGAAATAGATAAAATTCTGCCCTTTTTGAAAGAAACAAAAATTATACCAAAAAATATAAGTGTAAACATGATCAATACCATACAAAGTAACCCTGCAGCATGATTCCTGATGTGAATATATTGTCAAAACTAGTAACTACCAATATGTAATTGTAAACATACACTATAACTTATTCCTTAACTTCTTGGAATAAGATAAGCCCAGATGGGTTGACATGCCCTTAAAATCCATCAAACCAAATCAAATGAAACTAAACTAAAATACAAGCCATTTCTCCATCATAAGATGTCCAATAATCCACACATGCACACACACACACACACATATATATATATATATATATATATATATATATATACCTTTTTAGAAGATTATATTTCATGCCACTAAACCATAAACTTTCTATTTCAATGTAAATATTTCTAACTACTTACTTGATGTAGCTGTGAAAATTGTGCTAATCAGCTCCAAAATTTGCCATAAACAAATTAATTCCACTTCCATTGCAACACGTACATCATAAAAGCAAACATTAGATGCTTAAATTAATTTAATTTTTTCCTGCATATAATTGATCTTAATTTCTCTTCTTTATATATATATTTTTTTTTCAATTTTAAATATCAGTTTTATTGTATCTTTGGTTTTTATTAAAAAGATCTTTTGTATGTTTATTCACGTTTATGTTCAATTAATTTATTTCTTACCTTATTTTATCTAATTCTTTGCTAATGTTTATATTCACTGCACAAAAGTAGTCATTTTCCTATTTTCTACATTGTGTTATGGGATCAGGTACATATTCATCAACTTAAACAGTGTTGACTTTTATTCTTTCATTGAAGTATTTGATGAATGTTCCTCCCTGTAGCTGGAATATAAAGAACAATTAATAAAAAGGAGTTTTTCTTTTTTTTTTTTTGTGCGTCTTAGCATTTTCTACAAGATTTTATTGTGACATCTTCTTTATACATTCAAATTGTTATTGAAGCTTGTAATCTTATTTGCCTTCTAAGTGAAACATCTCATTAGAAGCTTCTAAGAGACTTAGAAACATGATGGTCATTCTGCAAATGACCATCGTCGTTTTTCCCTTCGGAAAATCATTCATTACCTCACATTGTTGTGTCAGTTTTATTACAGGTTATTCTGTAATTTCTCTTACATTTTTTGCAACGGAGGGTGGAGGAAGAATAGAGGGGGAAATTAGAACCATGAATTAACTCCCTTCACTTGAAGAATGCTTTTCCTTAATTTGTTGATTGAGAAGGCCAGCTAAACTTCATGACAACTGACTCTTTAGAGAAAAGTCTATGTGCTTCCATCATTTGAAGAATGATAATTTTACTCTTTTTAAAGATCCCACAGTTAATGAGGCTGAGAAATTGCCAACTGTATTCCTTGCTAAAGAGCAAGACCTCCATAAAAAGGGGTGCCCTAGCAATGACACTAAACAGCATCTGATAGTGATGACCCAGATTTGGGGGGGTGTAGTTCTCCTTTATTGCCATTACTCCAGGGTCCACTCTTTCCTGGAGTGGTTAAATCAATTAGGGTTCCATTTATGGATCAAATAGATCTGCTTTAAAATTATTCATATTCAATAGGACTATGTGCCAAAAAAAAAAACTCTTAAGAAACAACTACAAAAAAACTATAAACATGATTCTCTAACCTCTCAGCATAAAATAAACCCAAACACATTGGCATGCCATTAGAATCAATTGATAATTCTCTTTAATTTTCTTTAAAACAAGCAGTTTTCATTAAATTATTTAAACTCTTGTAGAATCTTTAAACATAGCAAATAAGATCTGTTCTTTAGGAGCAGAGAAATAAAATTCTAAGAATCATAACATTGAAATAGAATGCAAATAAAAAGAATTTATATTTATATTTTCACTTCTTTATATTTTCCTCATTTAAAACTATTATTACTTAATTTCGAAAATAAAAAAAGGATAATAATTATCACATTTAGCAAATAAAAAACTTCAGATTTCAATTTTGTTGAAAAAACATTGTGAAAAAACTTTAGATTTCAATTTTATAGCAAAAGTACTGTGAAAAAACAATCAAAACACTTGGTTACATTTTCTTAGAAATAAAATTAATTCATTAAAAAAAAAAAAACAAAAAAAAAAAACGTTTATCCATCAATACAGGAAAGATTTAAATTGAATATTTCTGTCTATTTGCTATTTTTTTATTTGTTTGTTTGTTTGTTTTTATTTCATTTATTTGAAACTAATCTAACAAAAAAATGTGATGTTTAGCAAATCTTTTCATTAATGTTACTCAAATGTCTTCAGAGAAAATATTCACTTAAAAAAGTAAAAGCTTTTAAACAGACACTTCAAATTTGCACCATACATAAGCAACCAATGCTTTGGTAAATTAAATCACTCCAGTCCTAACAAAAATTCCCCACTTTAAAATGAATATTCTGTAAAAATCACCACTAGAATAATTGAACCACACTGGATAGAAGATAAATTAACTGCAACAGGTGGAATAAACTGTAATAAATAGTGTTGTAAAAACTTTTAATTTACTCAGCTGAATTTATCAATGAGAATTTTATGAACCTGAAATGTAATAGATTCCCAAATGATATTTTTGGCTTTGATTTTAGATTTTTATAGTTTCTCCTGTGGTATTAATGACCAATTATCTCCATTGTTATGTGAATTCAAGGTCAGACAAACTAAATTTAAATTCTTATTTACAATTCCTGACCAATAATCTTCATTCTTACCAATTAAAAGCATATTATATTGAAACATTTGAAACGTGTATAAAAACTTAACATGTACTTAGCTCAATGTTACCCACAAAATATTCATTTACAAATCATATTTAATGAACATATTTACGATTTGGCATTAAATAAACCTACAAGGGTTGATATGCCTTAAAACAAAATTAACCTACCAATAATTAACATATACTGAAATGTTTTCACACTCAATTACTCAGTTGACTATTCAGAATTTCTTGACATTTATATTATATACTGATTACCTCATTTATAAAGGTAAATTCCAGCTTAGGTTTATACTTATTGAATTACCTTTTCCTAATCCATTGTAGGTTTATCCAAATCTCAAGTTTAATACAATGTACGTCTATAAACCAATAACTTGATATCTGAAGTAACTTATAGTTGAATTATGCAATCTTATATTTATATACTATATCTTATCTTTATATATTATTCTATTTCTGACACTTGTTTTGGTTTTATTTTCTATTTCATCCATTATTTTGAGTGTATCTTCTAGATATTCTCTACTTTGAAATAAATTACCTTGTTGGTAGTTTCTATCCTGTATCCTCATGCTAAAGTGTCCCCCTTTAACATATGGTCACTAATGTATTTATATTTCTCAATTCTTCATTCAGCTTTCTATGAATCTCTCACTGCCTCTCTCTCTCTCAGTATGATCTAGTGTACAAGATTTTCCAATCTCCTCTTTCAACATATTTTTTATATTCTTGTGCATAACTTTAAGGGAATGGCTTCTTTCTCCTTTCTATTGTTTTCTACATTTGCATAGAATGTTATAACTTCAATATTTTGTCATATTTTCTATAAAGGACCAATTCTAATAAGGAGATATCAAAGAATGGTTTTTCTTTTGAAAGCCACATTGATCTTATAATGTTTACCAATCCTTTGAATCCATCCAGCCACACCTCTTACCTAGGGTCTGCTTCATGTAGCTATATAGCTTGTATATCTAGAATTCATTCATTTCTCATCATAGAAACAATAAAGTTGTTGCAGCGGACAGTGCTGATTCTTCCTTTATCTTTGTGGAATTACTGCTGCTGACTTTTGTTTTGTGGTGAAGGTAGCAAAATAACTTTTTTTTTCATTTAATGAGAGGCAGTGCTGTCTTTGAGAAGAGTCATTTTCATTCAAAGAGTTGTTGTTTGTACAATTCAGTTTTCTTTTGTTGGTGGGTGGGGTGGGGTGGGGTCACACCTTAGTCTAAAGGGTGTGTATAAATCTGGGATGTGCTAAAAAGTTTTATTTAACTTGTTATTTCAGAGCAGTTAGATTATTTAAATAAAACATCTCAAATCCAAAAACTGAAGCTTTTTATTCAGATTTATAAGTTTTAGAAAATATTTCCTTTGTAAAAACTAAAAATATTTATTAATTAATTTGTTTGTTTGTTTGTTTGTTATGACATATCAACTTTTGCTGTTTATTTAATGCCAAATCCATTTTTATACAAATAAACAGTTCTATTTCAAACAATTCAGTTTAGCATAAGTACACAGTTTGTCAAAAACATTTCAATTTAAAGCTATTCAGTTTAGTCAAATGAATTTAATTAAAACAATTCAGTTTAGTATAAGTATAGTTTTTGTTTACACACAGTTAGAAATCAAAACATTTCTATTTCAAACAATTCAGTTTAGCATACAAAAACAGTTCCATTTCAAATGATTCAGTTTAGCATAAGTACATAGTTTAAATGTCAAAACACTTGTATTTCAAGCAATTCAGTTTAGCATAAGTACCCCATTTAGTTCTATTTGATCCATAGATAGGACCCTATCAGGTGCTACTACTCCAGGCCTGAGTGGACCTGGGAGTGATGGCAATAAAGAGGTTCTCCACATTCCCCAAAGCTCCAGCTTTACTGGAACTTCACCATCAGATTGTTTAGTGTCATATCTAGGGCACTCGTTGCAGAGTCTTAACCCTCTGCAGAGATGCAGTTGGTGTATTCTACAGACCCCCCCACCCAACTCCAGCCAACTGGGCAATAATTTTTTTCTTGTTTTGTTTTAAATCACTACATACAAATCAAATTAGCAAATAATTTTAATGTCCCATTCATTTTCATTTCATCAGATTCATTTTCTCTTTGCAATTTTAATCCAATATATTTCATCTCATTTTTTACTGCAGACACCTGTCTAAATCACAAAACACATGAAAGTTTATTCTCTTTGGAGGTTTTCTTAATGATAGATAATTTTCATTAAATTTCAATGGAAATCATCAGTACTTAAAAATCTACAGAGCCAGATTTTTCTAATTTTAAAAACCATGATTGTTTAACCTCTTACTTACCTGATGCATTAAGTATTTGAGCTGAAACCCATAAGCCTGCATTGTTTGCATACCAGAACATTAGAAATAAAATATTACTTTAAATTATGAATGATCAAATGATTGTTTCATTGAAAACATAGACAGCAGACTCCTTTGCCACCGATTTTTCACGAAAGCATAAAAGAGATTACATCTAAGATCGGTAGGTTAGAGATTAATATTGAATGGTCAGCAAGTAAGCAAAAAACACTTTTTTACCCAGTGTAATATAATTGCAGAGGGATTTTTTTTATATTATCATTTTTAGTTTTATATATCTTGCCTTTCGGTTTAGTTAGGCTGAGAACCTTTCGCTTAGTGCATGGGTTAGTTGAGTGTAGGTGTTCACATGCGCGTGGGGCTGATGTGACAATCAGAGATGTCACAATAAGAACCCCAGATAGGAAATGGGACTGGGGGATGTGAATGACGTCATGACTGGAAGCAGAGGTTTTTGGAATTTGAAAAAAACAGGAAGTTGAGATTCAATGCTAGAAGAAGGTAGTTGATTTTTGGTCTCACCAAGGCGGGACCAGCTGGGGTCTACAAAATGTGCCGCGTTTTGGTTGAGTCAATGAGTTGAGAGCTGACGATGTACGAAAAGTCAGCATAGTAAGAAATTGTGTCTCTCTCTCCTCATGTCGAAGAATCTTAAACTCAAAAAGGTAATAAAAAATTTCGTACCTGAACCAATTTTGAGTGTTTTTGGATTCCTATATGCGTATGAACATTGTGAACATTTTCCGTATCCGTATTAATATGTCTATTTCACGTATTCATATCTTGGTCATATATTTTTGGACCTGTTTATATTACACCAGTAGGAGCAGTTATGAACTTTTTCTTTATAAAATAGACATGATTAGACTTTCCATTTAATACAATGATAAAATCCTTGATAGAAAAATATATATACACTTCTTTGTTGAGTCCCATTTTCAGTTTCAAGAATATCATGTTGTGTGATATCATTATATAGTTATGTCTTTGAGCAATAGCAGCAGCCTTACCTTTTCAAATCACATCATAACATAGAATGGGGAATATCATATTTTGGTGATTGAAACTTTTTCTAGGGATACCTGAAGGTTCAAATCCTTAAACATAGGCTGCTGACAGCTGATGAACTCCTAGATTTTGTCATGAAATCATAGAAGGACCAGAGGCAACGATGAGGTGAATGCTGGAGAACTTTAGTGTGAAGATGTATAGCTTATGAGGACAAGCATTTGGGTGGGGTATAATCTTTAAAATAAAGTGGTCTTAATAACAAAACAAAATGACAAATATTGTTCTCTCTCATATAGTACAACTGAATTTTGAATAAGATTTATATTGCTTTTTATTTATTTATTTACATTTCATACCCAAAAGATCATTCTGTACTTGTGTAGAAGTTCATGTATTGGTTGATCCTTTATAGATGATCATGAAATCATTGATTTATAGAATCAATTTTTAAAGCTAAATATTACCTCTTGTCCTTAACATTATTGTTAAATTCCAACCTTTTAAAGATTATCAATAATATTGAGGTTAATACCAATTCTTTGACAGAAAATTAGCTTTTCAAAATTTGAACTAAACTTATATATATATATATATATATATGCAGTACTTGTAAAATTTAGTGTCTGGTTTCTATTAGATATCTATAAGCTTCATACCAATTTGTTTCATAGTCTTTCACTTCTTTTTCTCTTTATCCCTCCCTATTTTGCTATCTTCTTTTTTTATTTCTTTCTTGACAACGTCTTCTTTCTAAATTTTCTCTACACTTTCTTTTCTTTCTTTTTTGGATCTTTTTCCTTCCTATTACTTTCTCTTTTTCTGCTCCTTTTTGCCCATGTCTTCTAAAAGTTTTTTTCTTTCTCTTTCATCAACACCTGTTTAAAGAACATAACTTGACAATTAAATCAAATCATTTCACAGAATTACTTGAACCAACTTGTCTTTTAAAAATGGCAATGCCATTCATTTAATAAAATTGCCTCAAAGACTATAAAAACGAAAAAATAACAATAATACCAAGCTTTAATAAATACATATTTAAAAAATCACAGATGAACAATTTATGCAAAATTTCCTTTTAAAAATTTATTGATTTTATTTATTATTTAATTTGATTGACTTAAGTTTTTTTTGTTTTTCTGCATATTATTTATAGTTAAGGAAATTAAGTCCATTGGATTGATCAAAGACCAATTTTTTTTTCAGATTACTTTCTTGCTCATTGCCAGTTTTTGATAAAATTTTGTTCATCAAAGAACTTCCAAAAAAGGATCACTTTCAACCATTGGTATAACTTTATGCATAATCCTCCCAATCTTTTTGCTTTTAAATGTCTTTATTTGATTGTTTAAAATAAGACACTATCTTTTGAGTAAGATTTGTAACTAAAATACAGGTTTTGTTTTGTTTCTTTATTCTCAAAGAAAATCAAATTTCTTTTAAGTTGAGAAATTAATGACATATAATTCAAAGATAATTAATATATTATGATAGATCTATAGATTTTTATATTTTTATCTTTGCAAAAAACTCCCATATATATTTGGGACAAATCTCGCTTACAACAATTCCGTATTCCAGAATTTTAACCATTATACCATGAGGACACCTCTCCTCATATATATTGATATATAAACATATTGATCCTTATTGTTTTAAAAAGTCAGGAACGTGTCATGCAAATTCAATTGAAAGTTTCTGTTTGCATATTAGACATTACCAACAACAATATATATGCAAACATACATACATATATATATATATAAATTCAATTTTGTCATTATACAAATACGTGGTACATTCAATAAGTTTCCAGACTTTTTGTACAGGCGTTTTAAATTGCTGTAGCCTCTTGAAAATTCAGTATGTTATTGCTATACATCTTATGAGATGACTGAGCAAATTTTATGATTTCAAGTTCAAATCAACACCTACAGCAGCAATTGGAATGCACCCTACTAAAGCTTGATTGTCACAGCTGGTGAATTTCAAAAATGCAATCTGACACTTTAGAAGAACGATATGCAATAAAATTCTATTTTAAACTTGGAAAAAATGCCACAGAAACGTATGGAATGCTTCAGACTGCTTTTCAACCATCTTGCATGAATCAAGCATCAGTTTTTGAGTGACATAAGAGATTCAAGGAAGACAGGGAGTCTGTGGCATATGATGAGAGGTGTGGCAGGAGTAAGGAAATCAGAACACCAGAGTTGATTGGCCAAACGGTAAGGGTTAGGGTTACTATGTTGGGGTTTTAAGGGAGTTCAGGAAGAGATTCCGTCGGAAAAGACCAGCACTCTTCAAATCGGGCCAGTGGCATTTCCACGAGGACAATGCACCAGTCCACAACTCCATCCTTGTCACAGACTATTTGACCAAGATGGGCATCAAGACAGTTCCTCAGCCTCCCTATAGTTCAGACCTTGCTCCCTATGACTTTTGGTTATTCCCTAAACTCAGAGGTTGTTGTTATGAGACAATTGAGGAGATGAAAGAGGCTGTGATGAAGGTCCTTGACACGCTTACTCAAGAGGACTTCCATAGGGCTTTCCAGAAGTTGTTGGAATGGTACAACAAGTGCATTGCAGCTGGAGGAGATTACTTCAAAGGGGACTAGAGTTTCATATGTGTACTATCAATAAAAGTGCCCATAAGAAAAAAGTCTGGAAACTTATTTAATGATCCTCGTATATATATTCATATTCATGTATATATGTGGGAGATCTGTATTTTGTGTGTGTGTGTGCATTTACCAATCCTTCTACATGAGCAGGATGTTTCCTCTCCTAGACCAGTTGCCATGACAAGGTTTAAGATCCCCGTTTACTATTTACCAATATCTGGAGAACAGAATAGTTGGATTCATACCCTTTCACAAAGGTTTTAGCACTATATGAAATGCCAACAACCCTGTCCAGGATTTGAACTCAGTAACCATTACCATGAACACTTCTATTATTCATGTATCTGTGTGTGTGTGTGTATATATATATATATAAATATATATATATATATATATATATATATATATATATATATATATATGTGTGTATGAAAAATTTAATGAAAAAGTGGATAAACCAAAACACCGGCAACAGATACAATTATTATTTCGTCTTTATAATACCAAAGACTTCATCAGAATTTTGGTTAAATAAAGACAAAATATTAATTGAATCCATTGTCTGTGTTTTAGTTTATCAACGTTTTCACTTATTTTTTCATATTTTGTTGGATTTTTCCCATCTATTATTTCTCCATATATATATATATATATATATATATATATATATATATATATATATATATATATTTGCATGCTTGGTTTAGAAGTATGTCATTAACCTGATGTAAAGTTAGGCTGGTTTTGATCCTGGCTTGGAGTGTTTCGCATGTCAAACCACACTGAAGAGTTGTAATACAACAAAACAGTCTGTCTGTGGATGACAATATATATATATATATATATATATATATATATATATATATATATATATAAAGCATTTTTATGGTCACTTTAATTGAAAAAGTTGTGAGAGAGATTAGAGATGATAAAATATGTATATAAGTAAACAATTAAGTCTGTAGTCTAATGATGAAAATAGATTATTTTACATAACAAATACTTTCTTCATCAATGCACTGAACGAAATGTGTTTGAAATAATATAAATCAAACATTTCAGATCAAATTCAACTAATTACTGCATCAGGTTTATTGATGTACCTTTGCATATATTATTTTTATGCAACTTCATTTTATTTTAGAGGGGTAATACTTATATATGAGAAAGAAAATAGATTTATAGCCACTTTAATGGTGCTAATCTTAAACTGGAAGTTGTGATGTTTTACAGTTATACTCAACAATATATATATATATATATATATATATATATATATATATATATATATTATATTATGGGACTGTTGGTCATCAGTAAATCACTGTGGTTATGTGTCGAACCAAGTGCAATATAATATGGAGAGTGCTCAATATCTATGATAGAGCTATTATGATAATAATGATAATATATATTTATTTATTATCATTATTATTATATATATATATATATATATGACATGTTCTTATTACTTTTGAATTATGAACACTATGTGGACATTTATGTATCTTTTTGTTATATATTTCTTATTTGCTCCTGTCATCTCAGCAAGCATCCATCGCTATATGAACTATTTTGATATCCAAGTCATGATGATGGTTACTGAAACCGAAACGTTAACGTCGACTTTGCATCATAATATATTCACCTATTTGGATTATGTTTTTTCTGCTATCTTCATACTGTCGGATTTTAATCCATATTTACTTTCATATATATATATATATATATATATATGGAGGCACTTATAGTTTAATGGTTATTGTCATAGGAAATGGATATAACAACCTGAGTTCAAGTCCTGGATGAGGTTCTTTTCATTTCATATAGTGCTAATGCCCCGGGGAAAGGTATGCATCCAACTATTCTCTTTCTAGATATGGGTAAGTAGTAGGGCAGACTGACTCTTGGACCTTGATATGACAATTAGTCTATGAGAAATAAAACTCTGAATTTGAACCTGTTAAACTCTACTTAAAAATTGACCTTGTGTCACATCCTGTTTGTTTGCAGAGATTAGTATATATATATATATATATATTTTTTTTTTTTTTTTTTTTTTTCTTTCATTAAGAAAAAACACAAACCGGTCACTTTTTTTCTTAATGAAATTATTGCTCTGTAATGTCTGTTACATTGAGCTCTTTACCAGGAAAATTTAAATGTTCACTCTTGTATAGTTTTCTTGTCCTGATGGAATTACTCTCAACTCCGGTTTAACTGGACCAAATAATACCTATATATATATATATATATATATATATATATAGTCAGTCTAACACAGAAATAAAAACAACTTATTACAACTGATAGTTTCACATTGTCAGAATCATTAGTTTATACTACATTTTGAAGAACCTTGTCCCTAAAAGTGGGATGTGAGTGTGTATGTAGAAATCACAGAATATGGAATGGAACCAGATTGCCATCTGTTAATAAATCTATCGAACAATAGCCTTAATAAAAATAGCTTTAGGAAATTAGGAAAATTTAATGTGGGTTATCATTTAGTAATATGTTAAAAATTCTTTAAATCCCCGATTAAATTTTAGATTTTATTTATTCATCATAGTCATGATGATGCAATGTAAGACCAATAATTCAATTCAGTAATAGAGTTTGAAGTAATGCTATTTAACAGTCAAAATTCTATTCAATATTAACCTTGGTTGAGCAATCAGTCTGAAGAAGGAAAACTCTGAATTAAAACTAGTTGTTGACCTGGAAGCGGAATGAGTTGCACCACCCACACCGACTGAACCAGATAACAAAACCAGAGAGTGATATTTTAAAGATTTTTATTTTCTATATAACTAAGAATTTGCTGATTGAAATATGATGTTTGGTCAGACGGAGTCTCCACAAAATTATCATTCACTTTCCAGCTTGATTGAAAATTGCTTTATTCTCTTATATTTAACATTCTAAGTTCTCTAATTAAAATCTCACCATCATTTGCTTAGTTATGGCTATATACATAAAAAAGAAATGATCAATGGAACAATGAATGATGAAAAACAGGAGCCTCACCATCGGATGCAGTTTAGTATCATACCCTGGACAATCTTTTAAGTGAGCTTACCCAGGAAACACAATCGGTGTATTGAAAAGGTTTAACAATTTTCAAAGATTAACCAGCCACCTGGTCTCATTAATATCCACAGAATATTCCGTGGCTCAAAAACCCACTGCCCTAGTTGGCTGGGGTTGTAGAATATTCTGACTGCTTCTCTGCAGTCCTCGGCATGATACTTAACAATCTGCACTTAGTTTCATTTCATTTATTTATTTGATGAAGATTAAAAGTTATAAATTTTGAATTGTAAAATTTTAGAATTTTATGAATAGTTGTTTGATTGCCCATGATGTTCTGTTAAAAAGATGTAATAAAAACTTCTTTTTTATGTGTGCTGGCATTTGGATATCAGTTCTGATCTTTTTTTGGAAAGCTTTTGTTGTTCTGGACATTTGATGATTGCAGGATTTATAAGTTGCTCAACTGGACCAATTCCTGAATCTTCTCAGGAGAAATGAGTAAAATTTTAAATGAAGATATATCTTCCTTGAAATATTGACTCGAGTAGATGCAAACAAACAACAACTTGAAATATACGCTACGACTTTAATCTATCATCCCCATCTTCAAATACCTTTTCCTGACTGTGATGAGCAACATTATCCACCTCTGCCCATGTTAGTCAAAAATACACGCTCAGTTGATTCAATTCTTGAGTGCAAAGCACTTACCAAAGAGAAGTTGGTGTAAGATCCAAAGCCATGCAATCTGCAACCATTAATTCTAAGTGAGACAGCCAAGTTTCAAGCTAATGGTTTCCAGTGCATGCATTTTTTAGAAGTCTTTAATGCCTTTGGCACAAGACATGAAAACCAATTCCCAAAGGTCGTTTCAAGTCAGAACACTATTTTTGGATGAAACCAACAACTGGATTTTGTATCAGTAATTTGTATTTGTTATATATTTGCTTGGCTTCTTATGGGTTACAAACAAAATTGTTGTCATTTCTGATTGGACAACTAACATATGAACTTGAGTATGTCTGGATAAATTTTTAGCATGTTCAGACTTCTCATTTTAACCACTCTTAAAATAATGATAATGACTTCTCAGAATTTCAAACAGTATTGGCTAATCGTATGTTTTTTCAAATGTCGGGGTGTCCTGGGCACTGACACAAAACTGCACCCTGTGATTAGGTTCATGTTATGGGAGAGTGGAGAAACCCTTTCATGGTCATTACTCAAGGTCCTCTCTGATTCAAAGAGGTATTACCTATCATAGATCCATCCTTATATATATCTTCCAAAAAATTATCAGTTACATAATTAAAGTGACACATAACTACCAAATCACAAATACCAGCTGATTCTAAACAATTGTTTATCTTTGAATATTTTCCATACCAAGAATTTCAAATTCATAAACAAACACATATTACTGTATGTCAGTGTTCAACAACTGCCTGGGAGACCAGGGTTCAATCCCAGGTTGAGTCATACCAAAGACTCAAAAAATGGTACTTGATGCCTACTTGCTTAACATTCAGCATTATAAGGTAAAGGGTAAAGTGGAGAAACCCAAAGAAGGGAGTAGTGTCCCCCCCCCTAAACCTCTGTGTAGTAGCTATTGAAAAGTAAGCCTTAGCATCACACTTGACTATGGTTGCCAACTTCACTTTTTTACATTTCTGAGTATTAACTTATAAACAAATGTCTATTCTTGCTTTGAATCTAGATTACTATTGAAATTGTTCAATTTAGTTTTAAATTCAAAGTTTAACCAAAAAAAAAAAAAAGAATTGACTTCTAAAATAATTAATTGAAATCCTTTATCATTTTACAAATCTTTGTTGTAAAATGGTTATTTGGAGCTGTAATTGTCTGCAAATTACTATTATCTAATAAAAAGGGTTAATTAAAACAATATAATTGATAGATAAAAATGATTTAAGCTTTAAATTACGCAAGACGGTTTAACATATCATAAAACTAACTTTTCTTGATTTTGTTTTTTTTTCCATTTTAACTAATGTGAGTTAAATATCATAACCAACCATCTCCAAATTAAAGAAAATATACTTCTGTATATACTCTATCTGCTGTGTGAGTTTCACTTGGTATCAAGCAAGGATACTTAAAACAGGTGAATGAGGGACTTTAGACAATTGACATACTCCAAATTTAAAATTAGCTTAAATCAATCTAATATGTTTTCTATAAGAATTCTCAAATAATAATTTTTATACAATTGAAACTGTATGGTTCATATTATTTAGAACATTTTCTGTCATGGTTATTTTCTATATTAGAAAAGAGAGTTCACAACTGGTATCTTTCACTTGAAGATAGAATTTGCATAAGATTCTAATGCCTCAAAGCTGAATATGAAATCATATATTTGTGGCTGTAATAATGAAATCCTGTTATATTTAATATTTTTTATCTCTGCTTTACAGCAATCTTAATGCAGTTTGCAATGAAGATAGTTGAAAAATCTGTAAAAAGTTCTTCACTTTTCCAAGAGTTTTAGAAGGTTCTTTACATTGCATTGAAATTTCTGTAAGGCTGTAAAGGAATATAACTGGATTATGCCTCTCCAAAAAATTCAAATGTAAACATACCCCCTCCACACACGCAGAGAGTTTTGTCTCTATTTAGAGTGTTAATGTATATTTCATATGATAGTTACTTGCAAATCAAATCTATTTATGTTGACAGTATTGACTCAGTTTATTATCTCATAAATAGCAGCCAAACATTAAGCAATTTTTTTTATTCTCCTTATATTATAAGTAGACATTTCTTTCAAGTGTCAGGGAAAGAACTGTATTCAGGAAGATGTACCCACTGATGGGACAAATTTCCAAGCAACACACTAGTTCTTTACCAATTATTAGTGATTATTATTATGCAGTCTTATTGGTTCCGACCATTCTAGATCCATAAGGTCATAAGAGAAAACCTATTATTGTTTAATATGCATTAATTAATTTAGGCACTTCATTTTCTGGATAATCATTACTTTTGAGTTGTAAGTTCAATCCATACTTGCAGTCTTGTCCAACAACAATGCATACATACATACATACATACATACATACATACATATATATATATATATATATATATATATATATATATATATATATATATGTATGTATTTTTTTTTTTTTGTCATCATACAACGTGTGAAAGCACGTGCGATACCCTAGCCTCATCAGCCGCCAACCAGGGTGATAACACAGTACCGCCTTGAGCTACCGAAACTGTGTTATTAATTAATCTAGGCACTTCATTTTCTGCGTAATCATTACTTTTGAGTTGTAAGTTCAATCCATACTTGCAGCCTTGTCCGACAACAATGCATACATACATACATACATATATATATATATATATATATATATATATATATATATATATATATTGGACTAACAGTCACATAGGCAAAAAACTGACTCTAACCAAGCACCATTGACTCTGTGTGTATACTATCCTAACTTGGATATATATGCTCTATCACCAATATTGAGCAATCTGTATTTTTAAATATAGCAAACAACTTGATTATATATATATATATATATATATATATATATATATATATATATAGGGGGTATTTAAAATACTAGAAAATTAGAAATTGTATTCCATAATAAATTTCTTTTACTTTTTCAAGCTCATCAGATGGATTTCAATTCTTCTTGAAATCCATCTGATGAGCTTGAAAAAGTAAAATGAATTTATTATGGAATACATTTTCTAATTTTCTTTATTTTAACCCCAAAATATATAAATATGTATTTTACTCTGCAGGTATATTTTGTATTAGATAGCTGTGCATTGAGCACTCATTCTTTAGAAATTCACAGTCCTTATTTACTTGATATATATATATATATATATGTGTGTGTGTGTGTGTGTATATATATATATGTGTGTGTGTGTGTGTGTGTGTGTGTGTGTGTGTGTGTGTGTGTGTGTGTGTGTGTGTGTGTGTGTGTGCAGACAGACACAAAAGGATGCTCATAGTAAAATAGTAGTTAGCTTGCAGGTTTCAAAACCCAGAAAGAGTAAGCTAGAGTACGTGGAGAGATAGAACCTCATCTAAAAAGTTGGCTCCCTAGAGAAATATTTGAGTATTAAGCCTGGTGGTTAACATTCCAGTTTTAAAAGTCATTGTCCAAGTTTCACAAATTCATATGGAGGAATTCATTTATGATGATGATGTTGGTGGTGGTTTTGTAATTTCTATCTTTTCTGTAAATTTTCAGAAGAATATAAGTGTATGCTTCTCATTGATAGTTATTTCCACAAGAATATTGTTTCATTGTTGACTTAACATCAGAACGCTGGGTCATATTCCAATCATCATAAACATGCTTAACCCTGTCACCTTACCTCCCAATCCTGAATATACTTGTTTTCCTTGACCAGTTGGATGGGACTGTAGAACACACGGACTGCTTATCTGTAGAGGCGTAAGACCCCCCCCACCAACGAGTGTCCTGGATATAACACTAAACCATTTGATGGTGAGGTTCGAACCATGCTAGAGCTCTGGGGAATGTGGATTACCTCTTCATTGCCATTGCTCCCAGGTCCACTCTGGCACGGAATGGTAGCACCTGATAGGGTTCTATCTATGGATCAAATAGAACTAAAATGGGTATTTATGCTAAACTGAATTGTTTTAAAATAAAACTGTTTTCACTTTTAAACTGCATACTTATGCTAAACTGAATTGCTTGAAATGGAACTGTGTTTGTATGCTAAACTGAATAGCTTGAAATAGAAATGTTTTTGACAATTAAAGTGTATACTTATGCTAAACAGAATTGTTTGAAATAGAACTGTTTATTTGTATAAAAATGGATTTGGCATTAAATAACCTACAAAGGTTGATATGCCTTATTCAGGAATCCCCTTTTTCCTTTGACTTATTTTCCACCTTTTTCACTACAAACAAAACCTATTATAGACAGTGATATACAATTTTGTTTAAAATTTCCACTTGATTTAGGGAAAAATTTCAGCTATTAGGTCCAAGTATGAATATCTTTAATGGTTTTTCAATATTTTTTCTATATTACATCCTTTCTTCTATAACTTTTTTGTATTCATACTTTAGCCATTATTTTCCTATAATTAAAGCTTATATATATATATATATATATATATATATATATATATATATATATATATATGTATATACTGGTAGATCCACATATTTATAAAATACTTTGTACCACTATCAATCTCTTACTTATCAATTGCCAGTGTTTGACGTGTCAGACAACTTGCACGGTTAAACACATTCTTATAGAATGCACAGCTTTCGCTGTCATCAGAAAGCGATTTTTCAAAATGACTAGTTTAACCGAATTGTTCGAAAACATCAAAATAGATTACGTTCTGTTCTTCTTGCAAGAGACAGGGTTGTATGAAAAAATATGACGAATTAAAACTTATTAATCATGTGCAAACAGGTAAAATTTTCTATAAGCAGGATTTCACTTAAGTATTCATTGGTAAAAGGTATATATATATATATATATATATATATATATATATATATAGACAGAATTTGGCGTTAAATAACCTATAAAGGTTGATACGCCATAAATCCAACCAACCAACCAACCATTCTAGTTTTCACATACTAGTGAAAGATTTGTGGCAAAAGATGTCTACTGTACCTATCTATTATAATTCATAATTTATAGTTCTAATTTCTGGCATGCAAAGGATGCAGAATATGGTTTTCAGACTGCATACTTTGTTGTTGCCATGCATTTGACATTCAGGTACACAATTGATAAGAATTTATAAGTACCTTATCACCAAAATATTCTTCATAAGAAAACCCAAATTAATGATAGGTTTTTTTTTATTTTCTCTCCAAATTTGCTTATTTGATAAGGATCCTCAGCAAATATATTTAGAAATGATAATGTCAATCTTGTATGGAATCTCCAAATTCTAACTTTAGTCTGTGGAATTTGTTTTTTTTTTCTCAAAATCACCATTAATAGCTTTAAAGACTGAACAATTTAGAGGGTAAATATGCACCTTCAGGTGCTATTGGGTTAGATATTTCAAAGCATTGATAAACTTGGATATATTGTTGTGCTTTATTTTCTAAGTTTGCATTACTTTTCAGCAAAAGATATTGTGTTCTTTTTATATTTATCCTTTTAATGAGTATCACATATGTTAAAGAATGAAGGAAACAACATATTTTGAATGGTTGGCTTATTTAATGCTACTTGTACAAGAAATTCTCTTTCTTCTTGCAAGATCTAACCTCTTTCAAGTAGTTGTATTTAGAAGTGGATTTTCCATGTTTTTTTTTTTTTTGTTTTTTTGCTTTTTTCATGGGGAGTTGGGGTTTTGGCATGTATGGCTTGTTCGTACCTGCATTTTTTGCATTTCTCTTTCTGATAGAAGCCATTCCCAACTCACATCCTTTGTCAAGGCATCTCTGCTTGTATTATCACTCTGGCTTCTTACCAATGAGTCAGGTTTTATGATCTCTCATGAGGGCCACTTATCTGCCAATTCAACAGGCCTTCCTCTTCCTTTAACTGAAGTAGGAAAGGGGGTGCCAAGTGAGAGAAAAATACTACAACTAAGTGTTTGGGTATAATCATGTCATGTATTTCTATTTGTCCTGTTAATATTGTCATATTAATTTATCTTGTCTGATTTATTGAACCCTCAGTAAACTGATATTATAATTAGGAATTAAATTCATGCACCTACACATTTAATGGCTCGGTTTTCACAAGGCTTTCTTTCAGTAAGTGGTGATATATATTTTGTTATCAGTAAACAGACATAGATTGTGGCGGTACATATAGCTAATATTTGTTAATGATGATATTGCTTTTCTCATGTTATCTGGATAGTATTAAACTTTTCATTGTTACATTGTCCAAAGCCAAGGTACTCTTAGAAGCTACTTGGGTAGAATATGTGGATGAATACTCTCACTTAAGAAATTCCTTGTGCACAGAATAAATCCAGCACTCCACAACACAGAGGAACCCACATTCTTGACAATGGTCAAAGATGATTGGAAGTACCCGTACTTGGATTGCATCAACTTTGAACAGTTTTTGAACTGGCTTCAACCAGATTTGCAATACCTCATTTACAACCAAAAGAGCTGAATAAAAAGCACTAAACTCTTGTGTGTTTCTTTTTTAATATGATATACCTACAAATATATATATATATATAATGATATTATTCAATCCAGTAAATCTGGAGTAGGGAGTAATTCCATTCAGGTTACATATATATATATATATATATATATATATATATATTGCAAGGACCAATATAAAATTTCTGGGTTTTTTATAGATTATATATGAACTATAAAATACAATATCTTAAACTTTTTTTTTTCTTTTTCACCACTATTGTACACTTTTTTATCAAAAGTTCATTTAAAATTTGCTTGCCCAATTGGCTGGAGCTGTAGAATATACCGACTGCTTCTCTGCATAGGGGAAAGACTTCCCCAACAAGTGTCCTGGTTAGGACACTAAACAATCTGATGGTGAGGCTCCAGTAATGCTGAATGCCCCTTCATTGCCATTACTCCCAGGTCCATTGTGGCTTGGAGTGGTAGCACCTGATAGGGTCCTATCTATGGGTCAAATAGAACTAAACTGTGTTGGTTGAGATGGGACTGTTTTTTGCATTTAAACTATGTACTTATGCTAAACTGAATTGTTTGAAATAGAACTATTTATTTGTATAAAAATTGATTTGGCATTAAACAACCCACAAAGGTTGATATGTCATAAAACCCAAACACACAAACAAACAATTAAAATTTGCTTTTGGATTTTCAGTTTCACTCTGAATGTTTATTTTCATAATGAACTGGAGGGGAAATTTGTTCTCATGAAAATGTTATATGCTCTGAGCATGGAAGCAAAAAATAAATAGATGCAATCCACAGAAAAGACAAACAATAAAAAATGCATATATATATATATATATATATATATATATATATATATATATATATATATATATATACTCTTATGAAGTTTGCTAAATGAGTTAGAATACCAGCAGAATGTTACATATAATTTCAAGTGAAATAATGTGCTTATTGAGGTGTTAAATGGCTTCCTCAAAGAAAAAATAATGATAGGTAATATTCTTTTGAATTCTAATTTTCAAATCTAATTGGCAACCCCTTCCCAATCTAAAGATCTGTGTAATCTGTGCCTTTCAATACTTGTAAAATTTCTAGGCAATGCAGAGTATAAAATTCTGTCTCAGACATGCATCATACATCTCCCTCTCTCTTATATATATATATATATATATATATATATATATATATATATATATATATATATACATATACATACATAGGTGGAACATAAATAGGTTCATGAAAGCATCTATCTCCCCCCCCTCTCTCTCTCTCTCTAATATATATATATATATATATATATATATATAAAACAAACTATCAAGATGGATTACCTAGAGAATCTTTTTGAGTTGATTGAAAATAAGGTTTCTTTTTATGATTCAAAGAGAGATGTATAATATCTAGCAGGCTTGTGGACATTCTGGATAACTTGACAGACAAGCCACCCATTTTTTGTTGTATTCTATGAACTTTTAGGTAGCTCTTCATATGATTTATATTTTTAAAAAATGTTGAGATATCTACCTTCAGTTGGTTTGTTAGAACTTGTTACATATCCTCAATAGTTCCTAAATGGCAATCATGGAGTTAGTTTTTTTTTTGTTTTTTTTTTTTTAAAGGAAAGTTTGACAGATAAGAGGAGTTGACAGGATGGTGGCAGCTGCTGAATATTCTTTTTGGCAAAGAACCCATTCAAAGAGAATAACTAAAAAGAAATGTCTGATATTTTTTTTTAATTTTCAGGCTAAAAAACCTATTTGTTAAATCAGTTGATCAATATTAATTCATCATGAATCATTCTCACTGTCATTGATCATATCTTATGAAAGTCAACAATTTTCTCACTTTTTCCTCAGTTTTTGAAGTGATTGGTCAACCAGAATAGTATTCATCTTGCACAGTCTTTTCATTCTCTAAAAATGCTTTGTACCATGTTAAAACATATTCCTGGATTAGGACTTTGTCTACATTAGTCTGTGTAAACTTGTTAAATGTTTTCATTACATTACTGTGAAGTTTGATATAGAATTCAATCCTGCATTCAATTTTTGAGATATACTTACATAAACACTCTTGTGATAATCCAAGATTATTCAGCTGAGAGTAAATTCTGAGAGGCAAACATGAACTGAATTTTTTCTCATGTATTTAAAGTCAACATTGATCAAATGAATTTCAATTAAGTTTGCCAACCTGAAAAATAAATTTTTAAAAAATCAGACATATTACTTTCTAGACCAATCTCACATATATTGTCTGATTATAGTGAATACTTATAGTTTCCTATTGACTGAAAATACTGCAAATATACAGAAACACTCACATATGTAGTTACATAAAAATATGATTCAAAGATGGGATATATAATCGATATTTTTACAAGAAAACACTGTTTGAAATTTGTTTTGATATTTCATAGATATTTTATCTTGCCTAGCTTTGTTTAAGGGTGAAGAGTACCACATATCAATATCTCTACAACTTGCCAAGTGAGTTTAAATAATTTAAACTATTATATATTCGAAAATCTCTATACACTCAAATAACCTTGAATATGTGTTAAAAGATTATTGTAATCTACTTAAAAGAATTGCTAGGAATCACATGATTTTATTGGAGTTAATGTACCTTAAAAGCACATTTCCTTGATTGATTTATTTAGAAAAAATCAAGTATCTTTAACAGCCATTCATTTTTTTAATACAAGGACGATATTAAATGAGCAAGTTTCCCTTTATTTTTTTATGAATGTATGCATTTTGATACAGTCTAAATAATTCATTTAAAAAAAGGTATATTTGCACATAGGAAAATGAGATTTGCTTATTTGCTATTTTATACACAAACACAAAAATAATCAAATTTGGAAAAAGGACGTTATGAATTAAATTGTAAAAAAAAAAGAAAAAAAAATTATCCATGTATATTCAAGGAGGTTCAAGTCTAGGGAGTCTTCTCCAATTCAAACAACCTATCTCTTTTGCACTGAAATGAGAGTGTCAGAATATCCTCTGATGATTGATGCTACCATCATCAGACTTACAGTCATGTTCTTGTTATGAAATCTCTCATTTCTTTCTAAACATCTATTCCCTTCTTTTCTCTTTCTCATATATATATATATATAAGTATTATTCAGTCAAGTTAAACCAGAGTTTGGAGTAATTCCTTCAGGACAAGAAAATCATTCAAGAGCCGAACATTTAAATTTTCCTGGTAGAGAGCTCAATGTAATTTTTTACAGAGCAATATTTCAAGAAAAAATCAGTCTTTGGTTTTTTCTTAAAGATATATATATACACACACACACTGAGGATGTTATATATATATATATATATATATATATATATATATATATATATTATAATAAAGGTAGAGTATATTTGTTTAAGAACATTTTTTTAATCTATATTTGCTTATTCTCCAATGTCTAATATGTACAATGATAACCAAAGAACCAAATAGGACTCTCAACATGCAATATATATATATATATATATATATATATATATAGAGAGAGAGAGAGAGAGAGAGAGAGAGAGAGAGATTTGGATACAAAATGATTGTATTACCAGGAAGAACAAACATTTGAGGGCCAAATAGGATAGACAAAGTTAACTAATTATCATGAAGCTAATTAGGAGAAATTTCCTCTTGATTGATAAAAAGTAATTTCCCATGATGCTCTATCGATAAGCAAAACTGCAGAAGAAGAGAAAAGAAATATAATAAAATAATCATCATATATGCCAATTAAGCTCAGTGTCACTCCGTTCAGTTTCACAGATACTGTGCTTTTTTTTTTAATATTTTACTTATCTTAAAGTAATTTTTTGTATATATTTCTGCCTCCAAAAGCAGTTTAAGGGTGATTATGTATTTCCTTTTGTGATCTTATATATGATGTGTGAGTGTGTGTGTGTGTATATATATATATGTAAACTTAACTCTAACTTGGAAAAAAATCAACTTTAAGTTCAATTTACACCTAAATGAGATAGTTTATGTATACAATAAATGCAATTTGTAAATCCTCCTCGTTCTATATATAATCTTGTTAACTATGAAACACTGATCAGAATTCTTTATTCCTTCCTAAATAGAAGTATTAATATCATTGTTTATTGCTGTTACAGTGGTTGGCTGATTGGTTTTACTGCATGTTAACCCTTGTTGGCTTATTTAATACTGAAATCAGTTTTTTGTTGGTTTTTTTTTTTGCCTGCAATTATGTGATTTCTAGTAACTAATAATATTGATAATAATCTAGACCTTGCCAGAGAGCTGTAAAAGCTATGGATGATGAATGGGACAGTGATACCAATCAGAGTCTAAACACTTGGAATATTCCCCAAGAACTTGTTCAAAAGACAAGGTCAACTAGAATGAATGAGACAGTGATACCAATCAGAGTCTGAACCCTTGGAATATTCCCCAAGAACTTGTTAAAAAGACGTGGTCAACTAGAAATCGGGATAAGAGTTAAGGCTGTCCAGACCACAGCAGGATACTTAGAAGGATCCTGGTTATTTTTAAAAACTTGCTGTAACACAGCCTCCAGTAAAAAAAAATACTGGTTAAGACTGGTGCAAAAACTCACTATGAGTAAAATAAAAAAATAATCTATGTAGTCAACTGGTTTCAAGTATTCTTATGTAATACCAATAATTTGAAAGTAATATATGATTTCCAGTAACTATTCATGTTTAATAATAAGCATTTGTTTGCACACAGTTATATGGTTTCAAATATTCCTATTTAAAACAAATAATTTTCAAACAGATCTATTTGATCTGCTGATAGGACCTGAACAGGTATTTCTAGTCTTGGTCAGAGTGGACCTGGGAGTAATGGCAGTAAAGGGGTGGCTCCATACTCACCAAACTTCTATAACTAGACCCTCCAAACAAG
Organism: Sepioteuthis lessoniana; assembly: GCA_963585895.1. Lineage (NCBI taxonomy): Eukaryota > Metazoa > Mollusca > Cephalopoda > Myopsida > Loliginidae > Sepioteuthis > Sepioteuthis lessoniana. The sequence continues at coordinate 10,330,931 of OY757920.1, forward strand.
ATGCAGTTTAGTATCATACCCACAGCACCAGTTATAGTAGTAAATTAATTAGTTAATATATATATCGAGAGAGAGAAAAGGATTGATAGATAAACCAGGGAGAAGTTGAGATGCTAAACACTGATTCTTTGAGCAATAATCGCTGGAACATTTTTCTGTCATCATTCTTCACATTTAGCCTTGTGCCAAACTATATTAATTTTAGTGAATATTTCAATACAGAAAATACGATACATAGATTCTTTGGATATAAGTGAAAGCTTTCCTGTATAATTGTTGGTCTAAATAATGATTTATATTTCATGTTCATAAACAAGTTTTTTATGCATATTACAATAATTTAAGGAAAATATTATTTTACTTACATATAAAAGCATGGATATACAAACTAACTTGTATATTTGAGTTATATTTTTATTTCAAAACAGAAGTAATTTTTATCATTAAGGGTTTTCGGACTATTGTCTTCATCTTTATTGTTCTTTAAAATAACAGTAAAGATGAAGACAATAGTCCAAAAACCCTTAATGATAAAAATCATCAAGCTTCGACTCAGAAATTTGACAACTAAAGCTGAAGTAAGTCTGATACCAAACCATAACAATGGAGTATCCAGTTAACTTTCTGCATTAACAATTTAGGTTACAAGATGAGCCTGATAAATTAGTGCTACTATAGATATATTTATCTTAGTAAGTATTGATTAATGAAACACAGGCATACTAATGTGACACCCAGTGAGTATTGAAATCAATTCATTATAGACAAACTATCTAATCCTTACAATATGGTACGGAATCCCATATTCCATCTCTCTCTCTGATCCACAATTTTATCTGGATAAATTTAAAAATAAACAAATTTACTTCATTATTTATTCACAAAGAACTTTCATGCAAAGATTGTGTTTCTGTACTGAAACAGAAACACAATAGACATGAATACAAAAATAAACTTTTAAAATTTTCTAAGATTAAAAAAAAAACATACTATAATGCATTTGAATATGTCTTTCTCTAAGTGCAGCTGTCAGCTGGTTTGACTGGCATCATTCTAATCAGAGTTTAAGTTAAAGTATATTTAGTTTCTGTGTCAGGAGCACCACATCTCACAATCAGCTTTGAATATTCTTTATCAAAGTTTAATGGACAATTACTAATATATACGATAAAATTCATGCCAGTATATACATACACATGTAAGTGTGTGTGTGTTTATTTGCTTTTGTTACATGTCTGATTGGAAATGGAAGATAAACACATCAGTATACAAAGAATTCTGTAGCTTAATAATGAAAAAGTATTTATTTGATGCGACAATTTATTCTTCAATGTAATATCCATCTTTGTTAATGCTCTTAATTCAGTGGTGAATATTAATCATATATATATCAAATATTAATCATGTATACCAAATATTAAACAAAACATTTCAGATAACAATTCAGCTTATAAGGACATCAAGTTGCAGATTTATTGATTCATTCTTGTTTGCATATATATATACATATATATATATATATAATGCCTGGCAAAGACAAAACAATCTTGTACATGCATGTTTATTTAACTGCAATTCTAGCAGCAGACTAACTTGAAGTGCCCAAGAGAGAAAGACAAATGCAGTCAACAAGCAGTGGTGGGGGAATATGGGTGAATGATGAAGATAATGATGATTCTGTTTTTGCTGCTATAGAGTGCAGCAGACAACTGCTACACTGATTTTCTGTGCAGTGTTGGCTACAAGTATGAATATTGCCTTGATACCCAATCTGTTATAAATGAAGTAATTCAAACCTCTTTACCCTCTGTACCATCTTAATAGAAACAAAAAACAAAAAAAAATCAACTGCTCTGATAGCTTTTTCTAATGCCTATTTTCTTTAATGACAATCTTTCATATACTACAGTAGATTTTCGCAAAATATTTCTCAAAACTTCATGGTTCTTTTGGTTATTTTTTTTTAAATATTTATTCTACTTGGTGCAAAAAGTTGAAATTAATGTTTCACAACTTATTTTTAGGTAACACCTCAATAATTTATCTATTGAATAATAACTATTATTTCTGTCATATTCTAGAGGTGAATTTGAAGAATCATTTCCTCCAAAACATTGTAAAAATTTAACCCTTCCTCTTTATTTCCCTTTTATTTATCCTCACACTAATTTACTTTCAAACAGTCACCAACTCTTTTTTTTCTTCTTCTTTTGTATTTCTTAAAATTTGATTCACATAAACAAAACGAGTTTTATATAAAAATTACATTCTAATATGTCCTTGAACAATTATCATTACTTTTTATTGTCTTCATTAAAGCTTATTGGACACAACTTATATGTTGTCTATAAAATGTGATTAAGATCCTTTCTAACTTCCCGATAAGAGTTTTAATTTCAAGTTTGAGTTGGTAGATAAAGTCACCAAATTTTTACCAAGCTCTTTTAAACCTGAAATTAAAACACTTGTTGGAAAGAATCTTCATAAAATTGTATAGACAACATGTGTTTATATCTTAACTAAACTTGTTTAAATGAGGAACTGCTCCCTAATTATACTTACATCCACACACACACACACACATACATATATAGTGTGTGTGTGTGTAATCATTCTTGAATAAGTGCAATGATTTTATAAAAAGTTAATTTTATTCTCAACCAAAGGTACAAGGATTTGATTATTTCAAGTAAAACATTACACACTTGAAATTGATATTAAGCATTATCTATCACCAAATTTACTTAAACTCTGAAACCAAAAATATGAAAAGGTAGTAGTTCAAAGATAATTACACCACTTATATATGTTTATTCAATTTTTGATTCGAGAGGTGTTGCAATTTCCCTTTACTTTACATAGTTTCAGTGGTGCAGAGTTTAATAATAAATATGTGATAATTTTCTTTTTCTATTGTATCACATTTAACTTGAACTAATAAAATCCTGATATATTTGATTTTGAAGTAAACTACTATTCTATTAGAATAAATTGGTGTACTTATTTATGGGCCATTCTGTAGAAAGTATTGGAAAATAGCATTAACATTCAGTGGGTTACAAAAACATTCTTTCATGGCCATCACTTTTTTTTTCTAAATAGCAATTTCAAATAGGAGAGTTATATATCATAGTGTTTTATGTGAATATTTTCTGCTATCAAAAATTAAATTATCTACTTGTTGTGTCAAGTGTTCATCAGAAGTAATTTGGATGATAGATATTTCTATAAATACTTCTTTATAACATAAATATATTAAAAGTTATGAGCTTTTATTTCTGGTGTCATTACTTACCACCCACAGATGGAGTGCCAAAATATTCTCTAAAGTCTTAGAAAAGAATAACCAAGACCCACAAAACATGCTTGCTATTCTATCAATTCCTCCTGAAATTCAATACATCTTGGATATCATTTAGGGGTGTCCTCGTGGTGTAATGGTTAAAGCGATGGACTGCGGAATCATAGTACGCGAGTTCGTACTCCAATTGCACTATTACGTTCACTTTCAGGCAAATACCCTTGGGAAAGGTATGAACCCCCTTATCCTCCCAGCTATGGGTTAAATAGTACCACAACTGTTCTTCTAGGAGAATGGCTTTGGCATTAAATAACCTAAAAAGAGTTGATATGCCATTAAACAAAGAAAACAACCAAACCTTGATATGTCACAATCACTTTCAGGCAAATACCCTTGGGAAAGGTATGAACCCCCTTATCCTCCCAGCTATGGGTTAAATAGTACCACTACTGTTCTTCTAGGAGAATGGCTTTGGCATTAAATAACCTAAAAAGAGTTGATATGCCATTAAACAAAGAAACCAACCAAACCTAGGATATCATTTCTCATGTTTCTTTAAAGCTTCAAAAAAGATTGACAAAAATTAACGGGATTAGATGCACACACACACACACACACACACACACACACACACACACACACACACACAGTGTTTGTGTGTGTGTTGATATATTTATATATATATATATAGAGAGAGAGAGAGTGAGATCTATTAGTTGTCTAAATTTCTGAGACAAAGGTTGATGATTTTTATCATTAAGGGTTTTTGGACTATTGCCTTCATCTTTATTGTTATTTCCGCAAAGTTTCAGCTGATATATCCTCTGGCCTTCTTCAGGTGTTTGTCGAACTCAGTAACCTCCACAGAACTTTGAACTACGTCTTTTATTGAATCCACAGGAGTTGCTTGTTCTGATTCCGTTAACCATAATTGGGTACAAGTGTTTAGTATTCCCATATTGTTACTCACCTGCAGTTTGGATTGAACCTGCAACCTCCAGATGATTGTTTCCTTAGAAGCTTAGGGAACCAACACCTATAACTATTATGGTATGTGTTCAGAGTGAATTTTTGGGACTTATAAACTTAATGTTAGTGAGATCTATATTATGATATTTATACATTGTAAATATACATTATCTCCTTTGCTTATTAAAAAGTAAAAACGTAAGTTAAATAATAATAGGTTCATAAATAAGCTTCTTTTTCTTTCTTTTTTTGCTTATTCCCCATTGAAAAGTACAAGTGAATTGCTATATGTCTTTGAGTAAATCACTATTTATATCTGATTTCTTTTGACTCTCAGAAAAGGAGAGTTCCTGAGAAATTTGCATTTTAGGGATATAATCACAAATTGTAATTGGATCCAAGTTGGTTTATTTTTAGCTGTCTGTCTGTCTGCCTTTTTTCACCTTTGAAGATATTATTGTTGAAGGATTTTATAATGGAAAAAAATGCAGAGAGAAATAAGGAAAAGTCGAAGATAAAGATTAAAAAGAAAATATAGAATAAACTAATAAAAAAGATGAAGGAGAAATAAGATTTAAAAAATAAAATCGATGGAATAAAAGAAAGAAAACAAAAGAATAATAAATAAAGAATGAAAAGAAAAGGCAAAAAGATCAAATGAAAGGAGGCTTCTAGTAAAATACAATAAAAGGAAGTCAATAAAGAAAGGAAAAAGATGACGAATGAAAGAAAATAAAAATGACAGACACTAGAGAAATTGAAAGATGGACAATAATGAAGAGATCAACAAGAGAATAAACAAGAGTTAATGATGAAAAATAATAAAAGACAAAAAATATTTTTTTAAATGGTGAGATGAAAAAATAAACATGGGAAAGAAGTAGAATTGAAGAGGAAATTTTGAGGAAAAGAAATTTTCATTTTTTATTCAACAACAATTATATGGACCTTCATCAAATTTATGCTACATCAAGAAATGTATAATCAAAAGAAAGATAACCTATTACAATGCTAATAGCAATGGTTTAGTCTCCATGTTAAGAAGCAGAAATTAAATTATAATGTGGTTTATTTTGTCCAAATACTTTTAGTTAAAAATAATAGAATCTACAGGTGCCAATGATACTGCTATATGGATCCACTACATGGACGCTGACTAAACGGATGGAGAAAAAGCTTGACGGCAACTGCACAAGAATGCTGCGAGCCATTTTGAACAAGTCCTGGAGGCAACTCCCCACAAAGCACTACCTGTACGGCCACCTACCTACCATCACAAAAACTATCAAAGTTAGACAAATCAGACATGCAGGACACTGCTGGAGAAGCAGGGACAAGCTCATAAGTGATGTTCTCCTATGGACCCCATCACATGGCCAAGAAAAAACAGGGTGACCAGCTCGAATCTACATACAGCAGCTCTATGAGGATATGTGATGTAGCCCTGAGGACTTGCCAGAAGCAATGAACGATAGGGAAGAGTGGCGAGAGAGTCAAGGATATCCGTGCTGCTGGCACGACAAGATGATGAGATGATGACAGGTCCCAAAATCTGATAATTTCTCAATGTTTACTACTTAAACCGAACATGTAACTTTTGTTAAGAATAATCAGTGAGTTATTTTGCAGAATGCAAAAATTTCAAATTAAAAAGACATAAGGAACTAAAATAAAATGATTTCTCAATATTGGTTTCATGAACAGTTACCTACTCATTCAATTATTCTCTAGTTATCTTGCAGACTCTCACAAAAATTAGAACTATCTATAAAGTAATTTGTTGCCTTTACACCAGATTTTTTTTTCTGCAATTCAAACCTAACAGCAATTAGATTTGTGAAAGGATAAGAAGCTCAAGGTAAAAAATATTATGAGCTGAGAATAGAAGAAAAGGCAAAACATGTGAAGAAAAAATGTTTTAGAACATTATCTACAATAAGTTCTCAATGTTTTATAACATTTCTTTTTTAAAAGTTGACTTTTTTTCATTTCACATACCAATAAGTATTGACAATTTGATTGCTTTTAACTGACTAAATGTTAATTATCCTTTAAAAACCTGGTAGTTGGATGTATTTTCAAACATATTAGCTTTCATAATATACAGAAAATATGATTATGATATTGTGCTTCATTAATATCTTCATGAGTCATAAGGCTATATTCTTAAGGTAGGTCTTTAAGTAAGCAAGGGGAATGTCCTCGTGGTGTAATGGTTAAAGCGATGGACTGCAGAATCGTAGTAAGCGAGTTCGTACTCCAGTCGCGCTATTACGTTCACTTTCGGGCAAATACCCTTGGGAAAGGTATGAACCCCCTTATCCTCCCAGCAATGGGTTAAATAGTACCATGACTGTTCTTCTAGGAGAATAGCTTTTGCGTTAGATAACCTACAAAGGTTGATATGCCATTAAACAAAGAAACCAAACCAAACCAAACCAAACTTTAAGTAAGCAAGGAAAGATATGTCTCTGTTGTTTAAGTTGGGAAACTGAGAATTTTTTTTGTATAGTTGCCAGCTGGTTTTGTGGTTTATTTAGGACATACATGAAAATGTTAAGTAGGAAATTAATTTTTGATTTTTACTTGATTATACTGGTGATTATGAGTATTATTTTTGTTTTAATCATTTAACTCTTTACCAACCAAGTATGTGGGTTTCCCTACAACCAAGTATACAGGCTGAAAACCATACATTTTAATGCCAGAACATTAAATACAACATGATGGTTCAAATTATGAATAAAACAATAGTGTGGAGATGCTCGTGGTGTAATGGTTATCGTCATTGGAAATGGACACGGCGACACGAGTTCAAATCCTGGATGAGACTGATTGCATTTCACATAGCACTAATACCCTTGGGAAAGGTATGAATCCAATTATTCTCCCTCCAATTATGGTTAAATAATAGAACAGACTAGGTTCTTCAGCCTTGGTGAGGCAATTAGTCTAGGAGAAGGAAAACTCTGAATTCAAACCTGTTAAACTCCGCTTAAAAAATTGGCCTTCTGTCATATCCTGCCCAAGCAGAGAGGGTGGTAAATATGATAAATAAAACAATAGTAATTTTATTTCCCACTCTGCAAAAGCAATTTTACTTGGGATAAGTAGGTAAGGGGTTAAATGAGAGACTTGTAATAATAGTCATGGTAAGCAGTAATACCAAATAAGTCCGACCTCTGTATGCACTGTTAGTTCTTAAGAAGCTATAAAGCTCCAAGAAATATGAAGCTGTTCAAGTTCTATTTTGCCATTGTTAACAGAATAAGATTCACCACAACCATCACCTCCAACAACCTCATCCTCACTGACTCTAGAACTGTCAGAGAAGCCTCTTCAGTCTGTCAGACCCTAAGGTATTAGATGTTGGGGGTGGTAATTTGGAAGTGGTAACAAAGATAATTCCCTCACTACCACTTGCTGTTTGAGAAGTAGTTCTCATCTAGCTTTTCCTCTAAGCATTTCATTAGAGTCCAAGAGGTGCTACCATACAATAGTATTTACATTACTACAGCTTGGCTTATTGAGTTTTAGTTTTCTCATCAGCACATTAATTGTGTCGTTCATAAAATCAGCTTCATTGATGTTGCAAGAATTGTTGAAAACTTTTTATTTGGCAATGTCATACAACTGAAAATGTTCCTCCTGTGTTTGTCTCATCTAAATAATAAAGGCAAACAAAAAAGTATTTGATCATTATCATCATTTTTCCACTTTTTCTCCTCAACACCACTGCATTAATAAAATTGATTACATGGGAGGAGCCATATTCAAACTAAATAGTCATTTTATTTTTTTTTATTTTCACAATACAATAACATTGGTTTGTTCGGAAAAGTGAAGCTCCAAAAGAGAAAGCATAACTATCTAAAAAATAAATCAATTAAGAATAATGATCAAACATGATTAATTAACACAGAAAGTATGTAAAATAAAAAAATATATATATATATAGTCAACTTCATTCTGTGAACTCAAATTTGTGAAATATGCTGTTATTATTATTTATGAGAATCATGCTATTAAAAAAAAAAGGAAAAAAAAAGAATCCACTCTCTAATAAAACAGTCAAATATTTGACTCATGATGCAAAATGCTCAAATCTCACAGTAACAAACATTGAGAGTCTTGATATGAATTTTTGTCTTTTTTTTTTTTAGGACAACTTTCATAATTATCAAAAGTATAATAGATTCTTAAAATTTATATCTGTTACTTTCTTACAATAGATTTATTTCTTACAATTGACATATTTCTTACAATAGATTTATTTAGATTGTGTGCACAAGACCCACTTATTGTTGTGATTAATTTTTGTATAAGTTTCCCTTTCCATTGTATTTTAATTTTATTTTCTTTTACAGTTCTTAGATGCTTACTTTTACATCTTACAACATCTAAATAATACAATGATTTAACCTCTGACAAGATTTAAACTTATATTCTGTAACCTTGGGAACATGCCTAAAAATTACAGTACCTTTCCAGTTAGGCCTCCTCTCAACAGCCCTAATTCAAATTTAACTCTATTGATACAATCTCTTGTATCAAATTTTATTTTCATGCACTATTGTTTGCAATACTTGGTAGTCTAGACCTTAGAATATGCCAAATGTATTCTCTTCAGAGGGAAATGTCCATCCCCAAAAAGAGCTGTTAAGCCATGCAAGTGACTTCCCCTGATACTCTCTAGAAAAGAGTGTTTGGCTCAGACCGGAAGTAAACAAACGGCCATATTGGTTTATGTGAGAGTGTAAGAAGGACGGGTGTAAAAAGGCGTCTCCGTATGCAGAGTGTTATAGTCTGAGTTCCTTGTTTTTAACAAGAGTGTTTTAGGTATGACACTAAATGGCATCTGATGGTGAGGTTCAAGTTCTGGAACTCTTGGTAATGGGGAGCTACCCTTTCATTACCATGACTCTTCAGAACTCTCTGATCTGGAGTTGTAATAGCTGTTAGGGTCCCATCTATGGATCAGATAGATCTATTTGAAAATTATTAGTACTAGATAAGAACATTTGAAACCCTATAACTGTGTGCAAACAAATGATTTTATTACTTAATAAGAATAGTCACTTGAAACCATATAAAGTAAAAGTAAAGTTGGCGACCATAGTTGAGGGTGACCAGAAGGCTCCCTTTTATATAGCTACTACACTGAGGTGTTGGGGAAGGCGCTACTCCTTTCCCTGAATTGCTCCACTTTACCCTTGATATGTACCTTATATTGCTGAGTGTTAAGCAAGGAGGTATCAAGTACCATTTTTAAACTCTTTGGTATGTCGCGACCTGGTATTGAACCCAGGTCTCCCTGACCATTGGCGTACTCCAGTCACGCTATTACATTCACTTTCGGACAGATACCCTTGGGAAAGGTATGAACCCCCCTTATCCTCCCAGCTATGGGTTAAATAGTACCACTACTGTTCTTCTAGGAGAATAGCTTTGGCATTAAATAACCTACAAAGGTTGATATGCCATTAAACAAAGAAACCAAACCAAACCAGACCATTGGCGAACATTCTAACCACTAGGCCAATGACACCATATAATTGTTTAAGTTATTTCAATCAGAATTCAGCATTAAATAACCCATAAGGTTATAATAATCCAATGTCTAATGTTATCTGAATTTCTTAGATGAAGTAATATTTGTTTTTAAAAAAAGTAACAAATATAAAATAAAAAGAAAAATTAGGAAAAATTAGCACGGAAAATTGTTCACCTAGGAAATTCAGGTAGATTAAAGCAATCAAGTCTATAAATATTCAGGGTAAACAAATTTTATAGCATTGAATAAAAATCAAATGAGGAAAATGTAGCCGTACAATAAAATTTGATTGACAACTACTGTTTAGCTTTTGTAGCACAATCAGGAAGATACAGTTCATATGAGACAGGCTCTTAAGAATTTGGGGATACAAGTTCAAATATTCTTTGGAAGTAAGTCTTCATTTTTTTGGTGGGGTGTTGTTTTGCATGGTTTTAAAATGTAATAACACTGTAAAAAATATGAAAATGAAACAAATCTCATTAGAAATTATTAATAATAATATTTCATCTTTGAAATCTAGACAGTGGGAGTTAATTACTTTCATCACCAATTACCTTTGCAGTTCTTTAAAGAACAAACATAGAATTTTTGATATAAAAAAAAAACTAGAAACTAATTGTCAAAATCAAAGACTATAAATCTATTAGTGGCTGCAAAGTCTGAAGTGTTATAGTTCCCATTATTGATAAATTCTGGAATTATTTTTTTATTAAAATTATTTATTCACTTCTCACTAGCAGAAATACTGGTATAGAATATAGAAATACATGGCAATATACTGTGATATATGCGTAAAATATGTTAGTTTATTTGTAACTTAATCATTTCCAATTTTCTTTTAGATGAATCTGCTGATAGCAAAATGTCTGGCAAAAATGCAAATTTAGAATGCATTTTCAAAATGTTTGTACGGAATATTAGGAAATAAATCATCTCTAAAATTACCTTTTATATATCATGATGTATACAATAATATGATCGCCATAAGACAGATTGGAAAATGAAAGCATTTAAATTAGAAAATGATATGTAATCAGAAACGTTCTTTGGAAAAAAATTAAATAGAAAAATTAATTTAAAAATTGGCTTATATATACAGAATAATTATTAAATAATTGAAAATTAATTATATATATTGATTATGCACTCAAATCAATGCAAGAGATTACCTATATATGTATCACTGATATTATGTTTATTATTTCCAATATATTTTAGAGGGATTCCAATTCATTTCTTGAAAAAAAAAAAAAAAATGAAGTAAGTTCTCAAATTAAGTCATTGTAAATCAAAAGATAACTGCTTTGTCAAACAGGTCTTAACCATTTATTTGGGGTTTATATGTATATTCTCTGTATTGACAGTTTGCCACAATGTCAAAATATCCATCATACTCCAGGAATCAAAACGTTCTGAGTATGACAACACTAAACTGTATCTGGTGGTGAGGCTCCATTTCTGGAAGTCTGAAGAGTATAGAATACCTCTTCATTGTCATTAATATACACACTTTCTCAGTCATACTGCGGAACATGATTTTTCACTTTATTTCCATATCCTTTTTTTTTAATACTTCCCACCATTTTTTCTCCTCTTCATTGTCTACGTTGCACAACCCTTCATTTCCATTACTTCCACATCCACTCTGACCTGTAGTGTTTGGACCTCATCTAGGAGTCAAATTGATCTGTTTGCAAATTATTTGTATTAGAAATACCTGATATCATATAAGCGTGTGTAAAAACCCTTAAGAAATTATACAAAATAAACAAATAAAAATAAATATAAACAAATACAATTCCCTAACTTCTATGCATAAAATAATCCTTGAGAGGTTGACATGCCATTAACACCAATCTATCTGCATTGCTCATCATTCCTAACTCTCATTCATTACTCTTTTTTCTAACCTCAAGTGTTTAGAATGAGTGAAATTCGGAAATGTTTGAGAGACATTTAAGTAATGTGATTTAATTCTAATAAACTACAAAATTGCTTAATATGAATTCTCAGGATAATTTATCATAGGAAATGGACTAGGTAAGCCAAGTTCAAGCTCTGGACAAGGTTGCTGGCATTTCACTTTATGCTAATGCCCTTCTCCTCAGTATGAGCAAATAGTTAGATAGCATGGACTCTCTAACCTTAGTAGAACAATTGATCTTGACAGAAAACTTTAATTCAAACCAGAAACTTTACGTTTGTAGGACAGTTGGGTGTCAGGAAAATCATCTGACCCATAAAAAATCTTTGTCACATTGACAATTCATGCTAAATTTATTCAGAACTGATAGAATTGATGTTAAGGCAGAAACATACCATCTAAAAAAAAACAAAACATGGATAAAGGTAAGCCAAGGTAAAAGTAACCGTAACTATTTTCTCCTCATCCATATTACCATCCTACAAGTTCTGATATTGCATATAAATAAGGAATTTGTTTTATTCCTTAGTTGATCTTCATGGCATCTGTTCATGACCTGAAATAATTTTCGATGAACTCTAAGGTAGATATATAATTTAAGATTTTATTAACATTGGTTTCAATGATCATAATTAATATATTCATTTCACCTCATTCTCTTTCCTAATTGTATTGACCCAGTCAGCTGGGGCTGCAGAATACACTGACTGCATCTCTGCAGAGGAGTAAGACCCTACCAATGAGTGTACTGGATATGGCACTAAACAACCTGATGGTGAGGTTTCAGTAATTCTGGAGCTTAGGGAAATGCAGAGTACCCCAACATTGCCTTTACTCCCAGGTCTACTCTGGCCCGGAGTAGTGGCACCAGATAGTTTAGTTCTATTTGACCCATAGATAGGACCCTGTGGGCTTGTACTAAACTGAATTGTTTGAAATAGAACTGTTTTAAAATTTAAGTTGAAAACTTAGGCTAAACTGAATTGTTTGAAATAGAACTGTTTATATGTATAAAAATAGATTTGGCATTAAATAACCTACAATGGTTGATGTGCCATAAAAGCAAACCAAATAAACCAAACCTAATTGAACTGCTTTATTTATTATCATTTTTTTCTCTCTCCATGAATGTATTGTCTCTTCTCATCTCAACCAAAATACATTTAACATTAATGTTAATTATTCAATTGTTATATGAGGATGGACTGAAAAGTTCATCAGTTGACATCATATCTGCTGTTGATAACTTTTTAATTAATGGGATCCTAGCACTGCAACACTGATGGAAAAAAGTGTGTGGACTGCAGGGGGAACTATGTTAAAAAATAAATCTCATTTGGTTGCATTCAGGATAGTATCTTTGTCAGCCGATGAATTTATCAGTTGACCCTAATACATTATAATTTGTAGAGATTTTATTTAAAAACTAAAGTCTCATTGTGTTATCTTAAAATTTATGTATCTGTATATAAGTGGGTTAACCCTTTCCTTGCATTGCGCCATGTGTTTCTGTTGTAAAGTTTCATATTATATTCCATTTTTCAATCTATATTGTGTTTTTATCATTCTAACATCAGTTTATAGCATTAACATTGATTATCACCAGTAATTGGCATAATGATTAGGGTGTTCGCCAATGGCCCGGGAAACCTGGGTTCAAACCCAGGTCGAGTCATACCAAAGACTCAAAAAATGGTACTTGAGGCTACCTTTCTTAACACAGTATTATAAGATAAGGATCAAGGGTAAAGTGGATCAATCCAGGGAAAGGAGTAGCGCCCTCCCATTCACCTTGGTGTAGTAGTTATCAAAAAGGGGTCCTTTGAGTCATCCTCGATAAAGGTCACCAACTTTACTTACTTACATTGATTATCATAACATTTTATGGTGATTTAAAGGTTTTAAAGTCACAATTTTTTGAAATTGTCAAGTTTTAGCTTAAAATACTGCACTGGAATCTACAAAAAAATTTGGAAATACAGCAGCAAAAGAGTTTGTATACGAGTTTGGTTTATAAGGTAAAAGTAGAAGTTGTTTTTTTAAAAAAATAACTTCATTGAATAACATATTTACTGTTTTCTAATGCTTATCAGGTAATTCTATAATTATATTCACCTAGAATATTTTATCTTTCTCAGAAAACAAATGCTCAAGTAGCATTTTTCAGAAAAACAGAATTTTTTTCATAAGAAAATTCTGTAAAAGCCAGGATAATGTCTATCTGAAAGAGTAATATCTATTGAATAAGATGAATTAATAAATATTTCCTTGCCAAAATGTATCAATTTTTGCTTGATCACTAACTCCCTAAAAGAAATATTTAGTCTCATGTTAACTTGAGGGAATATTATACACTTTTGCTAAACTAATTTCAGCAATGTTTTGGCAATTGCTGATGGTGTAATTTGGAGCAGTAATTGTTCAAATAAGTTGTTTTATTATCTAGGACATCATATGCACAGAATGAAATCTTTTGAACGAAGACCAGCCTTTGGTACAGTTAGTTGTGGTTTGTTTTAGTTTTTACTCATTATCTCATGTTTTACATTGCTATAGAATATCCACTTTCCATTATCTGTCAAAAATTGTTTGAAATACAAAACATTTTCATTTTATGTAAATTGAAAATCACACACCAAAATACAGTTCATTGATTTTTGTTTTCTTTCTTTTAACTTATGTGGAAGCCACACAACAAAGTGACTAACATAACCAAGCTGAAATAAATGTTTTCATCATTTGATTTGGATATTTCAAGTATGCTGTTTACCTCTTGCTGGATTTAATGTTGATTATTCTCAAGTAATCCCTTAATTTGATTGCTATTAACCTTCTCAACTGATCTACTTTAAACATCTTCACTTTTGACACATTTAATCAGTCACAGTACTTTCTCCATAAGCTGCACAAATCTTTTTTGCATTTCTCAAAATAAAATGGATAAACTGAAAATTGTTTATTTTATTCCATCTTGAATATTAAAATCAATAAATAGAAATATGCCAATTATGACATTTTTTTAAAATACACACTAATATGACAATTGAATGCTATCTTTTTTAGTAAAATTAAAATCAAATGCTCCCAATACTGTCTACTAACAAACACAGAACAATCGTTTGGACCAAGTTTTTCTCTTTATATCCATGTATATATATATATATATATATATAAACTGAGTCTGGTGGTGAGGCTTCACTTCTAGTGCTCAGGAGAGTGTTGAGTAGCACTTTCATTGCCATTACTCCCGAGTCCACTTTGAACTGAAATCTTTGTATCGATTAAGGTCCCATATATAAGTTAAATAGATCTGTTTAAAAATTATTAGTATTGGATAATAATACTTGAATGCAATCAAATATGTTATTGCAGTGGAATGTTGAAAATATAAAGTTATGATTATACTCAAACATTTACAAATGAATTAAATGCCTGCATTAAACAATCCATAAGAGGTTGATATGCCATTAAATAAACTAAACCAAATTGTTCTCTCTTTCTTTCTGACTCTTCAGTATTCTTCTTTTTATGTCACCCTTTTACTGTTTTTTATTTCTCTTTCCTTTCTTCTCTCTTCCTAATTTTTTTTTCTCTCATCCTTCTTCTCCTTCCATTTTCCTTTTTATTCTCATTTTTGTATTCTCTTTTATCCCTTTATTGCTTTTAGGGGGGATGTCCTCGTGGTGTAATGGTTAAAGCGGTAGACTGCGAAATCGTTGTAAGCGAGTTCGTACTCCACTCGCGGTATTACGTTCACTTTCGGGCAAATACCCTTGGGAAAGGTATGAACCTCCTTATCCTCCCAGCTGTGGGATAGATAGTACCACTACTGTTCTTCTAGGAGAATGGCTTTGGCATAAAATAACCTACAAAGGTTGATATGCCATTAAACAAAGAAACCAAACCAAACCTTTATTGCTTTCAATTTTATATTTGTACACTTTTTTTATCCAATTATATTTTTAAGATGCAAAATATAAAATGTTGAGTGAAATGAGGGAGGGCAATATGATTGTGCACTTTGCAAGATACAATTAATGGCAATCTTTCAACATCAAGGCATTGTATATTGACTTCTGTATTCTCCAAAACAACCAACAAAAAACAGAAAGCTTTAAAAACAAAATGAACACAAAAACATAAATAGAAACCTTCAAAATTGTATGTCTCGCCATCTGACTGTTCATAAGAAAATGTGAATATGATTATCTCCCCTTTATCATGCATTGAATTTCTTTCAGAGGTCAACAAGTAAGATCATATTAAATACAAAAATGAATTTAGTATAATATTTCACTGAAGGAAATGAGTGTAAAAAGAGAAGACAAAATAAGGAATAAATTAGTTAAAGTATAAAAAAAAAACAAGGAGATGGCAGGGAGGATTAAAAAAAAAGAAAAAAAGAAATGTATTAAAAAATGAGAAGAAAAAAAAGAAGAAATACAAAGAAAAAGAATAAGAAAAAAAGAAGACATGAGGGTGAAGAAAAAAATAGATACGATGAATAAAGAGAGTGAAAACAATTTGATTAAGAAAAGGAAGTGAAGTTTTCTAAATGAAAGTAAGACAGATGAAATATGAAGGGAGAAAAAAAGAGAAAAAAAGATGGAGACTGAAAATAGAGAAAAGGTTAAAGAAAAAATTGGAGTAAAAAAAAAGAAGTTAAGAAAAAGAAGGTAAATTTGAAAAATTAGAAATAATAACTGAAAGGAAAATGAAAAAAAAAAAATCTGAAAAATAAACAAAAAGCAAAGACAAAAATAAAGAATTAGAAAGGAAAAACAAAAATGAAAAAAGGAGGGAGAAGGTTAGTTAAGAAAGAAAAAAATAAATACAGAAAAGTGAAAAAGGGAAAAGAAATGAGAAAAAGAAAAATAATTGTAAAAAGTTGAACTAAATGTGAGAATAAAAAAAAGAACAAAAGAGAAGATGAAAGAAAACAGCAACGAAAAGAAGGAGAAAAATCAACGAAAAGAAAGGGTACAGTTCAAGCAAGAAATGAAAAAGAAACAGAAAAAGTAAAAAAATTACACTAAAATGAAGAAAATGAGAGTAACAAAAACAACAACAAAAAGTCAAGAAAAAAATAAAGAATAACAAAGGTTTTTTAAGTGATAATTTGATAATAATGAAGAATAGATTTTTTTTTTTGACTCCAGCCAGGTTGCCTTCACTTGAGCAAAACTTACAACAAATAAACTCTGTAGTTTCTTTTCTTTTTTTTTTCTCACCATCAAAGCATAGATCTTCAGTTCAATAAATTTATTATTCTTTCGTCTGCCTACACAAAACAGTCAGAAAGGAATATGAGGTATTTGGCCAAACAAATCTTCAACATTTCACTGGAATTTTTCTTTCTTATAGATCATTTACTAAAAATTCAAGTGAGGAGAGCTTCCATGGTGCAGTGGTTAAGGTGTGAGACTGTGACATTATTGCAAGAGAGTTCAAACTCATCCAGTGATTACATTCACTTTTGGTTTAATACTTTATCCCTCCAGCTATGGATTAAATAGTACCGTTGCGTTCCTTCTATAAGGATTACCTGGACATTAAATAACCCATGATGGTTGATATTCCATTAAACAAAGAAACCAAACCAAAGATTCAGCTAAAAAGTACAGAGGATTAAAAACCTCCCCAAAACATGCAAACATAGAGTATTGCCCCTGAATAATTAATTATACCCAATTTTTATAAAATGTTAATTTTCTTCTAAATTTATGATACCAGGGTTTTATTATTTATTGTATAACATTAAGTATTGTACTTTTTTTGACTGCTACAGGGTAATGTTTCAATTTTATTAATCCTAAACAGCTACGGATTTAGGTCATCATGATCTTAATTTGAAGACCAATAGGTTTATGCACACCAGGATTGGCATTCATGTGATGAACACCAAATGTTTTTAATGACATAATGAAAAACTTGGTTGTTTAAAATTTTTCTGATACTTTCACCTGAGAATTTAAATTTATATATTTTTTTTATTCATACATATATATACTGTAATCCATATTTACTGTTTTTCAACCTCAAATCAACATGTAAAGTCATCTGATGGGACGAAAAGTATAATGATATTCTTTGCGGAAATAAATTGATAATGACAATTTAACCAGGTTGGAGTTTTCTTCTAATTGCATTCTCATTGGCGTAGTGGGTAGAGTGTTCGCCTATGGTCCGGGAGACCTGGGTTCAATCCCAGGTCGTGTCATACCAAAGACTTTAAAAATGGTACTTGATACCTCCTTGCTTAATGGTCAGTAATATAAGGTATGTATCAAGGTAAAGTGGAGCAATCCTGCGAAAGGAGTAACCACCTTCCTCTACACTTCAGTGTAGTAGCTATTGAAAAGGGAGCTTTTGGTCGCCCTCGACTATGGTTGCCAACTTTACTTACTTTACTTATATATATATATATATATATATATATATATATATACACACATATGATTAAAATTGTAAATCTAAAATATAATATGAAATCTAAAAATGGTCTCAAAACCAGCAAAATTATAACAGTGCCCTTTACATGGCAGGTAAATATCACAATATTCCAATTATAAGATATACATAAAATAAAACCACTCACAAGCTTCACATAAATAATTTTCAGATAAGTATATGCAACCATGTCTGAAGTAGTTGATTTTGAATATATATATATATATATATATATATGGAATACTATTTCTAAATTTCTTGTTTTTTTAACAAAAATATTATATATATTAAAATTATCCTAATGTTTCATTAATGGTGTATATCATATATAATCCCTGAAACCATACCTAACCTTCAGGTGATCAGATAATAAAGTCTTTGCTGGAGGCAGGTTTTATATGTGGCTGAGTTTAATGCATAGATCCACATGCATACATAAACATGGTGACAAAAGATCAACTTCATTGGCATTCTTCTTTTGAAGACACACCCTCAAGAATCAGAGACTGACCCTGACACCCGTTTTTGTACAATGTGAGAGGTGTTGCCTCAGAGGATGGCTCCCAGAAGCTTAGCAAGATCAGCACCTATGGAGAACAAGGCCAGGGTTACCTCCTATGAGAGGTGATTGCACTGCTGCTGTTTCCACAGCAGTCATTGAAGAGTTTATATATATATATATATATATATATATATATATATATAGTTCCCATAAAAATTATTGGATGATTTATGTATGGATCAGCACTTCTACCTAGCTAGATTCAGAGTGTAATATACATAAGAATCAAGGGTAAAATGGAGCAATCCAGGGAATGGAGTAGCACTCTCCCTTACATCTCAGTGTTGCAGCTATATAAAAGGGAGCCTTCAGGTCACCCTCAAGTAATATATAAATATAGAGAGAGAGAGTAAGCTGACAACATTGTCAACAGCAACCCTTTTCATTAGCTACTACACCAAGGTATAGGGGAGGACACTACTCCTTTCCCTTGATTGCTCCCCTACCCTTGATCTATACCTTATAATGGTGTGTTAAGCAAGGAGGCATCAAGTACCATTTTTTTGAGTCTTTGGTATGACTCAACCTTGGATTGAACCCCGGTTTCCAGAGCCATTGGTAAACACCGTACCCATTAGGCCAATGAATATATATATATATATATATATATATAAGAGTGAATAAAATGTAAGGACAAGTTTTATGTCTGCTGCAAGTAGAATTCATTATAAAGAAATTTATATTTTGTTATTTGCCATGACTGTCTTTGATTTCTACAACACAAAATATAAAATTTTTCAAAAACTCCTCTTGAATATTTTTCATATCAAAGCCCAAACCTGTAAAATAATTCGATAATTTTAAAAATAAATTTCTCATTCTAGTCGTGATTGCTGATAGTATTTTAAAACCTTTTGTACCCTAGTGAAAGCCACAAATCTTCTTTTCCATTTTATCATCCATAGTTTATGAGAATAAGCACAGTTAAGAATAAATAAATGAACAATCCATTTTCCCATTTTTATCTACCTTTATCTGCATTCACAAATTATTGCATTTGAGAGAGATATATTTTTTGGTTTAATAGTAATGTAGTAAAATTCCCAGATTACAGGTGAAAGAGGAAGTATATCTACTAATTTTGGCCTTGTTGTATGAGAGTTTATAAACATTTTTGTTTGGAGGTGCCCATGGTGTAATGGTTATCGTCGTAGGAAATGGACACGGCGACACGAGTTCAAATCCTGGACAAGACTGATTGCATTTCACATAGCACTAATACCCTTGGGAAAGGTATAAATCCAATTATTCTCCCTCCAGCTATGGGTAAATAGTAGGACAGACTGGGTTCTTTAGCCTTGGTGAGGCAACTAGTCTAGGAGAAGGAATACTCTGAATTCAAACCTGTTAAACTCCGCTTAAAAATTGACCTTGTGTCATATCCTGCCCGAGCGGAGGGGTTGGTAAATAGGATAAAACCTTTTTGTTTGGCTTCAGTTCATGTGGAAATAAACAATTGAAAATGCAGCGAATAAAAAAAAAAAAAAAAAATGAGAGAAATAAGAATTAAGTAAATTAATGCAGATTTTATTTCAGAAGTTTTAGGTTGCATTTATTTTCATTCTTCTGGGTAATGTTTTTATTAAACCTGAGGTTTTACTCTCATCTTTGATAGGAAGTATAGGATAAACTCAATTGCTAAAAAAATGATTTGTTTTTTTTTTTTTTTGGCGAATGTCTGTAATTGGCATTTGGTTTAGTTATTTAATGCTTACATTTCTCAAGTAGAGTCGTCATAATTTCAGTTTTCTTCAGTGCCGTCTTTTTCAGGATATGTGTTTTCTTACACACAAAGCTGGGAATATATAGCCAAGCAAGAAAAAAAAACAAAAAACTTAAATACCTTTATATGGAACCAAGAGAAAGAGATTCTTTTCATTTAGTCTTTTTTTTAAAGAATGCAAGAGAATTCCACAGCAAAGAGGTTTTTATTTTTATTTTTTATTCTATTATATTCCTTTTTACTATTCTTTATTACTTGTGATAAACAAACATTATTATTATTTACTCCTTTAGAGTTTTTCACATCAGTATTAGCTGATGGTTTTTCACTGGAGTTTGAGTGACAGCAAGTCTCCTCAAGTCTCCAGGACTCATTTCAGTATTCTGGTCATCCTCAGCAATGCTGTTGTTTGGATAGTCTCCACCTGTCCGCCAATTTCCAAGTCCTCCAGGCCTTTTAATAATCCTTTAGTTACTGTGCCTAACACACCAATCACAATTGGCACAATCGTTACTTTCATGTTCCACAGCTTTTTTATTTCTCTAGCAAGGTTGAGGTACTTATCCTTCTTTTCACTTTTCTTCAGATTTATTCTGTGGTCCGCCGGGACAGCAAAGTCGACAATTTTGCAGATTCTCACTTTTTTGTTGATTATTATGAGGTCTGGTTTTCTGGACAGGATTAAGTGATCCGTTTGTATGTTAAAGTCCCATAGGAGTTTATGCGAGTCATTTTCTAGGACAGGTGCCGGGTTGTGCATATACCATTTTATTATTATTATTATTCAAAGAACAGATGTTTCAGATAAGAGTAAAAATTCTTAAAGACTATTTCATGGGGAGCCATTTACGTACTTTTGAGCTATAAATGTTATATGAGTTATATTAGAAAAGTAACATGACTGGTGTGATAAACTGTATATTTCAATATCAAACAACAAAAAACATGGTTTCCCCTTCAAAGTCATGCACTTTCCCATCCTTCTCTGCCATACTTCTATACCCTGTTAGAAGGATTCTTCTTGGATTTCCATCATTACAGCTCTCTTGATTAGGAAAAAGAAAAAAGTCCCACGAAGCAAAATCAGTTGAATAGAGAGGTTTTTCCAGTATACCAATATTCCTTCCAGCCAGGAACTGCCTGATGCTCAGAGGTATTGTGAGCAGGTGCATTATCATGGTGAAGCAGCCATGATTTTTCCTGCCATAAATCTTGTCTCTTTTTGTACACTGAGCAAAGCATATGCTGCAGGATCTCCTTATAGACTTACTGATTGATCATCTGGCTCTGTGGCAAGAATTCACTGTGGATGATGCCTCTCACATGAAAGAATGGGATCAACATGACTTTGACTGTTTTGCTTTCTTTGGCCTTAGTGATATCAGAAACTTCCACTGATAGCTTTTGTGCTTGGTTTTCAGGTCATACTCAAAAATAAATGTCTCATAATCAGTAATGACTTTACAAAGTCTGGTTCAGTTTGAAGATGATTGATGATATCCTGACACACCTGCATGTGGTACTCCTTCTGATCATCATTCAGCGGTCTTAGCACCATTTTTGTACAGACTTTCCACATGTCCAAATCTCAGTTCTTTTTTCAAGACCAGCTGATTTGCAATCATTCAAATATTCAACCAACATTTGCCAAATGATACCTGTCTTACCTGCTCAACATTGAACTTAGTCCTGATAGTTAAAAGCTCCTAAAGACATATTTTACCTTCTCACACCCATCTTTGAACCTTTTCAACTTAAAAAATGTGTCCACAATATAATGTTATTTCATTACACTTACTGAAGCATTTCAAGTGCTGGTAATGAAATTTTCTCAACAAGGCCACAAATTTCAGGTTTATTTCATTTTTCATTCCTCAGTGCACATAGCAGAATAACCTGCAAAAGAAGAGGTGTAAATAAAAACATGTGAAATGCAATGGTTGCAGAAAGCTAAGATTACAGTTATAAACTCCTAAGATACCATGTTAGATGATAATACAGTCCACTCATCCCTCTTTCACCTATAGCTCACACAGCACACCTAGTCTCACTGCTTTTCAGACAGACTTTGTATAAATATGAAATAAGCTACAAGATATTTTAGAGGCTTTTATTGTCTTTAAACTTGGACAAGAGTGGGCCTGGGAATCAAAAAAACATTTTTTTAAATTGTGCTAAGCATATAAATACCCTAAAATGTCCATAAAAATAAAAAAATTAGATTTTAAAAAATCACCAACAGAAAACATATTTTTAAAGGTTTTAAGAGGTTTCCATAAACATTTTTAGTTGTTGCTTAAAACAGCTTGAAAAACTAACACACATTATCATTTCTTGGCTTTTTGCTGCTACCATTTTAAAATCAATATTTCCTTATGCACTTGGCTTCTGTATTGTATTAAAAAAGTTAACATAATCCAAAGAAAAGATTTTTTAGAGGTTCTTAGCAACTTTGAGAGGCTTCAGCTCTAACTTTATCCACTTGTTATTTGTGTTAATTCATCTTTAACTGGCAAGATTACCCAGCATAACCCAGGAACATTGAAAAATATCATGGCTCAGTTTCCAAATATGTTTGTTAATATTAAAATGTCAGCTAAGAAGAATACATTGAATTTTCAATAGAATTCATATTATTTTAGATATAAACTGGAAGTTATAAAGTCTTGTTACTGATTTGATGATAATTTGTGAAATACTTGGCAGTTTAAAGATGTTTACAATTTGAGATCAGTTTATTTTAAAATTTCTTTCAAGCTAATTAGATAGCAAAATGTTTTGAGAACATGTTCTATTTCTTCATCCTCATTTCCTTTTGTAACCCATAGACATGCTGTTATTATTTCAACTTAGAGATTTACAGTTGTATTTTAACCAAGAGATAAAAAAGTCCTTTTCTTAACTTATAGATATGCAGTTATTATTTTAACCTATAGATATAATCATATTTTTAAAGAAACTCAGAAATATATTAGATAAATAATTTTTTTCTACATTTCTTTGGTGTATTTAAATAAGTGATTGCAATGACCAGTGATAATAAACAAAAAGTAAATCAAAATTTTAAAATTTATCATTTATAAACCAAAAATAAATGACCTGTCTTCCAAATTCACCTTTTTCCCATTTGTACTTTAAAAAATAGAAAAAGAAAACATTTGAAAGTCATGGATATTATTTTATGTATTTACAATGTGCAAAAGAAAATTGTATAATATATAAATAGCTTTATAACTTTAATTATTAAAAACATTGATTCAAAGAAACATACTCCCCACTGATCCTAATAAAAAAATAAAACTTATCATATACTATAATAAATTTAAAATCTGCAACTTAGTCATTAAAAATAATTCCTCTTCCTCGATTGAAATTTTGCCAAAAACCAACATTATATATCAATTTAAATGTCCTTTAGGAGATTGTATCTCTGAAAACAACAATATATATGTTGGTTTAACCTCGACTACCCTATCAAGAAGACTTACAATGCACCTTTTGGACATAAGTTCCATAGAACAGCATTTAAAAAAACATTCATGCCCATCAACAGAATTACGGAAAATTCTTACCAAAAACACAACAATATTAAAACATCAAAATAACAAGCAAAAACTTCAGATTCTCGAAGCACTATATATTAGGAACATTGAAACCAGTGCTAATGTACTTAAATGTCTTTAGCAACTAATGCTATTTATAGAAACAAATTCGAAAAGTAAACACTACACAATAAACAGTACAAACACTCATTCTTACAAAGTAGTAAAGCACATACCCAAGTTACATTGCTTTTGTAATACATCCTACTCTGATGATGGCCCAAGGTTGGGCAGAAAGTACTTGGGAAATAACTAATTATGGAAGGTTTATCAACCAATATTATAAGATTGATGCAAAAAGATGTATTGACAAAAAATGTCTGTTATGTTCAATCACATATGTATTAACTTTGAATATACATATCATTATTTTATATGTCTGTAAAGAATTATAAATAAGAGGAAGCTGAACATATTCAAGTATAAATGCACATTAAAGAACAACATTCTGTATTTGCATGAGTGTGTGTATGTATTCAATTATCATATCGAATGAAGAGTTGTAAGAGTGACATATGATATGTGATCAAAAAGTATAAAGACTGAATCCAAAGAAGAGATTTTTTAGAGGTTCAAAGCAACTTTGAAAGGATTCACTTCTAACTGTTAAAAAGAAGTAAATCAAGTTAGATAACCCAAGCAGTTGTTTTGTGTAACTCTCCTTTTTGTAAAATAAAATTAATCTTCTATTCTCCTTTTTCAAGAAGCACATGTTTTTTATTTTCCTTCGTCTAATTTCGCTCTACATATCCTTATCTTAAGACATGGCAACTTCAACACTAACTTTAGCCACTTTTTGTTTATGTTAATTCATTATTAACTTGCAAGATTACTCAGCATAATCCAGAAACATTGAGAAATATTATTATGGCTCAGTTTGCAAATATGTTTTTTTTATTAAAATTTCAGCTTTGAAGAGTACTAGAATTCATAAATTTAATTTTTAAAATTATGAATCCAGTTTTGATATTTTTTTAACAAAATGTTTTTGGTGAGATATAGGATTGTAGAAGTGTAGCACTCTTTATAGTCACCACACCTAGCTCTGTGAAACACAGGATTGTGAAAGTTCAGCACCTTTCATACTCACCAGACCTAGCTTTGTGTGATCTGTTTTCTAAATTGAAAATTCAGCTCAAGAGTAAGATCTGAGTATATGAAGGACATTTAAAGAAATTAAATAGTTTTATACCATATCAAAAGAGAAATTTTCAAGGTGCCTCTATCAATGAACGGCCCAGTCAGCTTGGGCTGTAGAATACACTAACTGCATCTCTACAGAGGGGTACGACTTCCCAAATGAGTGTCTTGGATATGACACTAAACAATCTGATGGTGAGGCTCCAGTAATGCTGGAGCTTTGGGGAATGCCCAGTACCCCTTCATTGCCATCACTCCCAGGTCCACTCTGGCCCGGCGTGGTAGCACCTGATAGGGTCCTATCTATGGGTCAAATAGACTTAAACTGTGTAATTAGGTTTAACTGAATTTTTAAGAATTAACTGTATGTAAATAAATGACTGATGTTTAATTGAATTGTGAGCAATACTTGAAACCATTTAACTTTATTGATGAAACTGAATACCTTGAAATAGAACTGTTTTCAGCATTTAAACTGTGTAGTTATGCTTAACTGAATTGTCGGAAATAGAACTGTTGATATGTATAAAAATGAATTTGGCATTAAATAACCTTCAATAGTTGATGTGCCATAAAACCAAACCACCAATGGAAAATTCATCGGTAAAAGTGTATGTTAAGGAGACTATCTTGAAAAAAATTAATGTTTTATTCAGTGTTCATTTCTATCTTGATACTTTTTTTTAATATACTTCATTTACAGATTCAGTTTTCCTTGATAAGTATTACAATTCAAGTACATATATACTCACACATTGCAAAAATAACCAAGTGCATATATATATATATATATATATATATATATATATATATAATATTTTGATAAAAATTATTTCCTGGAGTGAGCATCTCAAATATGTTAAGCTTTCCTCTTTTAGTAAGTTAAGTAAATTTATCTTTAGTGCCAGCAAGTAAAATGTTGATCCACTGTTGCCTTTCACTTTAATAAAAGAAAGCAGTACAAATTAAATTATCTCCCTTACTGAATTTGTCAAATCAGAATGATCTAAATGTGGCTCTTGACAAAAAATTCCATTAGGTAATGTTTTAGTCAAGCAACTAATTTGATGTGCTGAGAAAATCACTCAATCCAGAATGAGTCAACATTCTGTTTACTATAACATCAGGAGAAAAAAAAATCTTTAAATGAATACAATTCTATTCATTGCTTCTTCCTGTTGAGACCCAGTTTCGGTGAAATGATCAACTACACCAGAAATTTTTATCTTATGAATAGTTATATATTCAATAGATTAAGCAAAAAAGTTTTCTGCTTTGTGGTTTATTTATCTAGTATGAAAAACAGTTTTCTCTTTAAGTATATATATCTTATAGTAAAAGGGATATATTATTATTATTATTAAATCATTTTTCCAACCCTTTCTATTTGAAGAAGGTAACTTTTAATGTGAAATATAAACTTTAAGTTTTTGATTCTTCGTTATGAAATAAAGCAACAAATTTTATGAATAGATTTTACATGTTAAGTTGGAAAATATTTTGAAATTAAAATTTTATAGATGTAAACTTTTACTCATAAAGTGAACTCTCCCTAATTAATTGATCAGTTTTTAACCATAATCTTTAAATCCTCTCTCTCTCTCTCTCTCTATATATATATATATATATAGGAAGTATCATACAATAACTGATGTTTGTACAACAGTATTACTTCCAACAAAGCTTTTATCAGATGATGACTCTGGGTTCAGGCATGGTTTCGGGGCTGAAGCATCATTACCACTAGCCCAGAGCACCCCAGCAGTATCTCACGACACCACCAGACTTTGTCAGATTGTCATCACTCTATGGGATTTCCATATCCACACTGATGCATTAAGAATCTTATCTTGGATCTTTTCCATGTATTTCCTCTTGTCTGATGGAGGAAGTCCAAGATTAGACAAGAAAACAGAGGTTGAGTTGGCAGTGAAACCTCTTCATCCGACTTCGATAGGAAATACATTTGTTATCCAGCCATTTCTGACACATTGTTCTCGCAGATCCTCATACACTTACGCTGATGTGCCCAGTCAAAATTTTCTTCAAAAGAGACCGTTAACTCAATAACGAAAACCTTTTTTGCTTTAACAGACTAAATGACTATATCTGGACGCTTTGTCATTAATGGTATTTCAGCTGGAAATATGAAGTTATGTTTTAAACCAGTTGTGACATGCCAGTCTGTGCAGCCCTCAAGCAATGATGGTTTATGCATATTTTTATGTGCAATTTTTGAAATATTTCCTTCTTTAACAAACTGAATTGCTCTGTTGTTGATAATATTTAGAGCTTTATTGGCAGTCTCACAACATATTTTTGAAACTTTGGCAAAAATCTCCAGGACTTTGTTATGTCTCCAAGTATAGCTTCTTTGAGCATACTCAGTGAGAATATGTTTGAGGCTGGTAGTTTTCTTACATGCTCTGCATCAGTTGGATGTAGTTAACCCCCAAGCATGAAGGTTGACTGATGTTGTATACATATATATATATATATATAGTCATCTGCAGACAGACTTTTCATTGCATCACAACTCTTCAGTGTGGGTAGATATGCAAGATGCTTCAAGCGGTGATTGAGACCCTGCTGACTTTACGTCCATTGGATATCTTACCTCTGAGCTATCGTCAATCTAAGCAACAGTAAAGGGATTTTTTAGGCATAACACATCACTCAATAAGATCCGGGCCAAACTTATAAAACAACAACTTTTAGGCAAAATTTGACTTTATTCATCAATATGGTCTCCTTCTCAGGTGATAAATTGATTCCAACACTTTTTTGTACAGTGATTTGTCTTTGGCCTCAAAATATGCCTCAGTTTCCAATATCACTTCTTCATTGGAGCTAAATCTCTTTCTCTGGAGCATTCTTTTGAGGTCTGCAAATAGCCAGGGGTCACTGGGCACCAAATCTGGATGATAGAGTGGGTGTGGAAGCAATTTGAAGTGTAATTCATGTAGTTTTACCATTGTTGTGATTGACTTGTGACACAGTGCATTCTCTTGGTGAAAGAGCACTTTTTTTCTTCATTTGCAGCTGTTTTTTTAGCGATTTCTTCCTTCAAATGCACCAATAATGCTATATAATATTTGCTATTGATGATTCTTTCTTTCTCAAGGTAATTGAAGAACAAAATACCTTGCACATCCCAAAATAGGGAGGCCAAAACCTTGCCGGCTGATATTTACATCTTTGGTTGCTTTGAACAGCTTTCACCTGCTGCTGTCCACTCAGCTGGCTGTTGATTTGACGATGGAGTGAAATGGTGGATCCATGTTTCATCCATTGTCACATATTTATGCAAAAACTCCTTTTTGCTGCGTTGAAACAGTTGCAACAACACTCTGAATGTTCAATGCGCTGTTTTTGACCAACTGTGAGCAAACGCTGCA
>OY757920.1:10364556-10407056 GCA_963585895.1 Sepioteuthis lessoniana
GCTTTCTTCAAGTAGAATAAGAATCAGAATTAAATGTAAATTAGGAGTATTCAGTCTCTAAAAGATTTTTTTTCTTTTTTAATGCTAAAGAGAATTCAAACCCAAAGCCATTTTCATGTTATATTTAACAGTGGTATTTATTTATAAGATATATCTGTAGATAATCCAATTCTGTTTTGCTTCCTCTTTAAGGTGCACAAATATCTTTCCTTACTTTGGGCACACTGCTCTCAAGCTATTTACAGCACCTGCTGGTTCTAAGTGGCCACCCATCTGAATATTGAGAAAGTTCCTTGATATTTAATTTTGGTAATCTAGCAGGAAACATAGTTTTAAGTGTAACTTGAGTAACCTTACCTAACCTAATAATATATGGTATCAGGACTAAACAATGTTTTCACATCAATGTATGCACTCTCTCTCTCACACACATTTCTGCATATTTAATTATCAAAGTGTCTACTTTAATAAGAAAGAATAAAAAAATTAGCATAAAAAACAAATGTGTCTTTGGGAAATAAAATTTGTGTTTGTTTTTTATACTAATTTTTTATTCTTTCTTATTAAAGTAGACACTTTGATAATTAAATGTCATTTGATCCAACCCTCTTTAGTCAGAATTATCCGGAAGATCTGTTTGGTGAAACATGGGTAGGTAGTTTCTGGCTCTATTAGGTATTCCATGGCATTAGATATATAAAGTATATCTAGTATGTATATATATATATATATATATATATATATATATATAATATAAAATATCAAAGGATTGAAATGTAAACATGCCATCTCCTCCATGGCCTCAATTCTAGCCATCCATTTGTTTTGAATAAAATATGGAAAAGTATGTAGAAAGCTTTCTTGTTTAATAATTACTATCACAGCAAATTACAATTTAAAAAATAATTGCGTAAATCAAAAGAAAAATCGGTATATTGATTGGCATGTACCTCTCATTTTTTTGTATCATACAGAAAAAGGGAGAGTGATATTTTTATATCTAGAAAAAGGAAAGAAGGATCAACAGTATTTCTGCCCTTTGTCCTCTCCTACCCAATACCCCATTTTCTAAAGACTATTTTTTTTTTTAAATCTACCACTGAACTGTGGACCATACCATTTGTCTGGCCATTCATGATATACTGCATCATGGAGACAAAGATTCCCAAATAGTTCTGGTCAATTACATTCTGTCAAAAAGACCATGAACACCATTTTGATCTGGCTTCAAACTTGGCAAACCATTTTTACCCTTGATGGTAACACCTTCTACACTGATGAGAATCTTAGCTATATACCCAAAATTCATCTCCTGTTATAATGATTTTTTAAAAGCCTGCATTGGTTTCTACATATTGAAGCAAACCAGTAGCCATGGTCATCCAAAGCTGCTTCTGTTCTCAGAAACCATGGAAGAAACTTGACAGCTGCACATCTCTTCCTTAAATCTTCATGGATTTAGATAATCATTTTTACCTTAACTTTTATCTTTAGTTTAATTTTGTATTCAAGAAATATTGAACTGAAACTAAAAAATACAACCCAGTATAATATTTTATATATATAATATAAGCAACTGCAAAATGATTTACATAGTGTTGTTATTGCTGTCGACCTGGAAAACTATTAATAAAATACTTCATCTCTCAGCAAAAATATTAAGCTGGAAAAAATTAGCAATTAGATAATAATAATGAAAATGTTTTTTCTAAATAATAATAACGATTACAATAAATACCGTAAGGACCGATTATATTAAAGTGAAAATCTTGATGACAAAAATACTTACCTTATCACAAAACTTTATTATAGTCACCCTTCTATCACCTTTTATTATAATATGTATCTTTTCTGATGGAAGGCCTTCTTAAGTGTTCATCCCTTTCAACATTCGATGCTACTCAAAGACCCTGGCTCATTGTTTCATGTCTATAAATTTCTTTCAGTATTGCAAAGATTTCAGTATCAGTTTTGCCAAAATTTAATTCAACCTTTTTGTCATGAGAAAATGCAAAGTTGGGCATCTTATATAATAAATGATGTGGAATCACAATTTGCCTCTTGGTTCTCTTAGGAAATGAAGTCAGCAACCTGAGTTCAAATCCTATATGAATCTGTTTGCATTTCACTTCAAACTAATGCCTTTGAGAAAGGCATGAACCCATTAGTTCTCCTCCTGCTATTGTTAAATAATAGAACAGACTGAGATCTTTAGCTTTGGTTAGGCAACTAGTCTAGAAAAATGAAAACTCTGAATTCAACCCAGCTGTACTCTACTTAAAAACTGATCCTGTGTTACATCCTGCCTATGGCAGAGGGGTTAGGTAAATGCATATATAATAAAATGATGTCTTAGAGAAGTCAGTGCTGATTTGAAAGAAAATTATAAAGCCAGTCTTGATACAGTTTAGAGATATTTCAAATAATGCAAATCATAATAAAAAAAAACTCCTTTTCCTATTAAAAGAAATGCCACAAAAAATGGACTTCTCAAATAGTTAAAGGGAGTTCACTGTGTATGAAACTAGTTGAATTCAATAATTATATTCTAATTAATAATATAATTCATTTTACAATATCTTCATGCTTAATAAAGTGCAACAAACTTCATTCCCCAAAATTTTATTGATTGTACTCATTGACCTTGCTTTGACATAGAACTTCTTTCTCATGTGTTTATGTTAATTCTATGCTTGAGATTTATGTGTTTACTTACCTGTTTAATTACAAATACTTGATTGCTATAATTTTGTTTTATCAGACTGGATTATTAAAATCAATTTGATGATAATTACATTTTCTTTAAAATTAAAATAACATGAAAAGAACTTTCTAGTGATTTAAAAAATAAATTTTTAGTTGCTCTTTCAACTAGAGGATTGAATTGCACTTTTTTCTGCCTGTTGTACCATTTTCTAATGAATGAGCATTTTAACTCAGCCTCGACATTCATCATTAAGGATAAAAACTTTCATTGCTACACTTTGTATCAAAATAAGAACGATTATAAAATATACATTTGAGCAATGACTTTCTAGAAAAAACATTTTCTGATTTTTGTAAAACAATAAGCTCTAATACAGTGTATATGAAAAATGTTCTAATCTTGTAAGGCTTTTTTTTTTTTTTTACCTGGTAAATAGAATTGAATCATTACTAACTGTGAATACAATGTATGACCTAAAACTGGAGTCTACAGACTCAAGCAACTTGAAATATTGAAATGAATTGACTGCTTTTCACATGCAGTTCAGTAATGATTATTTTGTTAGGGCATTTTGCTAATGTACAAAATTTTTACTCCTTTTAGCATTGTTTCTTCAAAATTGCCACCTTTCTCTTTTGTTCTAAATCATGTCATGCTGATTGCCCCAAAATATCCAAATGAAAGAATCTTATTCATTCATTTCATAAAAGTGTCCTGGGTATACACTAACCTGCATTTAATGGTGAGGCTCTTATTCTTGAGCCCTGGACAATGTAGAGTCAACTCTGACTTGGAGAGGTTGTACCTGTTAGGGTCTCATCTTTGGATGAAATGGAATTTTGAAAATAATTAGTATTAGTTAGGAATACTTGAAACCATATAATTGTGCAAATTATTTGTATTAGATAGGAATACTTGAAACCGTATAAATGTGTGCAAATAATTTGTATCAGATGGGAATACTTGAAACCATATAAATGTGTGCAAATTATTTGTATTAGATAGGAATACTTGAAACCATACAAATGTGTGCAAATTATTTGTATTAGATAGGAATACTTGAAACCATATAATTGTAAAATTATTTGTATTAAGAATAGTTACTTAAAATTATTATTGTTTACAAATGATTATCATTAGTTACTTGAAACTTTATAAATTAACCAACCATAGTTGAGGATTACCCAAAGGCTCCCTTTTCAATAGCTACTATACAAAGGTATAGAGAAGGGTGCTACTCTTTTTCCTAGATTGCTCCACTTTATCTGTACTTTATAATGCTGAATGTTAAGGAGTCAATGTCCTTGTGGTGTAATGGTTAAGTGATTGATTTTGGAATCGTAGTATGTGAGTTCGAAATCCAGTCGTGCTATTAAATTCACTTTCGGACAAATACCTCCAAGCTATGGGTTAAATAGTATCACTACTGTTCTTCTAGAATGGTGGATTTGGCATTAAATAGCCTACAAAGGTTGATATGCCATTAAAACAAAAAAATCAAACCTGAATGTTAAGCAAGGAGGCATTAAGTACCATTTTTTGAGTCTTTGATTTGACTCAACTTGACTTGGGTTTGAACCCTGCTCTCCTTGACTATTTGCAAACACTCTACCCACTATGCCAATAGCCAGTAGAAACTATATAATTGCTTTTAAAAAAGACTGACTTTGGTGCTATGTAACCCAACAAGAGTTGACATGCCATAAAACTAGTTGACCAACGAAACTTCTTAGAAAATTGATTTTTTTTTTCAGACAGTAAAATATGCAAAATATACAATGTTGCTCTTGCTCTGAAAACTTTGAATACAATTGAATGAAAAGTTTTAAAGCTCTGAATTAAAATATAAATATATAGTATGTGTTATCATATAATTGAAGCAAATCTTCTTGAATATAATTATATTATTTACAAAAAAGGCATGTAGTTGATTATACTGAAAATAGATATAAGATTCAGCTCGTTTTCAATATCCTGATAAAACATCAGTCATAGGATTTGATATGTTTCGTTGATTATAAATTTTATTGCATGTTTTACATCTTAACAAGTCTCATTTCCCAAGAATAACATTTTGATATCATCTGAAGACAATCGGGAAAAGCACTTGTTAGATTTACTTACTTGACTGAAATAAGAATAAAGCCAGTCCCAAATTCTGTTATACCTTTATCACTTAATGATATTTTTCTTTGCCACTGTTTTCCTTTTCATCACAATGTTTTCACTTCCACGTTCTGTTATTAGAGAGAATACAACTTAATATTGGCCCAGTCTGCCAGGGCTTTAGAATACACTAACTGCATCTCTGCTGTGGGTTAAGCACCCCCTCCGCAACGAGTATCCTGGATATGACGCTTAACAATCTGATGGTGGGGCTGGAGCTTTGGGGAATATGGAGTACCCCTTCATTGCCATTGTTTGCAGGTCTATTGTGGCCCAGAGTGGTAGAACCTGATAGGGTCCTATCTATAGGTCAAATAAAACTAAACTGTGTATTTATGCTAAACTGAATTGTTTGAAATAGAACTGTTTTGACATTTAACTGTGTGTAAACAAAAACTATACTTATACTAAATTGAATTTTTTGAAATAGAACTGTTTATATGTATAAAAATAGATTTGGCATTAAATAACCTACTATGGTTGATGTGCCATTAAACCAATCCAAACAACTTAATATATCTTTTCTGGCAGACACTGGGACTTTTCAAATGTTTACTGAATTCTGTCTTTGAAGTCTGTAAACATTAGTTAATCAGGATAAATGACTGAGAATAATTTTTAGTTATAAAAATTGAGTCCTGGTAAAATATGCGAAGTGAGAAGCACAGATCCTTGTTATTTACAGGAACAAATATCAATGATAAAAATAATTGTATAACAATACTATTTATTACCTACTGAAACAGAAAATATAAGAAAACTCTTGCTTTCAAACACAAAAAATGAATTGCCCAGTTGGCTGGGGCTATAGAATACACTGACAGCTTCTCTGCAGAGGGGTAAGACCCCCACACACACACACACACGAGTGCCCTTGATATGACACTAAACAATCTGATGGTGGGGTCCCAGTAATGCTGGAGCTTTGGGTAATGTGGAGTACCCCTTCATTACCATTGCTCCCAGGTCCACTCTGGCCTGGAATGGTAGCACCTGATAATGGTCCTATCTATGGGTTAAATAGAACTAAACCGTGGTTTTGACTATTAAACTGTGTACTTATGCTAAACTGAATTGTTTGAGATGGAACTGTTTTTGACATTGAAACTTTACTTACACTAAACTGAATGGTTTAATATAGAACTTCTGTACTTATACTAAACTGAATTAGAACTTTTTGAATAAATTGAATAGCTTGAAATAGAAATGTTTTTGACAAACTGTGTACTCATGCTAAACTGAATTGTTTGAAATAGAACTATTTGCATAAGAATAGATTTGGCATTAAATAACCTACAAAGGTTGATATGCTATAAAAACCAACCAACCAACCAACCAACCAAAGGTGAAAGATACTGAAAATGCATTTGTCACATTGAACATTATCATTTACAAAATTTTATCAAGGAATATTTAATAGAAACAAAAGAGCAATGATAATTTGAAATTGTTTAATTAATCACCACAAACCTCTGTATAAAAGTATTTTAGAATTATATTTTCTTTCCTTTTCATAGTTTATAGGGACTGTTGAAATTTGACTTAGATTTTATTAATTTATTTCCCCTGAAAATTATTTTCTAAGAGGAAATTTGATTTGATTTCTTTAATGAAATATCACAAGATATTAAATGTGATTATCTTATAAAAGAGTCTTCTTGGTACCTGAGACAATTGTATAATTTTCACTACTGCTAGCCTATTTATTTTGCCAAAATCTTTCAGGACATCTATCTCTTGATTTATATTACAAAAGATCTGAGAATTCTTAAAAAAAAAAAATGTAAAATATCTTTGAAAAAATTTTCAATGTTATGATATTCTAAAAAACTTAAAAAACAGCACATTGGCTAAGTGGTAGAGTGTTTGCAAATGGCCCGGGAAACCAGGGTTCAATCTCAGGTCGAGTCATACCAAAGACTCATAAAATGGTACTTGATACCTCCTTGCTTAATACTCAGCATTATAAGGCACATTTCAAGGGTAAAGTGGAACAATCCAGAGAAAGGAGTAGTGCCCCCCCACACACCTCAGTGTTGCAGCTATTGAAAAAGGAGCCTTTGGGTAGCCTTCAACTATGGTTGCCAACTTTTTACTTATAGTTATTAGCCTTAGTTTTGAACACAACACTGGTAGTTTGATCTGTGTCATTTGCTAACATTGCTAACACTCGAATTATCAAATTTTGACTATTTTTAAATATTAGGTGATAAACTATTTCAAGCATTTATATCATGATAGAGTTGTATTTAGCATAGTAGAAACTTATTTTCATGTTTACATTTTGATACTAAACATTATATTTTAATTTAAATTATTTTTTGGCTCTCAAATGTGATGATAAAGAAAGGAATCAGCAACACATGAAAATAGATATATGTTGTTCTTGTAATAATGTTATAACTACATATAAAAAATATCAACTGTTGAAATGGAAGGAATTTTAAGCTTCTTAGCAAATCATAACCAGTATGGAAACTTTTTTCAAAGATATCTTTAAGCTTATTATTTGATAGACTTCTCAGATCTTTTGTAATACAAATTGGTTTCTTTTTTATAATCACTTCCTTGCATGTATCATTCTCTAGTCATAATCATAACTCTTCAAAATGTTTGTTTTTCTTTGTTTAATGGCATATCAACCTTGATGGGTTATTTAATGTCTAAGCCATCCTTGTCAAAGGACTATTTAACCCATACCTTGAGCATAATGGAGGGTCATGCCTTTCCTGAAGGTATTTATCCAAAAATGAATATAACATAGAAAATGAAATGGGCTTTTTTGATGATTTAAAGTAAATAAAGCTAAGAATTTCTCAACTATTTGAAAAATTTCTGAAGAACAGATACATTGAATATATCTTGAATATAAAACATATTTTGGAGGGGTCAATTTTTATTAAGAATTGGTTTGCCAAGTAAATGCCATTGTTCTGCTTTCATAGTGTGGTAGTTCTGAACTTGGTTTGGTTTTAAAGCATATCAACTCTTGTAGGTTATTTAATACCAAATCCTCTTTATACATATATATTAAATATATATGATTTGGTTTGGTTGGGTTTTATGGCATATCAACCATTGTTGGTTATTTAATGCCAAATCCTCTTTATACATATTTATTAAATATATATGATTTGGTTTGGTTGGGTTTTATGGCATATCAACCATTGTGGGTTATTTAATGCCAAATCCTATTTATACATATATATTAAATATATATGATTTGGTTTGGTTGGATTTTAGGGCATATCAACCATTCTAGGTTATTTAATGCCAAATCCTCTTTATACATATTTATCAAATATATATGATTTGGTTGGATTGGGTTTTATAATATATCAACTATTGTAGGTTATTTAATGCAAAATACTCTTTATACATATATATTAAATATATGATTTGTAAAAACATTTTGTAGATAACATTTTTAAATGAACCTGAGCTCTTTTTTGGACAAAGTTAAATGGTTTCAAGTATTGTTATATAAGTCACAATTTAACATCAGTCATTTGTTTGCACACAGTTTGTTCTATTTAACCAATAGATAGGACCCTATCAAATCCTATCACTCTAGGTCAGAGTGGACCTGGGAGCAATGGCAATGAAGGGGAACTCCACATTTCCCAAAGTTTCAAGGCTGGAGTAATGTCATATCCAAGACACTTGTTTAGGGGTGTTACCCCTCTGCAGAGATGCAGTTGGTGTATTCTACAGCCCCAGCCAACTAATCTTGGTGATTCTAAAGGATGGCAGATAATTGAATATTCTAAATATAATTGAATGCAACAGTTTATTAAAAAAAAATGCTAGATAGTTAAATTGTTTTTTTTTCATTATTTTAAAACAAATTCTTCTTTAAAAATGAAATATGCAAATCTATAAGTATGTGTTTACATATGTATATTTGCTAAACATTCTGAATTTCTATTGTCTTAAAGAAAGTTGAACTAAACAAGTAGAAAAATCAGACAAAATTGTCTTTATTCACAAAATTATTCAATTGTAAAACACAAAATATTCAAATTGTTGATTCTGCATTTCATGTCCAACAAAGAACAAGCTGAATGATTTCTGATTGGACAATGTTTGAGAAACGCTGTCAAAAATTATTATGTCTCATGGTTTTCTTTGGTTTTCCTAAAATGAAAGCAATGATAAATATTTCTTTTTTTTTACTAGTAATGTTTTCTATAACTATATGAAGAACATGCATTCAGAAGAATGTCTTTATTTTATATAACCAAACAGAAATTATATCAACATAAGCACAAAATAATATATATATATATAGAGAGAGAGAGAGAGTGCGTTCCTGTTAATTATGTATATCTATCCAACTTTATAAGTGTTTGTTTTGTGCCAACATGTATGATATATATACATATATATGTATATATAAGTATGTGTGTGTTTGTCTATAAGTTTATAGCTTAATGATGAAAATTATATTTGTTTTACGTAAATATTTTACCTATAATCTCCTTCTTTGTCACTACTTCTCTATAGATCACTGATATCAAATTCCATATATGATTATCAGGGTATGGATTTATTGATCTTGCATTGTTGGTTGGTTGGTTGGTTGGTTTCTTTGTTTCATGGCATGTCAACCTTCATTGGTTATTTAATGCCAAAACCATCCTTCTAGAAGAACAGCAGTGATACTATTTAACCCATAGCTGGGAGGATAAGGGGATTCATATCTTTCCCGAGGGTTTTTGGCTAAAATTAAACGTAATGGTGTGACTGGAGTTCAAACTCGCTTACTATGATACTGCGGTCCAGCTCTTTAACCATTACACCGCAAGGACACCCCAACCTTGCATTGTGTGTTATCCTTATAATAAAAAGAATAGTACAAACCAGCAGAATATAAAAATCAAATTTTTTACTTTCTCAGAGATATTATTTTGTAAATCTTGAAGAATATTTCAAAAATTTCATGATTACTCTTATTCTTATTCTTCTGTTGATGAATTGGTGGTTTGATGCTGCCAAAAAAAAAGAAAAGAGAATGTTCTCAATCTACAATTCTGTAAATCTCATAAAAATGCTGGCCATTCTCATTGGAACATTTATGGATGAGTGCTTTCTACAGGAGCCAACCAAAGATTGTTGGAATAGCAATTTTATATTTGCAACTATCTCAGATTTTTCATGTTGGGATTTTCTATTTGCTCTGAGTGAATGTATACAATGCGTGTGACAGAAGGTCAACATCTGAAGCTGAACATAACTAGTTTGAATAGATTTTTCCTTCTTTGAGATTGGTCGCCTATACCAACTTTAAACAGACAAGTCTGCTATACAATCTACACATAGTGGTGACGGGAGAACAGATGGACACGGACCTTTCCTATAGGCACTGAAGGGAAACACAAACAGCCTTGTCTATATTATTACCAATCCCTCCTCATGAGTAGGATGTGACACAAGGTTAGTTTTTAAGCAGATTTTAACCGGTTTGAATTCAGTTTTTCTTCTCCTAGACTGGTTGCCATAGCAAAACTGAAAAGTCTGGTTTGCCCTACTATTTACATATAGTTGAAAGGAGAATAGCTGGATTCATACCTTTCCCAAAGGGTATTAGCGGTATGTGATATGAAAACAGCTTCACCAAGGGTTTGAACTCAACTAAGTTTCTGACTGTGGATTTCTGGATTTAATTTCATTTTCTAGGATTTGAATAAAAATGAGGTTGATGCTGTAAAAAATGCTTTTAACTTTCAAATAAGCTCAAATGATAAACTTTTAGGTTGGGGTTTGATGTTTTTCTTATACTGGTTGTAGGGAGTGAGCAGTTTTTGCCCTTCATCAACACATACATGTTTAGACCAAATACTGAATTGATAATATATCACAATGTACAACCCATTCCATATGAAATATATGAACACTATGATTGATAAGTTTCTTTTTTTCCAAATCTGCCAACAACTAATGTTCATGCCCTGGTAAAAGTTTTTATTTCAAATGCTGATTTTCATGGAAGATTATCACAACATAATCTCTCAATCCTATATTTCACTTCATGTTTTTCTTAAGCTGGACTAAGTTAATTGTAGTAAATATTTATAATCTTAAAAGTGAACAGATATGTACTATTTTCACATCTTTTGCTTAAGGGATTTTCTGGATTTCTATTAATTATATCTATTATTTTTATAATATTTCCTCTCACTCTCTCTCTCTCTCTCTCTCTGATTCTAATATGTTATTCCTCTGGTTATTGGCTTCTGCCTTTTGAATAACTCTGCTCAATTTTGGCCCTTGTGAATGTTTTCTTGAGGCAAAAAGAAAAATATATGTGTGACCCATCATTTTTTTTCCTGTCATGGCGGTTCTTTTTTTACTTCTTTTGTAAAAATGGCCTCATCACTTATTTCAAGGGGAAATCTTCTTTTTTTTTTTACAAAGCACCTGGTTGGTGTAAATCCAAATTTCAGCCCAAACACCTTTTGAGGTTTTCTTCTCAAAGAAAGTAATATTGCCAAGATAGCACCTAATATACATTCCAGTTGAGATCTTTGTATTGTTTTCCAGAAACAACAATTTTCTAGGATGAAAAATTTTGAAAGATGTGAAGGAAAGGAGAGAATGAAAAAATATCTAACCCTATGCCAAATTCCTTGACATAAAATTTATATGATAAGGCTATTTAAAAAAAAGAATTAAAAAAGACTCATTTGTTATCACTCGTTATAAGATGAATTAATTTATTTAAATTACTTGTAAAATCTGATACAAGATAAGTTATTGAATATAGGAATTTATTCATTTCGTTATGAAAGAGCAAAATTGTTGCTTGGTAAAACTAGCATCATCATTGAATATTTTGCTACTTAAAAATAATTTTCTCTTTAACTCTTTCTTTGTAGATTTGAGAAGGCTCATTAACATTCAAAGAATTATTGGACTGTTGAACTTCTTATTTCTGTTGTTCACATGATATTTTGATCAGTATATTCTTTGGCCTTCTTCAGGTGTCTTTTGCATTTCTGTTCTGGCATTTTTCTTCTTCTTCACAAGCCCAAAAAAAACAGTATCAAACCATTTTTTAAATTCTTATAATGAAATTTTGCATACATTGTCATGGAAATTCAAGTATTACTTGTTTTTGTTGAGTAGAGAAAGAAAACATTCTGTTTGATACCATTTTAAGAATATGTGCAAGGAACAGTTTACATAAAATTCATGGACATTATATTCTGGTATAAGTGCCAATTATAATGTAAATAATTCTCTCATTTTTTTTACAAGTACACATACACACACACACACACACACACACACACATATATATATGTATATATATATATATATATATATATATATATATATATATATATATATAGTGTATCACAAAAGTGAGTACACCCCTCACATTTCTGCAGATATTTAAGTGTATCTCTACATTGGACAACACTGACAAAATGACACTTTGACGCAATGAAAAGTAGTCTGTATGCAGCTTATATAACAAAGTTAATTTATTTTCCCCTCAAAATAACTCAAAATATAACCATTAAAACCTAAACCCCTGCCAACAAATGTGAGTACACTCCTTGGGGAAAGTTACCAATATTAACATACACCATGTCAATTGTCAATATTTTGTGTGGCCACCATCAGTGCCCATTCTAATGTAAATAATTCTCTCATTTTTTTACAAGTACACACACACATATATATATATATAGATAGATATAGTCATCTACTGACAGATTGTTTCGTTGTATCATAACTCTTCAGTATGGCTAGACATGCAGGACGCTTCAAGCTGGGATTGAAACCTGCCCAACTTTGTTAGGTTTAGTATATTATTGCTCAATCATCAGGTAACATGCGTCAGCTCAGGAATCAAAATGCATTATGTATCAGCTTTCGCTTGTTTACATTTTGCCTTACCAGATACCAGAGTGCTCCATTCATTAGAAGAGCTTATATATATATATATATATATATATATATATATATATATATATATATATATATATATATTGAGAGAGAGAGTGAGTGAGTCCCACAAAGTTCAATCTCTCAGTTTATGCCTCACAGATTATTAAATTCTAAGAGATGTTAAGTCTAACAATATTCACCTCATAATTTATATGTTGTTTTATGCAATATTTCCATGTGTGCTTTCTTAAAAGAAAAAAAGTGGAATGTAAAAGATCTTAATCATAAACCCAACCAAAACATTTTTTTCCATTTCATAAATTTGAATAGATCAAATCTAAGTAGTATAATTTTTCCTATCCTTATGTGGATTATTGTTAAAACTATATAAAAAAAACTTTTTTATGTGGTTGGTTTTGACTAAATTCCTTATCTTTGTAGGTTTTTTTTTTTTTTTATTATTATTATCACAGAGCTTTGAATGTATAATTTCTGGCCTTCCTTGTATGTTTGCTGTGTTCTGGGATGTTGTAAATCCAGTTTTGAGAGAGTGTCCTTATCTACATGTTACTTTCAGTGCATGCATCTGAGTATTTTTGAAATTGTCCCTATCTGACCCCTGAACTAAATTTGTGAACTCCCATGGAGCAGAAAGGGGACACAGTAATCTTTATGAAATGAATCAGAATAATAGACATTAGAGAATTAGGACGTTGAAAGAATCTTCCTACAGTCTATGTTAAGTTAACTCAATCAGATCAAGTAGATACATTAATAGCGTATGGGAACCATTAATCAGGAAAGAAAAATCAATCAACTTGGATTTTCATCATCATCATCACCCAAAAGATGGCAATCATTAAAACACCTTGTCTAAAAAAATTCAGACAAGAACAAACTAACTTTAGTTAAAAATCCAAAACAGGAGGTTTAAATAAAGTAAGTCAAGTAAAGTTAGCGACCGTAGTCAAGGGTGACCTGAAGGCTCCCTTTTCAATAGCTACTACACCACGGTGGAGGGGAGGGCGCTACTCTAATGAAATTTAGATGCTTCCCTAATCTT
This sequence comes from Sepioteuthis lessoniana, assembly GCA_963585895.1. NCBI lineage: Eukaryota > Metazoa > Mollusca > Cephalopoda > Myopsida > Loliginidae > Sepioteuthis > Sepioteuthis lessoniana. Next base: position 10,378,392 of record OY757920.1, read on the forward strand.
ACATAGACTCACAGTATTGGAGCACTTGGTGAGGACTAGTCTCACTATTCGAAAAACAAGTATGCGTCACTATGTTAACAATGGTTTGCTGAACTATTGTAGGCAACTGAAGATTTTACTAACTTAAGCTTAGTCTGATTAAGGGTACTATGGGATAATTGAACTCAACAAATTTGTGAACTGGCTAGTTAGAGGAATTTACTGACCAATGCAATAAAGTTGGAACCTTTGATAGATTTGAATATATATTAAATGTTTATATTAGTATTATAGACATTTAATCATTTAAAAATATTTTCATGATACAAAAACATTCAAATTAGAAATTGAGACTACCAATAAAATTATGAGACCTTATATTGGCATAATGGTTAGAGTGTTCACCAATGGCCCGGGAGACCCAGGTTCAATCCCAGGTCGCATCATAACAAAGACTCAAAAAATGGTACTTGATGCTACCTTGCTTAACATTCAGCATTATAAGGTAAGAATCAAGGGTAAAGTGGAGCAATCCAGGGAAAGGAGTAGCCCCCTCTCCTACACCTTGATGTAGTAGCTATTGAAAAGGGAGCCTTCAGGTTACCCTTGACTACGGTTGCCAACAATATAGTATTAATCATTGCAATTAATGAAATTTGAAGAGATGCTGGTATTAAAATAATTTTTTTATGGAATAAGGTAATAGATGTTATAATATTTTCTTTTTAGAGTTATTTGTATACTTTTAACTCTCAGTTGAAAAAAGTATGTCATGTCCGAGACTTCAAAGAACTAATAGTATTTACATTATTCCATGTATCTACTATAAAGAGAAAATATCAAAAATAAATGGATAGAAATAAGTGAAAACAAAGTGAGAATTCAAAATTAGATCATGTGATCATTCATTATCAACATTTACTTGAAGAAAAATATCTCTCCGTCTCACACACATGCACGCACAGCAAATTGATAGAAACCTCTTCACCTAAAAGAGAAAAGAAAATGTCTCCATGATGAAATAAAATAAGAATTATTAAAAGAATATCAATACATTTCAAAAATATAAAAAAACAGGAAGTGTAATAAATAAATTACATGTATATGATACAATAAAAACAAAGCAGTCTGTTCATCATTGTTGGAATTTGGGAATTTATATAATTTAATACAAACATTTCTTTCAATTGGCAACTTAAAAAAAAAAAAAGAAATAAAGATGATGATAAAAAATAAGAGAATAACTACTGATTGGAACTGTTATATTTATATAAGAAATTTATAGATACTGGAGTACACAGAGAGAGAGAGAGAGAGAGAGAGAGAGAGAAGATTGTGTCTGTTTTTGTAATACTAAATGATTGTTACCATAGTGATTTATATTAATGATATACCCCTTTTACTTGATATACAAATTACTGATTTTGACACTAGTCATCACATAACAGGAATTCTATATTGATGTTAACAGCTATTTTTAGAGTGTTATGTGGTTAATAGTCAAAAACGTTTCTATTTAAAGCTATTTAGTTTATTCAAACAGTTCTAATTCAGCCAATTCAGTTTAGTATAAGTATAGATTTTGTTTAAACACAGTTAAATGTCAAAACAGTTCTATATTAAACAATTCAGTTTAGTGTAAGTAGAGTTTCAGTGTCAAAAACAGTTCCATTTCAAACAATTTAGTTTAGCATAAGTACACAGTTTAAGTGTAAGTACACAGCTTGCTAAAGATTATGCATAACATAAAATACCCAGATAATGAACACATTTCTTGCCATTGCTTTATTTTCAAACTGGTATCTTATACCTAGGGTGTTGAAAGATGTGCAATATTAAACAGTAATACAAAATACAGAAAATAAATGAGGGAAAATGGTTTCAATTCAAGTGAGCTCACAAATAATTGTTATAAATTCCAGAGTCAATGAATATTATATAATCCAGAAATGGTAAAATTCCAAATAGGTAAATCCAACATTTCTTTTCCTCAAGAGACATTACATCAAGTAGTTTACATGGGTTAGGTATTTTAGAAATTAGAAGATTCATTTCTCCTAGAATGTAACAGCAATGGTTATTTATTTCATACAAGAAGTTGATTATGGCTTATACCCAATATAAGGTACCTTATACCAATCTTGACTAGCTGACCATTGGCTGTGAGTTCAATTCTCACTGGATATCCCATGCTTCTGGCCTTGTGCGAAACCAAGCTAAGCTTAGTAAATGACTTAATATTCAAAAACTTTGTTATTGGTAAGGTTTAATCCTATATATCTCTACAAATAAGTGTAAAAGTTTGAATCTAAAATTTCATTTTAGTCTTGTTAAAAAATTATTAATAGAAATACAGTTTAAATATCAATAAGAATTATAAAAATATGACAGAAAACTCAGATCTTACATTGAAGATCTTCCTTTACGCACAGTATTTTTCTTGTAAAGTCCATTAAACTCAGAGATATAAATAAAATAGTACTTATAAGAATAGATAAAATTCTGGTTTCAAACAAGAGCTGTGAACTTCTTTTTATAACTGTCTTTTGTTTGCAAAATGTCATATTATAAGCACAATCTGTAAGTGTTACAAAAATTGCTCTTGAGATCATGTCATATTGTAAACATTTGGTTGACTGACACTTAGACTTACTTTTTTCTTTGCAACCTAAGCTTCATTTTGTTATTCATATGTGCAATATTAACCTTCAAGAGTTAGATGAAATGGCTTTTATTGATATAAAGATTAAACTTGCCAATAATGCACAAACCTCAATAAGAAAATAATTCATGTGCAATTTATGTACATTAGTAAATGTGACTAAACTTATCTATCAACCAGTAATGTACAGTCAAAATAAATACTGAGATCAGGAATTATTGTACTACCCATGAGTCCATTAATGATTCACAATGTATAATAGTTACAGTACCGGCTCATTGGTCTAATTGGTTAGAGTGTTCACCAATGGACCGGGAGACTTGGGTTCAATCCCAGGTCACGTCATACCAAAGACTTTAAAAATGGTACTTGATACCTCCTTGCTTAACACTCAGCAATATAAGATACATATCAAGGGTAAAGTGGAGCAATCCTGGAAAAGGAGTAGCGCCCACTCCTACACCTTGATGTAGTAGCTATTGAAAAGGGAGCCTTCTGGTCGCCCTCGACTATGGTTACCAGCTTTACTTACTATCATTGCATTTACCGGCTCATTAACCAAGTGGGTACAGTGTTCACCAATTGTCCGGGAGACTTAAGTTCAATCCCAGGTCGCGTCATACCAAAGACTTTAAAAATAGTACTTGATACCGCCTTGCTTAACACTCAGCAATTTAAGGTACGTATCAAGAGTAAAGTGGAGAAATCCAGGGAAAGGAGTAGCATCCTCCCCTATACTTCAGTGTAGTAGCTATTGAAAAGGGAACCTTTTGGTTGCCCTCAACTACTACTACCATCATTGCAAACTACATCTTAGTTACAGATTCTTTGGAGAATTTTAAATATCTTCATTTAACGATAATAATTAAGACTAAAGCAGAAACCAAATGTTTCAGCATAGAATAATTGACAGGAACTGTTATTTAACCATGACCATCTTCAAGTTAAAGAGAGAATTTTCAGCCAGATAAAGGGTAATATATTTGTAAAATATTTTGTGTTGTTCTTGAAAATTCAAGATTACATTATCATTTTTTGGCATTAAGTTTATATGAATTCACAAATTGCTAAGCCAGGACTTGTTCAGATTAATATTCTCATCCTTGGTTTTACCACTATGTTTCAGTATTTCTTTGGATTTCTTCAGTTATATAATATATCTATTATGTGAGAGGGTTCAGCAAACAACACTTTGTTGTTCCTTCACTCCCAAGATTTAGAATTATTCAGGATATGAACTCCCCACTGTACCAATGAATTATACCTACAAGGAAGGCTATAGAATACATCAACTAAAACATAGGAATAAATCTATTATGTAGGAGGGTTCTGCAATAACACTTTGTTGTTCCTTCACTTCCAAGATTTAGAACTACTTAGAATACGGGCCATTGGCATAATGGTTAGATTGTTCGCCAACGGTCCAGGAGACTGTGGTTCAATCCAATGTCATTTCATACCAAAGACTCCAAAAATGGTGCTTGGTGCTGCCTTGCTTAGCACTCAGCACTATAAGGTAAGGATCGAGGGTAAAGAGGAGCAATCAAGGGAATGGAGTAGCCGCCTTTCCTACACCTCAGTGTCATAGCTATTGAAAGGGAAGCCTCCGAGTCACCCTCGACTATGTTCGCCAACTTTTAGAATATGAAACCCCTTGTACCAATGAATTATACTGCCAAGGAAGGCTATAGAATACATCAACCGAAACATAGGGATAAATCTATTATGCAGGAGAGTTTCTGCAAGAAGAGTTTGTTGTTCCTCCACTTCCAAGATTTAGAACTACTTAGAATATGAAACCCCTTGTACCAATGAATTGTACCTCCAAGAAGGGCTATAGAATATATCAATCAAAAAGTAGGGATAAATCTAAGTATGATAAGAATATTATTGGAAAAAGTTAAATGTATGAATGGTTGCAATTCATCTCAGAATTTCAAACAATATGTAATAGGGTTTTTTGTACTTATAAAATGATTGATCAGTTTCAAAAATACAGAGATAGAGTTTCTATGGTTTGGAATAATCTATAATAATTATCAATATAAAAATACATATTTTTAAAATTATTATATGTCATAGTTTCAGTTGCAGAGTACATACTTTTATGAAACTAATGATTAAATAAAGCCTGTGAGAGAAGCATCTTAAAGATAGATGGGGTGGAGAAAAAGGTGATGGAGAAGACGATAGGAATGAGAAGGCAGAAAAGAAAAGTTGAGAACAAAAGTGAAGACAGAAGATTTAAATTGTCAGTATGGATAAAAATAAAAGAATTAAAACAATATTTCTCTTCGATGATAATCTTTAGTTATATTATTTTAGTGAGAGGATAATAATAACCACAAACAAATTTTCAAGTGATTCTCAAATTTAAAATTCAAAAAGCTCCTGAACAATATTTAGATATTTATGCCTTTACCCTTTGGCCTTCAGATATCCTGTTTCTAAACTTATAAAATTCACAAAAAAAAAAAAAAAAGAAAAAGATCAAGTACAAATCCCATTCAAACTTTCCTCCAGAGAGAAGGAATATTTGTTTAAAGGTATTCTATTAAAAAAAAAAAAATCTGTAAATGGTTGTTATATTAAGCCTTTTAAAATCTGATATGATCTTGATGAGCTCAAAATATCAGGCTTACAATATCTCATAAAATAGCACTCACTCCAAAATATCCGTTGTACAGGTTCAAAAGTTGAAAGTTAATTTTAAGTTCATATTATAATGCAAGCTCATCTCATAAACCAATAGATCATGTAGTGAATTCATTTCTCACTGGGTGCTCTTTTCTCATAATCTTATGCCAGAATAACATGAAATTGATAACTATATCAAGTTAATTTCCTGAAAAACATGCAGTTTTACAAATTTTAATTAACTCTTCATAACATCAAACGAGTCAATTTTATTTTTAAAACACAAAAATTCTGAATTTTAAATTAGCCAATAGATCAATTGGAATTTATGCTTTTTATTTTATAAACGACAATAGAGAAAAAAGAAAATTTTTGTAATAAATGCTGATATCTGTCTGTTGCTACATTTTTTACTTGTGTTTTACAGCTTAAAAAATCTGATTAAACTTTTAAAAATGTATTTGCATGAATATGATCTGCCAATTTTGTTTGTTGAATGTTTATTTCCCAAGTTGTTTAAATGAATATTCTTATCCTTGTTCAAATGAATTATAGATTAAGGATAACTCATCTCATAATTTCAAACAATATTAATCATTTTAAACCTTTATAGAAAAGTAAAATTTCTCTATCTTTTATTTTTCAGCTGCCCATTTGATTATGTCAAAATATATGATGGATACACTAAAGAAGATCCAGTCATTGGTGTGTTTTGTGGACATTACAATAATTTAACATTATTCTCATCAAAGGAAGCCCTGTATATTGAATTTAAAACTAGAAGTGGTCGAGTCAGTTTTGACCACCATGCATTTGATGCCAATGCGGATTTTAAGTTTGAACGGCGAGGATTTAATATCACATATGAATTTAGTAAACGATTTGTCAACCTAAGTAAGTAAATTTCTTTACTTATTATACATTATAATATATATCATTGCATGAAATTATGTTAATATAACTGTTTGTATATATTATTTACAAATGCATGTGCACACAGACATACATACAAAGTTTTTTGACTGGTGTTAAATTTTTTTTTTTTTACTACATTGAACCCTTTCCCAGTATTCAGATTTGGTAGCTCATTATAAAACCATTTGGTTTGTGAAAATGACAAAGCCAACATGACACAAATCAGTCTATGAAAACGGCTAGTGGATGATATAATCATTTCAACTACTATCCTTAAATACAGTATCCTCACATGACTAATATTGTTGCATAAAATTTACTTACATATAATTTCTTCCTTCTTATCATAAGGATTGTGTCCTTTATGAAACATATGTGTGTGTTATTCACATATACCTATTTAAATATCTCTAAAAATACTGGGGGTGTCCTCATGTTGTAATGGTTAAAGCGATGAACTGCGGAATTGTAGTAAGCAAGTTCGTACACCAGTTGCACTATCACGTTCACTTTTGGGCAAATACCCTTGGGAAAGGTATGAACCTCCTTATCCTGCCAGCTATGGGTTAAATAGTTCCACTACTGTTCTTCTCATTGAATGGCTTTGGCATTAAATAACCTACAAAGGTTGATATGCCATTAAACAATGAAACCATCTAAAGATACTTGTGAAGGTGTTTACTTGAACAAAATTATTAGATTTTAGTTGAATTTTACTCCTTCAACAGTAACATATTTTCATTGATGTGTATAGGCCAAGAATAGAACAAAAAGGATTCCTTCTGTGACTATATAATTAACGTCAATGGCCATAAAGTATTATAGTTAATATTATGTTATAAGATCAATGGGGATTACCTCAGTGACAATATAACATCAATGGATATCAAGTATTAATCTCAGCTATATGTATAAAACAAAATGAAGACCAAGCATGAATTTAAAAAAAAGGAACAACTGTATGATTTGTGCACTTAGTGCTTAACAGCAAAAGTATTCATTCAGATTCTTTAGTGCTAAAGGTGTTAAAATTATATATATATATATATATATATATATAATGATGATGATGAAATACTGTTATTTGTATCTTTGGTGCTAAAGGTGTTAAAATTATATATATATATATATATATATATAATGATGAAAAACTATTATTTGTATCTTTGGTGCTAAAGATGTTAAAATTATATATATATATATATATATATATATATATATATATATATATAATGATGACGATTAAATACTGTTATTTGTATCTTTGGTGGTAAAGGTGTTAAAATTATATATATATATATATGTATAATGATGATGAAAAACTATTATTTGTATCTTTGGTGTTAAAGATGTTAAAATTATATATATATATATAGATGATGATGATGAAATACTATTATTTGTATCTGTCAACAGTTGAATTTGAGACTTCTATTTTAGAAAGACAAAAATTACCTCAAATTAACACCAAAGAGATGTTGATAAATTTGTCAGAGATAAACAAGCAAGTATAAAGAGACATTATATAATGATAAAACAAATCTAATAGATATTTCTATGGCTTAATTGATAAGACTAAAAATTCTGAAGTATTGTGTAATCAAGTCCTGTTGAGAGTGTCTAGAAGCATTTTTAATTGTTTGTTTTTCCATCTGATCCATGGTCATCATGTGACTGAAATTACAGACAGTAATAGAGGAAACCCTTAATTAACACAATTTTAATTAGTGCATTTTTTATTCTGCCACTAAGAAATTTTATCTAAAAAAAATCAATACTGCATCCAAGATTTTGACTTCAACAGTAATTAAAAGGTAATTCAAAATAATTTACTTTGTAATAAAATGAATTTTTTATAGTACTCTTTTGTTTCAAAATTTTATTTGCACTAAGGATTTTAGATGAGTGTCAGTACATATCAGATCAAGATTTTTAAAATATGTTTCTCAGGAAATCACAACAACTGAAATGATTTGCTTAGTTTAGAAAGTCAAAAAGCTAAGAATTCTACAAAGAACAGACTCTCACCCTGGTGAAAGTAATCACTGAAAAAGATGTTAGATTATTTTTATTGAAACAGCTATGTACTGAAGTCAACCCAGACTTTAACAATTTGCCATAATATGGTTGCAGACATGGGTTAATACCACAAACCATTTTTATAACAAAAAGGAGGAAGGAAAAGCCTTTTCCCAATTATCCTAAGTATATTTATTAATAAAAATAAAATCCTTCTTTCCTTTCAAAAAATTTATAATCTTGAATTTTGTTTATATTAACTTTCACTATTAGAAATTATGTTTTTAAAATCTGAAGTTCAGGATTAATTATATTAGTTTCTATGATTTTTTTTTTAGTTGGATAAATTCCCCACATTAATCAGGTTTTTCCTTTAATTACTACTTCAAATTAAGATCAGACTAATCAATGTACTAAATGAATCTACCTCAGATACACAAAGAAAGCGGTATCATAATAGACAGAACTATTTAAGGAAGCGTTACTTTTTCTTTTTTTTTTTTTTTTCTTACTGATTGTATTACATCAGATGTGCATACAAAAACGAATGAAACATTTGTGGCAGTTAAGTTTTAAAACATCTTGTTAAAATCAATATTAAAATGTTGCATGATTTTTAAAGTTAAGAAAATATTTCAAAGAATATCTTTTCAATTGATAAAAAAGAAAGTTAATGACATTTAATAAATGTTTAATTTTTTTCAGCAAATTCTTTTGAAATTATGTTCTTTTAATATTTTAAAATGTTTTAAAACAAAATTTACCTTATAAAAATATGAATTTTCATGAAATTGTAGTTGTATGACTCAGAGACATTCACATTTTTTTTTATTACTTCCTTCATTCTTCACCATTTGATGACAATTTTACAAAAATCTCAGAAAGTTTTGGTCTGAGAAATCATTTTTATGAAATTCTCAGTAAATTGAACTTCAATAAAATTAAGATTTTTTTCTTAACAAAATTAAAACACAACTAAAAGCAATTTTTTTTTTCACCATAGCCAATTTTAATGAAAATGAAAATACAAAGAGTAAAAATATAAATTAAAATCAGTGAAATCTGATTAAAAAGAGAGGCAAACAATTTTGATTGAAAATCAAAAAGATGCTCAATATAAAAAGAAAAACCAAACTGACTTTGTTTGGATGTTCTGTTTAAAAAAAAACAACAAAAATTGAATGAAAGCAAATAGAGAAATGTAGGGTTTCTTGAGCAAATCCCACAATTATTCTTTTTGTTGAGTTAATGAAATATAACAAAAGAAAAACTGAAGTTACTGATTAAAAAATTCATTGTATTTGCATGATAAAAAGAATTCCAAGAATAATAGATATGTGAAAAGAAAAAAAGTCCATTAAATCTGTATAAGTTTATGATAAAAATAATTGTAAAAAAATTTTTAAAAAACTGCAATAAAAGTGATAATTGAAGAAAGAAAAGATTATATCAAAAAAAGATTTTCAAATGGAAAGACGATTAAATAATGAAATGTTTTATATATTTATTATACCTAAAGTATGATTAAACATTTCTCAAGCAATTTAACTTATTTAAAAAAAAAAAAAAATCAAATCTTGTTGATTTGGTATTTTATAACCTTCACCTAATCTGGCACAAGACTATAACTGTTGGGCAACCAATGAGCATTATCTTTACTACACAGTTGTAATCCTATTTACCCAACCCCTCCGCTCAGGTAGGATATGACACAAGGTAAATTTTTAAGCGGAGTTTAACAGGTTTGAATTCAGTGTTTTCCTTCTCCTAGACTAGTTGCCTCATCAAGGCTGAAGAGCTCAGTCTGTCCTACTATTTACCCATAGCTGGAGGGAGAATAATTGGATTCATACCTTTCCCAAGGGTATTAGTGCTATGTGAAATGCAATCAGTCTCATCCAGGATTTGAACTAGTGTCACCGTGTCTATTTCCTATGACGATAACCATTACACAACGGGCACCTCCAACACTGTTATAATAGACTAGTTCAGTACATCATTATATAATAGTGAGGCACCCTGTCTTATCAATTTGAACTGCTCTTAAGTGATTATCCTCTTCACTGTTTTTTTATTTATTTTTTTTATTTTTTTTTTTTTTTAGTATCTTAAATATACCGAAAAACTGAATTCCCCTTTTAGGCACTTTTCTCACTGTTTCATATTCTAAATAATGATTTGATAAATATATGCTCTCATACAAAGGGATAATAAAAATTCATCAACCAAACCAAGAAAAGAATTACTTTTTTTTTTTAAATTTATTGATTTTTTTTAAACTTAAGAAATTATGTGCCAATTATGTTGAAATTTAGGGAAGATAAATATGTCTAATAGCATGAATATTCTATGGCTCTTGGTAATTGCTTCTTTAGTGAGACTGAGAATATTTCAGCCCTTTCTTGGAACTGTAATTTAAATCATGATTTAAATAAATAAGCTATATTATGAATTTTGACTAGTTTTCCTTTCAACTTTATTACTGTTTTTTTTTTTTATCATAATTTAAATCATTGAAATACCATCAGATCTACTACTGTGACTAAAAATGCAATCTGATTAATCAGTGCATCAATGAATTAATCATGTTGTTTAATTGGAAAAATAGTTATCTTCTGATGAATTCAATTACTTTTTCTATGAAAGATAACAACTGATGAATAACAGTAATATGGCAAAGACAAGAAACTATCTGCTGAGCATTTAGATTGACAATTTATATAGAGTAACTACAGCCATGAGCAAAATATAAGTTGTTTAAACCTTTTGATCATGGAATATAAGTTGTTTAAACCTTTTGATCATGGAATATAAGTTGTTTAAACCTTTTGATCATGGAATATAAGTTGTTTAAACCTTTTGATCATGGAATATAAGTTGTTTAAACCTTTTGATCATGGAATATAAGTTGTTTAAACCTTTTTGATTATGGAATATAAGTTGTTTAAACCTTTTGATCATAGAATATAAGTTGTTTAAACCTTTTGAAGCTTGCTTGATGGCAACTACACAAGAATGCTGCGAGCAATATTGAACAAGTCCTGGAGGTAGCGCACCACAAAGCAGCTGCTCTATGGCCACCTACCACCCATCACAAAAACTATCCAAATTAGATGAACAAGACATGCGGGACACTACTGGAGAAGTAGGGATGAGCTCATAAGTGATGTGCTCTTGTGGACCCCTTCACATGGCCAAGCAAAGGCAGGATGACCAGCTCGAACCTACATACAGCAGCTCTATGCCAATACGGGATGTAGCCCTGAAGACCTGCCAGAAACAATAGACGATAGGGAGGGGTGGCAAGAGAGGGTCTGGGATATCCGTACTGATGGCACGACATGATGACGATGAAACCTTTTGATCAAGGAATATCTACATTTTTTATGCAAAACAATACAACTGCATTAGGTAGAATTTTTTCTTTGATCACAATGGTTTCCATTAAAGAATAATTCTATCAGTTTGTGTTCGTTGGTTTAAATCTGATAGATTATTTCAGATTTGTTCTGTTTTTTGGGTTTTTTAAAAATATTTTCTCATAACATGATCTCTCTGTACAATGAACCAACATTCATAGTTGAAAGTAATAGACAATTGATAACATTAAATTGGTTCTATAATGGAAGTAAAGAAACTGGAGAATGTAAATTATTTCAAGAAAAGTGCTTGCAGGTAGTCAAGATTCAGTTAATAAGCATCAATAACAAAATATGACTATTTCATTATACAATCTTTATCTTATTTAGAGTAAATAAGAAATAAAAGAAATAAAGTATATTGAGCTAAAGCAAAAAAGAGAGAAACAAAATATGTAAATGATAAAATAAAACCTTCATAGATTTGATAAGCCATTCTAGATGGTTAAGCAGAAAGAACTATAAAATAAACACCCGACCCAAAACTGAATTAGATTTAAAATGTGGTCATTATTCTGATTTCACTTAAGTTTCTTTTGATTTAAACCTTTACCTGGTTTTCAAACATTACCTTCATTGCTTCTGTACATTTGTCTACTTGTAAAATCTTTGGTGAGATCTGTTTTAACATTGTCTCCCGGAAACAACATTGGAATGAAATTTTTGAAACTGCTATGAATCTCACACTCACATACAAACACACACACATACATACACACACTCACACATCTATGCATATTTAAACCTGTGTGTGTATATATATATATGTGTATATATATATATATATATATATATATATATATGAAAATATGCACATATACATTTATGTATATTTAAACACACACACACACACATATTTATGCATATTTAAAGATATATATATATATATATATATATATATATATATATATATATAATGCTTTACTTATCCTTCAATATTGGTTGGAAGCAGATGCAGAACAATTCAGTGATAAAATTTTATCTCTGTAACTTACAACTTTTTGATCGGTTGTATCATTCATTGCAAAGAATATGAATTAAAAAAAAAAAACCTTTAGGGTGTTCTTCCTTTTACTTTAGTTTATGTTTTTCATTTTTCTCTTTCTCTCAAGCAGATAATATTTATCTTTGAAAATAGATTTTTTTATCAGCCATTAACATTCAACATATTCTGGCCCAATTCCTTAACTCCTGCTTTTGTACAATTTCCATAAACCAGTGAATTTCAATAAAATTTATTCTTCTATAGCATGTTTTTATTCCGATAGATAGCCATATATAATGTATAACATTATATGTTGCAAAAACCATATGTGATATAGAACTATGCATAATATATTATGCATATATAACACAGAATCATGTATTATATTGGAACCATATGCAATAGATAATGTGATATAATGCAACAACCATATATAACTATACAATATCATCAAGAAATAAGTTCACTTATACCAATTATTTTGTAAAAAGCTAATTTTATTCCAATCTAAAGATGCCAGAATATCATTATTTTCAGAGGAATTTTATCTAAATTGTCATACCAAACATTTTAAAAATGGTACTTGATACCTCCTTGCTTAATACTCAGCACTATAAGATACGTATCAAGGGTAAAGTGGAGCAATCCAGAGAAAGGAGTTGTGCCCTCCCCTACACCTCTGTGCAGTAGCTACTGCAAAGGGAGCCTTCTGGTCGACAACTTTACTTATCTAAATTGTTAGTAGATATTATTTGGTTTTATAAATTAACAGTTAGCAACCAACCCATTAACATAGTGGGTAGAGTGTTTGCCAATGGTCTGGAAGACTGGGGTTCAATCCCAGGTTGAGTCATACCAAAAACTCAAAAAAATGGTAATTGATTCCTCCTTGTTTAAGACTCATCATTATAAGGTATGGATCAAGAGTAAGTGGAGCAATCTAGAGAAAGGAGTAGTGCTCTCCCCTATATCTTGTTGTTGCAGCTAATGAAATGGAGACTATGGTTGCCAACTTACTTATATATTAGCCAACTTGGTCGCATTAACCCTTGTAACTAAAAATAAAACTGCAGAATCTCTGTGAACAAAAATGAAGTTGTGTAATTGTATGTTATGGGTGTACTTATTTTTGAACTTCATATTTTTGGCTACTGTTTTTTAATCTTGTAGACTTTTGCAATAAATAACACTTAATAATATCCGTTTTTTGTTCCGGACATTGGCATGATGGTTAGAGTGTTTGGTAATGGCCCGGGAGACCTGAGTTCAATCCCAGATTCAGTCATACCAAAGACTCAAAAAATGGTACTTGATTCCTCCTTGCTTAACACCCAGCATTATAAGGGTAAAATGGAGCAACCTATAATGACTGATATGCCATAAAACCCAACCAAACCAAATCCTATATATTTCATAAATATGTAGAAAAAGGATTTAGCATTAAATGACCGACAAGGGTTGATATACCATAAAACCCAAACCAACCCATGACCTAAGCATATGCAGTGCATAACCTTGTATAATACAAAAACCATTTGTATTGTATCTTCATATATAATCACTGTCTACAATTTTGAGTCATTAATACAGAGATTATAGAGATTTTTTTTATTAACATAAAATTTTGTTTGTTCTCTTCACTGACTTTCTATATATGTATGTGGCATCCAATAAAACACTGTTTAGCTGAGATAAAGTTTTATTATTATTCTATTGATTATATGGAATGTCTAAGTATTTTCACTCATCTAGTAAAAATGTTGGTACAAATTTATTCCTAGATGATAATGCAGATTTTAAAAATAAATGAACACAGTATTAACAGTATTAAATTCTTTTAAAAAGAGTCTTTATTCATAAGTATTAGGTTTAATATGATCCGACAAATTCATACAAGGGGATGTCCTCGTGGTGTAATGGTTAAAGTGATGGACTGCAGAATCGTAGTATGCCAGTTCAAATTCCAGTCGCGCTATTACGTTCACTTTCGGGTAAATACCCTTGGGAAAGGTATGAACCCCCTTATCCTCCCAGCTATGGGTTAAATAGTACCACTACTGTTCTTTGAGGCGAATGGCTTTGGCATTAAATAACCTACAAAGGTTGATATGCCATTAAACAAAGAAACCAAACCAAACCTTCATTGGTGGGTCCATTCTGACCGGGAGTGGTAGTACTTGTTTTAGTCCAATTCAAGTGTCGAATAGAAATATTTAATCCTTTTCTATGCTTGGGGGTGTCCTCATGGCGTAATGGTTAAAGCAATGGACTGTGGAATCGTCGTACGCGAATTCGTACTCCAGTCGCGCTATTACATTCATTTTCGGGCAAATACCCTTGGAAAAGGTATGAACCCCCTTATCCTCCCAGCTATGGGTTAAATAGTACCACTACTGTTCTTCTAGGAGAATGGCTTTGGCATTAAATAACCTAAAAAGAGTTGATATGCCATTAAACAAAGAAACCAAACCAAATTCATACAATGAAAATATGTAAAAAAAAATCATCTTTAGTAAGAGTCACATGACCAAAACAATAGCAACAGTATGTTGACTTTTAAGTTACTTCAAATAAGCGGTCACTTCACCAATAGTCTGAGAGACCTGGGTTCAATCCTACATCGCGTCATACCAAAGACTTTAAAAATTGTACTTGATACCTCCTTGCTTAACACTCAGCAATATAAGGTACATATCAAGGTTAAAGTGGAGCAATCCAGGGAAAGGAGTAGCCCCCTCCCCTACGCCTCGGTGTAGTAGCTACTGAAAAAGGGAGCCTTCTGGTTGCCCTCGAATACGGTCGCCAACTTTTTTACTTATTTGTTCTGTAATAAGTCAAGACTAATCATGTTTTATTTGTTTTATTATAATCTTATAATCATTATATCCTGTACCAAACAAATGCGAATATCAATCCCCAGTAACTTAAGAAAGCTCAAAAAGAACAACTAGAATACATTCAAGGCTAAATCAATAAAATAAGAAACTCAGTTGAAGATAGACAATCATGATTAGCATGGCAGACAGTTGAAGAAGGAAGAGCACTTTATGAGCAAAACTAAAAACTGCCAACCAAGAAGTGGAAAGTACACTTCAAGAATCTGCTTGGAAACTACCCTAAAGTCACTGATAAACCTATTTAAGATTAATAGCCATCTAGACCTCAAACTAGGACCGTTTATGGAAGATGAACTTGACATAGTATTGACAAAAATTAAAAGCAGAAAAGCTGCCAGCCTCTATGAAATATCTCCTGAAGTATAAACGACAAGGAAATTTGATGACATACTTCTTTGATTATGCAACACTGCCTATAAATAGAAAAATGAACACAAAGCCGCATCCTTTCCTTCTAAAAGAAAGACAACCTTATAATCACTAAGAACTACAGAGGCATAACTCTTACTGCTACAGGTAAGGTTTATAATGCTCTACTTCTCAGCCATATCAAACCTGAAATAAGACAGTTCTTTGGAAAAAGCAGAATGATTTTCAGAGAAATCAACCCACGACTTTATAGATTCTGATTAGCCTTCAAATTATTGAAGGAGTACATGAAAAAATCCTAAAGCAACTCTATTAAAACTAATATGATGTTAATAATAGAATTAGAGTATTTTAAATAGTATCATCAAAATCTACACTCAACATGAATTATCAATTTCTTAGACTTATAGCATTTTTAATTGCTAATAACTTGACTTATTAATTAATTGACATGAAGAATGATCATTGAGCTCCCTTATCAAAATCAAAAGACTGCAAATCTTCAAATCAAAATGCCAAAATGAAAAAACATTGTTAGATAAAACTAATAATCTTTATTCATTTTTGGTTTTAGAAGTTGTAGTTCTAATAAAACCAGAGGTTTAAAAAATAGCATTATGAACTCAAATTCAACCTTACAATTTACAACCAATCATATACTCATATTCCTATTGCTAAGCTAACCCTAACTTAATATTTACAACTTCTATACTGATTAATGAAGAAAGTGAAAATGAAGAATTACTCGTTCCTATTTGAGTATAGATTTAAAAAAAAAAAAAGGATATAAGGATGAAATGCATCTGATTGATTAGTTTAAATAGTTATTTAAATTGTCTCTTGGATCCACTCTGAGTTAATTAAAGAGATCTAACTGAAACTGAATCCACTGGACCTGGTAATCTTGAGAAGTTGCATGTAATTGTCATGAAAACAAAAAAGGTTTGCTGCAATACATTTCCTGAAATTTGGCAGGTCCATTGGTCCCAATGATTCTCAGGCTTTTGATTTTATCTTTTTATGAAAGTTTTAGTCTTTTGGGATAATCCAAACTCGGGTAATAAATAAATAAATAAAAATTAAAGGATTTTCACTTCATGGAATATTTCAAAGTCACCTTGATTTTAAGTAGATTTTCTACAATCCCTACTGTTTAAGTAAAGTTGAAGAATGGCTCTCAGGGCCTTGTACACTCAGATCTAACTAATCAGATGTTTAGGGGATTTCTTAAGTGTGCAATATATGGTTAATCATTTGTCAGAATCTGGAAAATGTCCTGGAGACATGAGGGGGAGATCCCATTTTAAATCTAATAGTGGGTATTTATCTTTAATTGAATCTGCTTGGAAATTTAAGAACAAAATAAAAGATAGCAAAAAGAAAACTTTAAGTATGAGAGTAAAATAACATGTTCCATTTAATTTGGGCATCAATTTTTATTTTAGATAAAAACTCTGTAAGAAATTTAATCTAAAAAGAAAAAAAAATTCAAGTAAGAAAGTACAGGAATTCTTAGAATAATGTTAAAATTTCCATCTATGAGTACTTGTTGGTGTTTTATAGTCTAGTAAGACACAAGGCCAGAATTGCAGAGGCATTTGAACTTATTAGAGTAATAATAGTCTACAAGACAAACTAGCTAACCATTGCTCTAGAGCATGAGTTTCATATCAATAGTCACTAAGCTTAGCCTGGCACAAGGTTACCAACCCCTCCGCTCGGGCAGGATATGACACAAGGTCAGTTTTTTTAAGCGGGGTTTAACAGGTTTGAATTCAGAGTTTTCCATCTCCTAGACTAGTTGCCTCACCGCGGCTGAAGAACCTAGTCTGTCTTACTATTTACCCATAGCCAGAGGGAGAATAATTGGATTCATACTTTTCCTAAGGGTATTAGTGCTATGTGAAATGCAATCAGTCTTGTCCAGGATTTGAACTCGTGTCGCCGTGTCCATTTCCTCCGACGATAACCATTATACCATGGATACCTTCTGATGGAGCCATTTCCACATTAAATGGCAAGCCTCTGAAATTAGTGAACAAGTTCACATACATGGGTAGCAATATCTCATCGAGTGAAATTAGTAGACAAGTTCATATAGTTGGTAACTTTATTCTATCTACTAAGTGCTAACATATGCATAGGAAAGGTATGGACTATTATTGACTGGTCATCGATCATATAGAAATCTGATCTCTCTGATAAAATAAAACTGGGATTCTTCCAAGCTGTTGTCACTTCGGTACTACTGTGTGGTTGCACCACTTGGACTCTAGCAAAATGCTTGGAGAAAAAACTAGATGGGAACTACACAAGACTGCTGCATGTTGTTTTGATCAAATCCTGGACGCAACAACCCACAAAACAGCAGCTGCACAGCAACTCATTTCCTGTCTCACAAACTAACCGAAATGAACCAGACATACTAGGTACTGCTCGAGAAGCAGGGACAAATTCATAAGTGACATTCTCTCATGGACTTCTACACATGGACACAGCAGTGTTGACCAATTTGCAAAGACAGATACATCAGCATTATGCAGACACTGGATGCAGTCCAAAGAACCTTCCAAGAATGATGGCCAATAGGAATGGATGACAAGAGAGAGTCGAGAGAAATCTATGCTATCAGCACAATTTGATGATGAAGTTAGTGAGGATCAAACTTACCACAATTGTAATGGTTTGTGAGACTAGCTAGCTAAATATTTCTCTACAGCCAGATGCCAAATTAAGAATATTTATTTACTGACCGCAAAATCTTTTATGTAAAAGGAAAAAATTATAAGAATAAGTGTGTTAAATCAAATATAAATAAAATAAGATCTTAAAGTTTCTTAAAATGTCAAAATTTCAGTATTTGAAACATTATTTGAAGAATTAACATTTTGTAATTCTCAGTTAATCCATCTAAAATTGATTTACTGGTATCAGTAGATGTGTATGTATATATTCACCCAATGTATGTATATGTTGACAGAAAATAGATGCAAATACATTGAATAGTTACTGAGTATTTCATATAATTCTAAAACATGAAATGTAGGATTTGCTTAAAATTTTCAAAATAGGTATTTTCTGGGTGTAATTCAAAGCAGAAAGCCAGAAATATGGGAGCCCCAGTGAGGATCAAACTCATTTATCAGTCTTAATTGATCTGCAAGATCACCTTGCTCAGAATACCACCACATATATAAATATGAAAAAGCAATTTATATCAAATTAGTAAATTAGCATATGTTGATAGTATACATTGATAAACTGATCGACTTGTTAACTATGAAATCTTTTATAGTTTTTGTTGAAGCACAAAATATAAATAAAATGTAATTCAGTTTTTTTTTTGGGGGGGGGTATTATATAAACTATTTTTCTAATCTCTATTATTTTTAGTTTATATGCTTTTATAAAGAAAATGATTTCCATTTGGATTCTGTTTTCCTAATAAGATTACAAACTTGAGAAATCATTTTAACAGTGACAGAAACAAAAGAAATCCTCAAATTTCACATACTTCTCTCACCTGAATTTTTTGTCACCTTTAGGGTTATTGATTGTCAAGGAAATATAATAAATGAAATTTGTCATGGGAATAAGTTATCAGAGGCTGGAGCTCAAAGCAAAACCTATCTTATGCTTTGTACTCACCAAGAGATTCAACTTGATAATGAAGAAAATTGACCCCAAAGCATTGGCTGAGCTTTGGGAATTTGAATGAAATGTTATAAACATGCTCAAGTTAAAGTAATGGAACAGAGGTTTAGGATGACAGTATCAACAGTATCGACAATCCTTTACAAAAGCTCAGATTCCAGTTTCTCATTTTAACATAAGAACCTCTTTAACCAATTTTAAACAGTGTTTTCCTATTCTTTATTATTTCTAATCTGTGATATCCTGTACTGTTCAGCCCAGTTGACTGGGGCCATAGAATACACTGACTGCATCTCCACACCAACCAAGAGTCCTGAACCAACTGATGTAGAGTCTCCAGTAATGCTGGAGCTTTGGGGAATGCGGAGTACTCCTTCATTGCTATCACTTCCAGGTCCACTCTTACCTTGCATAGTTGCACCTGAAAGGGTCCTATCTATGTATCATAGACCTGCAAGATCAGCTTGCTCAGCATACCACCATATATATAAATATGAAAAAGCAATTTATATCAAATTAGCACATTAGCATATGTTGATAGCATACTTTGATAAACTTATCTACTTGTTAACTAAGAAATCTTTTGTAGTTTTCGTTGTATCAAATAGAACTGTTTGACATTCAGAGTGAATGCAAACAAATGACTTATGTTGAATTGAAATTTTTGAAATAGAACTGTTTGATCATTTAACTGTGTGTAAATAAATGACTGTTCAATTGAAATGTTAGTGATACCTAGTAATAAGTAAAAAGTAAAGTTAGCGACCATAGTCGAGGGTGACCCGAAGGCTCCCTTTTCGATAGCTACTACACCAAGGTGTAAGGGAGGGCACTACTCCATTCCCAGGATTGCTCCACTTTACCCTTGAACCGTACCTTATAATGCTGAGTGTTAAGCAAGGTGGTATCAAGTACCATTTTTAAAGTCTTTGGTATGACTCGACCTGGGATTGAACCCAGGTCTCCCGGACCATTGGCGAACACTCTAACCGCTGGGCCACAACCCCTCTGCTCAGGCAGGATATGACACAAGGTCAATTTTTAAGTGGAGTTTAACAGGTTTGAATTCAGAGTTTTCCTTCTCCTAGACTAGTTGCCTCACCGCGGCTGAAGAACCTAGTCTGCCCTACTATTTACCCATAGCTGGAGGGAGAATAATTGGATTCATACCTTTCCTAAGGGTATTAGTGCTATGTGAAATGCAATCAGTCTATTCTCCAGGATTTGAACACGTGTCGCCGTGTTCATTTCCTACAATGATAACCATTACACCACAGGCACCTCCAGTTGGAACCATTTAACTGTATGCAAATGAAGGAATAATATTGAGTTGAATTATTAGTGTTAAATAGTAGTACTTAAAACTCTTTAACTGTTTGCCTAAATTAAAGTAATTAAAGTATTGTTATTAGATAGCAATACGCATAATCATTTCACTGTCTGCAAACTAATGATTAGTATTGAATAGAATTGTTTGTGTTAAATAGCAATGTTTGAAACCATTTAACTGTGTAGAAACAATAGCAATACTAGTGTCCAAACAAATTAGTTGTAACTCATTTAAAAATGAAATTACCAACAAACTGTGTGCAAACAAATGACTGATGCTAAATTGTGAATGTTATATAGCAATACTTGAAATCATTTAACTTTAACAGACTTGTTTAAAAATGTTATCAAGAAAATGTATTTACAAATCATTGGGCTTGTGGGTAGAGTGTTCCCCAATGGCCCAGGAGACCAGGATTCAATCTCGAGTTGAGTCATACAAAAGTCTCAAAAAATCATACTTGATGCCTCATTGATTAGCACTCTGCATTATAAGGTAAGGCTCAAGGGTAAAGTGGAGAAAACCTGAGAAAGGAGTAGCATCCTCACCTACAACTCAATGTAGTAGTTATTGAAAAAGGAGCCTTTGTGTCACCTTCAACTATGGTTGCCAACTTTACTTTTATATATGTATAAAGACAATTTGTCATTACTTTATTTATAATGGTTGATATGCCATAAAACCCAACCACACCAAATCATATATATTTGATATGTATGTATAAAGAGGATTTGGCATTAAATAAGCTACAATGGTTGATATGCCATAAAACCCAACCAAACCAAATCATATATATTTAATATATATGTATAAAGAGGATTTGGCATTAAATAACCTACAATGGTTGATATGCTATAAAACCCAACCAAACCAAATCATATATATTTAATATGCATGTATATAGAGGATTTGGCATTAAATAACCTACAATGGTTGATATGCCATAAACCCCAACCAACCAGCATTTTTTATAGAATGACAACCCAAGTGAGTTGCAATAGAAAGGAACAAAAAAATCAAATTTTAACTTTAATGCTCCTAATAATAGCACAAGAATAACAAGCATGGAACTGAAATATTGACAAACAGAATAAGAGACTGATTTATAAAGTTAATATGAACCACAAACCAAAGATTTTTCATTGCTCTTATAGTCAAGCAGCTGGTGCATTTAACAAAGCTTATGTAAGGCAAAAGGCAACATCAGTTTGAGTCTCATCAAGAGATTTTCCTTTATTATTGACTCTAATCTACAGTGTTTCTCACTTTTGTTGAGTTAGAATCCAAGCAAGTTTTAATGAATAAAAAAATGCAACTAAAAATTAAGAGATTAAAGTAGGTTCTACTCAGAATTAATATAAAGAAAAAAAAGTTTATTTAAACAGTGTTGTAATTCTATCATTTTTATTTTGTCCTGAGTAGAAGGTTAATTTCTAATAAGTTTTTATTCCATGTATTAAAAGTATTTAGGATATTAGTAACTCAGACTGATTATTAATTGACTGTACATGATATATCTTTTTCTGGAATGAAATATTGTTGATTAATTAATGCTTACCATTTTGGCACATGCGCATGTGTGTGTATGTGAATGTGTGTGTGTGTGTGTGTGCGTAATGGTTAGAGTGTTCTGGGAGACCTGCATTCAATCCTCTCTTTAGTTATACCAAAGACAAAAAATGGTACTTGATGCCTGCTTACTTAATACTCAGCATAAAAGCTATGGATCCAAGGGTAAGTGGAGCAATCTAGGGAAAGGAGTAGCACCCTCCCCTCACCTTGGTGTAGTAGCTATTGAAAAAGGAGCCTTTAGATTGTTCTCGACTATGGTCAGTCAACTTATATATATATATATATATATATATATATGCGCATGTGGGATAACAGTAATCATTGTAAAGAAATGAACTCAACAAGCCAAGTTTAGATCCTTGATGAGGCCATTTGTGTTTCATTTCACATTAATAATCTTGGAAAAGGCATGAATCTATCTTCCCCCGGCTATGAGAAGAATAGTAAGGCACACTGGGCTCTCTAGCCTTGGTAAGGCATCTGGTCAAGAAAAACTGAATTCAAGAACTGAGGAGTGTTGTTAACTAATATCTATGACACATTCTTTTGTTATGAATTTCTTTAAAAAGTGTAGCTAATTCTACTCAGACCTTTACTACTACAAATAAATCCTTTGTGTATGTGAGTCTAGTGTTTCACATCTTCAACTGAACTGATGGGTCTTTATATGTCAAAGATTGACAAGTGATTCCATCATATATATATATATATACATGCACACAAAGAGCCCTTTTGAATACATGTGTATTCACATATGACCATACAGATATATTCATATATTGCAGATATGCAGACACATTTATACATTGCATTAATATCTACTTCCATTTAGTTATATTGTCAAAAGGTGGTAATTATGAATAAAAGGTACATTGCTACATATATGAGAATTGGGTATTTTCCTTTTCTCATCACATTCTTTTGAAATATATATATATATATATATATATATATATATATATATATATATATATATATAAATTGATGCCTTTATGTCTTCTTGTCTTGTCCAAATTGTCATTTGAACTTTTTTTGTTGGAGTACTCACAATATCTGATAACCAGGTTCTTGTATTACTTTTTTGTTTCTTTTTTGTTTTCTTATTTACTAACCGTTTTTTTTCTCTCCCTCTTCCTCTCTCTTTCCCTCATAAATAAGGGAAGAAATTTTTCTTTTTAAATCAAAATTAATTTTTTTCCAGAATTTTTCTCCATATACATAAACTCTGTTTTGTTTGGTTTTAGTTTATAGCAAAAATTATTTTAATTTCACAAAAATATTTCTTTTGAGGCTATTCAAAATTGCAGCAAATCAAACACTGTGCTCCAAGCTTGAACAGTGGTCTGTCATTAAATTTTTGGTGGTTGAGGAAAACAAACCATGTAAAACTTACAAATGACTGTGTGATGTATACAGAGAAGAATTTTTAGCAAAATAAATGTTCACTTATGAGCTAAACATGAGTCAAAAAGTCAGTCCATGGAGTGAAAATACTCTCAAGTTAAAAAAAAAATAAGTTTCTAATGCAGTGGTCAGCAAATAAGGTCATGCTGATAGTCTTCTGGGACTAGAAAGTGTTAACAGTGCTTCCTACTGCTGAGTCCTTTGGAAAAATTCAACTTATTCATTGAATGACCTTCATGTATGCGTGTGTGTGTGCACAGATATACACATATTGATAATGTCATTATGTAATTATCATATTTGGATATGGTTATATATATATATATATATATATATATATTCACAAAAATATTTTGTCATGACAAATGGAGAAGCAAGTGGGTTAGTGAGTATTGATACAAACCAAATTACATTTAACCCTACCCAGACAGTATCATCATAAAAAGTTACTCCAACCATTTTCAACCTTGACAGAATCATGTTTAAGAAATATATATAAATGTGTGTGTGTGTGTGTTCCAAAAGTATGTTTAATTATCAAAGTAAATGATATACAGATAAATATAACACATATTATGTGATTTAATTTAAAAGTGCGTATTGTATTCATTCATATATTCACACATAAATACATATATTTCTCTAAAAGTAAAGACCTCCCTCTCTCTCTCCATAAACATATATATATATATATATATATATATATATATATATATGATGTGTTTGTTGATATGAGTATGTTTTTTAGTATATCATATGTAAATGTTTCATAACATTTGAATGTGCATTCATGTGTAAATGAAAAGATATGTCTATTTTAATATACATCAGTGTGGGCTTGTATATACTCACACACACACACACATATTTATATGTGTGGTTAATGTACTTTTTTGCATTCAAATAGATACATACACATATATGTATATGTAATGTGTATATCATCGTATGCCTAATTAATTTATTTATTTGTGTATTTTTTTTTTCTTTTCTTTAATGCCTACAGCTTTGAAAAGTGTTACTTCTTCATTTTTCTCTTGCAAAGAAAAGCAACACGTAATTTAAACACTCAAAACTCTTTGCCTCTTTTCTTCCTCTCCCCACCCCCCTTTTTTTTTTTACTTTGGCTTTGAGGAGGAGAAAGAGGAGGAGGAGGAGGAGGAGGGGGGTGGAAAGAATCACATTTCTGTTCTCTGACAGCAATCAAAGATAAGAAATTAAGACCGAATAAATTTAGAACTGAAATTTGAAGCCATGCAAGAAGAAGCCCAAAAATTACATCGAGTGAAACAAGACAAAAAGATTTTATAAGCAGAAGAATGAGACAGAATAAAAATCAAAAGTTTATTTTGAAAATTTATGAGTTTATCATAGAAAACATTATGAAAATTTAAAAAAAAAAAAAAAAATGATCAAAATAATAAAATTTGTTTTCTTAATTCTGCAAGTATATATTTTGTAAAGCCTATTATATAGTTTATTTTTTTCTTGATCATAAGTATACGACTTACCTGTGGCAGAACCATTTTGATAATCAATATTTTCTTAAAACTAGGGCCCTTAATTTAAAAAAAAATTCTATTTTAATTTTAATTAAGTTGGACATTTTAAGATAGTTCACATCCTCCAAGGCTTTTACAGTAACAGTGACATTAATTTTGATAAGTAAGTGGTTTCCCTAGCTGCCTATTAACTTTATTGCAGTTGAGCACAATAACTGATTGAATCATGGATTTTTCTCTCCCTATTTTACTTTTAGCCCCTGTTTCAACTCTTCCAAATGATACAATGGCCCTTTTTAGGCTCTTGATAAAGATGTTGTCAGTGTATTATTGCTACCCAAAATATCTTTCTATTGATTTTAGAATTATCTTTTTTATTAACTGGGTTGTTATTGGCTGCTTTGAAAGCATCAATAATAATTTTCATGTTCATGCCTTTGACATTTTCAAAACCATTTTATTTTTGCAGCTTCACAAAATATATAAAATAGAAAGATACATATAGAAAAAGCAAAATATTTGTTGATTACAATCATCTTTCATTTATTTTTATGATAGATAACCATTAACAAACCTTAATTTTGACTCGTGTGTTTTTTCCTCTAAATTTTAATCACTTTTTTTTTATCACAACTCATTGAGGTCACCAATCGATGAGGAAAAAAAAAATACAGAAGATACAAGTTCAAATCTCACTGATAACTGTTTTATCATTATTTCTTGCCAATACTGTTCTGTTTATGATACAAGTAAGTTGTAACTTTAAAAAAAACAACTAAAATTAAGGCAAAAGAAAATATTTGTTAAAAAAAACAAACATGCTATCTACTTTTTATTTTATTGATAGATTAAAGAAAACACTTTTTCAGTGAAATGAAAAAAAAAGAAGCTGCTTATACTCCCAGAAAATATAAATTTATGCCCTTATAAATAAAATACACTAAACAAGGTTGATATTTTGAATTTGAAAATTCTTCTGAAGGCCTATATTCACCATGACAAAAACAAATTCTTTTACTGTTGGTTTCCAAATCCGTGTGCCAGAAGTTGGTAAGGGTCAAAACATGTCTCGTCTTTTATATCTGTTTAAAAGCATAATGCTAGCCATAAAACTGTGTCTAATGCAGTCCATTCTGAGCTGAACATACGAGAACAAGACATAGATTCACTAGAAAGTGATGCCAATCAAAAATCAATGTTTTATGACTTAGGAAGTTTTGACTCTTCTCATTTCAATTCGCATATCCAGGGGCAAAAGCAATGCAAGTTTTCACTTGCCAAGTGGTGATTTTGGGGACATTTTAGTTTTCTTGATGAGGAAGGAAGATATCCACCTTACAGTTTATCTAAGACAGCTAAGATCCTCAATTGAGATCTTTATGTATGATTTGATCAGAAAGGTTAAAAGATTTGGAATGCTGTCAGGACAACTATCGCAAGAATCTGAATGGCGTGTGGTTTGAAATATGACTTTATCCTGTATATTATGATAACATTCACACACACAGATTAATATTTCACTTTATATATCTATATAATTTCATTCAGTTTTATGTAACTGCATAAATATATGCACAAACTGTATTTGTGTATTTAAGATACATTGAATATATATATATATATATATATATATATATATATATATATATAGTCCTTTTATGTATTTGCAATATCAGTGTATAAATCCATTGAATATATATATATAGAGAGAGAGACCTTTTATGTATTTGCAATATCAGTGTATAAATACATTGAATATATATATATATATATATATATATATATATATATATAGTCCTTTTATGCATTTGCAATATCAGTGTATAAATGTACAAATGTCTTTTAAAGGCAAATCTTGTAAGTTCATCAAAAAGAATATATTTTGAGTTGAAATTTCTACATTAAGCAAATCTTTCAATTTCTGCTCTCAGTTTAAACAATCTTAATAGCTGAGATATAAATCAACAGCTCTACTCCCTGTTTTGGATTAGAGATGTTGATTAACTAGATAAGTTAAATTCAAATTTCATTATACTTTAATTTGAAAGAAATTATGGCCATTAAGACAAGTGTTTTGTGTCCTGAGAAATTTTACCTTTTTCATATCACTCCAAAATATTAGGAACAAATTCCAATCACAAATTTATTCATGCCCACACATATAAAAGTAATTATATATAAGGTTATATATCCCATCTCCATCCCATCAGCTTTTTTCTTTACCCACTTAATGTTGCAGGCTTTCCCTGGTGTCTGTAAAATGGGCTTTACACAGCAATGTTAGCCCATGATATATTTTAATTTCTTGCTTTCCCAGATTGATTTCCCTACCAAGGTTAGAGTGCCTAGTTTGAGATATTGTTTTACTAATAGAGGAAGCAGATGTAGATTTGTGCCTTTCCCCAAGGGCATTAGTGCAAAGTGAATGCTTGTCAATTCCATTTTCTGCATCTCATAAGTCACTTGTAAATATTCCTGTATTGTTTAAGTTTTCTCTGTGTATGAGAGTGAAAAGATTTTGCTAAGAAAATGGCCTTACAAATTGTTTCTGTTTTAAGCTTGCAATTTTATTTGGAATTCTTAGATGAGAAATACATTATATTTTTAGACTTTTATCCTCATCTAAATTGTTGAATTAAACTGCCAAAATATTTTGATAAAAGATGCTACCAATTTTGGAATAGAAATCATTGGATTTTAGAAATAAAAGATGGCTTTTTGAATTACCAATGTTGTAGCTAGCTGATTTAGAAAAATTTGGTTGACTTTGTAGAGAGAATATTTAAGACATAAATCAAAAGGGTAAATTTAAAAATTTACCTGCACAAAATTTCATTATATTTTTTGGCAGTGAAAGGGAGGCCCACATTTTTATTTTCTCCTTCAAAATGTAAAATCAGTGATTTCTTATTCTTTTTCCCCACTTTTTTTTTCACTTAGGGAACGGCAACTAACAACAAAGTCTTTTTAACTAGAAAGTTTCTTTGGGAGTTGGGCCAACTAATTCTAATACTTTCCTGGGACAACAGCCGACAGTTTTTATTCAATAAACTTTCTACACACTCTGACACTTTTGGCATGAACTGTGTTCTGTTTGAAGAAAATTAATCGCTTCCCCATTTATACTGATGGCATATTCCCAGGGATGGGAGTACTTATGGGATCCCAAACTAAAGATATTGCTTTCTATACTGAAGGCTAAAGCTCCCAAATTTGTTTTATATGCATGGAATTAAGTATGGATGATATATATTAAATGAATATGCTGAACTGTGATATTGAGTAAATAAGATTGAACTTCAGTCACAATGTTAATTTGAC
>OY757920.1:10415229-10495229 GCA_963585895.1 Sepioteuthis lessoniana
TGCAAAAAGAATAGTATCTTTAGTTGTTCAGCCAACTGGAATTTCTCTCTCTCTCTCTCTCTCATATATTTTGAGGGGTGGGGTCTTTAATCTTTACTTTTTCCTACCTCTCTGTAGACATCACCTTGAAATCATTTGCTGTACATCTCCATTTTCTTTAAGTGTGCTGTCAGCTCTCACAGCCAACAAATCCATTTAACAGTACTGCCAAATGTTGAAGAATCTGATCAAAGTGTATTAGATTTATATCTGTCACTTTCAAGTTACATATTGTCATACAATGGCTTGTTGGTTATAACAAGAATCATCCTTTGCTCATACCAATATCCATTTTCCTGCCAGAAAATACAAGTCTTTTTCTCACAAAGATGATTAATTTTTATGAGTTGCCTGTGGGTTAATGTTACTTGAAAGTCTGTCTTTGCTGTTTTAATATTTAAAACAATAATAACACTTAAAATAAGTGGCATTTTTCACTCTCAACTGAAATCATGTTCTAGATATTCATTTACCGGTCAAATTTTAAATAAAAATGACATGAATTATGACAGTTTCTTATTGTTATTTATATTTCATATTTATTTTTAATTTCTCTACTTGAGGTTATTTTTTTTAGTTTTCTGTACACAGATAACAGTTGTGTACCCTAAAAAATAGGCTGGGGTAAACAAATAACATTGTTTTTATCTTGAAGATGAAATTAAAGAAGATTAACAGCAATTAAAGATTAAATTAAATGCATCACATTACTATTAAAGATTAAATTAAATGCATTATATTACCGCTAAAATGTCAGTGAATTTTTTCAACTGTTTGTATTTACAATTCTTAACCTCCAAGCATAATTTTCTAGACAAAATATAACAATCTGAAAAGGTTTATATCGTTGAATTATGATAATTTCTATTATTTAATTTATGTCATCTTTCAAGAACTATAATAATAAATTCATCTTAAACTTAAATCTTAAAATTCATCTTTTACCATATGCAAAAGATGCTCATTTTATCTCATTAAATGAGTTGTTGCTATGGGTTCTGGATACTCCTCACACTTTTGACTTAAGTCTTTCCCTAAATTCACTGAGTATTTTTTCAGGTCATGTCATATCATTTTATCATGAAAAAACATTACAACAAATTAAATATTGGGTTTTACGGATATAGATTTTCAAGGATGAATGTCTGCTTACAAATTTCAAGTATCCATTACAATTCATTGAGCTTCCCTAAAATGTTGGATGATACAACTGAAATAAGTATTTTGTACTGAATAATTTTAAGTAAATAAGTAAGGTACTCCTTGATTATTTGGAATACATGTCACTTATTTTATATATATATATGTATATGTGTGTGTGTGTGTATGTATGTATGTACATTTATGTGTTTGTGTGTATATATATATATATATATATATATATATATATATATATGGAAAAAAATAAGGGATAATAATCCGACAATTTGTGAAGAAAAATTGACAACGAGTAA
The DNA here is from genome assembly GCA_963585895.1 of Sepioteuthis lessoniana. Lineage (NCBI taxonomy): Eukaryota > Metazoa > Mollusca > Cephalopoda > Myopsida > Loliginidae > Sepioteuthis > Sepioteuthis lessoniana. The sequence continues at coordinate 10,416,723 of OY757920.1, forward strand.
TCCAAATAGAAAGGGGTGATTTATTGAGAAACAAAGTCGACACTATAGCGTTTCGGTTCTGCTGAACCATCATCAGGGCTATGAGGGGTTATATTTGTGATGTTAAGTATAGATGGATGTATAAAAAGAGTAAAAATATATAAAAATTTGGAAAAGTTGTATAACAAGAAAAGTTGGCTGTTTATGACAAGAAAAATTGTCCGTTTGATCAATGAATCAGCGTTTGTTTCTTTAAAATATGTCACCTGACATTAGAAACATTGTGCAGAATCCACGTTCCGTTAGTTCATCGAGAGAGATTTCAAATCATTCCTTGTTTTCGACAAAATATATGTATATATATACTTGGGTGAGTAAAAATTTTTGCAGTATTTTGATTATATGAGATACAATTCGGCAACTTCAGTTGTTTTTGAAGATGTTGGGAACCACATTGGACTGTGACATGCTAAGCTCTCTGTTCTTTCCACTTTTTGGCTTAAAGAACAGCCTTAAAATCCATTCTTTTAGGCCTACCCAATTCGATTGTCAAAGTTCATACAATCCAAGCAAAATTTCTTGAAATATCTGTTTACCATATTTACCCAACCCCTCCGCTTGGGCAGGATATGACACAAGGTCAATTTTTAAGCACAGTTTAACAGGTTTGAATTCAGAGTTTTCCTTCTCCTAGACTAGTTGCCTCACCAAGGCTGAAGAACCTAGTCTGCCCTACTATTTACCCATAGCTGGAGGGAAAATAATTGGATTCATACCTTTCCCAAGGGTATTAGTGCTATGTGAAATGCAATCAGTCTTGTCCAAGATTTGAACTCGTGTCGCCGTGTCCATTTCCTACGACGATAACCATTACACCATGGGCACCTCCATGAAACATCTGTGTACAGTACTATGTGCTCAACAAATGTTTTTGGTTGCATCTCTTGCTTTATGGCCCAGTTTAAAATTATAAAGCATGTTTCTGAATTAGACTATGCGGCATGTTCATCTATGCAACTTTCAAACTACAAACAGGGTGAAGCTATGCACAACATGTCAGCACACCAACTACCATGATACTACCAACCATAATAAGTATTTTTCATGGATTGTTCTGTTTTGGTTACATGATAAGTGCTCTTCAAAAGAAAATGCATCAAAATATTGCCAAACTTTTCACAACCTACTACATAAAGTAGTGAGTATGCTGTTTTGTTTGTTTGCTTGTTTGGATTTTATGGCATATCAATCTTTGTAGGTTATTTAATGCCAAATCTATTTTTAACAAATAAATTGTCCTATTTCAAACAATTCAGTTTAGCATAAGTACAGTTTAATTGTCGAAAACATTTCTTTTTCAAGCTATTCAGTTTAGTCAAACAGTTCTAATTCAAACAATTTAGTTTAGTCTAAGTATAGTTTTTGTTTACACACAGTTAAATGTCAAAACATTTCTATTTTAAACAATTTAGTTTAGCGTAGTACAGTTTCAATGTCAAAACAGTTCTATTTCAAACAATTCTGTTTAGCATGAGTACACAGTTTACAAGTCAAAACAATTCTATTTCAAGCAATTCAGTTTAGCCTAAGTATGCTGTTAAGTTCTATTTGACCCATAGATAGGGCCCTATCAGGTGCTACTACTCCAGGCCAGAGTTGACCTGGGAGCTATGGCAATGAAGGGATACTCTGCATTCCCCAAATCTCCAACAATACTGTAACCTCATCATCAAATTGTTTAGTGTCATATCAGGACACTCATTGAAGTGAAGTCTTACCCTCTGCAGAGATGCCGTCTGTGTATTCTACAGCCCCAGCTGACTGGGCAAGAGTATGCTGGTGATTTAATGCAAGATCATTATACCTTGTAAAAAGTATTTATTTTTTTAATGCAGTGAATGATTTGTCATGAATCCACAAAACTGAATTATATTACTAAATACTAAAATGACATGTATATTTATATTTTTTTTTATATCTGCATATGCTTTTATCTCAACTCCTTTACATATATAGGTGTGTGTATATTAAGTGGCTATTAAGCTGGATATTGATTCACATTAATATAGGTTTCATATTTTGATTTATTGCAAAAACATAAGAAGTGCTATATAACTTGCATTTAATAATTATCTCCCTTCAGAAATTATAAAGACCAGGATAAATATGAATAAAGGATAGTTCATTATTATGAAAATACTAAAAAAAAGTAAGGCAAAATAACAATCAAAAATCTTCCTCTGATACACTATTTTTGCTGTGTAACTTACTTACAAAATCTAGATTATTATAATATAAATATATTCAAGTTATACCGAAGAATTTTTTTTTTACAAACAGGATTTTTGTAAATATGAATAAAATAAAAATACTTTTAAAACAATAAAAATCTACCCCCTGTAAACTAAATAAATAGTTTGGTTTAAAATTGTGTGTCCTCCTGAGTTCAACTTGAGACACTTGCAGAAGGCCGAAGATTGCATCAGCCAAAATGTTGTGAGTACCACGATAAAGATAAAGATAATAGTCAGATTACTCTAAGTGATAAAAAACACTGTTCTACTTCAGATTTACCCCAATAAAAACAATAGGTAGGGATATCCAAGTCTAGAGTTCATACCACGAATTAACTTTTATTTAATTTATTTTTCTTAAAGCACAAAATATGATTAAAATAAACTTATGATACATGGAGAACCTTTAAGATTTGCTACGTGCATGCTCTTGTGAGTGAGTGAATAGGATGACCATCAAATAGACCATCTTTTATCAGTGTTTTTCTATTAAGCTTAAATCAATCATGTATAGATGGAATAATTGATTATATTATAAGGACTGTTTCTATAGAATCCTAACATGTACTGACTAATCAGTAAGTCCCTTGACACTCCTAGCTTTGATAGATTTATCAAAGCTGCTATTCAACAATTAGCTTAATAATGCACAAAAATATTTTTTCTCATCTGTTAGCTGTTTATTAAAGTATCATATGGATCCCACACGGGGCACAAAACACTTTGATCACTGTAATAGATATTCTGGTATGAAAATGTGAGACAACTTGCCATTACAATTTGGTCTTATGGTACAATTATAAACTGATTCAAATAACTACTGGCAAGATGAGTTTGTCTTTCAGGAAACAGACCTTAACAAATCAAATTGAAGTAGCAACTATATAATGTAACTAATCAGGATATGAATAATAAATCTTTTTTTAGTATATTTAATTTCACTTGCCAGATAAATTAATGTTTTTCCCCTCATTTTAGAGAAGAAAAATGTTTTGATCAGACTTTCATAATTATGCACTAATTACAGTCTTATATTAATTTTGAAATCATTCTTTTTATAACGATGATGGTGACTTACCTGAAAGATATGATATTGTATCCAATGTGAAGTAGTTCCATTTTTTTTTTTTTTTTAAGCAAATCACAAAAGAAATCATTAAACATTTATTTTCTGATAAATCTTTCCTTGAAATATCTTTTAGAAAGGCATGAATCCAATCCTCTTTGTCAGAGAGAGTCCTTGCAGCATAAGGGCTAAAGTGTCGAACTGTGGCTTTGAAATCAGTGAATTCAAGATCTAATCACACTTTTGGACTAATACCCTGTGGAAAGTTATGAACCCCCTTGTTCCCCCATCTATGTGTTAAATAGTATCACTACTTTTTTTACAAAGATGGTGTTGGCATTAAATAGCCCACAGAGGTTGATATGCCATTAAACAAAGAAACCAAACCAACACATCCTCTACGGTGTACTTTTTTTTAACACATTTCAATTTCCCTGCACTAAAATGTAAGACATTATCATAAACTTTGTGTGTAATGGGACATTGTATTTTCAGGGATCAAAATATTAGAGATAGTTACAAGCATAGACTTTGAAATTTGGCTAATTCCACTAAGATCCAGATGTTCAGTAAAAGTTGTGACGCAGAATATCGTGTGGTTGTTAATAAAATCTCTAATTGCCATTCTCTTCTGTTTGGTACAACTTTTTGATTCCTCATTACTTCTTTGTTAGTGACTTGACACATTCACCTGATATTAAAGTGATTGGGACATTTCTTTGGTTGTTACCAGAAATTACTCTAAAACAATGTCATTATAGATTCTGGTTTTCTGAGCATCAATAGATCTGATGACTGCTACATACATGCACATGTGTGTGAGCATGTATATATATATATATATATATATATATATATATATATATATATATATATATATATATATATGTGTGTGTGTTTGTGTTTTCTGAACAGGAAGAATTATTAAATTAAAAAAAAAGCATGAATTGTTTCTAAGTACTATCCCAACATTCCTCTTGTGCTATTTAACATCAAACTAACTTACTGTGATCGTTCATAATTTTATTATGTATATATAAGGTGTAGTGGGAATAACTATTTGAATATGTTGTGTTCCAATGTGAAAGAATTATTTTATTCTTTTACTTTTGTCTGAAGATCACTAAATTTTGTGTAAAACTTTTGCTAATTACTTTTTATTTTTGTTTTAAAAATTATCATTTTTACTTATATAGTAGCTCCATTTCTTTATATTGAACAGTTTTTATTTTGTTCTGCAAGTCAATACCTTTCACCTGATATCTTAAAAAATATCTTCTTGTTGACATGCAATGATGGTTGATGAAGAAATAAGTTGGTGACTGAGCACTTATATTTTCCACCCTCCGAGAAGATTGACAATGGATATAACAGTATTTTATTGTTATAATGATTTTCAACTTCAACACAGCAAAAAAATGTATTATACACTCACATTCACACACATATTTTACACTCCTCTCTCATTCAAAAAAATATTTTGAATTCTTTTTTTTGGAGTGGGGAGTTTTGAACTTATCGAAATAAATGCAATATGACCAGTAGCCAAAAGAAAAAAAAGATTTTAAGGGATAAACCCAATTCTTCTTAATGAGAAGATAATGATTAAACATGTTCATGTTTCGTTCTCTGAATTCTATTAACAAGTTTGAGTTTACTGCAGAAACATGTTAAACTAATTAAAAACATCAATGACAAAATTGTTTAAAGTCTTTGACTTAAGTAAACATTTTACAAGCTTTATTTTTATTTCCTAGTTATTAATTCACCAAGCCAACTCCCTAAGTGTCTCTAGAATAAGACCTGTGCTCTTGTTAATAGACTTCCTCCTCTCTAAGTCAGTTTAGATTATGCATTGCTTTTATTTTGTGGATTTTTTTTTTATCTGATCATTCAACCTTTTTCCTCCCTTCCGAATAATTCATTCACCCGTCCTGACAAGGAATGAAAGAGCCAAAAGACAAGTGGGACTTGCTTCCATCTTGACTGCTTAATGGCACATGTCAGCTGTCCATGAATTTTAAGTTCCTGTTCCTCAGTCAAATCTGTTCTTCTGTATGCAAGAGACAAATTGGAAATTTGCAGAGTATTGGAATCACTTCAGTTTTGTTCTTTCTTCTGTTCTCTTTTCTTTTGATGTTAAACCCTTAAAAAAACAAAAAAAAAAACAGAGTTAAATTCTTTTGTGTGTTCATCTTCATCTCTGTCTTGTTGACTTTCAATGACAAGAATATTGACTTTTAGACTAATAACCAATGCAAGGAATTGTGGAAGCATTTTTAATTATCACCATTACCCCCTCCTTCAATCATATTTTTTAGTTCTCTAGGAATAAAATTAGGAAAAATATTGCAGTTGATAAAATAGACTAGACAGATACTTGAAAACTGTATTTTCATTATTATGTATGGGAGGTCTCTTTTTTATGAGAAATGGGGTTAAACCTTCAATTTAATGATTTATAGCAAAAGTAGACAAATAATAATTCCTACTCAATCACGTGCCTTATGATATTCAATGATTTGAAAACATCTGATTATTGCTTTAAAAATTCAATATTGTGGTCAATATAACATCTCTAACTCTTCATAAATGTCCGACATCCATATAAACTGTAGGCATAATATTTCATGTAGATTTGGTTGAGAATATAAAAGAGAAACTGGCCAACCTCTAAAAATTAAATCTGAGGTATCCAAACAAAATAAAAGGTCATAACATAAAGGGATACCATAAAATTCAGCATGGCTGGACATATATGCACACACATTTTCTTTTATTTTTTTTTTATAAATTGCTTCTTTTGGAAAGTACTGAAAATAATACATCAGAAGCCTTATTGAAGGATGTATTAGTTAAAATGGGCTATATAGACAAGTCTCACAAAAGGCGGCAAAATGATATAGCTTCCAAAGTGAGCACTTTAAGAATTAATATGAGAAAAATTCCTTTTGTAAAAAAAAAAAAGAAGTTGTATTGAAACAGCAAAAGACTTTTTGATGCCAATTGTAAAAATAAAATCTCCTGGCCAATCAAAACAAATCGATCAATATTTTTCAACCCATAAAAATAAGAAAACCAAACTCCAAAAATAATTGTTTCTGGAACCTCTAAAAAGCTATGAATAATGAATTTTGAACCCTGTTAATAAGCATTTAAATGTCAATATGACTCGATAATATTCACATCGATATACTATTTTTTTATCTTGCACACAACAGAACATTTTATATTTCCTGTTTTCTCCTTGATGAACCTTCAAAGATATAGCCATTAAGTTTATCAGCAACTTTTCTGTTTTACAGGTCAAACATTACTTAAACACACATGTATAACTACAAACCTTTGTTTTTTTGTTGCCAAGGCCTCATTTATGAACACACACATTTTTCTAAAAATCTATCACATTGTATACATAAATTTCACTTGTCGTTTACTAACATTAAAATATCTCGTTCTTTGTGCTCCTTTTAAAGATGCTTATAAACAGTCATTTATTCTTTGTTGCTTATTTCACTTTTTGCTAGTTGCTTCAATGAGCTTAAATGAAAGTTAAAAGAACAGCACCAAAAGTTGTCTTATAAAATTGGTCTAACTTCAGTCTTGCTAACTGAGCAAAATTGGCCTTTATACTTCTCTCACTCTTGAATATAAGGACCTTCAAAAGTATCAAATCATAGTAGATTCTTAGAGTAGATACTTTAATAAAAAGAATCTACACTGTATCCACCTTCTAGAAACAGTTTTGATACAGAATCCGACACTATGTCAGAATCTATATTCAGTTGAGAAAAACAATCAATGAGAGCCTCCTGTACCTAAAAATGTGTTATTGGGGAGTGGCAAAAAATATCCAAAAGATTTGTGAACAGTATCACACCAGAATGCACTCCATAGCCAAATTACTTTTTGCAACCTCATCACAAAGACTGGATACCATATAAGGAAAACATGACCAAAACTGTGAATATAACATCCTGTGTATAAATTATTAAGGAGATTCCAGCTATCTAAAATTAGACTTAAAGGACATTAAAACCCATAACTTTAGATGATATTACTAAGTTGAATATTGCTAAACATAAAAAGAAAAAAAAAGCATGTCACTTTCTTTTGAATAAGGTATAATAAATAGGGAATATCATTGAAGAATGTAAAGGTTGAAGTTTATATATCTGACATAGAACCAATCCATTATAAACTTCAGTGGGATAAGGGCACCTATACTTAGTAAAGAAAAAAATTGGTTATAAGAAGTATTACCAATGTCCTGTAAATTTACTCATAGTATTAACATATGTGTTGATATACATAAGTAGCTGAATATTTCTCATTCTTCAGGCATTGAGCTAGAATTATCCAGAATATAAACCCTCTAATTGGATAAGTTTGCACACCCGAGAAGGGCTGAATAATACATTGATTGAAACGTAGTGATTAAACCAATAATAAGAATATAAGTCTTAAAACAACAAGACTAAAAAAATATATAATTCTTAAGTGCTCTGCCTGTTTGGTTTTGTTTAGTTCGGTTCGGGTCAGTTTTCTGGCACATCAACCATTGTAGGTTATTTAATGCCAAATCCTCTTTATACATATATATTGAATATATATGATTTAGTTTGGTTCTGTTTTATAGCACATCAACCATTGTAAGTTATTTAATGCCAAATCCTTTTTATAAATATATATCAAATATATGTTTTCTAAATACATTTTGAAGATAACATTTTTAAACGAGCCTGAGCTCATTTTTTTTTTCACACAGTTAAACGGTTTTACTTATTTCTATTTAATACAAACAATTCTATTTACTATTAATCATTTGTTTGCATACAGTTAAATGTTTTCAAGTATTACAATGTGTCACTAACAACTCAATTAAAAATCAGTCATTTGTTTACACACAGTAACATGACCAAACAGTTCTATTTCAAACAATTCAATTCAGCATGCCAACAAAGTTAAATAGTTCCAAGTATTGTTATGTATCACTAACAATTCAGTTAAACATCTGCTATTTATTTACACATAGTTAAATGATTAAACAGTTCTATTTCTTACAATTCAATTTAGCATAAGTCATTTCTATGCACTCAGTTGAAATGTCAAAGTACTCAGTTTAAATGTCAAACAGTTCTATTTGACCCATAGATAGGACCCTATCAGGTGCTACCACTCCCGGCCAGAGTGGGCCAGGGAGCAATGGCAATGAAGGAGTACTCCAGCATTACTATAGCCTTACCATCAGATTGTTTAATGTATTATGTTAGTATAGCGTTTATTCTAAGGCTAACAGCAACAAAAAATGAATTAATACTTCAATTGATTCTAACAATTTATTAACCAACACGTGAAACAATTAATAACAATATACAGTCCTCGCTAAGTATAAAGTTGAGTTTGAGGGACTTACTGGCATGCTGAAGGAGATATCTGGTATCTTAGGGTTGTCTTTCTGAGAGCTTTTAGTGTCCTTGCCTCACAGAATGTCTGGTGGAATCTGTCTGACTGGATTTTTGGATTTTTGCATCAAGACTTCTGGGTTCATTACGTAATTAGTATATACAATCACAGAGCCACTCCCTCACTCACTCCATACACAGGAATTACTATTTTACTAACCCAACAAATGTCATATCCAAGACATTCATTGGGGGAGTCTTACCCCTCTTCAGAGAGGCAGTCAGTGTATTCTACAGCCTCCCCCCACCAAGCCAACTGGGCCAGCTCTGCTTGTAAGCTGATAAACATTATGATATTTTTTGCTTGTCTTAGAACTTTAGAGTATATGTATTCATTTTGGGCTTCAAATAGTTATGGCACCATGTTGGCAGGGCTTAGAATATGCTGATTATATCACCTTGGGGGGAGTAAGATCTTACAAAAAAGAGGTGATAGTGAGGGTCCAGTTTTGGAGCTCTGGGGAGTATAGAATATCTCTTCATTGCTATTACTCTCAGCTCTGCTCTAACCCCAAATGGTAGCACCTGTTAGGGTCCTATCTATGGGTTAAATAGATTTGTTTGCAAATTAGGAATGCTTGATATCATAATTGTGTACAAAAAGTTCTTAAAAAAAACTTCACAAAAAAATATGAAAATAAATGTACAATGTACACAATTTTCTAACCTGTAGGCATAAAATAACCCCAGACTGGTTGACATGTCACATCTTAAAATCAATCAATCAACTTATTAATGCAAGGAAGGTTGAGTGTCTCTTCTTGAAAAGATAGCCTTACACAATCATTCTCCTTACTTTTGCGGATATTTGGTCATGTGTGATATAAAGTTTACTAAATAAAAATGTTTGCCGAGGTTTTAATGTACAATCCATATCAACTACTAAATAGAAATTTATTGGTTAAAGCCAACTTTATCGTCATTCTGTATTCATAAATTACTCAGTGAAGCATGAATTCACTATTAACTGCTTGCAAGACTTGCATATTAACTAAAATTGATGTTTTGAATGTGATAGCAGAATATCGAATAAGTAAAATAACCAGTACTACATTACAGCACAATAATTTATTCTTTATGCTTCAGCGTAAGTGTTGATATGCCATTGATAAGAGTTTAGTTTTAATATGATAAGTACATTAACTCGTCATAATTCTAATGGAGTAGTAGGGTAGCAAGTATAAAATAAAATAATAACCCTACCACTCTCCCAAACGTTATACTTAGTAGTGACAAACTACCACTGTATTTATTATTTACTCCTTTAGAGTTTTTCACATCAGTGTTAACTGATGGTTTTCACTGGAGTTTGTGAGACAGCAAGTCTCCTCAAGTCTCCAGGACTCGTCTCAGGATTCTGGCTGTTCTTAGCAATGCTGTCGTTTAGATAGTCTCTGTCCGTCCACCTATTTCCAAGTCTTCCAGGCCTTTTAATAATCCTTTAGTTATTGTGCCTAACACGCTGATCACAATTGGCACAATCGTTACTTTCATGTTCCACAGCTTTTTCAATTCTCTAGCAAGGTCGAGGTACTTATCTTTCTTTTCACTTTCCTTCAGATTTATTCAGTGGTCCGCCGGAACAACAAAGTCGACAATTTTACAAATTTTCTTTTTTTTGTTGATTATTGTGAGGTCTGGTCTTCTGGCCGGGATTAGGTGATCCGTTTGTATGTTAAAGTCCCATAGGAGTTTATGCGTGGCATTTTCTAGGACAGGTGCTGGGTTGTGCATATACCATTTGTTTGTATGGTCGAATTGAAATTTCCTACACATTTCCCAGTGGACCACCTTGCCGACCCAGTCATGTCTCGCCTTATACTCCCTCTGTGCTGATTTGCTGCATTCGCTTATTATGTGATTGATTTCGTCTCTGTCACCGCATAGCCTACATTTAGTAGTCATCATCATATGTAGTTGTCAAAATATCATGTACATGAAAAAAAATTTGAATATGATGAGTTTAAGACTATCAAGAAAGATATCAAGCATTTGTTGTTCAGTAGGGAAAATAATTCTTACCTTTGATTTAAGTATTTCAAGATATAAGTATTACATAGATAAACTTCATCTGAATAAAGACTCTGAGATTTCTTGCACTAAGTCAGATAGAATTTGGAAGAGCTGTTTTTTAATTCACTTTTGTGCCATTTATAATTAATCTCTCACTGTTAAAACTTATTAAAACAATTCAAAGAATTATTTGGACCATTATACTCCTTTTTGTTTTTGTTGTTTGCTCAATGTCTTGGACAATATATACTCTAACATTTATCTGTACTTGTGATATGAAAGAGGCACTTTTTCTGGTTTCTTTCTTTGCCGTGCAAAGCAAAAATAAAAGCTAAGAACATTTTCAAGTGAAGAAAATCTGTTTGATATTATTTTTGCTTTGTTCTCCAAAAAAAAAAAAAAAAAAAAAAAAAAGAAGAGTTCCATTCTTTATGAGGTACTTATTACACCTAAAGAAAGCTGGAAAATATATTCTGGTTGAAATGCTATGTCAACCAAAAAAGAAACAAGAAAATATAACTAAGCAAGTAATTCTTTGATTGTTAATGACTCTTAAAACTATAGGCAGTAAGACAATGTGCTTTTTAAAAAATGCTACATTACTGATCTAAAGTTAATCCAATAAATCTCTTGCCCAGTTGGCTGCGGCTGTCGAATACACAGATTACTTTTCTGCAGAGGGTTAAGAGTCCTCTCAATGAGTATCTTAGATATGACACTAAACAATCTGAGGGTGAGGTTCCAGTAATGCTGGAACTTTGGGGAATGTGGAGTACCCCTTCATTGCCATTTCTCCCAGGTGCACTCTGGCCCGGGATGGAAGTACCTGATAGGGTCCTATCTATGGGTCAAATAAAACTAAATTGCGTACTTATGGTAAACACAATTTTTTGAAATAGAACTGTTTTGGCATTGAAACTGTACTTATGCTAAACTGAGTTGTTTGAAATTGAACTGTTTTTGACATTGAAACTGTACTTACGCTAAACTGAATTGTTCAAAATAGGACTGTTTTGACATTTAACTGGATGTAAACAAAAACTATACTTATACTAAACTGAATTGTTTGAATTAGAATTGTTCAACTAAACTAAATAGCTTGAAATAGAAATGTTTTTGACAAACTGTGTTCTTATGCTAAGCTGAATTGTTTAAAATAGAACAATTTATTTGTATAAAAATGGATTTGGCATTAAATAACCAACAAAGGTTGATATGCCATTAAACCTGAACAAACAAATCAATAAATCTCAAATACCACATATTTTTAGGTGTGTTATCTTAATTTTCACTGTTTGTAATGATAGTTGGCTTGATATATTCTGTTTTTTTTTTCCAGCCCAGTCAGCTGGGACTGTAGAATACACAGAGTGCATTTCTGCAGAGGTATAAGACCCCCACCCCTTCCGAACACGTGTCCTGGATATGTCAGTAAACCATTTGATAGTGAGGCTCCAGCTCTGGAACTTTAGGAAATATGGAGTACCTCTTCATTACCATTGCGCACAGGCCCACTCTGACCCAAAGTGGTAGCACCTAACAGGGCCCTATTTATGGGGTAAAAGAAATTTTTGACATTTAAACTGAGTGCAAACAAATGACTGATGTTTAATTGAATTGTTTGTGATTTAAAGCAATGCTTGGAACAATTTAACTGTGCGCTAACAAATGAATAATGTGGAATAGAATTATTAGTGTTAAAAATCAATACTTAGAATCATTAAATTGTATGCAAATGAATGAATAGTGTTCAATAAATTAGTATTAAATAGCAATAATTGTAACAACTTTATTGTGAGCAGAAAAATGATCAATATTGAATAGAATTATTAGTGTTAGATAGCAATAATTGAAACCATTTAACTGTTTAGAAACAATAGCAATACTTGAGTGCAAACAAATTAGTCATAACTCATTTAAAAATGAAATTACAAAACAAACTATTCACTTACAAATTAGATATGTATATCTATTTAAATGTGTACAAACAAATGATAAATAGTCAATAGAATTATTTGTGTTAAATAGAAATGCTTGAAACCATTTAACTGAAAGAGAAAAAAATGAGCAAAGATTCATTTAAAAAATGTTATCTATTGGATGTGTTTACAAATCATATATCTAATTTATATATATAAAGAGGATTTGACATAACCTACGAATTGATAAGCCATAAAACCTAACCAACCAACGACCAACTGTTTTTTATTGTTGTTGTTAGTGTATGCTATATCCAGTTTCTTTATACTTTTTCTTTGGCTTTAGCGTATTTTAATCTCTTTGATAAATACAAAACAGTTTAATATATCACTAGGCAGATTGCTAAAATTCTAGGTTAGTGATGATATAGAAGAGACAAGTATTGAATTTTATCTATGTCAAGGACGTTTTGAGCCAAAAAATTGAAAATTGTATTACAAGCTATCAAAATGAAAACAATAATAAAAAAAGACACAAAATAATAAAAATGGTTAATCTTGGAACTTTAGAAAACATTTAAATCCTACATGTCATACCAATTTGACTGTGTGCAAGAACTCAGAATTTGAATACAAGGAGCCAGCAAGTGAACTTGCTTCAGGGAATCTGTCTGTGCTCTCTCAATTCCAATATTCATCTTCCCTCAGGTAAAATAATCTCTTAGGTAAGCTACATCTGACAAAATCCTGTGTATTATTTGTACCCACTTTAATAAGGAAGTACGTTAAATGAAAGGAAATATAGCCTCAAATTTGTTGGCATTATTATGAACTTGAGTAGATTCTATTTTCTCAGTTGAATCATTTTCAGCCAGAAAGTATTGATTATTTTTGTGGTAGCAACATTATCCCACTCTGATCTGTTTGTAGCACTTATTCATTTATTTATGGGGAAACGTTTTTATGTTCTGTTTCTCTCTTGTTAGAAAATTGAACTCATCTTGTATTTTGCTATAAGTCTTTAGAACAAACCTAAATTGAGTTACAACTCATAAGTTCTTATTGATTTTCTGCTCTGTGCTTTGTTTCAAATGGGCATCATTGGAGAATTACTTCTAATTATTTATTTCTTACAATTAAAATACTCATTCTCCTTGCTGTTTTATCATATTTACCCAACCCCTCCACTCGGGCAGGATAAGACACAAGGTCAATTTTTTAAGCGGAGTTTAACAGAGTTTTCCTTCTCCTAGACTAGTTGCCTCACCAAGGCTGAAGAACCCAGTCTGCCCTACTATTTACCCATAGCTGGAGGGAGAATAATTGGATTCATACCTTTCCCAAGGGTATTAGTGCTATGTGAAATGCAATCAGTCTCGTTTTGGATTTGAACTCGTGTCTCTGTATCCATTTCCTACGACGATAACCATTACACCTCCTTGCTGTTTTATAGCCTCATATTTCATGGAATTCATGTCAATCATTTGTGGCCATGACATCAGTATTTTAGGAGATCTGGAACTGCCATTGCACTCTGGTTGGTTTTTAATTAATTTTTTTTATTACCTTTTCTTCTGACGTAATTTTTTTTGCTTAAATTTATCATTTAATGTATATTATGAAAACTATAGATGTGTGTTTGCTTGGATATGCACATTTGTATTTAGATCTCCATGTGTGTGTTTGTGTTAGTGATTTTGGTGCAAATATAAACAAATATATGAAGTAATATATGAAGATCAAATCACAAAAAAGTGTAGTTATTAATATTCACACCATTATCAGATCTTAAGAAACATCAATATAGGTTCAAAAACTTTAAATGCAAATAAAAATGTGAACATTAATGTAATTAAGACAACTTTTTGTTTGCTAACCAAAAGTTTATTGTATATATAAAGAAAAAGTTTGTGTTGTATGCAAAAACAATGTCAGCTATGTCAACCATTCATACAACCATAACTTTATCAACAGAAGAAAACCTCGACAGCAATGGAGTGATACAAATTACTTCTGCTAAGAGTAGGAAGATTGGCAAAATATAGGAATATAATATGAAAGTTTCGTCTAGACAAATAGGGAAGAATCTCAACATATTTTCTGTTGAGTTTGAGTTTTCACTTAAGTTTTATTAAAATTTGAATTCTTATTTTAAAACTTCCATCAGTTTTCTTCTGTTATATCAGGTTTTCTCTCTGAATAAACTCAGTTGTATTGTTTGTCCATTAGTAATAGAACTGGTCAGCCGATTATTTTTATCATTTCATAGATAAAGAATTTCTTAGATCTGGGTAATTTTTGAAAAAACATGGCAGTCTATAGTCAGTTTCAAATCTGCTTCCAAAAAATGTCATGATTATTGACTAATTAAATGCCTCAGCTTGTCTTTAGCCATTAAGAGGTTTCCTGTTTCAAAAAGAAGCTGGAAGCTGACTTGATATTGCTTGAAATTACATGAATCGAGCCCAAGATATGGGAGTGACAAGCACAGTAATACAGAGGATTAAAAGTTAGAAGGGCAGAGAATAGATTTGTGCAGTGGAGGAGAGATTACTTGAATCTACCATCAGCTACAAGTCCAGTGTTTCGTTCAGCTGAAATCCCTGTTCCAGTTTTCATTCAAATCTCTTGAAGATTTGGATCATGATGAAGAAGAACTCAGTGACAGCAATTTTGGAGATTTTGAAATTGATGATAACTCAGTTCATAAGGCATTTGATCAGCTTGAGTTGAATGATTTGGCAGGAGATTTGGGACTATCAAAAAAGGTTTCAGAACTCCTAGCATCAAGACTGAATGAGACAAGGAATGAAGCTATCCTTTCAATCCAGAGAAAGTGGATCTCTGCAGTACTTTCAAAGTGACAGTAGGTTTGTGTATTGTCATAGCATACAAGGTATGGAGAGAAATTGAGAATTTCAAATGTTCATTGATTGCTCAAAATGGAGCCTAAAGTGTGTGTCCTCTTCTTCAATGGTAATTTATATGGTGTAGTCTCATTTGGGCATTCAATTTGTCTTTATGAAGAATATGAAGACATAAAGATTAATTGAGTTATCACAAACTATGTTCACCTTAAAATGATATGCTTCTTTCTTGGTCCGCATCAGAGATAAAATAAGTATCCCTCCTTTCTGCGCATACGAGACAGAAAATCCCGAGAGAACCATTAGATAAAGAGGAACTAAACTCCAAGATCTGACCTCAAAACTGATAATCCCAACAGTTAACATGAACCACTTGTTAACAAAGAAAATCATATTCCCCCTACTGTCAATGAAATTGGGTCTCATGAAGCAATTTGTTTTAGTATTGCCAACTGAAAGCAACTGTTTCAAGTAACTGGCCTGTCAATTAAAAAATATCAAGGCCAGTATGTTTGATGGTTCTCAGATTTGGCAACTTATCAAAGATGAATATTCCATTGGGAGAAAGTCAAAATTCAAACAAAATACTTGGTTATCTTTCAAAGATCTTGTTAAGATATTTCTTTGAAATACATAAGCAAAGAATTACATCAATTTTGTTAAGAAACTATTAAAGATCAACCAAACATTCTGTTACAGTATCACCATTGTAGTGTATTTTCTACATAGCCATCTTACTTACTTCCCCAAAAAACTCGATGAGGTCATCAATGGGAAGGTGAATGATTTCACCAAGATTTAAAGCTCATGAAGGAATGGTATCAGCGAATATGGGATGTAAATATAATGGCTGACTATTTTTCAAGCATAAAGCAAAATTTTCCATAAATTAAACACTCTAAGAAAAGTTGTAAGCATAAATGTTTACCTTAACTACTTACATAAAATTTAACTTAGAGTAGCAATATCTTTTGTATGAACAAAGTAAATTTGTACCGAAATTAATCCTGCAAAGTTCAATTATTTTCCATTCTATGTAAATTTTTAAAACATTCTATTAAATAAGCATAAAATTTGTTATATATATATATATATATATTTATTAATGATTATATATTTGCCCACAGTTACATGGTTTCAAGTATTCCAGTCTAATACAAATTATTTCAAACAAAGTATTTGACCCATATATGGGATCATAACAGATACTATGACTTCAGGTCAAAGAGGACCTGGGAGTAATGACTACAAAGGAGTACTCCACATTCCCCAGAGCTACAGAATTGGTGCTTCACCTCCAGATTCAGTTTAATTTCATACCAGGACACTCTTTTTGGTGTGTCTTACCTTCTTTGCAGGGGATGCAGTTGGTGTATTCTTGGCTCTTCAAACAGGACAAATTAATATTTTAGATTCACACACACACACACACACACACACACATATATATATATATAGTCATCCACAGACAGACTATTTCATTGTATTACAACTCTTTAGTGTGTCTAGACATGCAAGATGATTCAAGCTGGGATTGAAACCTGGTTGATTTTACGTCAGTCAGATATCTTACCCTTGAGTATCATCATCTCAGTGTAAGCGAAGGAGTTTTTTTTAGGTCTATATTCACATATACACTCATTGGCTACCAGACCGCTCAATTCATAAGAAGAGCTTTCCATGTACAATTCCTATATATATATATATATATATATATATATATAATCCTCATGTCATGCTGCTAGCATGGATTTCCCTAACTCTCTATTGCCATTCATCTCTATCATCCATCACTTCTGGCTGGTCCTCCAGTTTACATCCTGTGTCTGCACAGAGCTATTGTAGATAGGTTCTAGTTGGTCATCCAATACTTTCACGACTGTGTGAAGGGGTCCATGGGAGAGTATCGCTTATGAGTTCGCCCTTACTTCTCCACTGTCCTGGATGTCTTTTCCATCTTATTTGGATAGTTTTAGAGATGGGGGGTAGATGGCCATACAGCTGCTGCTTTGTGGGATGTTGCTTCCAGGATTTGTTCAATATGACTTGTAGCATTCTTGTGCAATTCCTGTCTAACTTTTTCTCTCTATGCTCAGTTAGCATCCATGTGGTTCATCCATATGGTAGAATCGACACAACCCCTGCTTAGAAAAAATTGTGTTTTATTTGATTGGATTAATTTGATTTCCATATGATCGATAGCCTATCAGTAGCAGTCCATGCCTTCCCTAGTTGCCTTTTGATGTCATTTTCAGTTGATGAGATGCTTCTTCCTAAGTGGTTGGACTTATCCTATAATTTAAGAGAGTCACCATTTAGTATGGAGATGTCTCCATTTTGATTAAAACGCATATAAACCATTTTGTCTGCATTGACATGGAGGCCAATGCAACCTGCTGCCTGCTCAAGACTACGCAGCAGGGATTCAACTTGGACAGGTGTATTTGCCAGAAGCACTATGTCATCTATATAATCTATGTCTGTTATAGTTTGTGCAGGTTATTGTCTGTTTCTTGCTTTTTTTATTGTAAAACCATATTCTTTCATTAGATAATCTGCCTAGACTACATACTTAGAACATTTATATATATATATATATATATATATATATATATAGTAATTATTCCTTAAAGTACATTTAAGATATGTATATAAGTTTGTGTGTGTTGATAATATCCTTGTAAAGTTTAAAACAATAAATATTTTGGAAATGGTAATGATCAAGTTCCTTAGAGTAGTGATTACCTGGAAGGCTTGTTTATTAACCATTTTTATGGTTAATTGCTCAGTAGTATATGTGCTGTAAAATATATTTCATATTTCTTCTGAATAACATCTTAGCTTTCTTTTCATAAACATTCAAATTTAAACTTTTCTGATCTTTTCTGTTTTCAAAGTGAATTCGATTATAACCAAAGTGTAAATGAAATTTGCAAAACCGGCTCATTGGTCTTGTTGGTAGAGTGTTCGCCAATGGCCCAGGAGATCTGGGTTCAATCCCAGGTCGAGCCATATCAAAGACTTAAAAAATGGTACTCGATACCTCCTTGCTTAACACTCAGCACACAGGTATGTATCAAGGGTAAAGTGGAGCAATCCAGAGGAAGGAGTAGCACCCTCCCCTACACCTCGTTGTAGTAGCTATTGAAAAGGGAGCCTTCAGGTTGCCCTCGACTGCAGTCACCAACTTTACATTACTTTACTTTATTCTTGGTAAAATATTTTTTAAATTTTATTTTGTAATATTACTGTTAATAGACATTTGTTACTAAATAAGCACATTCATTTCCTAACTTAATGTGTATATATATATATATATATATATATATATATATGATAGAATTTTATGTTTTTGGCAAATGTCCAATGTTTGTATGTATCAAGAAAATAGATATATTTATCATTTTAGCGATATTTTAGTGTTCAAAGACGATAAAATCCAAAAGTGTGCCAAGAACTATATTTTGTCAAGAAAAGACTTTAAAACAATTTAACCCCAAGTGAGAGGCTGAGATACAGTTTACAAAACGCAACCTGAAAAACGAGAGAGATGAAATTGATCAAAACTTACCACCACATGAAAGAAAAGGCAGTAAGAGACACTATGTCCTCTGCTGTCACCCATCTCTAAAAAAAATGTTGGCAACTCATAAGAAAAATTTTTAAAATTACCATGGATTAAGAACTCTAGCAGCAAAATGGCTGTTGGTTTAGATGGTGGTGCATTAAACTTAAAAAAGAAATCCTATTCAAAACCCTTTACATTCAACTAAATATTCTATCTTTTTGAGGTCAATGAAATTAAAATAGAAATATTAGACATAGCAAGATTGATCTGAAATACAATATTTGTGGGCATTATTCCAGACAGAAAATAACAATAGTTCTGAAATCTTCAAGATGATTAGTGGCTTTTCTGATAGGTTACTGGAGTTGGAGTTATTGAGTTCAATATCTAAAATGATATAATGATATGTAGTTTTATATCTTTTCTTGAGCCAGAGAAGCACCAATTATGTTTTAGAAATATACAAAACCCTTTATAATATTGTAAAATTATATAAAGCAATAAAGATATATAGCATCACCCATGTATAAATACCCCTCAAACAATTTTTAAGAAAATGTTAATTTCCTTCGAGATCAGCAATAAGTAAAAAGTAAAGTTGGCGACCATAGTCGAGGGTGACGCGAAGGCACCCTTTTCGATAGCTACTACACCAAGGTGTAGGGGAGGGCGCTACTCCTTCCCTCGATTGCTCCACTTTACCCTTGATCCGTACCTTATAATGCTGAGTGTTAAGCAAGGAGGCATCAAGTACCATTTTTTGAGTCTTTGGTATGACTCGACCTGGGATTGAACCCAGGTCTCCCGGGCCATTGGCGAACACTCTAACCGCTTTATTAGATATTATTTATAATCAAACTCTGCAGCATTGAAGCTGGGACCAAAAATAAGTTCATATATAAGTATATATTCATGCAATTACATTTTAGGTTACAGAGAATTTAAAGTTTTATTTTTGGTTTCCAGTGTCTTTGTATTGTAGAATTTGGTAATAAATAATACCTAATAATATTTGTTTTTATTGTATAATGCTCCATTAGAAATAATAAAATCCTGTTATTTTAGGTTAAGAAGAAAATTAACTTATTAAAAAAAATTTTTGTGGTGTACTTATTTATAAATGATCCATTAAAAGCAGACTTTATAAGTCTTGTTATCTTTCATTCGACATGTTAAATTCAATTTTTTGTTTTTTGCTTGTCTATTTTACTGTGGTTATCTTCTTTTTTTTTTCTAGAAATTGTCTTAGCTTAGTATAACATAAGGCTAAATGATAAGGGATATAAAGAGAGAGAAGATTATGCTGAAACAATCTTCTAAGTAATAAAGGTCTGCTTGCCTTGAAAATCTGTATTCAAAACTTCATCTATTTTTGATATTTTTAAGCTTTGTTTTTTATGGAACAAGCCAGTTTTGTTGTGCATGCTGTGAGAACTGAAATCACTATAATAGTACTAAACACTGATCTACATCAAGGTGCCCTATTGTTATTTACGAAATTCAACTCAATCTGACCTTTTAGATAGTGACAGGAAAATTCCTTTGATATGCTGCATAAGTTGTATGGGTGGTGTGACAAGATGTGCGCCTGTTTTCTAGTGTAAACAGGATGATGCCCTAGCGGAAATGCCACATGGGTTGCCTAACAGGATGTCCACTTAGTTCCTAAGGTAAACAGGACACAGGTGTTCTTCAGCGGAAGTGCTACATGGGTTGTGTGGGTGATATCCAAGACAAGAGGCATGTCTATGTACAGCGCATAGGTGGAAGGTGTGGTCACGGGGATTGCATGGGTGTCCTGAAAATCATATAAACCTGGAAAGAATTTCGGCTCAAACAGAATGAAGCAGAAAGGCAAAGAGGCTTCACAGAAAAACCACACTGTTGCCATCTCCAACTTACTCTTACTCTACCTATACATACATTTTAGTTAAAGAATAAAAACAAAAGAAGCAGATTATATTTTTATACATCAGCATTTTTGTTGCGCTTCTATGTATACAACTGACCCATGGCCAAAGTACTAGGGCACTAGGTGAGACTCAACCTTACTTTACTTGATAATTGATTGACAAGTTAAGTTTGTTTAACCTCACACTTTGGTATTTACTCTATATTTGATTATTGTATTGACTGTGAATATTATGGGAGTGTTTATGAAAAATCAATGAATTAAGATGTCTGCTGAGTTAAAAGTTTGGGAAACCCTACCTTAAAAGTGGAAGCACATTTGGAACTTTTCCATGTAAATATAGTGTGTTGGCATTCTTCCTGAAATGACCCAAATGCAGAACTGGTTCAAAAGTGTGACTTTTATGTAAAATCCAAATAAAAAAATGCATTAAAGATTACTTCCTCTAAAAGTTCCAACTGTTTTATCCATCTGAATTTCTGTACTTTTTTTTTTAATCCTGAAAATCTGTATGTGATTTTGCAAGAACAATTTTAAATTTTGGTTCAGTTTTTGATTATCATTCTATTCAATAAAAAGAAAATGATTCTGCTTGAATTTGCCTTTTTGTTTTAAGATGTAAAACATGTTTACTGAAAAGTAGATAATATATTGTGAATTGAATTACCACGACCAGAAAATCCGGCAAACACTTGGATGCAACATACGGAAACACTGGACAGCTGTTTCAACCTTATTTGGTCTTATCAGCTGTGTATACCGTGATCTCCCCCACTGGAGATCGAACCACTGACTACAGAATGCAGAATCAAAACTCTACCAGTCCACATCGCACACAAATGATGTCAAATCAAATTGTTTTAGTAATTGCACAGCCAATTAACCTGATTTGGACTGGTGGCTGAGTGGTAGCGTTTTGGTTCTACATTCTGTGGTCGCTGGTTTGTTCTCCAGTGGGGAGATCATGATATACACTGCTGATGAGACCTAATAAGATTGAAACAGCTGTCCAGTGTTTCCATATGTCGCACGCAAGTATTCACTGGGTTTTCTGGTTGTGGTAATTCAATTCACAATATAATTCCTCTACTTAAAAAAGAAAATGTATATAGATGAAATAGAAAACCACTTGAATCATTTCATATTCACTGGAGTGAAGTAAAGAATACTCTCCAAGTTTTTCTTTGTAAACAAGTGCAATATATTTAATGATTGTAGTTTTAGAATGCTCCAGCTTTTCTTTATATATTCCATTTCAAACAAACATATACACCGGCATGTTTTGGAGTGTTTAGAGTTTGAGTAGATTTTTGTCAAGGAAAAAATATTTCATCAATAGGTTTTATTTATCTTTACTGTTTGTATTTCTATCAAACTATGTCTACAAGTTCATCTGAATGAAGGTAGGATTAAAAAGTTTGGTTTAGATTTGTCAATTGCTTATATTTCTTCTATTCATTGGTTACTAAAAGATATAAGAGAGTCAGAAGTATTTTTTTCATTATTGATATGTAATCTGATTCTATAATCTTCATCATCTCTGACATCTGATCACCTGTCCAAAAAGTTTATCTGACTTATAGAGGTCAAATCGTAGAACTTGGCTGTTTAGTTGAATTTTGAAGTATTTTACCTATAAAAATGAAATTTCTATTCATGAAAAAAATAGTAGTTGTAGTTATTAATGTTTTGTGGTGGTAGTCGTTGTAATAAAAATAATGTAGGTTTTGGTTACTCATGTGATTGGAAATTTGTTCACCATTCCCACATTTATATTGTACAAATTTACACATGTATTAAAACAATTATTAGTTATTTGAGTAGACATTACATGATTCTTTTACACACCACTGCACAATGGGATCGAAGGCTGAAGTGCTTATCTAATCAGGTGTGAATATGTTATGGTCCAATTATATCTTGAATGATGAAAAATAAATTCAGGCAGGGTAAGTGTGCATGCACACAAGAATGAACAAAGGAAAGATGAATTACAGACTTTGCTTGAGTGAGAAAGCTTACATCATGCATCAATGATCTGATGGTCTTATATATATATATATATATATATATAAACTGTATCATTTGACTCACCAGGTTAATATTTTAAGGCATGTATAAAACTGAATGGTTGTAAAGCATTTGAATATAAATAATGTATAATAATTTATTCCTCCTCAGTAATTTAGAATTTTTCTCTTTCTCTCTCACTCTCTCTGTTTTTATGTGTATATATATATATATATATATGTGTGTGTGTGTGTGGTGTCATTTACTAAGCTTAGCTTTCGTTCATTGTAACACAAAGACAGAAGTACGGAGCACCCAATAAAATTTGAACTCACAATGGTTCTCTAATCTACCTTGTTCACCATAATACCACATGAGGTACCCTGTGTATGTATGAGTACAACATGGACTGAAATCCAGCAATATGAGAAAAAAGACTGAAAATCAGAGTGATATGTTTCACCAATGGTCTGGTGACATCAGAATGAAAATGAATTCATAGCCAAAAGTGAATTATACAGTTCAAGGAAGAGAAGCATGACATCTTTTTTCCTGATAAAATTATTAGAAAAAGACAAAAAGAAAATTTAATCAAGCAGAACTGGGCCATTGACCTAATGAGTAGTGTTCACCAATGATCTGGGAGACCAGGGTTCAATCCCCGGTCAAATCATGCCAAAAACTCAAAAAATGGTACTTGATGCCATTTTGCTTAACACTCAGCATTATAAGGTAAGGATCAAGGGTAAAGTGGAGCAATCCAGGGAATGGAGTTGCGCCCTCCCCTACACCTCGATGTTATAGCTTTTGAAAAGGGTGCCTTCGGGTCACCTTCGACTAAGGTCACCAGCTTTACTTTACTTACATAAATTATCATGTTTCTCTCCCTTTATACTAAAATATATGTATGTATATTTATGGATATATATATATATATATATATTTATAGAAACTTTGATTTAAGTCACTGTCAAAGCATACAGAATGAAAATCAGTTTGATAAGCATTCTTATACATTATTTGATTAGTCAAAACAAGTGGTGATATTTCAATGGGGCTGGAGTATGGATGACGCCATGCCCAGAAGAGATGCTCCTGAGAATTTGAGGATTTTGAAAAGACAGTTGAGTTTTCTGCCGTTGAGGCATGTGGTTGAGTTTTTTTTTTTATCTCTACCAGCAGAGATCTTAAACACCACAAGATGTACCACACATGGGGGTGGGGTCAGCATAGTATGGATAGTATAGCCTTTTAAGAATTGTGCCCCTCTCCTTGTGTCGAAGGACCAGAGCCAGAAATTAATAAACCCGTTTGTATCTGAAACGACAGACTCCGCCTGTATTTGTATTGTTATTACTGATGTCATTATGGCTATACAACTCAGCAACAACAGCTACTACTACTACTACTATTATTCTCTTTTAAGAGTTTTTCACACCAGTGTTAGCTGATGGTTTCTCACTGGAGTTTGAGTGACAGCAAGTCTCCTTAAGCCGCCAGGACTTTTCTCAGTATTTTGTCTGATCTTAATAACGCTGTAGTCTGGATGGTCTCTTCTTGTTCTCTTATTTCCAAGTTTTCCAGTCCTTTTACCAATCTTTTGTGGATTATTCCAAGTGTACCAATTACAATTGGTATTACTGTCACCTTCATGTTCCATAGTTTTTTTTTAGTTTTCTGGCAAGGTCTAGATATTTATCGCTCTTTTCGTTTCCTTTTTATTATCATCATTATACTCATTGTGAGTTTTTCATACCAGCTCTAACTGATGGTTTTTCATTGGAGCCTGAGTGACTGCAAGTTTCCTTGGATCTCCAGGACTCTTCCAAGTATCCTAGCTGATACACTTCAATTCTATCTATAATCTCCAGTTAATTATTGTCATATAAAAAATGTATATAAGCTTGTATGTGAGTGAGAAAGAGAGGCTCTATATAAATGCATTTAAGGATAATAAAGAATATGATTGTTCAAAGTTTAAAAAAATATAAGTGCTGTCTGATGATTGTGTAACCATATGAAACTCAAGTTTGAGTGGAAAGAGTGCAATATTATGAATTTATATATATGCGCACACAGGCAGGCATGTATAATGTTTCCATATGCATAAAGTTGAAAGGTGCTTTTGGATACTCTCTCTCTAATTTATTTTATGTTCATATATGTTGGTGCATTTGCACATATCCAAATATTACATCTGCATATGTATTATATATCTATTGATAAATATGCATTCGTTCATAGCATAAGCAAATTTCTGCTTTGATTGCTCTCCCACTCCATCCATTACATCCAATAAGTTATGAATTCCCCAGGAAGTGCAGTCTATAAATAAGCTACCATGATTTGCCATTAATACAATAAAGGCTATTTTCCTAATTGCCAAGTCAGAACATGATATTTTCTACTTTCTATTACTTTTTCATTTCTTATATTTGACTTAATCAAGAGGTGAATAGGTGAATGTGTTGCTCAATTTGCGATACCATGCTATTGACTGTACACTGAAGAGCTTTTCCACATGTTAACATTTTTTTTTTTTACTTGGGTACTGTAAATAAAATTTGCTCAAAAGAGCAGTTTCCATAATGTTGGTTGTCTTGTGTGGATTTTATTTAATCTAAGCTTGAATACCTGTTTTTCCAAGTGTCATAGAAAGATTAAGAAGTTCATGTTTTAGCTGCAAAACTTGTTTCTTCAAATAAATTTCTATGTTTCCCATGACTGTTTATTTAAACAATTATAGATGATATGAACTAAGTCTCTTAAAGAGGTATGAATCCACCTGTTTTCCTTTCTATAATGGGTGAATAGTGGGGAAGACTAGGCTCTGTAACCTTGGTATGGCAAGGAAAAAAATGGTTTTGTTTCACATCCTGCTCATGCTGACGGGTTTGGACAAATACATAAGTCTTACAATTTAATTTTATATTCAATAATATGGTGGTGAATATTAACTGAAAAATGATATTTTCTGTTTTTAGAGAAAATAGCCTTTGACATATCTCTTGGTTTTATATTTTTGAGTATACTTTTTGAGTTCCCAAAACTATAAAAGTTCCTTCTGCTTCAATGAAATCTTTGTTTTTTAATATAGAAAATACCCCACACAAATATCTCACAGAGAAATCAATATTAATACATACTGAATTTGAAACACAATGATTTGTTAAAATTTTATTCAATGTTTTATGAACTCTATCTTTAATCTTGCAAAGAGATTAGAGTCTAAAAATTTTCTTCAACTTTTTCAGGACTATATGCTTTCAATTATTCATTATATATTCTAGAATTAAAATTTATGGCAAATTCCCTGAGAAATATTTGTCGAATTGTATTATAGATAGCTCTTCTAGGCTATATATTTTTCAGAAGTTTATCAGTATTTAATGTAGACCAGTCTTTAGTATTTCACTTCTGAGGCCTTGTACCAGACTTAGCTAAGCTTAATAAGTACCAAGAAAGGGAAATTTGACTTAAAGTTATAGAACATTCTGTTTAGTAGAAATATGAAATTTTCAGTGTAGCTTGTTTGACAGCTGAAAGGCTTCCTACTGTCAGTTTATTGCTATATTATAATATATAACATTATGAATTTGGGAAATATACAGTTACTTCAGCCACCAAACAGGTTGTTGCTATATAAACTGATAGATATTTGTTAGACCATTCAAGTATGACAAGCATTTGATGAAAGTGAGTGTATAAGGTTGAAAAAAGGATAAAAACAGAAGGAGAATATTAGTCATAATAAAATAATGAATCATTCTTATGTTTTACACTTACAAACAAGTTTGGACCAGTTTAGGGTCAGGGGTGCTAAAAAGTTAAAGAGTCATAAAAAGATATTTTTATAGGAATAAATACAATTTTAAATATTAATGATTTTGTTTTTGTATTTTTGATTATTAACCCCATACCTCTTTATCATCTGTCTAGACAACGTGCTTAGAACGTCTATAGATAAAATGAAAGACAACGGTTTCAAGCTGACAAAGGAAAGAAGCAGAAGATACCCTGCACAAACAATTACCGACACCGACTATACCGATGACATAGCGCTTCTGACAAATACACCCACCCAAGCCAAAACCCTACTTCATAGTCTGGAATGTGCAGCTGCTGGTTTAGACCTTCATGTCAATGCAGACAAGACGGAATACATGTGCTTTAATGAAAGAGGCAACATCTCCACCCTAAATGGTAGTTTTCTGAAACTTATGGACAAATTCACCTACCTAGGAAGAAGTGTCTCATCAACTGAGACAGACATCAGCACCCAACTAGCAAAGGTATGGACAGCTATTGATAGGCTATTGGAAGTCAGACCTGACTGATAAAATAAAATGCAGTTTTTTCCAAGCAGTAGTCGTGTCAGTACTTGCTTATATGGATGCACTACATGGACGCTAACTAAACATGTGGAGAAAAAGCTTGACAGCAATTACACAAGAATGCTGCGAGCTGTATTGAACAAATCCTGGAGGCAGAATCCCACAAAGCAGCTGCTGTACAGCCACCTACCACGAATCACAAAAACTATCCAGGTTAGATGAACCAGACATGTGGGACACTGCTGGAGAAGAAGGGACAAACTCAAAAGTGGCATACTCCAGTGGACCCCTTCACATGGACGAGCAAAGGCAGGATGACCAGCTAGAACCTATATACAACAGCTCTCTGCTGATATAGGATGTACCCTTGAAGACCTACCAGGAATGATGGATGATAGAGAAGGATTGTGGGAGAGGGTCAGGGAGATCCATGCTGGTGGTGTGACATGATGATGATGATTTTTGACTGCTTTGCTCTTTTTGTAATTGCACCCTTTACTCCACCAGTACGAAAATCTACCTTGTCTGGTTTTAAGCACAAACTAGGCATGTATCATAATATACACCTAACTCTTTACATCCAACAAATTCATTGAAACTTTGGATCATGTGACTATATATCTTTGCCGTTAAAAGTAATGTTTTTTTTTAATATACTTTCACTTATTGTTCTTTTCTGTTCCATCTGTGAGTGATTTAAAAGCAGAGAATTCTTTTTACTGATGTAATTTATATGGGGAATAATGTACGACAAATTAGACAGTACCTAGCAGCAGCAGTCTGTTTGGATATAATGTTCCTTTCCAGGAACACAATAGTAACATAGGATTTAGATATTTACCAAACATAGTCTGACATAAGGCTAAATATAAAGAAAGGAAGGTAAGAAGATTGTGCTATACCAATCTTTCCAGTGAAGAGAGCCTGCATGTCTTGAAATACAGCATTAGAAATTCCTGTTTTATTGGTAAGTGTTAAGTATAACTTAAGGCCAAATAGAAATGAGAGGTTGAAGAATATGTAGCACCAGTTTTCTGAGGTGAGCCTGTCTGACTGTATCTTTATCATCATTGGTAGTAGTATTAGTAGTAGTAGTAGTCGTAGTAGTTGCTAAATTTATGGAAATTACACTGTTTCATTTAAAACAAATGACAAGATTATTGCTTTATAACAGGAGGGCAGATAATGTTACCATTTATACAAAATGGCAGTTGAGGTTGTTGAGTTCTGTCACCTCTTGTTATATCAAAAGAAACAACAAATGAGTTGATGAAGATATTGATAGTTTTCAATTTGGAAGTTTTATTAACAGCTTGAGACAAAAGGAACCCTTGTGCTGTAAGTTGCAGGAAGAAGAAAAAACTGTTCTAAATAGCTGTGCAGGAATTTAGCAGTCAGCCAGAAGTTTCGAGGTCCCTTTGATTTTAGAGGAAGAAATATTTGGTAAGGAAGGGTCTCCAAAAGGAAGCAGAGGAACAATGTTGAATGTGCTCTTTTGTGTTGAGATGTCCATGTGTCTGCTGCCGGAATTGGCTGAGATAGAGCGAGAGTGAGAGAATGTCCTCTCTCGTGTTAGCTGGTCTGTCTTGCTGCTAGCAAGTAGAGAGTGAAAAGAGATCGAGGGAGCAGTGCCCAGCTTTTTTATATTGCCTGGGGTAGGTGACCTGGGCAGAATGGCATCAGTCATTCTCAGTGAATGAAAATATGAGTTCGGGACCAAAACAGTCAATATATTCCTGCACTAGACAATAATATTAAATTCTTTCTGCTACAGTTTTATTTATAAGTTTGCCATGTACACAAATAATATATAAGATACTTATTTGTATACATACAATACATATACAATAGAGCAAAATAATCAAATAAATTAGACAACTGAAAATTATACCTTACTCATTTCTAACTTCATAAAAAAACAGTTTGTTTTTTTTTCATTTACTGTTTCCCAACCTTTTACTTTTAACTTGTTGTGACCCTAAAGGTGTGAGAGTCAAGTGTACACTCTCATACCTCCTCATCTTGAATTTGTTCAACTGTTGGAGTTCAAAATAGGAATTTTTACCATGTGTTAATTGATAAACCAAAAGCCAGAAATGCTTTTTGACAATGATGAATGGAAATCACTCATACCATTTAAATAAATCCAAAACTGCCAGGAGAAATTCAGAGTGTACTGACTGAAACATTGTAAATAAAAACATTATAGATGAGAGAAATAGTCCAATTAAAAAAAAGTATATATAAATAAATTTAAAAAAAAACCCAATGTCGCAAAATTCAGACAAGAAGTGTATCAATATATAGATAACTACTACTACTACCATCACCATCATCTTTGATTTTCTTTTTTCATAATCTTTGCAAGGAAACCAGTTATGTCAGCAGTATGAATTTAACTTAAGTCCTGACTTTTAGCAGAGTAAAGCATACGTTGCTTAAAGCTAAGTATGGTATCTCATGAAATTACTTTTGATCTAAGGAATATGGTAGACTCAATCTCTGTACTGAAAATATAACTCCATATTTACTGACCGATAAGATGCATGCATGCATAAAACATAGTCTTGTTTTGCTGGGTAAATGTTATATTACTATGCATTGTGGATTGTTTGTTTGGTTTTATGGCATATCAACCTTTGTTGGTTATTTAATGCCAAATCCATTTTTATGTAAATAATCTGTTCTATTGAAAACAATTCAGTTTAGCATAAGTACACAGTTTAATTGTCAAAAACATTTCTATTTCAAACTATTCAAGCAGTTATATGTAATAATTCAGTTAAGTGTAAATACAGTTTTAATGTCAAAAAACAGTTCTATTAGAAAAAATTCAGTTAAGCATAAGCACGCAGTTTAAGTGTAAGTAAGGTTTAGTTGTCAAAAACGTTTCTATTTCAAGCTATTCGTTTACTCAATTCATTTTAGCATAAGAATGCTGTTAGTTCTATTTAACCCATAGATAGGGCCCTATCAGGTGCTATCACTCTGGGCCAGAGTGGACCTGGGAGCGATGGCAATGAAGGGGTACTCCACATTCCCCAAAGCTCCAGCATTGTTGGAACCTCACCATCAGATTGTTTAGTATCATATCCAGGACACTTGTTGGAGGGGGGCTTACCTCTCTGCAGAGGTGCAGTCAGTGTATTCTACAGCCCCAGCCGACTGGGCAATATGCATTGTGGATTTTATCTCTACAATTTGAACCTTTGGTGTTCAGACTTCCATTTATAATACCAGCATATTAAACTCACTTTAATGTTTAAAATAATAGTGTTCCATTAAACCTTTTTTCCTATTTGGTTGAGAGGATTAGTTTTAATGGATTTCATCAATATAATAACAGGTTTACTAATCATCATGAGATATAAAAGATATGGCTGAAGTCTAGATGCCTGCTCATTGGCTCTGGCATGGAAGGGTGTTTTATTATTATTTATTTTGTTTTACCTAATAAGCACTTACAAACTAAGCTTGCAATAGGATTAATTTACATAAAAGGTCATGGGAAACTGAAGGTTAATTTTGTACTATTTTTGTATGTTGAATATTATTTGTAATGTACTTGATATATCTAATGTATGAAATCTAAATGCAAATGGAACTGTTATTATGGGACAGTGGTAGTAATTGTTAATTAATCATTGAGAGGTATGGTGTTTTATATTATCATGATTGGTATCAGGGCTTAGTACTAGCGTCATAATGGTCACATTGGTTTTTTTGTTTATGTTACCTCCGCTCACAATCAACTCTGCTCTTTTCTCCTTAGGTAGTAGAATTGATTACTGGTTTTGAATTCAAAGTTATCCATCTCCTAGATAATTTGTCCACCAAAGCTAGAGAGCCCAATCTACCCTACAATTTCAACCATTGTTTAAGAAAGAAGAGATGGATTCATGCTTTTTCCACTGCCAAGTGAATACAATCAGCTTTACCAGAATTTGAAATCAGCTTATCAGTTCCATTTTCTATGCTCACATCTTTGTTAAGACATTTATTAGCATGAAAATTGTCAAGCTACTTAAGTTCATTTCAAACTAATACCTTTGGAAAGGCACAAATCCACTTCTCCCTGTGCTCTGTCTTATTACAATATATTACAACCAATTATCTTGTTACTGGCATACTATAGTGGTTAAAAGGGAAGAGAATGCATGAGTATAGGCTTTAACAGACCACTCTCCCATAACTACCTCTCTCACCCAAATAGTTTCAGCAAAAAGTTTCTACTTTCTATTAATTAACCTCTATAGGAAACAATAAGATAAAAATGAAATGTGGTAATGAAAAGATTAAACAAACACAGTTTGTTAACTTTTTTTTAGTTGACTTGATCTTTTCATTTAGGTCAAAGGATAAATGAATTCTTTTTCTCCTAATGAAGCTAAAAAGCCACAAATACTTCTTTTTTTTTTTTGTTTTCAGTGAGTTGGCCAGTTTTACCTCGATTCATTTTGTAAAAATGTATCCTTCTCAACACCCCACTTCCCCCAATATACAATTTTCAATGAAATGGCTACTTTAAGATTTTTTTGATAAGTTTTTAACCTTTTTGATAAGTTTTTGACCTTTTTGCAATTTAAAAATTCAATTTCACTAGAAGAAAAAGTAAATTAAATCTGTTTTAACTTTTTTGTCAAAATAAATGATCCGTGTGAATTTTTGAGATGAGACTTGATGTGCAATATTTTATGTGTGATTTTTCAGACCGTTGTCTTCATCTTTATTCTTAGTTCTAACACAATGTTTCAGCTGCTGTATCCTCTGGACTTCCTCAGGTGTTCCTTATTTATTTGGGCATAGAAATGATTCAACCTGCAAAATCAACAGTCAAACTTCAAAAAGGATTTCCCAGGTTGAATCATTTCTATGCCCAGATAACAAGGGACACCTGAAGAAGGCTGGAGGATACAATGACTGAAACATTGTGTTACAACTAACAACAATAAAGATGAAGACAACAGCTCAAGAAATCACACAAAATAAAGGATGACTTGAATTTGAGAGGTGGTAGTCCATTATTATTGTTATGTAGAGAGTTTGAATCTTTGTCCCCCATGTTATTGTAATTATAATTTGAATTGTAATTTACAATGAAAAGGTCTATTTTACAAGATGTACAAAGATGTGTTAATAGAGGTATATTGCTAGCTAGTCTCACTAGGAATGAACAGTCACCAGGCCAACACCACAACTGTTTATATTCAAATGGAATAGTCTATTCTTATACAGAAGGGTTTCATTTATTCTCTACAACAATCATTCAGAATAAAATTTCACCTGATATTTAAAACAGAACTAATTAATGTAAATCAACATCTTATTCCATGGATTATGTGGACTAGTATCTTCATCCTTGTTGTTTTTAACACAGCATTATGTTGGTCTATTCTAGGATGGCCAAATTTTCACATTCCATGCATCAATTATACTCCTATTAATTCTTGTAAAAATATATATGTAAATATAGTTATCTTTTTTATAGGGTTCATATAAAAAGGAAATCAGTATTACTGCCTTAATAAAACCTTTGAGTTTATTTTGATTTTGCCTATATATCAATTTTATTTATCTATATATCATCTATTTATTTATTTATCTATATATCAATTTTATGAGTTAAATTCATTACTGACAGCAGCAGACAACTCTTCAAATTTGTTTGGTTTATAATCAATTCTGTTGCTGTAACTGCTGGTTACCATTCCAAAAAATTCTGGAAAATGTTTGTAGAATAATGATTGCCAGAAATTAATAATGCCAGAAACATTTGGGTTTGAAAGAAGATCATTGAATTTTATTTTCAATAATGAATTCAAGACTTCAAATATACACAGAAAATAAATGAACCAAAACTCCATAGAAGTGTCAATTATAAACTGATTGACAAAAATCACTGCAACATAATCTGCCATATCTAATTAGCCACTTTTCGTGTATTTATGGCTATCCCTATTCTATTCTCTAATCTTCTTAAAGTATGTGTTGAATAGTTTTTAATAGTCTTTTATTATTTTTAACAATACAAAAATTTTAGTATATTTCACAGCGGTTGAAGAATCAATTAGCTAAAATATTTTATTCAGAACAAAAGGAAAGATACCTGTGCCTGCAATCCCTAGAATAATAAAAACACTTACCTTAATTTATGGTCCTATTTACCAACCCCTCCGCTCGGGCAGTATATGACACAAGGTCAAATTTTTTAAGCGGAGTTTAACAGGTTTTAATTCAGAGTTTTCCTTCTCCTAGACTAGTTGCCTAACCAAGGCTGAAGAACCTAGTCTGCCCTACTATTTACCCATAGCTGGAGGGAGATAAGGGGATTCATACCTTTCCCAAGGGTATTTGCCTGAAAGTGAACGTAATAACGCGACTGGAGTACGAACTCGCGTACTACGATTCCGCAGTCCATCGCTTTAACCAGTACACCACGAGGACATCCCAAAACCTTAATTTATGGTAGATATCCTATCTCATGAGCCTGTTTGTTAGTGTAGTGAATCTGATCTTCACTGTGTCTTTGTGCAAAACTAAGCTAAACTTAATAAATAATTGAATAATGACAATACTTCATCTCAAAACACGAGACTACAGAAATAAAGTTATGCTTGTTGGAAACCCAAAAAAGATCCTTGGATCAGACTCGATTGTAATCAGTAGATAGCATGAACACCCGTTTCTTCCCGTTAAGTCAATATTGATGTTCAGAACTTTACTATTGAAATAGCTTAAACACTCCTTCAACAATCATACCCCTACGAACCTCACACTTCATTTGCTTCGTACAAACACTTTTACACTTGATGTGATTGATTTTATAACTATGAACTGCTTTAACACTTTTTGTTTGTTGGATGTCAAGAAACTTGATGAGAAGATCATTGGGGATTCAAAGAAATAAGATAGATGGTTTGGTTTGTTGGGTTTTATGGCATATCAACCTTTGTAGGTTATTTAACACCAAATCCATTTTTATGTAAATAATCTGTTCTATTGAAAACAATTCAGTTTAGCATAAGTACACAGTTTAATTGTCAAAAATATTTCCATTTAAAACTATTCAAGCAGTTATATGTAACAATTCGGTTAAGTGTAAATACAGTTTTAATGTCGAAAAAACAGTTCTATTTGAAATAATTCAGTTAAGCATAAGCATGCAGTTTAAATGTAAGTACGGTTTAATTGTCAAAAACATTTCTATTTTAAGCTATTCAGTTTACTCAAACAATTCAGTTTAGCATAAGTATGCTGTTCTATTTAACCCATTGATAGGACCCTTATCAGGTGCTACCACTCCAGGCCAGAGTGGAGCTGGGAGCAATGGCAATGAAAGGGTACTCCGCATTCCCCAAAGTTCGAGCATTGCTAGAACCTCACCATCAGATTGTTTAGTATCATATCTAGGACACTCGTTGGGGGAGGGGTCTTACCCCTCTGCAGAGAAGCAGTCGGTGTATTCTACAGCCCCAGCTGACTGGGCAAAAATAAGATAGAGCTCAGATTCTTGACTGTTTTAGCTAGCTGTTGAGCTTATCATATCTTTGAGTATTATATATCTTAAAACAAATCTCTCAAAACTCTAATTAGAATTTTTCTCTTATATAAAATTCATTAGGTATTTAGGATGTAACTTCTGTCTGAAATGAAATGATTAGTCACAGTTATAACTAGCTGAAAACCTGCCCTACACGCAATATTTTAAGTAATATAAATTGATCATTAATTCATCTGTTCCACTTTTTATTACAGTGACCTAACTCTGAAGTATATTTTTCTGAAGATTTACAGGTTAATTAATGTTGTTCCTCTAATAGCCTTTGCTTAAACTACAAATATAAACACAAGACAATCTTTGTTTTGATTTTCCACTGCCCCACCAAAAAAAGGATCAGAGGAAAAGTTGTAACTTTGATTTTTGGCTAGAAAATTTTTCACTCGGTGTCTACATCGTATGAGAATAAGATAAAGGTTAGTGTCCAGTTTTGCATTATAATTACATTAATTAAATTACCATGACCAGAAAATCAAGCAAACACCCACATGCGACATACAGAACACTGAACAGCTGGGTCTCATCAGTAGTGCATACCATAATCTCCACCACTAGAGATTGAACCAGCAAGTTCGATTTCTACATTCTGGTGTTGCTGGTTCAATCTCTAGTGGTGGAGATTACGGTATTCACTACTGATGAGACCCAATAAGGTCGAAACAGCTGTTCAGTGTTCTGTATGTCACATGTGGGTGTTTGCTTGATTTTCTGGTCATAGTGATTTAATCAATATAATGTCAA
The DNA here is from genome assembly GCA_963585895.1 of Sepioteuthis lessoniana. NCBI lineage: Eukaryota > Metazoa > Mollusca > Cephalopoda > Myopsida > Loliginidae > Sepioteuthis > Sepioteuthis lessoniana. The sequence continues at coordinate 10,452,449 of OY757920.1, forward strand.
TTTCTCTAATTATATAAGATATAATTACATTGTAAATTAAAACACTTGCTAAAAACTTAAATTGTTTTTGAATTTTCAAACATTTTTATGATAAAAAGATGCATCAGTGTTTTGTACTCTCTTTAGTTCTAGTTCTAGCTATATTTAAGTTATAAATTAACAGACGGACAAAAATCTTTTGGTGAAACAGTAAAAGATAGACAAATTATTTAAACTAGTATCCTTATATTTGTTTTCATAATATCTCGGCTAACACATTATTTAGCCTCCCTCATTACTTGAAATTCAGAGATAAGTCATTGCCATTATTTTACAAATCAAGTAGACTAATCTCCTTATCCTTGAAGGTGAGGATATTGATTTATATTTGTAAAAAAATATAAAATTCTACCGGCACTTTTTGGAAAATTTTAAATTCAAAAGACCTGTTACATTTCATGTGCTACAAAGAAATGCTTTCCCTACTGAGCCAAATTTCCTCAAATAATAGAGAACAATAATTGTTCAGTATATTCTTCAGATTATTTTTAACACAATTTAGTTTGTATATTTTTCAGGTACGAGTATATATTGCACCCTTGATATATTTTTGTTACTCTTTTCATCTCCTCATCTTGAATATTCTAACAGAATCATGTGACTATATTTGAAGGTCTAATGAGTGAATGTGTGAGATAAGAATCCTAATGTCATGAGCTCAGGGCTAAAACTGATAACCTTTAAATAGCTTGACATAGAGAAGGCTTGACTATTAAATGATTCAGGAATTATTTCCAATTCATTAAAATGTACATCCTGTTTGTTTCTGCATCTATTTTTGGATGAACTTATATGTGCATCTTTTTTTTTTAATTTATAAACTTTTCATTGTTTTTGTTTTTTTGTTTGTACATTATTTTGACCTTGTTTCATTGTAGGATAATGTTCTGGTCTCTTGAAGACATATTCTACTAGCCCTGATTTTATTGTTTCACCTTAAATAATGTAGTTCTCCTCAACTAGAATATGACAGACAAACAGATTCATAAGACTGAGTGTTAAGTACTAATATAATATGACAAACAGACTCATAAGACTGAGTGGTAAGTGTTGACATATGACAGACAGATAGACTCATAAGTCTGAGTGTTAAGCGTTGATATATGACAGACAGATAGACTCATAAGACTGAGTGGTAAGTGTTGACATAAAATGACAGATGTATAGACTCATAAGGCTGAGAGTTAAGTGCTAATGTTATATTAACTTGTGAAAAAGAGAAGATTGGAAGAGCATAGTTTACATTTTTAATCAAGGAATCTCTTCTCTGATTTTTAACCTTACACAAGACCTGGCAATTTTAACCTTACACAAGACCTGGCAATTTTAACCTTACACAAGACCAAGCAATTTTAACCTTACACAAGACCAGGCAATTTTAACCTTACACAAGACCAGGCAATTTTAACCTTACACAAGACCAGGCAATTTTAACCTTACACAAGATTAGACAATTTTGAATTTGTTTTTGGCCCATTGATTTCTAACAAATATTGATGTATTCAAAATGTTCAAGCTGATGATCTTCAAATGATCTTGCATTGATCCCTTTTAAATGTGGCCTCAACTTCTAAAAATAGTTTTACTGAGTTTTTCTAAAAAAATTTTTTTAGTTTGGTGCTAAAAAATTAATTTTGTTTGTTTATGCATTGATTATTTGCTAAAATCGTATGTGCTACTTCTTTCAACTTACAGACTTTCTGTTATGGTTACAAGTCAATTAAAAGCAAAAGCAAAAATAACTGAACAATCAAAATAACAAAGATGTAATCACATTTCTTAATATTTCTGGTATTAAGAAATATCACTATGCCAATAAAAATGTACAAGATGTTTAAAACTTATCTATATTGAAGCTGTATTTACCTAGACAAATAAACAATGAATTATCATTAATTTTCTTTAAAACAGTCCTCTTGTTATGGTGCTGCACTTTCACAATCCTGTGTTTTACCAAATCCTTTGAACAAAAAGTATAAGTAAAGTAAAAGTAAAGTTGGTGACTGTAGACGAGGATGACCCAAAGGCTCCCTTTTCAGTAGCTACTACACTGAGGCATAGGGGAGGGTGCTACTCCTTTCCCTGGATTGCTCCACTTTACCCTTGATCCTTACCTTATAATGCTAAGTGTTAAGCAAGGCAGTATCCAGTACCATTTTTTAAGTCTTTGGTATGACTCGACCTGGGATTGAACCCTGGTCTCCCAGACCATTGACAAACACTCTACCCACTCGACGTCTTGATATTATATAAGATACTCAACTGGCTCATGTCTTTATTCAAATATAGAATACACCGACTGCATCTCTGCAGAGGAGTAAGACACCTCCCACCAACAAGTGTTGTGGATATGACAATAAACAATTTGATGGTGAGGTTCTAGTAATGCTGGAGTTTTGGGGAATACAGAGTACCCCTTCATTGCCATCACTCTCAGGTCCACTCTGGCCCAGAGTGGTAGCACCTGATAGGGTCCTATCCATGGGTCAAATAGAACTAAAATGCATACTTATGCTATTGATATTTAAACTGCATACCTATGCAGAACTGATTTGTTTGAAATTGGAACTGTTTTTGTGTGCTAAACTGAATTGTTTGAAATAGAACAGTTTTAACACTTAACTGTGTGTAAATAAAATCTATACTTATACCTAACTAAATTGGTTGAATTAGAACTGTTTGACTTGACTGAATAGTTTGAAACAGAAATGATTTTGACAACCTGTGTACTCAGGATAAATTGTTTGCAATAGAACTGATTATTTGTATAAAAATGGATTTGGCATTCAATAACTTACAAAGGTTGATATGCCGTAAAACCCAAACAACCAACCAACCTTCATTTAAATAGTGAATTTTTAGAGTTAAAAAATTAAAGATTCAGTCTTAGTACTTTTTGATAACACCTTGTACACTTTTATTAAAAAAAATATAAGTGTTGTATATATTTATATATACATCTACATAATAGCCAATCTCATTTATGTTCAAAGCTTTTGATACTCTCTGTAAAATATGTGCACTTTGCAGAAAAAAACTGCTATTCACAGATTGATAAATTGTTATTTTTAACTACCTACATAACTACACTTTCATTATTGCTATTCTCCTCCTAAAACAATTGATACTTATAAAATCAATCACACTCTACTTTATATGACTAATATTGATTCTTTTTGGATGAAAAAAAATCTTGATTTCTGCCACTCAATAATAACAAATAAAGTACAAAGACAAACTTTCAATAAATTAGTAATATAATTGCTACACTTAGTCTTAAGAAAGGATCAAATTTAGAGTGTCTGTTTTCAAAGTCATGGAAAGGGTAAGGATTAAAATATAAGTTGAGCAGAGGGAAATGCCAAAGCAAAAAAAAACAAAAGCAGGAATATTTTTTTCAAAAATCGTCATGTTTTTTGTGATAAGACTGAAAATTATAGAAAACCCTGAGTTATTATCAAGTTCATATAAATTCATAAATGATGAGACTAGAAATAAATTTATGATATCCTCATCTTTGTTGTTTTTATCATAACAGAAATATAAACGAATATATGAATCAATGCACCATTATAAAAACAAGATAAATATAAATACTAGTCTACATAATTTATGAAATAATAAAAATGATACATCTCAAAAGTTCAGACACTGATTTTAAACATTTTTTGAATAAAAGAAATAAATGACTTATCTTGTTCTTGAATTTCAAAAATGGATCTTTTCTTTATTATACAAATTCTTCTATAATTCTGCAGTCTGTTAGAAAAGATTTTTAATTCTTATATGTGATATATAAATATATTTGAAAACATTTCTTCCTAATACATTAATATCAACAGTACCTGTGCTTATGAATTTGTCAGGAAACCAGAGAAATAACAGCCAAAAAAATTGCCTATAAAAATGGCAAAGTAAAACAGAAAAATTATTTTCAATACATTTTTTTGTAAAAGGAGTGCATGGAGATTATATAATTTTGGTTTTAAAATGTATGTAGGAGAACAAAAAAGCTTTTCAGGCCAACCAAGAAGATAATGAGGGGGAGATGGTTAAAAAAAATTTAAATAATGAGTTAAGTTTGCTAAACGGTGGAATAAACATAACGCTCAGTTATTGTCTTTTTAGGCTAAGAACTTTTCAGTGCCCTTCATAAGACATTAAACTCCTAAAAACATAAAAATTATTTAATCAGGATTGTTCTCCCGAAAGATGAAGGTAATTACAAATATACGGTGTGTGGACTGTAGAGAAAATCTTTATTTAAGGAGGGAAAAACTATTTATATTAAGATTTAGCTCCCAGTCCCATTTCCCATGTGATTGAATTCCCCAACTTTGACATCTCTTGTTTATCTTTAATCCTCTGAAAGAATTTTCTCTTCACACTCTATTCATTGCCTTTTAATTCTGGTCACTCATGATGACTTTATTTTTATAATGTTTCATCTACTTTAATTCTTGCATTCATTTTTTTTTTTTTTTTTGCTTATATACAAGGGAATACTGAAAAGTTCTCAGGTCATCCAAGTAGAGGAATCATTCTTTGGTTTTTGTGGAATTTTTATTGATTTTTTTTTTTTAGATTTAAGTGTTAAAAATCTTGAAAGTGTATTGAATGACAGAATGAATTGCATGTACCTTTCATAGCTCTAGGATATTTACTCCCTAGTCAGGCTGAGAACTTTTCAGTATTACCTCATATTAATCAGGAGATAATATCACTTGAATTCATGATGCATTGATAATGATGATGTAAGAAAAAATTAATAAATAAAAACAAAAATAAATCTAAAATATAAAGAAAACTCTCTGCAACTTTTATTTGTTGACCAAATATTGATTACTGATAAATATATTTTTCAGAGTCACTTCCATTCTTTGTATTGACCATGTTTTGACCTATTTATTTTGCACGATGCCTTACATCATTTGGCAAGGATAAGAAAATAAATTAATTTAAGTTTTATGAAAATGAAATAAACAAATATAAGAAAAACCATAAAAGCTGATGAAAAATTTCTTCAAATACAACATTTTTAAAAAATTCCTCTGAAACAATCAATCATTATTCATTCATTCTATGATTTTAGATTTTCTTCTTGATTTTAATAAAATTCATTTAATTGCTGTTTTTCTGTTTTCTTATTACAGATAATGTGAATTGCTTAATTATATTCTTGGTAAAATTAAATTAAAAGTTTAATTTCAAGATTGACAAAATAATTCTTCACTTTGTTTCTTCTTCTTTCTTTCAGGTTTTATACCAAAAGATGCCACACATATCTTGGGAACAGGTCAGTGAAGAATTCTTTGTTTCTATATCTTGTTTTTGGGCAAGGTTTTCTTTGAACTTTGAAATTGCATAAAGAAAGTGCATTTATGCAGCAATACACTTGTTATATTTTTCTGCAACTTTGCCTCGGGGGAAAAATAATGCCTTAAAAATGTTCTTACACTAATGCCTTTCAGCTTATTTGTTTCAAATAAGCTCTGAAACTAAGGAGATGGGTCAACTTTGCATTTATATATAGCAAGCTAAAAGAAACACAGATTCAATTTCATAGTATCATTCTTTTGATGTTATTGTTTATTTTGAATGCAACTGTGGACCTTTTCAGTCCATGATTTTCTTACTAAATGTGTAACTGTTTAAGTCACATGGAAATGGCAGATTTTGGTGGGATCTTTTTTAATAATGATAATAATAATAATAGTAGTCAATAATTTCATAAAGAAACAAAGTTACTCAAATATGTTTTAAAATAAACAATATTCATTTAAGAAGAGTTGAAATATAAGCTCAATTGAGAGTGGAAATTGTTAGGAGAACTGAGTTATCCCCCTTCAATGAATTGCCTGTTTGGAGAAGATCAACTGTGGTGCTAGCTGTTGAATTTGCATTGACCAATCAACAGCCACCTTGAGGAAGGCAGTTAGAGAGATCTGCCTATTTAAGCTCAATGTTTTGAAGACAAGTGCGTTAACACTTGGATTGAGGAATCTATGACAGAAGGAACATTAGAAATCATTTAAGTAAAAATATTTGCAATTGCAAATGTGCATTCATTTCTTTTAGCACAAAGGTCAAAAGTGTACCTGAATTGAAAGTGCTGGTTGAATAGTAGTACCCACCTTAGGGAAATGGGAAGTAGTTTCCAGCCCATCCTAGAAAGGATTCTTCTTTACTGTTTTTTTTTTTAAATGTTAAAGAAACTTAAGAAATGAGGCACAATGACTAGAATAACAACCGTGATGGAAACAGTATTCTGTATTTAATAATGATAATTCCTCACCTCAGAAATTCAGACAAATATGCTAATGAATTCAAAGATTAGGAATATGAGATAGTTTTCATGTATACATTATATCAATTAGTTGTTTTTTTACAATGTTTATGTTTGTTTTGACTTGTTTTTTTTTTGTATGATTGTGATCTCTACATATCTCATTTAACATGCAGATGATTTTGTTTGTTTTATATAAACTATGGAACATTTCTCTGTAATATGACTATATTGCATATCAAGATTGCTTGAGAGATAGTTTCTAATTCATTGGATCACTTTTTCTTATCATCCAGTGCAGAAACCATGATTCTCTATCAAAAATATGTATCTTAGTCAGACATGAATACATTTCAGTTATTATTTAGAAAAATGGCTTATAAACTAATCAACTGTCAGCAGTGAAGAGTTTAGTGTCTGAATAGAAAATAGCAAAGAAAACCAGTGATTTGACCGAAGGAACTGAGAAAAACAAGCCAGAAAATTTATTAATTTTTGGTTCATTTATTTTCTTCTTATGGTTTTCCTTGTCATGATACATATATATGTGTGTGTGTGTGTGTGTATGTATGTATGTATATATATATATATATATATATAGGTTAAATACCATTGAATCCTCAAAGTATGTAGTGTGAAGAAAAATTAAAGAAATAGCTTCCAATATTTATATAATAAACAATGTGATTTTTTTTTTCACTATTTTCTTTCTTTTTATCCATCCATAATATGCACTGGAATGAGAGAGTTGTCTCAGTGCAACCACCCCAGTACTTCTATCTAAGATCAGTTTGTAATATTAGTACCTGCAGGAACCTAATAGAATATATTACAAAAATTAACTGAAATCGTATTGAATTTTATACTCTTCCAGATTACCGTTTGCAAGAGCATTTTATATCTTATCATATTTTAAAATAACTTTACAAAATACACTTTTCTTTTTCCAATCAAGGTCTTATGAATTATTGTTTATCAGAAAACTCATTTAAATATTTCAATTCATTCATCTGCCTTGTTTGGACTTTATAAATTCTAAGAGTAAAAGAATGAACAAGGAACCGTAATCTCTCTGTTAAATTAGTGCAGGGAAAATTAAGCCAATTTGAATCATTTACATTTGTCGTAATTTGCTCATGTATAGTCCTCTGTTTGCTTATTTCCATTAGTTTTCTCCCATTTGCAATTTTTCTGGCTCTAAGCCAAAGTTTAAGGGATTGGTGATAGTTTTGTTGGCATTTTCATTTGCTTATTAACAAATTGATCAAATTAACCAGCATGTTTCAATTTAAGAAAGAGCAATTGATTTAAAACTGAAAATAAATATGTATAGAAATCAGTCAAATTTGTTGTGGTTTTCAATCATTATAAATTCCAATTGAATTTAATTAAAATTTGTAATTCTTCATTATGCACTCATGTTATTTAGGCCACTAAATGAGAATAATTATTTCGCTTCTATAATAATGTAGAAGCTCTTGTAATATTTTCTACACATCATTAAAGTCATAATCATTTTTCTTTTCAGTGTAGTGGCAAAATAATATAGGTGTAAGTTATAAAGTTTTGGTCAGCCAAAAACGCTCAGGATATAGGCCATATATATATATATATATATATATATATATATATATATATATATACTCAAATTTCTGCCTTTGTAAAAATTCAATGATATTAAACGTAAAATATTTCTTCAATCTTATCCAATCAAAATTTATGTGTCAAAAAGTTTTGTATTTCCAGGTACCTAATGTGCAAAAAAATCAGTTTTTATCATTAATATCTTTGTAGTAAAAATATTTTCCAATAAAATGTAAATGAATCTCTGATTTGCCTATTTCACTGGAATTTTCTTTTTTTGAAACTATAAATTATTATATATTGCTTTGGTTACAACACAAATCCAGAAATATGTGGTACTCAGTGAGATCAAACTCACTAAAAATGATCTCCTAGCCTACCTCATTAACCATTATATACAGTACTTTAGGTTCCAACCAAAAATTAATTTTAGGATTGTTTTGAGATACTAAATTAGAGTTTTCATAGATAAAACTTTAAATGTTGGTTTCATTAATTTGATATTAAAAAAAGTTAAATCCCAGAAAAGTATTTATTTTCCCCCCACAAAACTCTAAATCAAATTACTATACCAGGGAAAGGAGTAGCACCCTCCCCTACACATCGGTGTAGTAGCTATTGAAAAGGGAGCCTTCTGGTCACTCTCGACTATGATCGCCAACTTTACTTTTATATTTGATGATTTAATGTATAGAATTCATTATCTGTTGGATAACTTAACTAAAACTATTGATGCGTCCTTGCTTAACACGCAGCAATATAAAGTACGTATCAAAGGGTAAATTGGAGTAATTAAGGGAAAGGAGTAGCGCCCTCCCCTACACATTGGTGTAGTAGCTATTGAAAAAGGAGCCTTCAGGTCGCTCTTGACAATGGTCACAACTTATATATCTTTCCCATTTGTTGGAGAAAATGCACATATTCAAGTTTAGTGAAATAATTTTTAATGAAGAATAAATCAGTATGTAGTAAAACAAATATTCCAGTTTTGACTATGCCGAACACACCATAATTATCAAATTATAAAAAATAGTGAATTCTGATATTTTAGGATTGGCAAATTTTGTTTTCTTCTAAAAAATATTTTATGACTTGACATTCAGCTTAGAATATTAACAAAACACAGTATATTCTTAGTAGAAGTGGAATCTGCTGTCTAAGGGATGGATAGATCCCTGGTCATCAGATTCATTTTTGTTTTATTCTTATTACTTGAGAACCTCCAACATGGTCTTCCTTCATTGCTATTACTCCCAGGTCCACTCTGCCCCAGAGTTGTAGTACTTGTTTAGGTCCCATTTATGGAGCAAATAGATCTGTATAAAAATTATTTATATTTGATCGGACTATGTGTAAAAAGAAAATGTTCAGAAACCACTCCTCAAAAATGTAAACGCAAATGTACAATGTATGTGATTTCTTTGCGTCTAGGTATGAAATAACCCGAGATGGTTTGACATGCCATTAAAATCAGTCAATCACTCCCAACATGGTTTCTTGTAAAACTGGTGTACAGTTCATCAAGTGCTAAGTTTTCCTGCAAAGTTGTAAAACACTTCATCTTGCCTTTAATATCTTGGATTTTAAAAAATTCTTTGTGCTGTCTATGCTAATCTTATATGTATGAGATTATTTTACTTCTTGATGCGGTTTTTTTTTTTTTTCTCTATAATTCTGTTGCATATTTCATCAAACCATTTAAGAAGGAAATTAAAAAGACATTTTTTTTTTCACAGTTTTCTCCCCAAATAGTTTGTCTTACATTTTTACATCACTCATTAACAGACATGTTTACTTTTAAGTCCATGCAATTTACAAATCAAGAGCTTTTGTAAAATCGCTAGCTCATTATACAGTCTTTCAAAATTTCCTCTTGATGTAGAATTTTACATACATTAGTAAAGACATTTTTAGATATCATTTTGCTCAAAGTTTTCCTTTCTGTAAAAATAAAAATGAAAAATATTCTTCAAAATGAGATTTTTTATAAGCAAAAATACTCAGTGTTGCTTGGGACAAAAGATTAGAAAGATAATGTCAACAGTGACGCAATGATTATCTACGCACAAACTAATCTGATCATTCCTCATAATCAATGAACATTTATGTTAGGTTTAGGTGACAGTGATAAATATGATAATTTATATAAGTTCTTTGAAGTAGCAAGGAGTGTTGGAATTCTCTGAAATATTTTTTGACAAGAGCAAAAGTTTATGTCAAGCAGTTTTCAAACGGTGAAGATGAACATTTGATTACACTGTCATTGTAAATCTTACTCAATTGGCCTAATGAGTAGAGTGTTTGCCAATGGTCTGAGAGACTGGGGTTAAATCCCAAGTCGAATCATACCAAAGACTCAAAAAATGGTACTTGATGCTGCCTTGCTTAATAATGAAGTTAATTTAAAAGACAAAGTTATTTTATTTTCACTCAATTAACTAAACAGTTTTGATTACGAAAACTTTGTACACACAGATTTTAGTCAGGTTTATGTACATGCAGCCTCTTTGAACTCTGCAACCTCCAATGAGATCACCTATTATTGTTATTATTATTATTATTATTATTTTAATATGGACATAACTTTGAAGAATAAAGAGATTATTTACAAAATATCAACACTTTGGCAATAGTCTGGGTGACTGGGGTTCAATCCCAGGTTGAATTATACCAGAGATTCAAAAAATGTACTTGAAGCCTACTTGCTTAACACTCAGCATTATAAAGTATGGATCCAGGGTAAGTGGAGTAATCCAGGGAAAGAAGTAGTGCCCTCCCCTACATCTTGATGCAGTAGCTATTGAAAAGGGAGCCTTTAGGTCGCCATCAACTACAGTCAGCCAACTTATATATATAAAACAAATGACGAAGCTTTGCAATCTTATTATACAAAGCTAAACTGATATCCAATGGTCTGCTTGTCTAACTCAATGACCATTATGTCATTTTACATATATATCGAAAAGGGAGCCTTCAGGTCACCCTCGACTATGGTCGCCAACTTTACTTACTTTTACTTACTTATATATATATATATATATATATATATATATATATATAATAGAAATAGATTCAGAAATAAATTTAAAACACAAACAGGTGCATTGGTACAATCAGTTTTGTGTTACATGAGCATCAAGTTGTAAGAAAAAAAAAAAAAGATACACATCACATTTCATATTTGAATTTCGAAGAAGTCAGTATGCTCTTTTTTCCTCCCTATATATCTAGCAATGCTTCTGTTCATGCTTTCGCATAAGATTTTTAACTTATGAAATAACAACAATGACTCATGTCAAATTTTCAGACAATATTATTTTCAAAATCATTATCATCTCTTTCCTGCATCATTAAAGCAAACTATTTTATAATCTTTCTTTTCTGATAATTGTTGTTTATTCATATATTGATCTTCTACTTCTCTTTGATAAAGGTCAACTCTTGTTTTAAAAAAAACCCTTGAGGTTTTGTTGATATTACCATCCAAGCACTTTTCAATAATGTCATCATTTGGTGAAGCCTTACTCTAAGATCTGATTCCATGAAGCATGATGAAATCAAATACAACTCAATAGTCGCAACTTGATGCCTGGTTAGCAAAGTAAGAGCAATCAAAGACCTCTGATCTCTACCTGAAGAGATTGTTATTAACTTCAAATCGGAAAGCACCAAAGAGATGTGACAGGACATAATCATTTTGAATAAATGCTTTGGCAAGAATTTAGGCAAATAAATTGTCTGAACCTTAAATTCTTGTAAATTATGGATTATTCCACCAGCAGTAGAAAGTCTTCTTGTTCAGCTCATTCTGTTATTAAGACTTATGACCATCTTATTTGACATGGAGAGTGAATTTAGTCATGCAAAGATTTATGGGGTTATTTTTCAGATAATAGACTATTATTAAACCGTTTATGCAGACAAAAGGGGAAAATAAGCTGGGTTCACTTTAGGTCAAATAAAGAGGGGGTGGTTGGAAGAGAGTGAAAGCTGAAAATTTGCTGTCTCTGAGTCCAATGTATAAAGTGGCTATGCTCCCTTTTGAATGATGACATTGCTTGCTTTATGCCTTACATTTGCTGAGCAGAAAGAACTACATGTCAAATATGTCCACTGCTTTGCTCCTTAATATGAAGAAAGATATTATTTATGTTCTTTTCATGTTCTCTTTACAACAAATACACACACACACACACACACTCACACTCACACACACACACACAACTTTATAAATATCTTAAATACACCCAGTTTGATTTTATCGAAAAACCAGCAACAGAACAAATTTGTTGACTAAATATGTTCTGCACATTTATTTTGACAGTTGTTGCATCATTATTGACGATCAATTGTGAGAGATGGTAAAAAAGTCTCTTCAATAAGATATTTGATTATCATCAATCATTTTTTTTTTTTTTTTGTTTTTTAAATCATCTTCCCTTATCTAGTGCATAATTTTGTCCATTTTCTAAATTCCTGTTTAAAAAAAAAAAAAGAAGACAAAAGTAGGAAAATAATACCAAGTGAATCATATGAGAAAAGGATGATTTAGTAGCACAACTAAAGTCTCATCAAAAATCAGCTTCATTATTCCATATGCTTTTGATTTATTTTTGTTAGAATCCTTTAAAAACAAAAAAGTTTAATCTTGGAACTTATTATTACCTTCATCTTTGTGGCTTTTAAGGCAATTTATTGATTGCTATATTTTTTTAGCTTATTTAAGTTGTTTGAAGTTCTAAGATTAAGCATTTTCATTTGTCCATGTATTTTTTAAATTAGTGTTCATTCTGTAGTCTTCTTTAGATGAATATTGCATCCAGTCTTTAAAATTTACTTAGTTCTTTTCATATCCTAAACAAGAATTTTCCAATAACTGATTATTAATGCCACATGTTATCTACTCAATCCCATGATTCTATTTGTTCTTCTTGAGAAAATGGAAAAAAAGTACTACAAATTCTAAAGACCAGATATAATGTGCACTCAAATAAGTTTGTAAAATTTATAATTTGTGATGTTTTATCGAAAAACTTCAGAGATTAAATAATAATCAGAAAAAGATGAAATAAATAGAATTTCAAATTAAAAGACAGTTTCATTTTCATATGGATTCATGTTTTGTTTAATGATAGGAAAAATAAAATCTACATTTTTATTAGTACTAAAATTGAATCTAACCATTACATTTAAAATTGTTTTGAAAAATATGTAGTAAGAATCCTCAATTTTTTTACTTTTTGGTTATCCCTGCCCCCCTTAGCGAGACTATCATCTTTAAATCTCAGTGTTAAATAGTGCAAGACTGTTCAAGAAATTAATTTCTCTCATTAAAATGATTTTGAAGTTGTAACATTATTTTCATTTGCTGAAGGATATCCCTTTGGTGTCATTTAAACTTCCAGAAATTAAGAATACGAGGATCATTAAATAAGTTTCCAGTTTTTCGTATGGGCACTTTTATTGATAGTACACACATGAAACTCTAGTCCCCTTCGAAGTAATCAGCTCTGGCTGCAATGCACTTGTTGTACCATTCCAACAACTTCTGGAAGGCCCCATGGAAGTCCTCTTGTGTGAGCATGTCAATGACCTTCATCACAGCCTCTTTCATCTCCTCAATTGTCTCATAACAACAGCCTCAAGGAATAACCAAAAGTCACAGGGAGCAACGTCTGGACTATACAGAGGCGGAGGAACTGTCTTGATGCCCATCTTGGTCAAATAGTCTATGATAAGGATGGGGTTGTGGACTGGTGCATTGTCCTGCTGGAAATGCTACTGACCCAATTTGAAGAGTGCTGGCCTCTTCCGACGGAATCTTTTCCTGAACTTCCTTAAAACCTCAACATAGTAACCCTAACCCTAACCCTTTGGTCAATCAACTCTGATGTATTGACTTCCTTACTCCTCCCACACCTCTCATCATTCCTCACAGACTCGCTGCCTTCCTTGAATCTCTTATGCTACTCAAAAACTGATGCTTGATTCATGTAAAATGCTCCAAAAGCAGTCTGAAGCATTGCATACGTTTCTGTGGCATTTTTTCCAAGTTTAAAACACAATTTTATTGCATATCATTCTTCTAAAGTGTCCTCACGTCCAGATTGCATTTTTGAAATTCACCAGCTGTGATAATCAGGCTTTAGTAGAGTGTATTCCAATTGCTGCTGTAGCTGTCCATTTGAACCTGAAATTATAGAAATTGGTCAGTCATCTCATAAGATGTATAGCAATAACATAGTGAATTTTCAATAATCTACAACAATTTAAATGCCTGTACAAAAAAAGTCTGGAAACTTATTGAATGCACCACATGTCTTCTTTCGTGGTGATATTTTACAATCAATAAAAAATATGTTGTATATTCAGTTATTCATGTCACCTTTAAAATACATGTGTATATGTATATATATATATATATATATATATATATATATATATATATATATATATACTTCATTTGCAATACTATAAATATCTAATGGCTGCTTATAGAAACTGTCTCTTTACACTATTTGTGGAACATTTTATTCATCTTAGATCTATATTAAATCTATTTACAATGATTGAGCGTCATAATTCACTCTTTTATGTAAATTCAGTACACAAATGACAGCATCATTCTAAAAGCAGAATGGAATTTAAAATAGACTCATTAGTATATTATTTTTTATTTTTAAAAAAATCTTTAAATTGTAAATAAGATTTGAAATGTCACAATAATATGCCTAACTAGTGACAAAAAGTTTGTTGCTTCAAATTGATATAAAGAAAAAAATATTGTTACTGCTGCAAATAAACCAGAGAAAGTACTTTGATTATTCCATAATATATATATATATATATATATATATATATATATATATATATATATGTGTGTGTGTGTGTGTGTGTGTGTGTGTGTGTGTGTGTTGAAATTTCTGATAAATATTTTCACCTTTTGCCTTTTTATTACATCTTTTGCCACTTTTTTTTTCTAATATTTAATTTTCTATTAGTATTTTGTTAATAGAAGCCATTCTTGGTCATTTTCTGTTTTTCTTATATCTTCAGTTCTTTTCCCACAGTTTTTATTCTACTTTATTCTTTGTTACATTGTTGACTGTCTTATAGTAAAAATTGTCATTTTAAAATCAAAATACAACAGAAACTGAAATACACTGGTCAAAACAAATACTTGAATAATGAATCTCATTTGTTACAAATTGTCTGAAGGAATTCTATGAATAAACATCTTTCTTAACCCATTAAAAAAAAACTGATTTCACTGCAAAATTAATTTTGCATTATCAAAATAGTTTGATGGATAAATGCAGAATGATGAAAGACAAAACCAATAATAAACAGGTGATATCAGGTAACTGACTTGATATCGAACAAATGTATTAACAATATTTTTCACTATATAACACACTAGTATGTATTTATAATTTAACAAGGACCATTTAGGAAAAATTAAAAACTTTTCAATTCCTATGAACTTCATACTCTTACTTTTTGTGACATACAAGATATCTCCTTCTAAACAAATTTTGCCCAGTCAGCTGGTGGGGAGGGCTGTAGAATACACTGACTGCATCTCTGCAGAGGGGTAAGGCACCCCCAACAAGTGTCCTGGATATGACACTAAACAATCTGATGGCAAGGTTCCTGTAATGCTGGATCTTTGGGGAATGTGGAGTACGCCTTCATTTCCATCACTCCTAGGTGCACTCTGGCCTGGAGTGGTAGCACCTAATAGGGTCCTATCTATGGATCAAAAAGAACTAAAATGTGTACTTGTGCTAAATTGATCTGCTTGAAAAAGAACAGTTTTGACATGTAATTGTGTATGTACAAAAACTATACTTATACTAAACTGAATTGTTTTAATCAGAACTGTTTGACTAAACTGAATAGCTTGAAATAGAAATGTTTTTGTCATGCTAAACGGTGCACTTTTACTAAACTGAATTGTTTGAAATAGAACTGTTCATTTGTATACAAACGGATTTGACATTAAATAACCTAAAAAGGTTGATATGCCATAAAACCCAAACAAACAATTCTAAACAAATTAAGCAAAATATGAAACTGATTTTATGATCAGTTACATATTTTTATTAATTTATAACCTGCTTTGGTTCACTTGTTTAAATTCTATTGACTTGCTCACAAACTAAAACATTGTCAAAATGGTACAACCCTCTACATCAATCAATCTAGAAACTAGTTCATCTGAGTATAGTTTATAATGTTTGTCTCTCAATTTGATGACAACCAAGTCAAAGCTTAGCAGAGGATCTACTCAGGTGATTTATTTATAGCCAAACATTTTTGCATGAGCTGATAACAGAAGAATAGTACAGTATTGTACAACAGATTCTCCACTGTTTTGAATTCTGAGTTTTTCCTAGATCAATTATCTTACCATGGCAAAAGAGCCTAGTCTGCCCTACTATTTACCAATTGTTGAGGGCAAGAAGAAATAGATTCATGCTTTGCCCAAATACATTAGTGAAAAGTGAAAAATGGACAGCCTCATCAAGGATTTCAACTTGTCAAGTCTATTTCCTTCTATTATATTATGCACATCTATATAGCTTATACCAATACTTGAATTTTATAGTTTTTTGATGTTATAAGCCATATCTTAGATGATTTAAAAGTTTGAAGTGCCGCATAAGTTACCATTGGACCATATGTATTGATAACATCCCTGAATGTATAATAAAATTTGGTTATAACATCCATTAGCGGTGTATTAATTACATTCAGAGATTTCTGATACATTTGACCCCTAATTTACTGTAAGTTGTTTATTTTGGATATTGATTTGAATATCCCCTTTGACATGTTGATATAGATGTAGGAGTCAGAGGCTGAAAACAAAAATAACAGGAAGTGCACCTAGTACCTAAAGTAAACAAGATACAGGTGTTCCTGGTGGAAATGCAGCCTAAATTTCGTTGATGGCTTGCTAGAAAAAAGCACGATCATGTGCATTATGTGGCTGGCATGCTAGAAGGAAGTGTGTCCATGTGCAATGTGTAAGCAGCAGGTTGGAGGAGATGTGACCACTAGAATTTGTGTGAGCATCCAGAATATTTTATAACTAGGGAGATTTTGACCTGCAAAGGGAGAACAAAGAGAAAAGCGTTTCACAGAAGATCCGTACCATTGGCCCCTGTATGTGTGTGCATCTCATCCATCTTCGACACTCCGCACTCTACCCACCTGTACATTTTGGATAATAAAAGGAAAAAAAAGAAACAGATTACATTTTTATACATCAGCATTGTCGTCTTTCTCTCTATTTACAAGGTATAAGCAAAATAGTACTATTAACTCATTTTAAAAGCAGGCAATGGTCAGTAATCAGCAACAAAACTCATCCTTCTGTTTTATATAACGGACAATATTTCACTTGGTGAAACAAGTCTTTTCTTCATGGGTGACATTGTAACTTTTCTAAGTTCAAAATGCTCCACTGTTGGTTAAGGAATTAAAGATTTTATTAATATTTTAATATTCAAATAATGATTCTTCGCTACCTAATCTTTTTACATGTAGCTTGGTCTTTTATATTTTAAAATTATTTTGTTTTGTTTAGTTTGTTTAAAATCACATGTATTTAATTCTGAGGTCATCAAGGTACTTGTATGTCAAGTTGGTTGGTTTTTTAGGTTTTATAGCATATCAACCTTTGTAGGTTATTTATGAGCAAAAGATAAGGAAAAGAGAGAAAAGATTAGTCGTTAGGGTGTTTGAGTTTTATGGCATATCAACCTTTGTAGGTTATTTATCGCCAAATCCATTTTTATACAAATAATCAGTTCTATTTTAAACAATTCAGTTTAGTATGAGTACGCAGTTTGTCAAAAACATTTCTATTTCAAGCTATTCAGTTTAGTCAAACAGTTCTAAATAAAACAATTCGGTTTCAATGTCAAAAACATTTCTATATCAAACAATTCAGTTTAGCATAAGTACACAGTTTAAATATCAAAACAGTTCAATTTCAAGTAATATTGTTTTACATCAGTATGCAGATTAATTGTATTTAACCCATAGATAGGGCCCTATCAGGTGCTACCACGCCGGGCCAGAGTGGATCTCGGAGCAATGGCAATGAAGGGGTACTCCACATTACCCAAAGCTCCAGCATCACTGGAACCTCACCATCAGATTGTTTAGTGTCATATCAGGACACTCATTGGGGGGTCTTACTCCTCTTCAGAGGTGCAGTCAGTGTATTCTACAGCCCCAGCCAGCTGGGCAAACTAGTATGTCAAACAATGGTCTATAGCCGTTAATTGAATACTGCTACCCAAATTCAACCATTGAGATATAAGATGTAAAGTAATTTTCAGAGGACAATTTTTTGAAAAAGTGCACCTTATTGGGTGGGTACAGTATTTATATTCCTAACTAATCAAATGTTTCCTTCTTATTCTATTTTCATGTACTTTGTGTTAATTATGAATAAGGCAAAATAAAATTTGCCTTTAAAGGACAAAAATAAACATTAGAAGATCAGCAGTGATCTTCATAGTTAGCAAACTAGACTAGCATACCTTCATGAGTGAGTTTGAGTCTCATTGGGTGCCCCATTCATACTCCTTTTCCTGGACTGCTCCACTTACCCTTGATTAGAAACTTAAAATGTTAAGTGTTAAGCAAGGAAGCATCAAATCCATTTTTCTTTTAGCCTGTTGTGTAAATTAACCTGGGATTGAACCTCAGTCTACCAAACCTGCTATGCCAATGGGCAGGTAATCATCTTCATAATAATCTTAAAGATGATTGTTAGCTTCTGTAATCATACTACTACTACTACCACTACTACATGTATATTTGGCCTGGAATTTTTCTTTTATGCAAGTATTAGTTAATATGACAAGAGCTGCCCTATTAATTTATTATTAAATTTATTTTGTTTTCTGAATCATAAAATTTATTTATCTTTACAAATAAAGAATTTTTAACAAAAAAACCTAAAGAGAGATACTGTTAGAATTACTACAAATATTATTACCTACAATTTGGTTATCAAAATCTAATCTGGAAAATGTTCTTCAAACACCAAAAACAAAAAACTGGAAATTGTTTTATGATTAGAAATAATAACAATGAAAATGAAATTGACTCAAAATATTAAAAAAAAAAGAAAAGAAAAGTGAGTGTCGCAGCTTAAACAAATAAACTGCAAGCACTGACTAAACAATGAAAATGATTGCAGTGTTTGGAAGAGACAACTCATGACAGCCAAGGATAAAAGGAAAGCTGTAAACTAAGCTTGTGTTTTTGTTATGCCTGTCAAATATCAGTCAAGAATGGGATTATTCACTGATTGTTTGTCTGTTCTGACAGATGAGAAAACAGTGACAAGAGATGAAAACAAAAATGAAGAAGCTGTGAACAAAGCAGGTAGAAGTGGATTTGTGGATTAGAGTTCTGAATCATCCATAGAGATGAGTTCTTAAACTGCTTAATGTATTGATGATGATTACAAGAAATATTAAACATTATATATATATATATATATATATATGTACCAACTTGAATACATATGAAAAATATTATCTATTCCTTCATTTAGGATCAGTATATCAATCTATCTTCACTGTTTTCTGACTTCTTTTTCTTCAACTTTCTTCTTGCCCAGTCAGCTGAGGCTGTAGAATACACCCACTGCTTCTCTGCAGAGGGGTAAGACTCTCCCAATGAGTGTCCTGGGTAAGACACTAAACAATCTGATGTTGAGACATTACTGAATGCTGGAGCTTTGAGGAATGCAGAGTACTCCTTTATGACTAACACTCCTAGGTCTACTCTGGTCCAGAATGGTAGCATCTGATAAGGTCCTATCTATGGGTTAAATAGAACTAAACTGTGTAATTATACTAAACTGAATTGCTTGAAATAGAATGGTTTTGACATTTAAACTGCATACTTATGCTAAACTGAATTGTTTGAAATGGAAGTTTTTGACATTGAAATTGTACTTATATTAAACTGAATTGTTTGAAATAAAAATGGATTTAGCATCAAGTAACCTACAAAGGTTGATATGCCATAAAACCCAAACAAACAAACAAACTTCACAATATAATTCTGGCTAGTATTTCAGTTTGTAAAGCAAGAGCAAGCTAAAATATTAAAATATTAATCAAGTAAAAAAGTTATCAGATGAGCTTATCTATTTTCTAATGAGTTTAAAAGTAATGTTGATAAAACCTTTCTTTTCTATAGGGTCTTGTAAGAAGTTGTTCTTTATTCTGTAAATAAATATATTTCAGCAATGTATTTTCCTATTGTTTACATCTCTGATTTTAACCTGTAATATGTTTTGGTATTATCTTGGACAATTCTTAGTATCCAATATTTTGATTTTTTTTTTCTTATGAAGATTTTCCCTGTATAATATTTTTTTCTTATTAAGATTTTCCCTGAATTATGTCAAATTGACCAGTATTCAACAAAAAGTTAACTGAATAGGAGCAATGATTTGAGAGGGATGAGTGAAAATGGAATTAAGAATGCTTGGTTGGATAAGGGGTAACTCTGGTTTCTTAGGACCAATACAAAACATGGTCATGGACTTTGTATGCTCAAGGTTATATGCTGGTAGAAAACATTCAAGGGCAAATTTGTTCTTCATTTTAGCTGTTCTTAGGAAGAAGCTTGTTTGTGTAAGTATTGCATCAAGAATGAGGAATTTCAAGAAAGAATGGATGAGATTTAAAAGACTTGCTGAATCAAATTTTGTCTTGAAAGTTTCTTTTGGTTAATGCATCAAAGTTGATTTAAGCAAAAGAACACATTTGTGGAACACATAGTTCAGTAGGTTGGATTTCAACTGTTGGATAAAACTGTATATATTTTAATCTACTAGTTTTGTGGTTTTGTCTACTTGATTGATCAATAAAGAATGCAATGGCATACTGCAAAAAATACCCTAAAAATTAAAGCAATAATATAATTGATTTGATGTAGGATTAAAAAATGAAGATGATTCCATAAAAGATTTTTCAAAGGTTTTACTGAATATTTTCATCAGCTTTAACCTGTTTGGTGTTTGTTTATAATTTAGAAAATGTTAAAAACATCCACCATACCTAATTCATTGTTAATCAAATATGTATTTCCTTTTAGCATTTTGGAAATTCTTTTTCTTCCTTCGAAATTCTTGAAGTTTATGTCATAGTTATTTGCATGGGAAGTGTAATTGGCAAAACGAGTTCAATTCCAGCTGAAGTTGCTTTTTTTTTCCTTTACAATAATGTTTCTGGTAAATGCAGAAGCAATTTCTTTCCAAACTTAATTTATTAATTGGATTTTATGGTATATCAACCATTGTAGGTTATTTAATACCAAGTCCTGTTTATACACATATATAAAAGTAAGTAAAGTTGGTGACCATAGTCAATGGCGACCTGAAGGCTTCCTTTTCAATAGCTACTACACCGTGGTGTAGGTCAGGGTGCTACTTCTTCCCCCAGATTTCTCCACTTTACTCTTGATACGTACCTTATAATGCTGAGTGTTAAGCAAGGAAGTATCAAGTACGATTTTTTTAAGTCCCAGGCCACATACGTATATATTAGATATATATTATTTGTAAACACATTTTGTAGATAACATTTTTGTATGAGTCTGGGCAAATTTTTTTGCTCACAGTTAAATGATTTCAAGTATTGCTATATAACAGTAACAATTTCATTTAAAATCTGTAATTTGTTTGCACACATTTGAATATGATTGGTAAGTAATTTTATTTTTAAATGAATTGAAACTAACTTTTTTACACACAAATATTGCTAGTGTTTCTACATAGTTAAATGGTTTTAATTAATGGTATCTAACATTAATAATTCTATTTGATATTGATTATCTGTTTACACACAGTGAAGTGGTTCCAAGTATTTCTCTGTTTCACTAACAATTCAATTAAATATCAGTCATTTGTTTACCCACAGTTAAGTGATCAAGCAGTTCTATTTCTAACAATTCTATTTATCATGTCATTTTTTTTTTGTAAACAATTCAAATTTCAAACATTTCTATTTGACACATAGATGAAATGTGGGTCAGAGTAAACCTGAGAATAATGGAAATTTAGAGGTAATCCACATTCCCCAAAGCTCTAGGACTGAAGCCTCACCATCATATAGTTTTGTGTCATAATCAGGATGCCTAAACTTGGTTCTGTTGTCATATATCTTGAGAGATGTGGAGAGCATGGAAAAATGGAATCCATAAGCTGAGCTCAGTTTCCAGCCATTTTACACTAATTTCCTTTGAAAAAATAAGAATATATCTTTTCTCCACCTAGCTTTGGGTATGAGGCTTGAATGAAATGGACTCTAACCTTGGCTAGACAATCAACCTATGATGAACACTACTCACAATTTAAAATCAGATGAGCACAGTGCTAGCCATTCCACCCTGTAAAAACCTACCAAAGCACCATCAATGACAGGGAGTGTCTGCTGCATTCTATTCGTCAAGGAGTTCACAAGTTGTCATTATAGTTTAAGTTCTGAATTCAAAAACAGTAGCTAAAGTCCTGAATCTCCCCACTGCCTTTTAGTTTAGCCATGTAAGTCAGAAGGTCAGGAGAGATATAACATGAAAAAAAATAGTACAATTGCACATTTGTAGACTCTGTCTTATGGCTAGAGGTGCCCATGGTGTAATGGTTATCGTTGCAGGATGTGGACATGGCGACACGAGTTCAAATCCTGGACCTGACTGATTGCATTTCACATAGCACTAATACCCTTGGGAAAGGTATGAATCCAAATATTCTCCCTCCAGCTATGGGTAAATAGTAGGGCAGACTAGGTTCTTCAGCCTTGGTGAGGCAACTAGTCTAGGAGAAGGAAAACTCTGAATTCAAACCTGTTAAACTGTGCTTAAAAATTGACCTTGTGTCATATCCTGCCCGAGTGGAGGGGTTGGTAAATATGGTCTTATGGCTAGAGTCTGACAAGATCCTGAAACTCATGAAGCTGCGGGTCATTTCAGATGTTTCTATGCCATAAGTTTGACGTCAAGATAGTGCTGGTGGAAATTGGCACAACTCTTCCTACAATTTAATCTTTACTTTCAAAAAGGTTTTTCTCTTTCCTTAAGAAGTGGAGATGTCCTTTTCATGATTGATGAATTTACCTTGACATATCATTGACAAAGTTCTCAAAACTGGTAAGAGTTCAGTCTTGTTAGAGACTCATTTCTGCTGCTTATACCATGTAACACAAGTAAGTGTTTTTCACATGATCCTTAGAGAAGAGATGGGTATAGCCACATAACTCTTTTTCTCCTCTTAGGGACTCTGAAAAACAAAATATACAGTAAGAAGTCTCAACGACATCTTCGGAGTTGGGATTTATAATTTACAAAAAGACTTCTCCAGGTAACCTTTGTCCTCCTGTATATAAGGGACTTGCCAACTTTGTCTGGAACATAGCCAATTTTGATTGATACATTATCATTCTTGACAGATTTGCAATCAACATAAAAGAAATGATATCTTTTAATCCCAGTTTGAAACCTGATTTCAATTTTATCAAAATCAGATTAGTTCTTTCTATACACAGTAATTATATACATACATTCTTACACTTCAACGATAATGTTAATATGAATATAAACAAAACCAATGATAAATGTATTTTTTATATAGATTACTTCCCTTATCTTCTAATAGAACAACACTCAGGTGATCTGTGGACCTCTACTGAGAGATTATCCTTTCAATCTTTCATGCATCAGCTATCAGTACTTTTCATTTTATTTATGTGCTTGTTTATATCACTTATCTTCTCAAATTCTGAAGACAGATATTTTTTTGTTCATTATTGCTTGGAGGAATCATTTTACAAAGTTGTATTTTGACAGGTGAATGATTGTTTTGATTAATGTCATCTTTATTTTTCTCCTTTACATTCTCATTTTATTCATATTTCCTTTTTTTATGAGAGAAACTTTTTTTTTTCTTAGAAATCTTAGAAGAGTTTCTGTTTACTGACTGGCTTTAAGTCAAAGACACCAAGTAGATCTTTCCTTTCATTACTTAAGAAAAACACTTTTTAATTACAGCATGGAAATTGATACATACTGATAAAATAACCCTCAAAGTAATTTTTAATTAGTATGTAAGCTAAAATAAATATGTTGCTATTGTGACTACTTTTTATTATAATTGCCATTCAACAATTTTCTGCCTCAAACTAGTCTTAAAGACTTTTTTTTATTAGAAATATATTTTAAACTTTTAAATATTCCCATCTATTCAAGCTTGTAACATTCTTGCCTTATTTCCATCTTGTTTTTTCTCCAAGTGTTTTGTTAGAATTCAAGTGGTGCAACCATATAGCAGTATCATCATGGCTAATTCCTTTTTTATATATCAGAGATATCAGATTTCTAAATAGTCATTATATAAATAACCTGTCATTTTTTTTTTAGAAATATGTTTTAAACTTTTAAATAATTGCATCTGTTTTACCTTTGGCCTTGTGGGTAGAGTGTTCGCCAATTGTCCGCATCATACCAAAGACTTTAATAATGGTATTTGATACCTCCTTGCTTAACACTCAGCAATATAAGGTACGTATAAAAGGTAAAGTGGAGCAATCCAGGGAAAGGAGTAACGCCCTCCCCTACACCCCGGTGTAGTAGCTATAGAAAAGGGAGCCTTCTGGTCGCCGTCGACTACGGTCGCCAACTTTACTTTTACTTATACTTGGAAGTAATCTATCTATTTAAGCTTGCAACATCCTTTTCTAGTTTCCGTCTTATTTTTTCTCTAAGTGTTTCAACCATACAGTAGTACTGTCATGGCTAATTTCTATTTTTGTTTTATCAGAGAGATCAGATTTCCAAATAATCAATAACCTGACAATTTTTTTAAATAAAAATATGTTTTAAACTTTTAAACATTGCCATCTATTATTTCAATATCAATCTGGAAATGAACCAGCAATCTAATGTTAATATTCTAAAAAATAGCCTACTTAGTGCTGTAGCATTTTAGCTTTAGTCCTCTTCAAAGTATTGCCCAATCGGCTGGGGCTGTAGAATACACTGACTGCACCTCGGCAGTGGGGTAAGAACCCCCCCCCATGAGTGTCCTGATATGATGGTGAGTTTCCAGTGATGCTGAAGCTTTGGGTAATGTGGAGTACTCCTTCATTGCCATTGCTCCCAGGTCCACTCTGGCCCGGCGTGGTAGCACCTAATAGGGCCCTATCTATGGGTTAAATACAATTAATCTGCATACTGATGTAAAACAATATTGCTTGAAATTGAACTGTTTTGATATTTAAACTGCATACTTATGCTAAACAGAATTGTTTGATATAGAAATGTTTTTGACATTGAAACTGAATTGTTTTACTTAGAACTGCTTGATCAAACTGAATAGCTTGAAATAGAAATGTTTTTGACAATTAAACTGTGTACTCATACTAATCTGATAGGGCCCTATCTATGGGTTAAATAGAACTAACGGCATACTTATGCTAAACGGAATTGTTTGACTAAAATGAATAGCTTGAAATAGAAATGTTTTTGACAATTAAACCATACTTATATTTAAACTGTGTGCTTATGCTAAACTGAATTATTTGAAATGGAACTGTTTTTAGACATTAAAACTGTACTTATACTAAACTGAATTGTTTAATATAGAACTATTTTGACATTTAACTGTATGTAAACAAAATCTGTACTTATACTAAACTGAGTTGGCTGAATTAGAACTGCTTGACTCGACTGAATAACTTGAAATAGAAATGTTTTTCACAAATAAACTGTACTTACATTTAAACTGCATACTTATGCTAAACTGAATTCTTTGAAATAGAACTATTTTCATAAAAATGGATTTGGCATTAAAAGGTTGATATGCCATAAAACCCAAACAACGAAACAACCAATTTTCAAAGTACACCTTTTAGAAACTCAACCACTTAGTGAACATTCCTGTCACTTTTCAAAGTAGTCTACAAAACCTTATTTCATGACCAACTGCCCTCTTGTGCTCTCCTTAATCTCACCCACTGAATTTCAGTGACAATTTTTGCTTTTGGGTTGTAATTGGAGGGCTGACAGATCTTGAGATACAGTATCTTACCAGAAGGTTTTATGTGAGACATGAATAATCTACTCATTGAATTATTCTAAATGCAATGAGCACAGAATACATACTCAATAGTATATCATTACTAAATGAATAACCCTTTCAAATAATACCTATTCATGCATACGTAATAAAGTCTACTCTGCTGTCTTGCCAAGTCACATCAAAACCACCCAACCAGTTCTTAAGATATTCCAAATGATTGGAGACTTTCTAGATAGATATTCTACAGACATTTCCCTTGATTTCTTTTTACTTTTATTGTTTTTAATTAAAGTAATAATTTCTGAAAGAGATGTAAGTATCAGTAGTTATTTCATATGTAAATTCCCCATTATAGCAATCCAAAGTGATATCCTTGGTTTGACACTAATCTGCACCCAGTCCTGGTGCTCTGTGAACTGTTGAATTACTTTTTATATCATCATTACTCTCAGTTCTACTTTGACCTGGATTGTTACTATCTGTTGGGGTCCCATTTATAGGCCAAATATATGTTTGAAAATTATTCATATTTGATCGGAACACTTGAAACCATACAACTGTGCAAATTATTTTATTAAAAATAGTTGCTTGAAGCTGTAATTTTTTATAAAGTATTATTATTATTATTTTACTCCTTTGAGAGTTTTTCACATCAACATCAGTTGATGGTCTTCCACTGGAGTTTGAGTGATGACAAGTCTCCTCAACTCTTCTAAGTATTTGGCCAATCTTAATAATGCTGTAGTTTGAATGTCCTTCTTTTCAGTTCTTCCAGTCCCTTTACTAATCCTTTGGTGCCTATACCGTGCACACTGATGACAATTGGTATCACTGCCATTTTCAGTTCTTCAGTAAAGTCTAGGTACTTATCTCTCTTTTCACCTTCCTTATTATTATTAGCTATTTGAAACTAGAGAATACCTTTAAGTACTTGAAATTTTCTATAATTTATTAGTATCAGATCACAAACCAATCATTAAATAAATTATTAGTTTAACCTGTGATAATAGTGGTCATTACATTACAATTGTTTCTGATACAAACTTTGCTTGAATCCTGATATCCTTGGATAGCCCAGTAATGCCTTAATTTTTTGCTTAACTTTACTTTTGAGTAATCATCTTGGATATGACACTAAAAAGTCTGATGGTAAGGTTCCAGTAATGTTGGAACTTTTGGGAATGCGGAGTACTCCTTCATTGCCATTACTCCCAGGTCCACTCTGGCCTAGAGTGGTAACACCTGATAGGGTCCAATCTATTGGTCAAATAGAACTAAACTGTGTACTTATGCTAAACTTAATTGTTTGAAATAGAACTGCTTTTAAAAAGAATTAAACCATGTACTTATGATAAACTGAATTGTTTGAAATAGAACTGTTTTTAAAAAGAATTAAACTGTGTACTTATGCTAAACTGAATTGTTTGAAATAGAACTGTTTTGACATTTAACTGTTTGTAAACAAAAATTGTACTTATATAAAATTGAATTGTAAGAAATTTAGTTTGGCATTAAATGACTTAAAAGGGTTGATATGCGATAAAACAACCAACCAACCAACCTTTAACTAATCAAAAAATAATTGTAAATTTATGTTGAAAGAAAGATGCTCAGACACATTGTGTATGTCATTGAATTTTGAAAACTTTTTCAAACTAAGAAAAATATTTAAATATTTTTGCTATTTATACTACTTACATTGGTAAAAATGATCTATCAAACACTTATTGTGTTTTAAATTATTTCAGCAAATTTTACAACTCATAACCTTTTGTTGTTATTGTGTTTGTGAAAAGTTCACTAAATATCTTGTCGGGCATTCAGTGCACCTCCAAAATTCAAATAGAAATATAAAAATTCTCAGATGATTATAATCTTGCTTTCTGCCTACTTCATAGTCTCTCCAACCAAAGTTCACAGAGCAAAAAAAAAAAAAACATTATTTAAAAACTGTCATATAAACGTATCTGGTTTGTTGATGCCTGTTTTGAATTAATATAATGAACAAATACACTTTAGATGAAACAAGCTATGTACCTCAGTGGTTTGAATGTTTTCTTTTTTTTAAACCATATTAATATAATTAAAATAGTTAATATTTACCTAACCCAACTTCTGCGAAGATGCATTTGCAAGAGACAGTCTATTTTGTTATTATTAGTATTACAGAGCAGATTATACA
Source organism: Sepioteuthis lessoniana (assembly GCA_963585895.1). NCBI lineage: Eukaryota > Metazoa > Mollusca > Cephalopoda > Myopsida > Loliginidae > Sepioteuthis > Sepioteuthis lessoniana. Next base: position 10,480,658 of record OY757920.1, read on the forward strand.
ACAATGAAAATTGATGTTTGTGTCATAGATACTTGTTATCTAAAATATAGTGGAATTCATTTAAGAGTTTTTTTAAAAAGCTGAAACATAAAAATCATTTTCTGTTGTTTTCTAAGAGAGAAAATATTCTTATAAGATAAATCTATTGATTGATTGATTTTAACAGCAGACAAACCTGTCTGGGGTTATTTTAGGCCTAGAGGTTAAGGAATTGTGTATATTTACAGTTATAGTTTTTTATGCTGTTACTTAAGAACATTTTGCACATTGTTATATATTATCCAGTATTCCTATCTAATACAAATAATTTGCACATGGTTTTATATCACATCACATATTCCTATCTAACACAAATAATTTGCATATGGTTATATGATATCAAGTATTCCTATCTAATATAAATAATTTGCATAGGGTTATATGATATCAAGTATTCCTATCTAATACAAATAATTTGCAAAGGGTTATATGATATCAAGTATTTCTATATAACACAAATAATTTTCATAGGGTTATATGATATCAAGTATTCCTATCTAATACAAAAAGTTTGCAAAGGGTTATATGATATCAAGTATTCCTATATAACACAAATAATTTGCATAGGGTTATATGATATCAAGTATTCCTATCTAATACAAAAAGTTTGCAAAGGGTTATATAATATCAAGTATTCCTATATAACACAAATAATTTGCATATGGTTTTATGATATCAAGTATTCCTTTTTAATACAAAAAGTTTGCAAAGGGTTATATGATATCAAGTATTCCTATCTAATACAAATAATTTGCAAAGGGTACCTAATAAGTACTACCGCTTCAGGTAAGAGTGGTTCTAGAATTAATTGCAATGAAGGGGTACTCCATACTCCCCAGAGCCCAAGAATTGTAGCATCACCACCAATGTGATACCCAAGACATTCCTTTTTGAGATTTCCCTACAAGGGATACAGTCAGCATATTTAGCCCCTCTGACTTGGCACTATAAAGTTAACTGTTTTATCTCATGTAATTAATAAGCCAACTGATGATTATAAAAAAATGAAGATTTGATTTTCATTGAGCACTCTGCACTTGAACTCATTGATTAAACTATTCACTATACCTAACAGAAAAGCTTGCCATGAAATGGTGGTTAGTCTTACAGCTCATTAGACTTGTGATGAATCTCCTTCATTTGAGGCTGTGTACTAGACTAAATCAAGCTTAATAAATATCTGGATATTTGTCCTGGAGCAGGAGTTAGCAAGCTAATCTTAAAGATCTTTACTATAATAGTTAATTCCACCATCACTTGGTAATTGATATTCAAAGCTTTGTATCAGAACACCTTATTATGTACGTATATACCCAACCCCTCTTCCATGGACAGGATACAGTATAAGGTCACATTTTAAACAGAGTACAGCTGGTTTGAATACCGAGTTTTCCTTCTCCTAGATTTGTTTGCTTAACCAAGGCTAAAAAAAACCAGCCTACTCTATTTACTTATAGAGAACAGATGGATTCATGCCTTTCCCAAGAGCATTAATGTAAAGTAAATTACAAACAGTGTCATCCAGGATTTAAACTTGGGTAACCAATTCCATGTTCTATGACTCTAACCATTACATAATTGGGGCTGTCGAATACACTGACTATACCTCTGCAGAGGGGTACCCCCCCCCAACGAGTGTCCTGGATATGACACTAAACAATCTGATGATGAGGTTCCAGCAGTGCTGGAGCTTTGGGGAATGCGGAGTACCCCTTCATTGCCATCACTCCCAGGTCCACTCTGGCCCGGAGTGGTAGCACCTGATAGGGCCCTATCTATGGGTTAAATAGAACTAACAGCATACTTATGCTAAACTGAATTGTTTCTGTAAACTGAATAGCTTGAAATAGAAATGTTTTTGACAAATAAACCGTACTTACATTTAAACTGCGTATTTATGCTTAACTGAATTATTTCAAATAGAACTGTTTTTCGACATTAAAACTGTATTTACGCTTAACTGAATTGTTACATATAACTGCTTGAATAGTTTGAAATAGAAATGTTTTTCACAATTAAACTGTGTACTAATGCTAAACTGAATTGTTTTAAATAGAACAGATTATTTACATAAAGATTGATTTGGCGTTAAATAACCTACAAAGGTTGATATGCCATAAAACCCAACAAACCAAACCATTACATAAGCATACTTTGTGATGTAACGGAGGTTAGAGAGTTTATGTCGAAGATTATCAATGCAATAATTTATTCAATCCTGACTGGATAGCTTATACCAGATAAAGCTCAATTTGACACATATTTATGAATAATTAAAGTAATTCTGAGAAATATGATTGCAAGCAATTATTGTTTCATTAATCTGGATGAAAGTATAAATCACTTTGTCAAAAGTTTAATATCTATTCACATCATTTTCTGGAGAATATGACCATGACTGATCCTGCCAAACAGAAAATTTAACAGTTATCATAAGCAAAAATAAATTTAAAGACAAAACAAACAAAAAATCTAAAAATGTATACATTCTTAATAAAACATTAATTTTTATGGCTGGGGGAGGTGATGGTGTTCTTAGATAAAAAAAATTCTTCTTTCCTCATTATATTTTTTTATGCTTTCCCCATTTATTGTACTTTTATTTCATTTATTTGCCAAAATGTTCTGTGTTGAAGATGAAGAAAAAAAAAAAAAACTACAAGGGTCTTTACTTTTTTGTATTTCTCAAATCAGTATTTTTTGGGACAAAACTAATTTTTGGCACAGGTCCAAATTTATTGAACATTTGGCAAGTAGCAAGTGAAATCTGATTCATGAAATCAACATATTAACCACTGCAATACCATGATTTATATAAATCCTGTTTTCGTCAGACAAATATTTATTAATCACAAAAATACTTCTTTTTTTAAATAGAAGTACTTGCATTTTTGAGAAAAAGTTTATTTACAAAACCGGTACTTGTAAAATCTATGGATATCATTCTTGATAATATTTGGATGTGGATTTTGCTACAAAGTTCACCTTAGTGCAAATATTATCCATTTAAGTAACACCATATTTCAAAACTAAAAGCCAAAATATGTTGCCTCCATTCTTCGGTTATGGGCATTTATAAGTGATACATTATGCTGTTTTTGACAATATTTTGGAGAAATTTAAAATATGTAATGATTTTTTTTTCCGTGAAAATGCCATTTACTTTAAAACTCTTTGATATAAAGCCTTGTCTTTTTCATTTTGGCAGTGATTGGCAGACATTTTGTAGGGAGCTTTCATAGTATAGAGAGTCAAAAACATAGTTTTAGATAGCATTGCCAATGGGTTTGTCATTAAAAAAGAAAAGAAAAAGTTAATCTCTCTTGGCTTTTAAGTTAAATGCAACAAATATTGCTTGATAAGGAAAGGCCCAGAACAATGCAATATATAACAACAGCAAATGAAAAGAGAAAAAGATAAACATATTTTTTTAAGTAGAAACTGAAGCAGATTAAAAAGCTCTACAGTTCATAGCTGGATGAACATTGTCACTTTGATATTGAATCAAATGTTACATGGCTCAATAGAAAATGCTACCCAACTCAAAAAAAAAAAAAAAAATCAAGCTCACTTCAAATTATGAATCAAGTCCATAGAAATGTTAAAATCTGCCTGCAAAGCACAGCTTTTATTCTGAGCCATTTTAAACATTCAATTCTTCTGAGGCCAACTATAAAGTTATAATGGATGCTCTATCAAATTCTAAGACTATTTTGTTACCTCTTAAAATATACAATAATTCATAACACAGAGAGCCTATTGGAGGAATTGCTGATGGATTTTATTCATAACCCTTTCAAATAAAACTCAAATTTACCAATATCAAAACTAGCGCCAATGATTGGCTTCTGTATGATTCATAATTCTGTTATTCTTGAACATGTATGAGAGCCAATTGCCAAAGATGAAATATATAAAAGAAGAAAATATTCCTTGTCAGGAATGCCTAGTATATGCAAAGTGTATCTCTTGAAAAGAGATTAGACCCCCAAAAAAGGTTTTTTAGGCCATGACACAAAATTGCTTCCAGTGGTGTGGCTCCAGTTTTGGAACTCTGTGGAATCACCCTGTTCTTACTCTCACATCCACTATGATTTAAAATGGTAATATTTGTCAGGATCCCATTTATGAGTCAAATAGATCTGTTTGAAAATTATTTGAATTAGATAGGAATACTTGATACCATGTAATTGAGTGAAAGCAAATGATTGAATAGGAATAGTTACTTGAAGCATAATTGCTCAAAAAATTATTAGTATTAGATAGGAATACTTAAAACTATATAATCATGTGCCAATTATTTGTATTAAGAATAGTTGCTTAAAGCTATAATGGTTTACACATGATTATCATTATTAATTACTTGAAACCATGTAACTGTACAAATTATTACTAATAGATAGGAACTCCTGAAACCATATAACTGTGCAAATTATTAGTAAAAAGTATTAATTACTTGAAGCAATGATTGTTTACAAATTGTTATTATTACTATTGCCCAGTCAGCTGGGGCTTTAGAATATGCCCACTGCATCGCTGCAGAGGGGTAAGTGTCCTGAATATGACACTAAACAATCTGATGATGAGGCTTCAGTTCAGGAGCTTTGGGAAATGTGAAGTTCATCTTTGTTGCCATTGCTCCCAGGTCCACTCTGACCCAGAGTGGTAGCACCTGATAGAATCCTATCTAAAGGTTAAATAGAGCTGTTTGACATTTAAATTCTATGCAGATAAATCACTTACATTAAATCGAATTGTTGGAAATAGAACTATTTAACCATTTTAATGTGTGTAAACTAATGACAGATGTCTTATTAAATTGTTAGTAAACATAGCAATACTTTGAACCAATTAACTTTATGCAAATGAATGAATACTGTTAAATAGATTTATTAGTGTTAAATAGCAATATTTGAAACTTTGTTACTATGTGCTAAAATTGAATTATTGGTATTTCATAGCAATACTTGTAACCACTTCACTCTCTGCAAACAAATGATTCATACTGAATAGAATTATTTGTGTTAGATAGCAATAATTGAAACCATTTAATTGTGTAGAAACAATAGCAGTACTAGTGTGCAAACAAATTAGTTGTAACTCATTTAAAAATATAACTACCAACAAACTATTCACTTACAAATCATATACGTATATCCATTTACATGTCTCCAAGCAAATAACTGATGTTAAATTGTTAGTGTTACATAGCAGTACTTGAAACCATTTAATTATGTGCAAACAAATGATTCATAGCAATTTGTGTTTGATAGCAATACTTGAAACCATGTAACTGTTTGCAAACAAATGGTTAATAATAGATAGAATTATTTGTATTAATGGCAATACTTGAAACCATTTCACTGTGAGCAAAAAGAAAAAATGTTTACAAATCATATATATTTAATATATATGTATAAAGAGGAATTGGCATCAAATAACCTACAAGGGTTGATATGCCATAAAACCCAAGCAAACCAAATCATATATATTTAAAATATATATATATATATATATATATATATATAAAGAGGATTTGGCATCAAATAACCTACAAGGGTTGATATGCCATAAAACACAACTAACATTAGTTTCTTGAAACTACATAATTGTTTGCAAAAAGAAGGACTCACTTTGGCATTAAATACCCAACAAAATTTGACAAGCCATAAAATTAACCAAGCAATAAATCAATATATAATAATTACTTATGTAAAAAATCAGATGGAAAATATATTTCTACTTTTAAATTTAGAAAATAGATAACCCATGACTCCATTGGGTTCGTGTTGTAACAATGATCAGTGATACTGATGATTTTATATAAGAATGAAAGATTCAAATTAGTATTTCATAATTATCTCCTTTATATTGAATGATTAAAAAAAATGACAGCATGAATACAGACCCCAAAAAAAATCAATCAGTTGATAATTTTATTGGAAATGCTAAGTTAGAGCATTTTAAATTTATTACTTTTATAAAAATTTCAATATCATGTGCTGTTTTTGCTGGGTTACAGTTACATATATTGAAACATCATAATCTTAACAATATATATATATATATATATATATATATATATATATATATATATATATATATACACACTCACACATAAGTTTATAAAGCAGACATACTTGTACAAAAAAATTCTTAGAATACAGAAAAGAATTTACATTTCTGTTAACGGAAAACCAACTGATTTTTTGTTGAGGTCTAACCATTTGGGTATTCAGAAATCCAGTTAAGCTAAAAATAAAGAAAACACTGTATCATCTTTTATGATGGAGTTCCTTATCAGCCAATTTTCCTTGTGTTTTTTTTTTCTTTCATATCTCAGAAATCAGGGTCAGTAAATATAGCTTAACATGGGAATTTTCTCCTATTCTACATAGAACCTATTTTGGTGACAGATGAGGAAAAAGAGGAAAGAAATAAAACTGATTAGTTTTGACTTGATGTAATTCAACTTTTTGGCAGTTCTTTGCAAACCATGAGTCTAGAAACAAAGAAAGTAAATCTAAAAGAATAAAAAATAATTAACAATATTCAACTTTTAAAATAAAATGTATCTTTACTAGTAATTCTTCACTACCATGACATATTATGTATTTTTAATCCGCATATATTTATTTAATTTTTAATTCTGTGATTTATATATGTGGAGGGTCTATGTAGAATAATGATTATTACAAGATAAATCAAATTCCACTCCAGTGTTGTGACATTAGAAACCACTGATCACAAACAGGTGCATTTTTTTGGTGTCACCTGAAGTAACCTTTTCTTGCATTTTTCTTTCATGTTTTAAAAAAATATTTCAAAGGAAACATTTGCAAGCATGCAAAAATGTTTAATCTTTCATCTTAAAAGTCATTTTACCTTTATAAAAATGTATTTGAAATATTTTCACCCCATATTATCAAAAATTGAATAATAGGAATTATTCTAGCTTTGCTACCATTGTAAATATATAATTATATATTGACACATCATCATTATGTCGTGCTGGTAGCACGGATATCCCTGACCCTCTCTCACCACTTTTCCCTATCGTTTATCACCTCTGGCAGGTGGCCGTACAGCTGGTGTCTTGGGGGTGTTGCCGCCAGGACTTGTTCAAGATTGCTCACAGCATTCTTGTGTAATTGCCGTCTAGCTTCTTCTCCAGCAGTTTTGTTAGAGTCCACATAGTGCATCCATATAGCAGTATCGATGCGACAGCTGCCTGGAAGAAACTGTGTTTCATTTTATCAGTTAGGTCTGATTTCCATATAATCGATAGCCTATTGATAGCTGTCCATGCCTTTGTAAACCTCGTGTCGATGTCCTTTGCAGTGTGTGTATATATATATATATATACACTCAAATACTGTAAATATGCCTACATACTTAAATACCTAATCTATAGACATGTGCATAAACAGATATACAAAATATATGTACATTATATGTAGATGTATTTGTGTAATATTGATTGTGTTAATTATCCTAATGATTTAATCTTAATGTTATATCATTCATATAATATAATATTAGTTCTTATCAGTTACTTAATGCATTAAATAATGTTTTGTCATCAAACAATGATGTCTGTATTGATCCTCTAATTCCAAAGCTTCTATAAAATCTGATATTCTATATATTTCAATTTTCATCAAAATTGAAACAGCTTCACTTTTATTTCATTCTTTTATTTTTTGGTTCAGTCTACAACCATCTCCTCAAATTTCTGAGATTAAAGACGGGAAAACCACAACAATTCAAATTTTATTCTTTCTACAAAAGTCGAAGACTCTTGCTTCCGTCTATCATTATATTTGAGAAAATGGTTGCTGGCACTTTGTCGTGTCAGATTAGAAGCCTCTTCCCAGAGAGTCTTCAGCATAATGGCAGACTTGTTATTTGATGGAACTGCCAGATTTAATATACCTTCGTATTTCAACACGTCTGTCTACTGGAACTTTTGCCGTTAGGTTTCATTGGTTGACGTGACACACATCATTTTGTTGGCATGAGATGAGTTATAGGTACAAACAGCATTTGTAAGACTTCCATTATATGGAGAAGAGTCAATGAATCTCATTATTGTCCTTAGAAAATTTTATATCTTTAAAATAAGGTGTCAATTTTGTTGCAAAACAAACTGAGCACCCACTTTAAAACCATGAATGACAAAATCTGAATTTAAAATTTATGTAATTAAAATCAAAGAAATCAACAGTTAAACTTAGCAAAAGTAGAACAGAAAATAACCTGAAAAATAAACTATCAATTCTTTGAATTCATAAGCCCTATATTTGGCCCTGAGTATTATTTTAACTATTTAATCTAAGTTGATTCTTTCAAGCTTCACAATGTTCTTTTTTTTTTTTTCTTTTAAAGAATGAAGGTTGTAAGATGATGTAAAAGTTAAGATTTTCCCCTCAGGAACTCAAGTACATGTATCTGAAGGCTAAGAAAGTAAGAGTTCAAAAGGTTCAGATTAATGTCATGTTTTGGCTTGCCCTCAACAGTCATTGAGTTCTCCTTCATCCTTAGTCTCTTTTATTTTGAAATTTCCTTTCTTCAAATGGCTGGAGCCAAATCTGGCTGATAAGTGATGAAGGTATTCTGAAATTGCATGAGATGTGAGTAATGGGCCGATACATTGTCATGAGTTCACTCAGAACACAAGCTCACTCAATGCTATCCCAGTCTCAACAGAAGATACATATATATATATATATATACATATATATATATATATATATATATATATATATATATATAATGATTTATTTATAAATTATATGATGATTTATATATATATATATATATATATATATGATGATTTATTTAACAGCATACATACCTTATTCCTTATTAAATAGAGATGAACTAAATATTTCAAAATGAAATCACTCAATGAATTCATCAAAGTAATATATATATATATATATATATATATATATATATATATATATAGTAGTATTATTTGGTCCAGTTAAACCAGAGTTGGGAGTAATTCCGTCAGGACAAGAAAATCATTCAAGAACTGAACATTTAAATTTTCCTGGTTGAGAGCTCATCAGAAACGCAAAACAGGATGGAAATAAATTTATAATCCTAAAATAACTGGTCTTTGGGTTTTTTCTTTAAAGAAAGAATATATATATATATATATATATATATATATATATTGTGCAATAATGGGCAGTTTGGTATTTAAAGTAGTTCTGGAGCTATGTCTTTAAGACCTGAATTGTGAATGCTGATTTTCAAGGTATGCATATATTCTTTATTTTTGAAGACTGAAACAGTGAAATATTTCTATGTCTTAAACTCTATATTTACTTTGTGTCACATAAAGCTGAGTATACACATACATATATATAGAGAGACAGACAGAGAAATGTGTACATGTATATAAATATACACATTTTTATTGGAAAGAAACACAAAAGATGTTCATTTCACTGTAATTATTTGGTCTATTTATTTTCTAATGAAGCATCTGCTTATATTTTATTGAGTATAGTGCAAAGTATGTTAGCCATGAACAGTCTGTATTGTTTACTGATGGAGACTTGAAGAATGTTATTGAAATCATCTTATTTATTTAAAAAATTGGCATGAAAACAAGTCCCTTACTAGATAGTCACATGAAAAGGAGTAATAGTCAGAGAAAAGGGGAAATGGTTTTGAGTACAGTCTTATATGACTGAGGTTACTATTCATTTGATTCTAAAAAAAAAAAAATAAAGATCTGAAGCTTTTGATATTGATTATAAAAATCATTCTGTACCAGGCAGTGTGCTAACTTAGTTTGTTTATTTGTGACACAATTGATTTTATTATATTTTGAACTTTAAATTTTGTATCATAAAATCCATCTAATTCTTAGATGACAATTAGTAACTATTTATTGGTAGGAAACATTTTCTGTAGTTTGTACTAGTAGGAACTGACACTTTGATGTAAGAATTCTTATCTTCAGTTTCAAGAGATTTATATCTTTCATTTGATTGGAATTATTCTAAACCAATAAATGTTCTTGAGTTTTTCAAAGATAAGCACTAAGATGGCAAAGGAAATTCAATAAGATACTACAGAATCAATAAACTTTTAGAATGGTTGGTATGCAAAAATTGTATATGAGTTTTGTATATAAAGACTGCTAACAGAAAGGTCAAATGTCAATACTTTCAACAATTGTTTCAGAATGTCTTGCCTTATATGTGAGCTCTGAAAAAATATAACTTGAAAATATGATTTCTTGAATAAATAACTATTTGATTTTTATGTATAATTTTACAGAACAGTTTATTTATTTAAACTCTCATGAAAATTGGCAGTATTTCACTAAATTTTAAAAGTAATATTTGTTGGTAAGGGATTTATAAGTAGAAAACAGTGAGATCAATCAAATAACAAAAATCCAGTAAAATAAAAGATGTATTTATTTTAATGAATTTTGTAAAACCTTTTATCGATTGCATTACAACTATAATCCATGAAAAGCCCAGTCAGCTGCATCCCTGCTGAGGAGTAAGACCCACCCTCCCATGAGTGTCCTGTATATGACACTAAACAATCTGATAGTTAGGCTCCAGTAATGTTGGAACTCTGGGGAATGCAGAGTACCACTTCACTGCCATTACTTCCAGCTCCACTCTGACCCAGAGCAGTAGCACCTGATAGGATCCTATCTATGGCTCAAATAGAACTTTTTGACATTTAAACTGTATACAAACAAATGACTTATGTTAAATTAAATTGTTGGAAATAGAACTATTTGATAATTTAACTGTGTGTAAACAAATGACTAATCTCTACTTGAATTGTTAGAGATACATAGCAATACTTGGAACCATTTAACTGTGTGCAAATGAATGAATAGTATTGAATAGTAATATTTGCTTGAAACCATTTAACTGCATGCAAAAAAATTAGCTCAGGCTCGTTAAAAAATGTTATCACCCGAATGTGTTTATAAATCATATGTTTAATATATTTATATATATATATATATATAGTAAAATTAAAGCTACGACCGTTGTCGAGGGTGACCCAAAGGCTCCCCTTTTGATAGCTACTACAGGTTTAGAGGAAGGTGCTACTCCTTTCCCTGGATTGCTCCACTTTACCCTTGATCCTTACCTTATAATACTGAGAGAAAGCAAGGTAGCATCAAGTACCATTTTTTGAGTCTTTGGTATGACTCGACCTAGGATTGAACCCAGGTCTCATGGGTTATATAAATATATATATAAAGAGTATTGCCCCAAAATGAATAGACTGATAACATTTTTTTAATAAAATGTGAAGTTTTTTTTAAACTAAAGGTATAATTATTATAATTATTTCTTTTAAAACATTATACAACTAAAACAGATATTATCAGACAATACTTATCACCTAAAGTTACAGAGTTCAAACTGTATAACCAAAAATATGAATTTCTCTGTCCAATTTATTTTGTTACAATTTTAGTACTGGTAATAAATAATACCTAATAATATCCATTTTGATTGTATAATGTTCCATTAGAAATCTTTGAAAAAATAGATATCTTTATTTTAGAAAAATAAAAAACTTTTTTTTTTTAAACATTGTTATTCTTGTATTTATTTATTGGCAATAAAACACCTATATATATATATATATATATATATAAATGAGGGAGAGAGATGTGTGTGTGTGTTTGTATATATATATATATATATATATATATATAAGCCCCCTGAGATGGGAAGGCTGTAAGAGCAAGAGTCATGAGGCCCATACACATGTCAGAAGCAATAAAATATCAATATATTAAGTGACAATATATTTATTTAGATTTCTGACACTAAAGATGTATGTCAAGGTATCTCAACTTTCAATTCAAACTAATTTATTTTCTCAAAATGATACTGTTGATCAGCAAATGTTTCTCAAAGAATCACCTTCTGGATCCAACTGAGCTCCAGGGGCCCACTGCTTTTCTCTGTGAACCTGTTTGTGTGTGTGTCTCTATATATAAATTCTGAAAAAAATAAATTACTTATTGTATAAGTTAGGATTGGAAGAATAACTACACACACATGGACATTATTATATAGACAATATCTACACAGGTAATATAAAATCAAGATTTAGCTGAACTTGAAATTTTTCTTTTTAATGACAATATCAATCTGACTATACTTATATACAAAGACACATACCAGTTCTACATATGTTTCTTTCCCTTACAGTCCTTTGATGTTGAGATATTTGATAATAGTCCAAATCTCTGAAAACTTTGCAACTTTAATTGATGTATATTAAGTAGAGAAAAAATATTAACAATGTAAGGTTCACATTTTGTGTTTGTATTTCATAAGGTATGTAATGGTGTAATGTATATAGATGTATGACTAAATGACTAGCCATATATTCGTATGTGTGTATATATATATATATATATATATATATATATCTGAAAAAAGAAGACAAGACAGGAAATTAAATTGACATGTTTTGCTTAAAGGATTGCTTGTTCAGAAATAATATTTTATTTCACACAAACAGTCTACATATGTAAAGGTGGTGAAAAGTGTACAGCTTTTTTTTTTTTTTTAGTATCTCTCTCATACTAGTTGAGTTTTACACCTTATTTATATGAATCATTTTTTTAGTATCCTTTATTAAAATCACAACAAAATAAAATCTGAAATAGTCTTTGCTGCCCTGAACATCTACAGGGAGAAGAATATATATATTGAAAAGTCAGAATCCTACATTTTCCTGACAACTTCATGCACAAAGCAAAAAAAAAATGGTATTTAGAATATGTTTAATGGTAAAGATATATAGCAAGTACTACCAACAATCTACACCCAGGGTTCTACAATGTATTCTCCAAATTAATATTCAAGGAATGTGGGATATTAAAAGATCTAAACAATGAAAAAAAAACGAAACAAAACAATTCATATAAATAAGATCTAAAATTCAACCAATGTGGTGTGTAAATGTTAAAAAGCAAAAAAGGCAGCTTACTTTTCCCCCTTATTACATGAAGTCTTTGATTTTGGAAAATAAAATTTCATTTCCAAAGAATCTATTCTTATAACAAAACATATCAATTTACTTTTTCATATTGACTTCTTTTTTCATACAATCAAATTTTATTGCAAACCTTACCCATATATATATATATATATATATATAATAGATTATTTTCATCAAGTATGAGGCAATGAAAAGTTTGTATTTAGTAGAGACTTGATGAGTCATGGATCCACTGTAACAGTGCTCTCTGATAAAATTGATGCTTCTATTTCAGAAAATGTGAAAGATTCTAATTGGCATTGGATGAATAGAAAATGGTATTTATCACAAATTCAAACTCCATAAAATTGTCCTTTAATTTCAAATTGAACTTGGAAATTGCTTAATTCTCTATGAGCACTTTGAATGTATCTCACTAATAAAAATCTTGCTATAATGTCATCTTTTGATAGGTGTAATGGGATATGGTAGGTCCAAGTTATAAAGAGAATTTCTGGGGAAGGAGGAAGAGAAGAAAAAAATTAGAAAAAAAAGCAGACAGAAAGTCTATGGGAATGGCTAGCTGACCTCTGAGTGACTGAGGCCAGAGTACTTGTTGAGGGACAACCAGTCATGGGTGAATGACTATGGTAATTAAAAATCACTAGAATAAAACCAGAGGTCCTAAATCTTCTGCACCTGTGTGGAAACTACCAGAAACAGCTATGCCCTTCCTCAGACACCAGGTGGAAGTAAGGGGACTTTGAAAGTTAGCTTGGAAATGTGATGAGGTAAAAACAGGAGTTAACTTTAGCCAGGACAAAATGAAGATAGTCTAAAGTTCCAGCCCCCATTTTTGGGTGAGTTCTGAAAAGGGGTCTCACACTAGATATGAACCTGTGAAGATGAAAGCTGAAAACAAGGACATTAGAATTACAACAGAAAACCAGAAGAAAAATTCAAGGTCTCTTTCTGCTCTCTTCCTCCTTATAACATATTGTTTCTCTTTGTCCAGCTAATATGATCAACTCAGCTTTCATACACTCTTTCTTTCTCTTGACAACTCCTTAAGAAGTGTAGTAGCAAATAAACCTTTGTGTTAGTAAACTAAGACATAGTTTTGTGTGTTCATCAACCTTCTACCATGGCAAAGTTACAAGGTCTGACTACTACTTAAGACATAGCAATAAATGCATAAATCTGTTCAAACTTGTGATGGTACAACTGTACATTTGGTGTGTAATGGTACAGTAGGTTATAGTTACATACAAACATTATGGGAATTTTAGAAAAAGATTTATTAAACAAATTCTTCTTCTTGATAGTCTGAGAGACTATACTGCAGACCATCATACAACAAAATGCTACCTCACACTTATAGACAATATTCTCTCTCTTATAAACTCACATATGTATATATATATATATATATATATATATATATATTTGATGAAGTTATTTTAGGGTTTATATATCTTACAGAGAGGTAAGAATAAGCCTCACCATAAAAAGTAGAAATCAAACTATAATA
>OY757920.1:10500229-10522729 GCA_963585895.1 Sepioteuthis lessoniana
TTCAAAAGCAAAAAGTTGTTTTTAGAAAGATTAAAGGTAAGAACCCTATTTTAACATGTCTTTGTCTCATACTGTAAATGATAAGTTGTTATTTCATGATGGAATAGAGATTGATACAATTTCTGGTTTCATCTTAGATGATGTCTTTTGTGGGGAATTCTTTTAACTGAGCAAAAAAAGAAGAAGCAGTTCAGCTGAAAACAATATGATAACCCCCAACACTCATAAAATATGAAGAAACTAGTCAAAATTGGAATATAAAAACCTTTTAAATAATAGTTACTCTTAGAATTTCAAAAGAAGATTTAGACATACACAAATTTATTTTCTTCTTCTTTCTGTTATTTTTTATCAGTTTATATTTTTTTTTAAATTTTAAACTATTTATGACAAACAGTAAGGAAAATATACTCTTCTTATATTAGACAAATCAGCAGCTAATATTTGTATAAAAAAACCCTACAATTTCTAACAATATGAAACCAATCTCAATTTTCTTAAAATGTCCACAGTAGCTGGAGTACTCATCAACACTGAATAAGAAGTCAATACTTGGATCACATACAGGGTGAAATGAAAAAAACAAATGTAAAATAAATCCTCCCTACTTATTTCATTTTTATTAATAAATATCTATTCTACATTTTTTGTTGTTCATTAAAAGTTTACACTGAATTGTTAGGAATAGTAATTATAGCTACTTGTGGGGTTTAAAAGGTTTTTATGAAGTCAGTGGCTAAGGGCAAGACTGTGTTGCCGTAAGATATCTGACTCCATATTTTGGTTATTTAGTTTTACCCCACGTTGACTTGGCCGGTGCAATGCCTTGCCCAAAGAAAGTCCATAAGAAATATAAAAAAGGGAAGATAGAAACAGATAAAAGACGAAACATTTCTTTCATACTTTCCTTTATTTACCTGGTGAATTGACTAACCAACGCTACGTCTAAAGACATAGCGTGGTGCCCAAAACACCAGATAGTAAAAACGGTGTTTTCGGTTCGACGTCACTACCCGAAAAAAAGGTCGGTTCACAGAAAACCTGAGTATTTATCTCTCTTCACCGGCTCCAAATTCGCTACGCCAAAATCCTTCTAATTTTGGCGCGACCGCTTCTCATTGGCTACTTTACATTTTATTATTTTTCTTTTTTCTAATTTTAACCGGATGGATGCGTGGAGCCTTATGCATGGCGACGCATTTATACATTTTGTATCAGGCAGCCGACGAGTCAACATCCGGTTGGGAGTTCTTTGGTAATTCCTAAATCGCCACATACTAAAGATAAATATGCATAACAAAAGAAAAAGAGAGATTAATCAATTATATGTTTCTTATATTAACTTACTAAGTTAATATTGTTCAGTAAAAAATTTAATGGAATTTTGTAAAGAAACTTTTCTTAATTTTAGAAAATGACACAAAAGAGATTTTTGTTATTTAGACTTTTTTTTATCTTGATTAAGCAATAATACAATGTAATTATTTTATATTTCCAGCTTGAAGAATTGCCTCTAAACCTAATTAGTAATGTTTAATTAACTGTGATTAACTGTTTTAGTAAGACAAAAAAATTGTTAATTTTTTTTCTTTTGAAGTTTGTAAATTTAAATACAATACAATCACATCTTCAGATAAGTCTGTGCAAATTACTTGTCTGAAGAATTTTACTTGAAGCTATAATTGTTTACAAAGGATTATTATTAGTTACTTGAAGCTATATAATTGCTTGTAAACAAAAATAAAAAAAGACTGACTTCAGCATTAAATGGGTAAATAATAGAATAAACTGGGCTCTTTAGCCTTCATACAGCAACTTGTCAGGGGAAAAGGAAAACTCTGAATTCAAACCAGCTGTGCTCCACCAAAAAATTTACCTTATGTTACATCCTGCATGATGCAGAAGAGTTGGGTAAGTACAGACTTCAACATTAAATAACCCAACATGGTATAAAACCCCCCGCTAACAAACCAATTACATCTTGCAGCAACATAGCTTCCTGCTGATTATTATATGATGCCACTTCTCGCAATTTTTTTCTATTTCTCCTAGGCCCCAATAAGTATACATATTAATTTTGAGAGTTCTACATGAAACTATTTGGGCATCTGAAGAAGTGAGACAAACACTTCCAAATTATCGCCATAGACATCACTTCAAAAATAGGAGTAGATGAAAATAATACAGAATGACAAAAAATACGTCTGGAGAAGGGAAACAATTGGGAGAAGCTTAAATGATTGATGGACGACAGAAAATATGATCTGCTTTTTCAGTAAATTGAAAGTACTTTGTCAAAGGTGAAATGTTTTGTTTAAAAGTTAATTACTTTATATATATATATATATATATAAAGCAAAAGTACCTGGAAAATTGCTGCCATTTCACAAGTGGTAAAACAAGAATATATTTTCAGAGGAATTTAAAGATATATCAACTAGATTGTTAGCACAGTTGATATGATTTTTGTGTTCATTTAGAATTTGTATATCTTTAAATCCCGCATTCCTTTAGTATCATTATTTTTCTCCTTCTCCTGCTGAACTCTGACCTTTCCTAAGATCTATAATATCCTGACCTATGACATGTTGGCAACATGTTTGAAAATGAAGTTGTTGTTTTCTTTCACTGGATACGCTATCAAAGTTAGAGCGGTTCTTACGCCCATTTTACCTATAACCAGGATATATATATATATATATATATATGGCATCTGCCAGTCATTGGAGACTCTGGGTTTGCACACAGATTAAAGCACAGGCCAGGCAAGGTTAAATGGGAGACTGACTATTACACATGCAACAGGTCTGCTCCTCTCACAGCAATATTACCCAAGAGAAGGGCAAGGTGTTGCTGCCTTAAGGACTCCAGCTTCTGGTTTTAAATTCAGTATTTCCTTCTCCTAGATTAGCTGCCCTTCTAAGGTTTGAGAACCCTGTCTGTACTATTATTTACCTATAGATGGGAGGTGGGAGGAAGAAATACTCATTTTTGTGCTAGGGTTTTAGAGTGAAGTGAAACAAACTGACTTAATCAGGATTTAAACTTGGGTTAATAATTCCATTTCCTACAATATCATATCAATATCACTTGCAATATAATGTTTTACAAGAAAATATGTATATTTGCATGTCTGTTTTATAGGTATTTCTGTGTGCCTGTTTCATATTAGTTTGTTTAAACATATATATGATTCAGTTATGAAGACACAGATTGGCACATACATGTTTTTCATCACACTTAAATGTGATTTTGTACCTACTTTAGCTTTAAAATACTTTAAGTTTTTTTTTGGGGGGGGGGAGTTCTGCAACACTTAAAATGTATGCCTGGTAGTAATCATATGTTAAGTCATGTAACTGACAATCAACTGACACAATCTCTCAGCAATAATATTCCTGCTGAGAAAACATTTTTTGATTTTATGTACTTTGAATCACTCTAATTTTCATTTCAGTTAGAAAAAAATTAAATAATTTTCAAGTTTTAAATTTTTGGGGGTGTCCTAACAATTCCTCAATGTCTGTTTGAAATTAAGTCTAAAATGGTGGAGCCTTAGTATTACAGATGGACAGACAGATGAACAGTTAGTTAATTCCGTGAAAAAGGGTGGAGCCTTAGTATTATAGACAGAGAGACAGACAGACAGATGAACATTTAGTTCATTCAGTCAAAAAGGGTGGGGCCTTAGTATTACAGACAGAAAGACAGATGGACATTTAATTCATTCAATCAAAAAGGGTAGGGCCTTAGTATTATAGACAGACAGACAGACAGATGAACATTTAATTCATTCAGTCAAAAAGGGTAGGGCCTTAGTATTATAGACAGACAGACAGACAGACAGATGAACATTTAATTCATTCAATCAAAAAGGGTAGGGCCTTAGTATTATAGACAGACAGACAGACAGATGAACATTTAATTCATTCAGTCAAAAAGGGTAGGGCCTTAGTATTATAGACAGACAGACAGATGAACATTTAGTTCATTCAGTCAAAAAAGGAGGGGCCTTAGTATTACAGACAGACAGACAGATGGACATTTAATTCATTCAATCAAAAAGGGTGGGGCCTTAGTATTATAGACAGACAGACAGATGGACATTTAATTCATTCAGTCAAAAAGGGTGGGGCCTTAGTATTATAGACAGAAAGACAGATGAACATTTAATTCATTCAGTCAAAAAGAGTGGAGCCTTAGTATTATAGACAGACAGACAGACAGATGAACATTTAATTCATTCAGTCAAAACGAGTGGAGCCGTAGTATTATAGACAGAAAAACAGATGGACATTTTGTGAATTACAATAAGATTTCCCTTTTTACTTCTCTTTCCTTAATCAATGTTTCTCTTCTCCCATCAATGCCTTTATTAACGTTCTTCTCCTTAATCCCTTCTCTCTCTCTCTCTCTTTCATTTGCTCACCATAGTTTCTGCTTCTCATGCTCTTATTTTCCTTCCCTTCAAGTTAAATATCTTTTTTTATTGTTTTATCTCTTACATCTAATTGCTCTTTTCTGCTGTACTTCATTCTTTCTTTAACTTTTGATGATTTCTCTCTTCTCTGTTTTATTTAGGATTTGTTTTATTATCTTTATACTTTCCCGTATTTTTTGCTCATTCTCTTTTCTCTCTCTTGCCCAGTCGGCTGGGGTGGTAGAATATACAGACTGCACCTCTGCAGAGGGATAAGGAACCCTCACCTAACGAGTCTCCTGGATATGACACTAAACAATCTGTTGGTGAGGTTCCAGTAATACTGGAGCTTTGGGGAATGTGGAGTACCCCTTCATTGCCATTGCTCCCAGGTGCACTCTGGCCTGGAGTGGTAGCATCTATCTATGAGTTAAATAGAACTAAACCATGCTTTCTTGACTGGACTGTTTTTTTTTTTTGCATTTAAACTGCAGACTTATGCTACTGTTTTGACATCTAAACTGTGTACTTATGCTAAACTGAATTGTCTGAGATGAAACTGTTTTGACATTAACTCTGTGTATTGCCCAGTCGGCTGGGGCTGTAGAATACACTGACTGCACCTCTGCAGAGGAGTAACCCCCCGCCCCCATCAATGAGTGTCCTAAATATGACACTGAACAATCGGATGGTGAGGTTACAGTGATGCTGGAGCTTTGGGGAATGCAAAGTGCTCCTTCTTTGCCGTTGCTCCCATATCCACTCTGTCCCTGAATGGTAGCACCTGATAGGGCTCTGTCTGTGGGTTAGATAGAACTAACTGCATACTTATTCTAACCTGAATTGTTTGAATTAGAACTGTTTGATTAAACTGAATAGCTTGAAATAGAAATGTTTTTGGCACATAAACTGTGAACTTACATTTAAACTGTGAGCTTATGCTAAACTAAATTGTTTGAAATGGAACTGTTTTTGACACTGAAATTGTACTTATGCTAAACTGAACTGTTTAATATAGAACTGTTTTGATATTTAAGAGTAAAGTTGGCGACTGTAGTCGATAGTGACCCGAAGATAGCTACAACACCAAGGTATACAGGAGGGCGCTACTCTAACTGGATGTAAACAAAATTCATACTTATACTAAACAGAATTAGCTGAATTAGAAATGTTTGAATAAACTGAATAGCTTCAAATAGAAATGTTTTTTACAATTAAACTGTGTATTCATGGTAAACTGAATTGTTTGAAATAGAACTGATTATTTGTATAAAAATGGATTTGGCGTTAAATAACCTACAAAGGTTGATATGCCATAAAACTCAAAAAAACAATCTTTTCTCTCTTTTTCTTATCTTTTTCCTAATCCTCTTTTTCTCTTTCCCTCATTCTCTCTTCTCTCTTTTCCTTATTTTTCACTTATTCTCTTTTCTTTCTTTTCCTTTTTTTTTTTTTATTTTATTGTATTTTTTCTTCTTTTCTCTATTTCTCATTATTTCTCCCCTTGACTATTCTCTCCCTCTCTATTTAAATATTTTTGGTGATTATAATTCTCTGATTCATTTACTGCCTGAAGAATTCTCTTATAAAACATTATAGTCTTGAAGCTTTGGGGAGTTTGCTATCTTTTTTTCTTTTTCTTTTTAAATTTTCATTACACAAATCCTCCTTTACATACATACAAAATGAATTGTTCTCTCTTTTGCTGGATCTGAAAATAGATACATTCTACAATTGAGTTAGATATTTGCAACTTTCTGAAGAAATTACTTTACAAGATAAGCTTCCCCTCTTCATCTCTATATTGTTGATTAATCAATACACCAATCCATCCTAACCATATTTATTCTTTGTGCTTAGACTCTTTTTTTAACCAATCATGCTAGCATTTATCTGGAAAGTAAACCAATCAAGACTGACTTAAAAGGACTTTTATATATAATTTTCGTTTTCATTTTAAAAGCGAGAACACGCATTTCTCTGTTTTCTATCCTACAAAACTTTAATATTAATTTTTAGATTAGGGACATTGTCATAAAAGCGGTTTGACATTACAATTTCTTTGATACTATAATTTAGGGATGTGATACTAAAACACACTCAAGTTTTGGACAGGAATCTCAGGTCTCATATGAAGTAATCTCCATTCCTCATCCTTTCTCTACACTCACAAATATAGTCCTTTTCTGCATACAAAAAATTTTCAAATATCTAGCTGATGAAAAAAACATTACTATATATTGACCTTTGACAGAATGGTTAGTTAAGGACTTCAGGGCAGGATGTGCACCTGTGTAAATCAGGGACAGCAGAAATGAATCATGTGAATTGAGTAAGAAGAAAAAATGTGTGGGTGTCTAGAAAATATATAATGCTGAAGTTTTTCGGACCCAAGGAGTCAAACGGTTGATCAGGAGAGAAGCAGTCAGCCGAGTAGACAAGACACGTTGTCTTGAGTGCCAACCAAGAGGTGATGGCACCCCAGGTTGAGAAGCACCGAGAAGAAAGGTTCTGAAATATGTATCTCAATGTGGTTTAAGAAGATATGGTGTAAACCGTAGTGGTCCCTGATTGACTCTTGAATATGTGTTCCACATGGTGTCAATCATAGCAATCCTCCAGGTCTCTTTCCCCCACCCACACAACCATCACAACGTTTTGAATAAAGGAGTTTATATTTTTATAAACAAATATTGTTGTCACTTGCTCTGCTCCCTTGGCTATACAACAATATTAAGTGTATTTAATTCTATCACATTGAACATTTCAATTTTGTAACTATTTTTCCAATATTCTGTCATTCTGTAAGCTCTCTTTTCTCAACTTTAGTAGACAGATTTGTATTTGTTTTAGTGGTTTACATTTTAGCATATAGTTTGTTCATCATTCTCTCTCTCTCTCTACACACACACACATATATATATATATAGTGTGTGTGTGTGTGTGTGTGTGTGTGTGTGTGTGTGTGTGTGTGTGTGTGTGTGTGTGTAGCATAATTATTTAAAAAAATGATTTTCTCTAATGAATTTCTCATACATAACAAATTCATTTTATTGGTCTGATTCATTAATAATTTCCATTTTTTAAAAGCAAGTTGTGATTATGCATTTTAAACTTCAAATCTTTTAAACACAACCAGAAATTACTCAATTAAAGATTCTTTTCATCAATCATTCTTATTTCAGTTATAAAAAAAATGCAAATCATGAATTAAACAATGATCTCACACCCCTAAAAGCCCAATTGGCTGGGGCTGTAGAATACACCTACTGCACCTCTGCAGAGAGGTAAGATCCCCTCAATAAGTGTCCTGGATATGACACTAAATGATCTGATGGTGAGTTTCCAGTGATGCTGGAGCTTTGGGAAATGTGGAAAACCCCTTCATTGTCATCACTCCCAGGTCCTCTCTGGCTTAGAGTGGTAGCACCTGATAGCCTTATCTATGGGTTAAATAGAACTAACAGCATACTTATGCTAAACTGAATTGTTTGACTAAAATATATTGTTTGAAATAGAAATGTTTTTGACAATTAAACTATACTTACATTTAAACTGTGAGCTTATGCTAAACTGAATTATTTGAAATAGATCAGTTTTTTGACATTGAAACTTTACTTACACTGAACTAATTTGTTTAATATAGAACTGCTTTGACATTTAACTGGGTGTAAACAAAATCTATACTTATACTAAACTAAATTAGCTGAATTAGAACTGTTTGACTAAACTGATTAGCTTGAAATAGAAATATTTTTGACAATGAAATAGTGTACTAACCCAAACTGAATTGTTTGAAATAGAACTATTTGTATAAAAATGGATTTGGCATTAAATAACCTACAAAGATTGATATGCCATAAAAGCTGAACAACCTGGCAACACCCCTAAAAGGGAGGAATTGAAAGTACATATTTGACATGTGATGTTGTATGAGTTTAAGAATTAAAAAAAAACTCCACACAAACAGCAAAGAAAATTTGTAGTGTTTATGGTTAAAATATCATTACTGACTGCTAAGTCTAAAACTGATTTTCAAAGTTTCATTTTGGCAATACATGATGGACTCAGATCAGAATCCTCATCAGACCTTGATCCAGGTTATTTAAGAGAATTGGTGTAGTGTAATACTCAAAAATTAGCACTTGACCACACTACATCCATATCCATAATCTGCCACTACTTGAAAATAATAGGAAAAATGAGTACGCTGGGTATTTTAGTTCCTCATACACTTAGTGAGAAGAATAAGGAAGATTATTAATCCATAAGAACAAGACTTCTTTCCAGGCAGAGAAATGATATGTTTTTTTAAGAATATCATTACATGTGACAAAACCGTATCAAGTTCTTTGAGTGCACATCAGCCATGCTGCAGAGATTATAATTGATTAATGTTGGAGTTAAGTTTATGCTAATCTAATCTCGGTTAAAAATTATCTAATGAAACAAGAAAATGTTATATCAAATAAATATATACTCAGGAATTTTATTTTAATTTTCATGTCTGATTTCCTACATAATGTGTGTATATATATATATATATATATATATATATATATATATATATAATAATATTATAAGAGTGTTGGTTGTCACCAAATCACTTTGTGGGTATGTGTCGAACCAAGTGCAATATAATATGCAGAGTGCTCAATATTGAGGATAGAACTATTATATAATAATAATAAATAAATATATATTAGATATATATATTCAATTCATGGAATATAGACTGCAACCCTGGGTTTCATGGAGTTTACACGCATACCCACAATCACACGTAAACTTTCATACGAATTCTAAACAGTTCTGAATGTTTTCGATTTCCGATTTTCAATTCATTCCATTTTCTTAACTGCCTGATGATTGTTGTTTTGCAAAAAACTCCATGAAACCCTGGGTCACAGTCTATATTCCATGAATTTGGCGTAGCGGTTAGAGTGTTCGCCAATGGCCCGGGAGACCTGGGTTCAATCTCAGGTCGAGTCATACCAAAGACTCAAAAAATGGTACTTGATGCCTCCTTGCTTAACACTCAGCATTATAAGGTACGGATCAAGGGTAAAGTGGAGCAATCCTGGGAAAGGAGTAGCGCCCTTCCCTACACCTTGGTGTAGTAGCTATCGAAAAGGGAGCCTTCGGGTCACCCTCGACTATGGTCGCCAACTTTACTTACTATATATATATATCTAATACATATTTATTTATTTATTATTCTTATTATATACACACAGAGTTGTGATTAAAATTTAATGCTAAAAGTATTTCTAATTTGTAAAATCTTTACAGTTGTCAGAAAATACAGGGATCTTTACAATATATTTCAGTATAAAAGAAGATTTAAAAAAAACTGGATTAAAACTAATGACTGAGTATCATGTCGATGTTTCACTAAAATGGCTGTATATTGACATGGATTAACCTCTGCAACTTACTACGAAAGCAGATCTTCATGGAAGAAATATTATGCTGTATGTATGATGATATCACTACAGTATTATGCATTTTGAGGTTTTCAACCACAGTCGGACACTCAATGAAAACTTATATTCTCAATAGTTGCAACATGTACATTAAAATCTTCTCAGAAAATGCCCTGCACTCGTCAATCAAAGAAACATCATGATTCTCTAAGATAAGACAAGGCTATATTCAACAAGAATCAGGCAGGAAACAATATTGGATTTAGGCTGGTTTATTCTACCCCATCCACCATTTTCACCAAACCTTGCACCAGGTGATTCCAAATTTTTTTTTTGTTCTCTACAAAATATCCTGAATGACCAAAAATTCTCTTCAGAAGATCAGGTGAAAACATTTGTGAAAAACTTGTTGAGCTTGAAACCAACTGAATTTTATTTGAGTAGAATCAACCTGATAAATAGCAAGAGGTGATTAAATGGTGAAATACTATTAATTTGAATGAAATACTATTAATTTGAAACTAATTCATTGTTAAATTATTTATGAATTTTTCTAAAACAGAAATTATCTATGACCCAACCCAATTGATCAATAATATGGGATGATCCCTTTCATTGTTTTCTTTTCTTGATATCACAATTTTCTTATGTGCAGCTTATTAGTTCTATAGTTTAGTAGGTTACAAGTGTGGTTGGTTGGTGGGGTTTTATGGCATATCAACCTTTGAAGGTTATTTAATGCCAAATTCATTTTTATGCAAATAATCAGTTCTATTTCAAACAATTCAGTTTAGCATGAATACACAGTTTAATTGTCAAAAACATTTCTATTTCAAGCTATTCAGTTTAGTCAAACAGTTCTAATTTAAGCAATTCAGTTTAGCATAAGTATGCAGTTCTATTTAACCCATAGATAGGGCCCTATCAGGTGCTACCATTCCAGGCCAGAGTGGACCCGGGAGCAATGGCAATGAAAGGGTACTCCACATTCTTCAAAGATCCAGCATTACTGGAACCTCACCATCAGATTGTTCAGTGTCATATACAGGACACTCATTGGTGGGGTCTTACCCCTTTGCAGAGAAGACAATGGATATAGTGTGTCATCTCTTGTTACATCTATACAATACACAAAAGAATGATGACAACTGAACTTTACAGACCAGAACAATATTGGAAACGCTAAAACTCAACTTAATACGGCAACCCCGACATCAGTCTTAATGAATTGTTGTAAAATGCCTTTGACCTTTTTACTAGTTAACTGCTCTTGCCACTGTGCTTAACTCACAAATTCTGCAGATTTTCAGTGTGTTATTGTAAACGATCACTTATAGTACATTTTAAAAAAAATATATACTAAGTTAAAGACTAATTATGAATAGCGTCATATATCTTGTGCCATACTTTGAACCAAAAAAATGTTACCGTATAATTTAACTCTGTATCATTATTTCATTAAACATGTTTTAAAATTTTGATGCTTTTTACTTTTATTTGACAAGATATAACTAACAATTGATACCAACTCAGATTGTTCATTTTTAACCTCAGGTTGGTATAATAATTAGAGCGTTTGCCAATGGCCCAGTAGACTAGGGTTCAATCCCAGATTGAGTCATACCAAAGACTCAAAAAATGATACTTGATGCCTCTTTGCTTAACACTCAGCATTATAAGGTATAGAATAATAAGTGGAGCAATTCAGGGAAAGGAATAGCACCTTCCCCAACACCTTGTTATGGTAGCTATTGAAAAAGGAACCTTCTAGTCACCCTCAATTACGGTTGGTCAAATTATTTACTTATAGCAACGTAGACCTTGGATTAATTTTTTAGTCCTCTGACTTAACTATTTTATTGCTTTCTTCTTGGCAACCACAACAGTTTTTATTCTTCATTTTGAAGGTTAAAATTATTTATCATAAACCTAACACTGATTGATCATTATTTTTCACCAATTAGTTGGGGTTTTTTCTACACTAGTTAGCATGCAAGCAGTGGCCAACAAGCATCTTCAAGCCATTTCATCTTTTGGCTCTAATGGAAGAGGAAAGTTGTCAGTTTTTGCCTGAAAGATTCCTTAAGTGACTTATTGTTCCCTTTTACTCTCTTTTTAATGTCAACAGACTGTAAAAATGGCTTCCATAGCTGTAGTAGCTGGAAGCTGTTGCATGCTGGGAAACCATCTGTAAGAGGTGCAAGAGATTACCTGAAGAACCAAATATCATGTTGATTTTCAAAAGCACAGTTGTATAACCCTGTGGTTAGGATAATTGACTTGGTGCCATGATTTCTACAGTTCTTCAGTATTATTGTTCGTTGACTTCTACTGCTGAGAGCTCCTATAAAACTTACACTTTGATCAGCAGCTGGTCGTCAATGTGATCAGACAGTTATCCTTAATCTTTTTATTGTCAACATAATATTACTTTTATTCAATTATTTAAGAAGATCAATTTAAAAGCTTATAGAAATTTGGAATTTCTAAGGACCATATGGAAAAGTAGAAATGATCCTCTGTTGTTTCATTGTCTGTTTCATGAACTTTATCTTTGTTAAATTTTATCAAGAATCTGACATTCTAAGAAAATCATTGTCTCATTATTGAACTATTAGACTTGATATTTATAGGACTTAGCATGGCACAAGGTCATATATTGAAACTGGATTGATTTGGTTTGGTTTTATGGCATATCAACCATTGTAGGTTATTTAATCCATTTTTATACGTATAAACAGTTCTATGCCAAACAATTCTGTACATAGTTTAGTTCTGATTAACCCATAGATAGGACCTTATCAGGTGCTACCACTCCGGGTCAGAGTAGACCTGGGAGCAATGGCAGTAAAGATGTACTCTGCATTCCCCAAAGCTTCTGCAGTACTGAAGCCTCACCATCAGATTGTTTAGTATCTTATCCAGGACACTCGCTGGGGGAGTCTTACCCCTCTGCAGAAATGTAGTCAGTGAATTCTACTGCCCCAACCGACTGGGCCAATAAGAACTGGAGTGGTGTATTATATTAGACTAGCTTCATTTGAAATCAATGTTTTTAATAATAGCTTTTGTTCTGTTCTGTGACATGGTAGGAAATACTAAACTACCTCAACCACAAAACAAAGATCTACATTGGTTTATTATCATTATATTTTTGGCCTAATGAGTAGAGTGTTTGCCAATGGTCTGATAGACCTAGGTTCAATTCCAGGTCAAGTCATACCAAAGACTCAAAAAATAGTACTTGATACCGCCTTCCTTAACACTCAGCATTATAAGGTAAGAATCAAGGGTAGAGTGGAGCAATCTAGGGAAAGGAGTAGAGCCCTCCCCCTACACCTCAGTGTAGTAGCTGTTCAAAAGGGAGTCTTCAGGTCACCCTCAACTAAGGTCACCAACTTTTTACTTTTATGAAAATACCATAATTAGTTGGAATATTTGATGACCTGATCTAAAAACATTTCTAAAAGAAAAAAATCCTTATCAGTTGATTAAGGTACCAAGTAAAAATTTTAAAAATCCATGCGATGAATTGTAATAAAAACAACAAATATGATAATACTAGTTTAAATGAGTTGTGGAAAAATGAAAATTATTTATAGTTCTAATTTCTAAGATTAAGCTTACAGAACAACAGCAAGTTTACGTCCAATATACACAAATGATATTTATAGGTTAATAAAAACATATTTATTATTGTTGCACTGAATGGGAGAATTCCTTAATCCAGGATATATGGCTTAGTAATGCAGTAAAAATTAAATAAAATTTAATAAAGTGCAGTCAAATTGGGGAAAAATGTACGCGTAATGATATTTTGTGACAAAGGGGTAAATCAACTTAATAATGCAAATTAGAAAAAAATTGCCCGTAATCAATAAAATCACTACAATAAATTTCAAGGAAAAAAAACAACATAAATCTACTAGTAACATATAGCAATGCAGACATAGAAAATTACTTTTGTATATCTGGTCTGGTGTTGTCTGTATTTGAATGAAATGTATAAGTTTGCTGAGTTTCAGATCATAAATCATTCGAGAGAATAGCTTGAGAAAAATGTCAGTTAATCTTTTGAAAGATAAATTGGCAAAGGTTTCATAATAGAGACTGAAATTTATGTATTCAACTTGAGAAAATCATTTTTGAAAACTTGATTTTTTTTTTTTTTCCTTCTGCCAAAAGTTTAAATCAATGCTTCCCAACTGTGGTTCAAGAGATATTTCAGCACACTTCAATGGTGCCAGTATGCAGAAATTAATATTCAAGAATACAATTTTAGAATATTCCGACATATGATGTTATTCAACAAAATTTTGAAATTCTCTTTGTCCTGGCTTTATCAAAAGTATGTGTGGTTTGCACACCACTCATACTCATGTCTTTTGAAAGATACATCATCACTGCAGCCGATTGTATAAGTCAGATACTTTTGGTCAAATAGAAAAATATGAGGGTCATTTAATAAATTCGGGAAAGTTTTGAAAAAAGCATAAGATTTTTTTTTTTTTTTTAATAACTGTACACTCTACATTGTTTGGAATTGGCCTATAGCAAAGATTATTTCAAGGCTATTCAAAGTTGTTGCAAATCAAACAGAGTACTCCAAATTTGAACAGAGGTCTGTCATCAAATTTTTGGTGGCTGAGAAGTGCAAACCATGTGAAATTTATAGGAGCATCTGAAATGTGTACATAGAAGCATGTTTTAATAAAAAGAGATGTTTACAAATAGGTAAAACATGGATTTGCCACTATGAGCCGGAGTTGAAATGACAGTCCATGGAGTGAAAACAGATAGACTCTCCGTCAAAAAAAGTTCCAAGTGCTGCGGTCAATAGAGAGGGTAGTGCTGACAGTTGTCTGGGACATGAAAGGACTCATTACTATCGATTTTCTCGAAAAATGCAAGTGCCTTTCTTATGCCAATTCCTTAAGCAATATTCGCCTTATTAATTGAATTATCCTCATATGTATTTGACTAAATTTTTGTGTGTGGGGATATATATATATATATATATATATTGAAAAAGAAAAATCAATTAACACACAACTTAATCAAAAAATTGTGAAATTTAAAGTTGTAAGTTGGGTTATTTATTTTTAATGTTCTATTTGTAGTGTGCTATTTTTTAAATTGTTACTTTCAGGTCTGCCCTTTTGTTTTTTAAATTTACGTTACTGTTGTTGGTTTTTAAAGATAGAAATATTACTTATTAAAAGTTTTATATAGATATATTGGTCGCCGAATGGCTGAGAGGTATGTTGTCAGTCTAATGTAAAGTTAGGTGAGTTTCAATCCCAGCTTGAAGCATTCAGCATGTCAAGCCACACTGAAAAGTTGTGATACAACAAAACAGTCGGTTGATGACAATATTATATATAACTCAGCAAAAGCAGTACATCACAATGCGATTTTTATCGAGTAATACACTTAAACTTCTCCAACTTAGAAAATAAAGATTTCCAGTTTAACTCACAACTGCAAGGTAAATGTATAGGGTCTGCATCCAAATACTTGATACAAAAGAGATAACTATAAAATCCTGATTAGAATCCTTCTATTTTTCCTAAATAGAAGCATCAGTATTATCATGGACTGATATTACAATGGAAACCTTGCAAGTTTTCTATTTTATCAACTAGAGCTGTAGAATGCACTGACTGCACTTCTGCAGAGGAATAAGTTCCCCCCAAAAGAGCCATCTGATAGCCATGGGTGGTGACCCATAATGACTGAGGATTGAGTCCAGGTCACTCTACTCCAACCTTTACTTGGGCTAGACTGGTGGTGGCAGAGATCCAATCCAATCAATTGGCTGGTCGTGTTGAATACTAGCACCTGAATGATTAAGTCCCAACCACATACTTCAAATTGCTCTAGTGTCAAACAAATATCCAACCCTTTTTATCTTAAAAATGTTAGAAAGAGGTGGCTAACAGTCAACTACAATATATCTATATAAAACTTTTAATAAGTAATATTTCTATCTTTAAAAACCAACAACAGTAACGTAAGTAAGATTCTAGATTTTGACCACTGTTTAACTTTAAGGCATTTGTTTTTTATTAGGGAAATCCTGAAATTAGTTGGGTCTCAAAATCCGCCTCCTGACACACTAGCCAATGTATCTCAACTAAGAAATAATGGGTCAAAACTCCAACTGAAGTAGTGGAGCATGTGACCCACAAAAATATATGGCAAATACAAACAAAAAACAAAAAAACTTTGAGAATCTAATTCAGAAATAGAAACAGACTTCCAAAGATTTATTGTAATTGAATCACTAGAAACAATTCCTTTAGCCAAACTATCCCCCCCTTCCTGGATTGAAAAATATCTCCAGCAGAGTAAAGCCTTAAATCGTAAAAAGAATTACAAGCAGGCATCTACTTGAAGAGGTAGATAACAAAGGACATGCCAAAAAACCTAATAAAAATGAAAAACTTCCACAATTTAAAGTGCACTGTTTACCTACACGAAAAGCTTACCACCTCACAGAGAGTTATTAGAAACAGGAAAATCTCCTTAGTTACACCAGAAGAAATACAAACAGCCTTAGGAAAGCAAGGGGTCACAGACTACAAAGGGATAAACATTAGAAGAGATGGTGAACAAGTACAAACTGACACATTTTGACATTTAACAAATCCATAATTTCTAAGGAAATAAAGCTTGAAAAGGTAGAACAATACATCCTCACACCTTTTATATACCTTAAATGTCTAAAATATGGATACCACAAGGAGTACTGCAGAATATGTGGCCAAAAAGACCACATGAAGGAAGATTATACCAATGAAACCAAATGCTCAATTGCCCAGTCGGCTGGGGCTGTAAAATACACTGCTTCTCTGCTGAGGAGTAAGACCCCCCCCAACGAATGTCCTGGATATGACACCAAACAATCTGATAGTGAGGTTCCAGTGATGCTGGAACTTTGGGAAATATGGAGCACCCTTTCTTTGCCATTGCTCCCAGGTCCACTCTGGCCCGGCATGGTAGCACTTGATCTATGAACTAACTGCATACTTATGCTAAACTGAATTGTTTGAAATGGAACTGTTTTTTGACATTGAAACTCTACTTACACTAAACAGAATTGTTTAATATAGAACTGTTTTTCACATTTAACTGTGTGTAAACAAAATCTGTACATATACTAAACTGAATTGGCTGAATTAGAACTGTTTGAATATACTGAATAGTTTCAAATAGACATGTTTTTGACAATTAAACTGTGTATACATACTAAACTGAATTGTTTGAAATAAAACTATTTGCATTAAAATGGATTTGACATTAAATAACCTACAAAGGTTGATATGCCATAAAACCCAACCAACCCAACCAACCAAATGCTCAAACTACCAAGAGAACAACCCCACTTTTTTAAGAACTTGAAAAATATAGAAAAGAGAAGGGAAATCACGGAGGTCATATATAGGATTGATAAATTTCTCGATGCAAGGAAAACGAATATATGAAAGATAAGACCTTCACCAAAGTAGCACCGAGGGAGAGTTCAATCAGCAATAACAATCAACCAAATGAAGATCTCTTATTGAAAAACTGATGCAACTCGGACCAAACAACTGGCCAAAGTTTTAAGAATAGCTAAAAAAAAAATACTCTCAGATGAAATCAAACAAAAAGAACCCACAATAAACACCTATACCACTATCCAAAAATATCTTCAGAAAATTCTTAATCTACAACTAAAATAAATCTCCTGAGGGGAAAATCACAGAGATCCCTGATCTTACCAATTCCAAAAATAAATCCAGAACCAAACGCCAAAATAAAAAGTACATTCTAATTACCCCAACCAAATTTGAATCTTTCTCCCCATCCAAAATAAATCATACCTTACCAGCAACTGAACAAAAATGACTGAAAATATCGAACCCTCATCATATCAACCCAGAGACCCTTCAATATCGAGACCAAAATCACCAAAACTACTAATGAGAAACTAAATATTAAACAAGACTATTCAAAGAAACAAAAACAATGTAACTCTCAAGGTTCAAAGCTCAATAAAATCAAAACCTGAAAAAGAGTGGAGAAAATATATATATTGAAATTGTCAGCATAACTTCAAACCTCAAATTAGTAGATACGAGGTGCATACGATAAGTTTCCAGATCTTTTTCATATGGGCATTTAAAATTATCATAGACTCTTGAGAAATCACTATGTTATTGCTATACATCTTATGAGATGACTGACCAATTCTTATGATTTCAGGTTCAAATCAACAGCTACTGCAGCAATTGGAATACACCCTACTAAAGTCTGATTGTCACTGCTGGGGAATTTCAAAAATGCAATCTGACACTTTAGAAGAACGATATGCAATAAAATTCTGTTTTAAACTCGGAAAAAATGCTGCCACAGAAATGTATGGAATGCTTCAGACTGCTTTTCGACCATGTTGCATGAATTGAGCATCAGTTTTTGAGTTGCATAAGAGATTCAAGAAAGGCAGTGAATCTGTGAGGGATGATGAGAGGTGTGGGAGGAGTAAGGAAGTCAATATACCGGAGTTGATTGGCTAAAAGGTTAGGGTTACTATGTTAAGGTTTCAAGGGAGTTCAGGAAGAGATTCCGTCAGAAGAGGCCAGCACTCTTCAAATCAAGTCAGTGACATTTCCACCAGGACAATACACCAGTCTACAACTCCATCCTTGTCACAGACTATTTGAGCATGATGGGCATCAAGACAGTTCCTCAGCCTCCCTATAGTCCAGACCTTGCTCCCTGTGACTTTTGGTAATTCCCTAAGCTCAGAAGCTGTTGTTATGAGACAATTGAGGAGATGAAAGAGGCTGTGATGAATGTCATTGACACGCTCACACAAAAGGACTTCCACAGAGCCTTCCAGAAGTTGTTGGCATGATACAACAAGTGAATTGCATTCGTAGCAGATTACTTCAAAGGGGACTAAAGTTTCATGTGTGTACTATTAATATAAGTGCCCATATGAAAAAAGTCTGGAAACTTATTGTATGCACCTCGTATATATAAAAAATGTAAGATATGTCTGCGAAACAAGACCATCTACAAACCATGCACTTGTGATGTAGAATTATTTAACTTTTTTCTCAGACACAAACAAATTATTCAATAATAAAAAAAATTACTGGCAAACTATTTTCTTACAAATCATATATACAAATAAACAAGATTTGGCATTGAATGACCCACAGGTGTTGATATGCTATTATACAAAATAACAAGCCAACAAGTTTATTAGTTGTCTAGTATATTATAAATGATATCTAATATAGAAAAAGGAAAAAAATATCATCTGTTCAATATTTTTCTTGTCATTCAAAATTTTACACAATTCTCTTTTCTTATATCAGTGTTTCCGTCCTTCTTAAAAATTCCATCATCTCAGAAATTAAAAATGAGAATCCCTGCAGCTCAGAAATTGACTGATTCAGCTAAGATAACTTTTGTGTTTGTTCTGCTTTTGTGACTTTGGTTTCTTAGGATAGAAAATTGACTTGTTCATTGGTTTTCTGACTAAAAGAAGAGAAGATGAATAAATACACAGGACAATTTTGCTGGGTCAGACAATTTCAGAAATAGATCCAAAATAAAATAGGTGCAAAGAGTGTGAAATTAAAAAAGACTAATTTGTTTGAGATTCTTCTATGAATTATTTTCATTATTCTATATATATATTTATATTTAGTTTTTGACAATTTTCTTCATTTCACATTATTTTTTGTTGCTTTTGTTTTTTTGTCACAACATTTTTAGAAGCACTATTCTTTGACTACATATAATAAATTGGAGCAAATGACAGTAGTAGAAGGGTTAAAGATAAGGAACCTTTTATGTGTGTGTGTGTGTATATATATCATGTGTACATATATATATGTGTGTGTGTGTGTGTGTATATATATATATATATATATATTATAACAGTGTTGGTTGTCACTAAATTACTTTGTGGGTTTATGTCAAATCAAGTGCAATATAATATAGAGAGTGCTCAATATCTAGGATAGAGCTATTATATAAAAATATATAATATATATCTAGGATAGAGCTATTATATATTATATATCTAGGGTAGAGCTATTATCTAAAAATATCGCAATATCTAGCATAGAGCTATTATAAAAAAATTTCATTTTGTCAACTGCTTGATGATTGATGTTTTGTAAAAACTCCATAAAACCCAGGGGTTGCAGACTAAATTCCATGGAATTAAATATATAACTCTAATATATATTTATTCATTATATATATATATATATATATGTGTGTGTGTGTGTGTAATAAAAATAATTTATAAAATGACTTCTATACAAACAGCTGTATTGCTTCAAACATAGTCTTCATCAGATGGTGAATCTTGGTTCAGGCATGATTTCTGCACCAAAACATTATTACAACTAACCCAGAGCCCCTCCAGCAGTAGCTCATCATACCACCAGGCCTTGTTGATTTGTTGTCACTCTGTGGGGATTCCATACACATGTTTATGCCATTAGGGCCTTATTCTGGATCTTTTTTTCTTTTTTCATTCCTCATCTGAAGGTGAAAGTCCAAGATGAGACAGGTTTGCCAAAGTTGGATTGATAATGAAACCTCAGCATCCAGCCTCAATTGGAAATATACTTGTTATCCAGCCATTTCTCACTCCTTGTTTTCATAGATCTTCATATTTTTCCAACTTACACTGATGTGTCGGTATTTTCCTCAAAAAGGACCATTAATTTGACAACAAAAACTTTCTTTGTATTAACAGCCCAAATGATGTTATTTGGATTTTAGGCAGTTAATGTTATTTCATTTGGAAATGCAAATTAAAGTTCAAAGTCAGTTACAATATGCCAATCCATGCAGCCATCTAACAACGATTATTTTTATTTCAAGTTGCATTTTCTTCCACATTAGATACATTGGATTGACAAACAAAGGGACACTGTGTACTTTGATAGTTCTCCTGAAACTGGTTCCCTTCAATTGATTTATTTATCTCAGATTGAGATTACTCTATTATCAACTTAGGCATCCAATGTCAACG
This sequence comes from Sepioteuthis lessoniana, assembly GCA_963585895.1. Lineage (NCBI taxonomy): Eukaryota > Metazoa > Mollusca > Cephalopoda > Myopsida > Loliginidae > Sepioteuthis > Sepioteuthis lessoniana. Next base: position 10,521,126 of record OY757920.1, read on the forward strand.
CAATGGGTTCACATCCCCTTAATGCTTGCAAAACTACCTCCACAGCCAAATGGTGTGTTGATGGACAGTGCAAATTTGTTACATTTAAGCAGGCAAATGATGTATATGTATGTCTGTATGTTTATCGTCGCAGGAAATGGACACGGCAACACGAGTTCAAATCCTGAACGAGGCTGATTGCATTTCACATAGCACTAATACCCTTGGGAAAGGTATGAATCAGATCATTCTCCCCCCAGCTATGGGTAAATAGTAGGGCAGACTAGGTTTTTCAGCCTTGGTGAGGCAACTAGTCTAGGAGAAGAAAAACTCTGAATTTAAACCTGTTAAACTCCGCTTAAAAAAATTGACCTTGTGTCATATCCTACCCGAGCAGAGGGGTTGGTCAATATGATATATATATATATATATATAGCAGTGGATGAGATGGTGGTGGTCACTACTTGTAGAGTGACCAGTTTGTTCTCTCAAGGCTTTGTTAGAAACAAAACTCTGAGTATTGTGCCACAATTAACAACACAAAAAATATGAACAATGCAGACAAAAAGAAAATCCATGACAACGAGAATGTAAATCAGATAATTTTATATAACAATACAAGCTAGGAAAAGTTAATACAAAGTAGCAAATATGTTTGTTAGTATTTTTGTGTGTGTGTGTGTGTAATACAAATATTATGTGTATGTAAGTGTGTGTTGTTCAAACATATCTGCGTGTTTGTTGTTAGGACACTTGGTTAAAAAGTAACAAGTCCTGCTTACATATATTTATGTGTGTATATGTACGAGTGGAAACTAAAAAGTTCATAGCAGCGAAGTATGCACCTGCCCATGGGCTGAATGTGTGTGTCTGTATGTGTGAGGCAATGTCAAGGTCCATGGAAAATCTAGTATATTGAAGGGTAGTTAATGTACTTATTTCAATATTGCTATGAACATAGTTTTACATGCTGTATATTTTCCCATTTTTGGCTGCACGTCTGAAGCTGTTGAGTTGTCTGGAGTTGCAGGTCGCTTGCTGGGGAGAGCTGAGAGTGAGCTTTTGTGAGCATGAAATATATATATGTCCCCTCGTCATGTAAATGTCTCCAGATGCAAGATTTATTTTTACATGGGTGCCCGTGGTGTAATGGTTATCGTCTTAGGAATTGGACACGACGATACGAGTTCAAATCCTGGACAAGACTGATTGTATTTCACATAGCACTAATACCCTTGGGAAAGGTATGAATCCAATTATTTTCCCTCCAGCTATGGGTAAATAGTAGGACAGACTAGGTTCTTCAGCCTTGGTGAGGCAACTAGTCTAGGAGAAGGAAAACTCTGAATTGAAACCTGTTAAACTCTGCTTAAAAATTGACCTTGTGTCATATCCTGCCCGAGCGGAGGGGTTGGTAAATATGATTTTTACATGGGACAAATTCAAAACATGCAGGCACAGTTGAAAACATTGGCATGTGACTATTCTATCCAATCCGGTTCCCAAAACTACTCAGTTTATTTTGGTACTGAACTATTTTTGTTTCAGGAACAAGTGAGTCTTGGATCCTATTTTCCATAATTTCCTACTCCACATGCTCCTCACTGAGTGTAGATCCTATAATA
>OY757920.1:10527729-11035229 GCA_963585895.1 Sepioteuthis lessoniana
GTTATTGTTTCATAGAATATGTATATTTAGATGATATATATATATATATATATATATATATATATATATAAGTAAAGTTTGCGACCATAGTCAAGGGTGACCTGAAGACTCCTTTTTCATTAGTTAAGACACCAAGGTGTTGGGGAGGGCACTACTCCTTTCTCTGAATTGCTTCACTTTACCCTTGATCTACACTTTATGATGCTGAGTTTTAAGCAAGGAGGCATCCAGTACCATTTTTTTAATCTTAGGTATGAGTCAACCTGGGATTGAACCTCAGACCACCAATCCATTAGTGAATAATCTACCCACTAGATCAATATATAATTACATATATCCATATATATTTATATATAGACACAATTACACACTCACACATGCATATATATATATATATATATATATATATATATATATATATATATATACATACACACACAAAGTGTCTGATAATTGCATAAGCAAGAAACTGAAAGTCACCAAGTACCATTGACTTTGTAACTGCACTATTTTACCTTAGATCGATCAATCAATCGATTGATCTATCTACCTATTTGGGGCTGCTGAAAAGTTCTCAACCCACCTGAGATAGAAACAATTTTCTCTTTACATATATTTTTTAGGAAGGGTTAAAAAGAACTTGAGAAATTGTATATCAGGTATATTGAACTTGAAGATGAATTTGTCGACAGAGAAATTAAAGAAAATTTTGATTATGTAAAAGCCAAATGCTAGGACATTTTAGAAATAATTTATGTGTAGTTTTACTGAAAAAGAGTAAAACAAAATACTTTTCTTGTTTATGTATCTTCCTGGCAACATCTGATACAGTTGACATGATTATTCACATGTTTTTTTTTATTTATTTCACTAACCCCAGAGGTATGACTAATTTTATTGATGGAAGAAGTAGATTTTTTTTAACTTTGTGAGAATTTGTGCTAATGATCCTTGATTAGACTTCAATTAAAACTCTTGGCTACCAGTCCATTTCCTTAATTACTGGACCAGATTTGTTGAACAGACAAGTTTGATATTGATGCATTTTGTCATTTTGTTCTAATAAAGAAAATAAGCTCCATCAGAGGCATTTATATAACAATGAACCTAGAGAAGAAAAAGAAAAAATAGTTTTTAATGTTCTTCACTATATCCTTCTTTACTTTAACAAAAGGCAAGAAAAGATGACATAATCAAAAATAAAACTTTTGCATCCCTTTGGATATAAGATATTTTAAAAATTAAACCAATATTGGTACAAGGCCATGCTCATAAAGCACTTGTAATGGTTATTGTCCTAATAAATGGACCAGGCATCCCAAATTTAAATCTTGGATGAAGCTGTTTGCATTTCAAATAGCACTAATATCCTTGGAAAAGGTATGAATCCAATTATTCTCCCCTCAGCTATCGGTAAATAGTAGGGCAGGCTAAGCTCTTTAACTTTGGTATGGCAACTGGTCTAGGAAAAGGAAAGGTCAGAATTCAAACCAGCTGTACTTAAAAATTGACTGAGTGTGGCATCCTGCCCCCATGGCAAAAGGATTGGATAAATACATTTTCATATAGAACATAGAATGACATTGTCTTGCTAGATTTGCTAATTAACTATTTAGCAATAATCTAAGATAATTTCTTTAATATCCGTCAGGTCTAATCTTCTACCAGTAGATGAAAAGTTTATAAACATTGTAAGAAAAATTAGTGTTATGGCTCTACAATATTAAATAGATATTATACTTCCTGTCATATGAATCATATTGACGTCAGTAAACCAGAAAAATTGTTTATATTTCTGACTGAACATTGCTTGTTTACAAAGTTGGGTAAAGTCTTATTGCTACTAGAAACTGGAACATAGGGTCATAGTCTCATGATAGGGAGGGAGCTGCTCTTTCTGAAGTAAGAGTCTTTTTATAGGGTGAAGTTACTTGCTTTTTGCCCATCTTATTTCAAAAACAGAGTTGTCTTTTTCCTAGAAAACCCAATGAGTCTTGTTATTTCATGCTTAATTGGAGAAAGACTAGATGAATGTTTTTGGACTCATGTCTTTGGGAAAAGGTCATTAGTTCAAAATGGATAGAAACTGCCTCTGCCAGAAATTGAACTTGGCTCACAAATTCCATTTTCTCCTGAATTAACTGTTAGGCTACCTCAACCTCCAGTCATATTGACTCGGAAAATCTATTGGTTTGCACAAAGCCGTCATCTACAAGAACTGACAATAAACTTTGTGGTCAGGGAGACAAGAAATACCAAATAAAGACACTATAGATTCTTCTTTGACAGTTGAATTAAGTAAATGTTGTGGCTGGATGCTGTGACTGTCCATCCTTAATCTTATTCTCCTTTATCCAAGCAGTTGCCCCCTTCCTCAACCTCCATAAATATGAGAACCCATTGCATAAGAATCAAAGAGGATATGAACTTGACACATTGAATTTCTGACTTCCCCCTAATCTGGTTTTCTGTTGAGATTTCATGATGTCTTATTTTCTGCTTCTGGAATTTGGTGAGACACATGCAAATGTTATGCTATTATTTATTTGGCCTCAAACACTGAAGTATGTGCCATTTGTCACAGTAAATGTCTCTGGCTCTCATTTAATAAATCAAAATATTGCCAACAAAACATTGCCAAGTATCATATTTCAACTACTGGAGTTATATCTCTATACTCTATATGAAACTGTTAATTTCAGTAGATAATCTTGATAGAGTTCAATTACACTCAGAAAAATTAAAATAAAGCTTGGAAAATCAGATTGACATGTTTTTAAAAAGTTCTAGCTTCATTTGAATCCAAATTAATTTAATACCAGAAATATATTTATATTGGAAGAGAGAGAAGCATAGTAATTTATGTAAAGTCTATGAAATGCTTTAATTTATTTATTTTCAGAATAAATTTAAACTGTATTGGTCAGTTTTTTGGGGTTTTTTTTTGTTGTTTGTAAATCTAAGTAGTCTGTATTCTGTGAATGTTTGGTGAGGAAAGAGGGATATGTAATAAAAATTAATTTTCTACAGGGAACTCCTGGTTCTATGTACTTTCTATATATTGTTGCTGAGATAAATTGTGTTCTTTTCTTTTTTAGAACCCAATAAATATGAAAAAATCTAATGCATTATATATATATATATATATATATATATATATATATATAAAACATATAACTCAATAAGACCCGGGCCTGACATATAGATGGCACCCTTAAAAAGAAACCATAACTATCCATAAAAAATCCTAGCCTTTAAATGGCTCATGTCAAAATTTGAACCCAATTGGATAACTAGTTTACAAATTACAGTTATATAAGTGAAGCTACTCTTGCAAATTTTCAAAACAATGAAAAAAATCTGAATTCCGTGCATTGAAAAAGCATTGCTTTCTGATGGGAGAAAATACTGTTCAAGCAAAGCAATGGCTTGAGAAGTGTTATATGGACTTTACCCCATAGGAAACAATGGTTAAGAGGTGGTATTTTGGCTTTAAATGGGGTTATACAGGTACAAATGATGCTGAACACGCAGGTTGCCCAAATTCGTCAGTTGTCCCGAAAAACATCAAAAAACTCCACAATCTTGTTTTGGGGAATCATAAGTTGAAGTTGCAGATATCAGAAAGCAGTGTATTCACCATTTTGCATGAACATTTGTCAATGAGAAAGCTGTGTTCAAAGTGGGTGCAGCGTTTGCTCACAGTCAATCAAAAACAACAATACATTGACAATTCAGAGTGCTATTTGCAACTGTTTCAACACAACAAAAAAGGAGTTTTTGCATAAATATGTAACAATGGATGAAACATAGATCCACCACTTCACTCTGGAATTAAATTAGCTGTCAGCTGAGTGGATAGTAGCAGGTGAAAGCCGTCCAAAGTGATCAAAGACGCAAACATCAGCAGACAAGGTTTTGGTCTCTGTATTTTGGGACACGCAAGGTATTTTGTTCATTGATTACCTTGAGAAAGTAAGAACCATCAATAGTGAATATCATATAGCATTGGTGTGTTTGAAGGAAGACATTGCTCAAAAAATGGCCTCAAATGAAGAAGAAAACAATGCTCTTTCACCAAGACAATACAACATGTCACAAGTCGATCACAACAATCGCGAAAGTACATGAATTGCACTTTGAATTGCTTCCACACCCACCCTATTCTCCAGATCTGGCCTCCAGCAACTACTAGCTGTTTGTAGATCTCAAAAGAATGCTTTAGGGAATGAGATTTGACTACAATGAAGAAATGATATCTGAAACTGAGGCGTATTTTGAGGTCAAAGACAAATAGTTGTACAAAAAAGGTATCACACTGTTAGAGAAGTGTTGGAATCAGTGTATGACCCTAGAAGGAGACAATGTTAATGAATAAAGTCGAATTTTGCCTAATAGTTGTTGTTTCATTAGTTAAGCCTGGGACTTAGTGAGTCATGTATTATATATATTGTTTGCTATATTCATAAATAAAGAGTGCTCAATATTAGTGATAGAGTGTATGTAGAACTAAGTTAGCCTATACACAGTCAATAGTACATCGTGATTGTCTGTTTTTTGCCTATGCAATCATCAGACCAAGATGGTATATATATATATATATATATATATATATATATATATATATATTTCAGTCAGCCAGGTTTCGATCCCAGCTTCGGGAATCTAGCCTGTCTAGCCACACTGAAGAGTTCTGATAGAACAAAACAGTCTGTCTGTGGATGACAATATATATATATATATATATATATATATACATATAACCTAATCAAGGAAAGAACTACTTTTTTCATTGAATTTTAGGAAAGGGTTAAAGAAACTTGAGAGATTGTATGAACTGTACGATCAATTTATTCAATATCATGTTGGATTATTATAGAATATCATGGAGGTTTCTTGGCTTAAAGTTATTTACTTCTTAGTCAGTCCAAGAACATATTTTTGAACAATCTCATTTATAAAATCACCAATATACACACACATAGATATATGAAACAATGATATCATATGCAAAATTAAATTTTATTCTGCAAACACATCTACTTGTGACGAGAGAGAAGAGGAATGCTTTTTATCTTCGTTTTCATTTTCTAGCAGTCTTGTACCTTATCTGATGAGTTTTTTTTGTTTCTTTTTTGTTGTAGTTTAAAGTTTGGTTGGGGTTTATGGCATATCAACTATTGTTGGTTATTTAATGCCAAATCCTTTTTACACATATATATTAAATATATATGATTTGGTTTGGTTGGGTTTTATTGCATATCAACCATTGTTGGTTATTTAATGCCAAATCCTTTTTACACATATATATTAAATATATATGATTTGGATTGGTTGGGTTTTATGGCATATCAACCATTGTTGGTTATTTAATGCCAAATCTCCTTTTTACACATATATATTAAATATACATGATTTGGTTTGGTTGGGTTTTATGGCATATCAACCATTGTAGATTATTTAATGCCAAATCCTTTTTACACACATATATTAAATATATATGATTTGGTTTGATTGGGTTTTATGGCATATCAACCATTGTAGGTTATTTAATGCCAAATCCTTTTTACACACATATATTAAATATATGATTTCTAAACACATTTTCTTTATAACATTTTAAAACAAGTCTGAGCTCATTTGTTTGCACACAGTTAAAAAGTTTCACCTATTTCTATCTAATACAAATAATTCAACTCATCATTAATCATTTGTTTTTCTTCAAGTATTACTATTTAACCCTAACAATTCAATTAAACATCAGTCATTGGTTTACACACTTAAATGATCAAACAGTTCTATTTCTAACAATTCAGTTTAGCATAAGTACACAGTTTAAATCTCAAACAGTTCTATTTGACCCATAGATAGGTCCCTATCTGGTGCTACCACTCCGAGCCAAAGCAGACCTGGGAGCAATGAAAATGAAGGGTTACTCCACATTCCCCTAGGCTCCAGGATTTCTATTGCCTCACCTTTAGATTGTTTAGTGTCATATCCAGGATATTTGTTGGGGGAGTTTTACCCCTTCTGCAGAGATGCAGTCAGTGTATTATACAGTCCCAACCGAGTGGGCCAGTGGTCTAAAGAAAATCCACATATAAGAATGACCTTATTCATTTTTATTCATGCCACTGCATCAAATAAAAATTAAACCTTCAACAATCATTAGGTTTTTATTTACCAAGCCATTGGCATAATTGTTAGAGTATTTGCCAATGGTACAGGTCAAGTCATACCAAAGACTCAAAAAATGGTACTTGATGCCGCCTTGCTTAGCACTCAGCACTATAAGGTAATGATCAAGGGTAAAGTGGAGCAATACAAGGAAAGGAGTAGTGCCCTCCCCTTCACCTCTGTGTAGTAGCTATTAAAGGGAGAGCCTTCAGGTTGCTCTTGACTACAGTCGCCAACTTATTTAAGAGCCCTGAGGAATAAATGTGCATTGAAAATACATTGTAAACCCAACATTATCATAACAAATACAAAAAAAAGGCATACAAATAAACAAGGCTAAAAATGATAACATCAAAAAGGAAAACACAAAATACAATATATAAAGAGAAGCTAAACCATTTTAGCATCAAAAATATAATGAACCATAATCTAAAAAAAAAAGAACTCTGCGAGTGAAGCTGGAATTCATGAAATAGCCTTTGGACAATACCCACCCCCAAAAAATACATCCGCATTACTTCCAGAAAGAACAACAGAAAATGAAAGGGATTTAAAAATGAACAAAATAATGCCATGGTGAACCATGGGAATATATATGTCTAAAAGTTTAATTATAATTAACATATCTTTGATTAAAAAAGGAACAAAATTTGATGGTAGTAATTTCATGAATGATTGTACTCACTATACATCTTTACCATGATAAACTATGTTTCTTTTCTTATAGAGATGCATTACTTAAGTCAAAGTTATGGTCATAAGTGTTCCTGTGGTGTCATCATCATCATCCCTTGGTGTAGTAGCTATCGAAAAGGGAGCCTTTGGGTCCTGTGGTGTACTCTGGCATAAATCAATTATTTCATAAATGAACACTATAAATAAATATGATCAAAAATTTAACCAATACAGTGTGTCTGTGAGTATATATATACATATATGCAGACACACACACATACACATATTTTCATTGCCATTTGCTCCCAGGTCCACTCTGGTCCAGAATGGCAGCACCTGATAGGGCCCTATCTATGGGTTAAATAGAACTAACTGCATATTTATGCTAATTAGAACTGTTTGACTAAACTGAATAGCTTGAAATAATTAAACTGTACTTACATTTAAACTGCGTGCTTATTCTAAACTGAATTGTTTGAAATGGAACTATTTTTTACATTGAAACCGTACTTACACTAAACTGAATTGTTTAAAACTATTTTGACATTTAACTGGGTGTAAACAAAATCTGTACTTATACTAAACTGAATTAGCTGAATTAGAACTGTTTGACTATACTGAATAGCTTGAAATAGAAATGTTTTTGACAATTAAACTGTAAACTCATGCTAAACTGAATTGTTTAAAATAGATCTGATTATTTGTATAAATAGATTTGGCATTAAGTAACCTACAAAGGTTGATATGCCATAAAGCCCAAACAACCAAACAACCAACACACACGTATATATGTATATTATTTTTAAAGTAGCACAATTCTCTTCATTTTTTCATGTGTAGATTTGATATTTTATGGAATAAAAATTGTTCTGAAAAATCTATCTATGGAAAAATATGTCAGTTTGATTTTCTCTGTTCTTATTTTTCTTATATATCTAATGTGTATGGCTAGATTTTCTCAGGGCTGACAGTCATAGTGACATTTTTTTGGCTGTTCCTATTTGGTCAGGTCAAGATAGTTATGGGAGAGGTGTTTGCTCAAGTGATCACTCTTCTACTCAACCTATATAGCATGCAAATGATGAGAAAAATCTTGTCAATATATATATAGAAGAAGAATGGTATTCAGGGATAAGTGGATGTATGCTTTTCTCAAGTGAGAACATTTTTAAAAAACTGTTAGAATTTGAACTCAGTTTTCATGGCTTAACCTAACATAAAAAAATTATGTTCAAGGAAAATTAAGCTGATTTCATAATTTTTTTCTTAGAGTGAAAAGTCCCTTTAACTCGGAATTATTGAATCTCATTTTGGAAATGGAAAATAAGGCTAATAGACAAAACTAATGTAAGGAACTGGCCCTTAGGAAAAAATGAGGCTGAGGAAAAAAGTTTTTCCCTTATCAATAAACCTAGATAACAGCCACAAAGTATAAAATGAAAAAAAAATGTGTACATAAAAATTATCTTTATCTTATAAACAATGCAAAGATAAAAATTTAATTTCTGAAATTAGATATGTGGACAATGTTAGAATTTATGAATTGAGAATCAAATATTTGTAAAACAATGACAGTAGGACGTAATGTTATTGTTGCGAGAATGGTTATCTAAAAATATATATCTGATTCCACCAGAGAGGAAATAAATTGAGGATGGTTTCAATTTATAAAACAATTGTTAATTAATTCAAATATGAGTGCCATGAGAGTTATCGTATGGAGATCTGACCTGACCGATAAAATGAAACGCAGTTTCTTTCAGGCAGCGGTCATATCAATACTGCTATATAGATGCACTACTTGGACCCTAACTAAATGGCTGGAGAAGAAGCTGGACAGCAATTACACGAGAATGTTGCGAGCAATATTGAACAAGTTCTGGCAGTAACACCCCACAAGGCACCAACTATGCAGCCACCTGCCTCCCATCATGAAAACTATCCAAGTTAGACAAACCAGACATGCAGGACACTGCTGGAAAAGCAAGGATGAGCTCATAAGTGATGTACTCCTATGGACCCCCACATATGGCTGAGCAAAAGCAGGACGACCAGTGTGAACATACATACAGCAACTATGTGAGGATACAGGATGTAGCCCTGAAGACCTGCTGAAGGCAATAAACGACAAGGAGAAGTGGCGAGAGAGGGTCAGGGATATCCATGCTAGCAGCACAACATGATGATGATGATGAGGAAGTATATAAAAATTGCTGTTAGTTTTGAAGAGAAGAGAGTTTTGTTTCGCAGTTAAGTTGTAATAGTCTAGCAGGTGCTAGGGATACAAAAAGAGAACCTGCACATACATTATACATACCACCCTTTCTTTATTTTCTCTCCTTCTTTCTCAAATTTTTTTTTTTATGCTGAAAGAGAATAATTAAACAAATATTTTTTAACTAAGTTGAGAAATAAAAGCCTCCAGTTAATTTACCAATGACTAATTGTGAATAACTTTTATTTCTTTGGATCCAAAGAAAAGGTTATCAATATGATCACCAGATAACCAGAATTGAATTCAAGAGAAACCCAACTTTCTGCAACATTCTACAGCCCCTTAGTGAAAGCAATATATCCATAACATGAGTGGGGGGTCCATTAGAACAAGTGACAATTGACAATAGTACTTGTATCATTTAGGTATTTGTTATATCTTCTCTTACTAGATTATGATGGCTGCAACCTGACTAATTCCAGAATTTGAGACCAGTTTTTTTATATCCCTTTTCTAAATCATTTCCTAATCATGTTGCTTCAAATTCTTAGATGATTGGATAAATATTCTGTCTTATGTTGTTTAGGGAGAGGTTCCCACTGTTTATCAACTATACATAATAATACAATTTTTTTTCACCAGACCTTATACTAATCAACTATATAAATTGTCTGTCTTGTATTTTCATTTTTGTTGAATTTATACACATCCTCTGTGATAGCTGAAGATCTACAATTTAAAAATAGTGGGGTCGGGATGATTTTACTATATATCTTATAAACCTTTAAGAAGGATCCATTTTTTTCTTGTGGTTCTTAGCATATTATTACTATTGTCTTTGATAAACCAATTTTGCTATCAAAATCAAAGAATACTGCTTGCTGTGTTTCACATCAGTTTACTTTTTAACATTTTACCAAATTTTGTCTTTGTATCATTTTTTTTTTATATTCCAGGAGAAATCTTTATAAAATTATACTCCTCAGAATCTCAAGAGAATGTAATGAAGAACATTCATTTTAACAATTTTTCTGTTTTTCCATTGAAATTGTTTTGCTTTCCAAGACAAATTATCATAGAGAGAAATTTAAATTTAATCACTGTCCTTTAGGGCCTAGACAAATATTCCCTGTAGCAGAACTTCATGCCTCAAGGGTGTTTTAATTGTTAGAAATACAAACTAATAACCTGAGATATGACCATTGCTTCAATGCTCCAGGCTGTTGAATATGTTCTTGCAAAAATGACTTCTTTTTTTTTTTTTTTAACATTGTAAAACTGAAAAAACTCAAAACCATTTATTTTTCATTTAGACATTTTAAACTTGGTCGTCCTGGTAATAGCAGTTAACTAAATGATAAGAACATCTTCAGTTCAATCCCAGTGTTCTTATATTAAACTCACAAACTACTATAGTAAATATTATCTGATGTTAGACATAGACAATTCATACAGCTAAGTAATTACCTCAATGAATTCATTAAGAATCTTGGATAACAATATGTCTTAATACCTTTCTCATAAAATGAGCAATATTGAAATACGTAAACAGCACAAAAATTGAAGCAGAAAATAATAATGACTAAATCTAACCTATACATATAAACTAAGCCATCCTTAAAACATTACTTTGGAATTAAATGGTATATGCCAAATCCATTTTTATACAAAGAAATGGCAACAATTATTGGAGAAAAATCCCCACAACAAGCTCTTCCAAGTACCGCCCATTTTAAAAGAAAGGAAGCTGGACCCTAATAATACCAGAACAGAAGAAACCACTCTTGCCAGACTGTGCATTGGACATACTAGATTAACTCACTCCTTCATTCTAAAAGATAAGCCTCCCCCTAAATTTCTCTGTGGAAACTAGTACACTATAAAACATATCTTGATTGAATGCACTAAAACTAACCAACATTCGACAAAGGTTTTATAATGTTGACAATGTGAACGAACTCTTTAGAATAATAGACCCGAAGCAGATATTGAACTTTCTGAAAAGAATCGGCCTCCTATCAAAAATGTAAGCTGATGTATTTTCCATACTCGCAATCACTCAACTGTGAGGAAACAAATTACTTGCATTTGATAGAAGTCCTGGTCTTAGCTAAAATAGCTCCAAGTATTACTGTGTGCAAACAAGTTAGCTCTGGTTTATCTAAAAATGTTCAACTACAATATATGTGCTTACAATTCATATATATTTAATATAAATATATATATATACATAAACAGGATTTAGCATGAAATAACCCATAAGAGGTTGATATGCCATAAAACCCAACCAACTATTTTTATACATATAAACAATTCAGTTTAGCGAAAGTACACAGTTTAAATATTAAAACCATTTTATTTCAAGCTATTCAGGTTAGTCAACAGAGTTAAATAGTTCCAAGAATTGCTTTGTATCACTAACTATTCAATTAAGCATCAACTATTTATTTACACACAGTTAAATGTAAAAACAGTTCTATTTCAAACAATTCAGGTTAGCATAAGCACACAGTTTAGTTCTATTTGACCCATAGATAGGACCCTATCAGGTGCTACCACTCGGGACTAGAGTGATTGTTAAGTTTCATATCAGGACACTTGTTGGGGGAGTTTTACTCCTCTCTCTGCAGAGATGCAGTTGGTGTATTCTGCAACCCAGTTGACTTGGTCAGGTATAGAATGGATATATGGTGGTTTTACATAAACATATGAATAAAGACATTTCCTTTTTTTCAAATATTTAATTAAAACTGTTACAACTGATTTGAAACAATCTCCTTGACGTGGACATTGCTTTCCTTGGAGATTGCCCTCCTAATAGGGTCCAAATACACTGAGATTATAACAATGAAAAATTAAATGCATGTCCAGATACACAGAGATTATCATTCAAAATTAAATATAGTCCAAGTACAAGGAGATTTAAACAATTCAATATATATTTGATTATTAAAAACTAATCATTTAATGTATGAATCTATTATTGGATCATTTTTGTGGCATCTTTTCTTGCATAGAAAGTTTTTTAAAACTTTAAAAAAATGTTTCTACTGATGATGACTTAAGATTAAAACTAGTTGACAACAATTAAAGATTAAATAATTTCAAAGAAATATTACTCTGGTTTATCTTATTACTTTTATCCATCTTCATATATATATATATATAGGGTGCATTCAATAAGTTGCCAGACTTTTTTGCACAGGCATTTAAAATTGTCATAGACTCTTGAAAATTCACTATGTTATTGCTATACATCTTATGAGATGACTGGCCAATTTTTATGATTTCAGGTTCAAATGACCAGCTACAGCAGCAATTGGAATACACCCTACTATAGCCTGATTGTCACAGCTGGTGAATTTCAAAAATGCAATCTGGACATGAGGACACTTTGGGAGAACGATATGCAATAAAATTCTGTTTTAAACTAGGAAACAATGCCACAGAAACGTATGGAATGCTTCAGACTGCTTTTCAACCATCTTGCATGAATCAAGCATCAGTTTTTGAGTTTCATAAGAGATTCAAGGAAGGCAGGGAGTCTGTGAGGGATGATGAGAACTGTGGGAGGAGTAAGGAAGTCAATACACCACAGTTGATTGGCCAAAGGGTTAGGGTTAGGGTTACTATGTTGAGGTTTCAAGGGAGTTCAGGAAGAGATTCCGTCGGAAGAGGCCAGCACTCTTCAAATCGGGTCAGTGGCATTTCCACTAGGACAATGCACCAGTCCACATCTCCATCCTTGTCACAGACTATTTGAGCAAGATGGGCATCAAGACAGCTCCTCAGCCTCCCTATAGTCCAGACCTTGCTTCCTGTGACTTTTGGTTATTCCCTAAGCTCAGAGGCTGTCGTTATGAGACAATTAAGGAGATGAAAGAGGCTGTGAAAAAGGTAATTGACATGCTCACACAAGAGGACTTCCATAGGGCCTTCCAGAAGTTGCTGAAACGATACAAGTGCATTACTTCGAAGGGGACTAGAGTTTCATGTGTGTACTATCAATGAAAATGCCCATACGAAAAAATCTGGAAACTTATTTAATCATCCTTGTATATATATATATATATATATATATATGTATATAATGTGTATATATAATGTGTATGTGTGTGTATATATATATATATATATATATATATATATATATATATATATATATATATATATGTAAAAGTTGATAACAAGGTAATCCAAGTAGAAGGAGAAATTTATTGAGAAGCAAAGTCAGCGTTTCAGTTCTAATGAACCATCATCAGGACTATGAGGGATGATATTAGTGATGTTAAATCAATGATCGATGTTTAAAAATGCCAAATACAAATAGGGAAAAATTCGTATGACAAGAAAAAGTTGGCCGAATAATTAGTGAATCAGTATGTGTTGTTTTTTTATGTATATATATAATGTGTATGCATCTATATATATATATATATATATATATATAATGTGTACATGTATACATATATAGATATGTGTGTGTTTATATATATATATAATGAATGTGTGTGTATATATATATATATATATATATATATATATATATATATATATATATAATAGCAGATCCAATAATCGCTAAATTTTAAAGAAGCAAGGAATAGATCCTATATTAAAAAGGGAAATAATAAAAAAAAATGATGTAAATGTAAGGTGGTGATAGATATTACCTCATAGTATAGTGGAAAAGTTATCTGTAGCTTCTTACAATAACCCTAATGAATTACTCAATCAGAGATCTGAAATACTAAATGCTTGCAGGTTTAAGAATGCTTAGCTCCTTGGCAAATAGAAAGTGGGTTTGTTTTTTTTTTTGTGGGAGGGTATCTTAATTTTTTATTCTTTCTGATGGCCACTTTATTAATAAAATGTTGTTTGGGCCAACCCTTTTTAGTCAGAATTATCCAGATGATTCATTAGGTAGGTAGTTTCTGACCCTTTTAGATATTATATATATATATATATATAGACACACACAGACACGCACCAATTGGCTCAGTTCATTCCTGGCAACTCAGGACATACAGATAATGCCATTATTGCCATAATGGTTAGAATGTTTGCCAATTGCCCAAGAGACTGGGGTTCACTTTCAGGTTGAGTCATACCAAAGACTCAAAAAATGGTACTTGATGCCTCCATGCTTAACACTCAACATTATAAGATACAGATAAAAATAAGTGGACCAATCTAGGAAAAGCAGTAGTGTCCTCCCCTATTCTTCAGAGTAGTAGCTATTGAAAAGGGAGCCTTTTGGTCACCCTTGACTAGAGTCGGCTAACTTATATATATATATATATATAAAATTTGAACCTCCAACATCGTGTTCAGTTATTAAAAAAAGTCTCTGATGATGAAGTTTTACTTTGAAATTAATTAGACCCAAATAATTATTATTTTGCATTGCAGTAACCCTCTAAATTAATTCAATGCTATAGAATATGTCTAAAACCATGCTTCTCTCTTTAGTGCATTAAGATTTTGTTTTTTTATGGTCATAATCAATTCATTCTGATGACACTATTCTTATAGTAAAAGATGTCAGTCTAATTTTCCACACTGTCTTCTGTCAGATTTCATCACCCCCACCCCACCCCGCATACACATATCCACATAATAGTTTTTCTCTTTAGAATTCCACAAATTACATGGATAATTATTACACGGACTTAATCTATAAATAACATTCTGAAATAAATTGTTTTTGACTTTAGTTTCTTTCTTAAAATCTGGTAAATAAATAACTACATATGCCATAAAATTTGTTTGAATGTTTATGTTGATAACAACACTGTTGCAGCCAAGAATAAATTGTAAAAGCTATCAGCAAATAATTGTAAATTAATAAAAATGAAAACAAGTTATTAATCAAATAAAATTGAAAATTAATTATAAAACATAATTATTTATTCTCAATCTTATTTTTTCTTAGTGCTTTTAAAAGTAAAATATGAAAATTAGTAAAGATTATCTTTTTGGGGATTAGGATCAGATAGATCCTATTTACCAACCCCTCCGCTCGGGCAGGATATGACACAAGGTCAATTTTTAAGTGGAGTTTAACAGGTTTCAATTCAGAGTTTTCCTTCTCCTAGACTAGTTGCCTCACCAAGGCTGAAGAACCTAGTCTGCCCTACTATTTATCCATAGCTGGAGGGAGAAAAATTTGATTCATACCTTTCCCAAGGGTATTAGTGCTATGTGAAATGCTATCAGTCTCCTCCAGGATTTGAACTCATGTCGCCATGTCCAATTTGTACGACGATAACTATTACACCACAGGCACTTCCTCATTAGGATCAGATAGATAATACTCTGTTGAGAGGTGTGTAAGTTTGAATCAACAAATTCTAGTTGGTTTCTTGGAAAGTCAGGACTGAATAAATTAAGTACACTGTGGTTATCTTTATTTAAAAGAGAAGAAATTGAAGAATAGCCACCATATATAAACTTCAATCAGCTGTGTAACATGGATAACTAGGGGTTGGTAAAAAAAATGGAGGTGCCCCTGGTGTAATAGTTATCGTCATAGGAAATGGACACGGAGACATGAGTTCAAAATCTGGACGAGACTGATTGCATCTCACATAGCACTAATACCCTTGGGAAAGGTATGAATCAAATTATTCTCCCTCCAATTATGGGTAAATAGTAGAGCAGACTGGGTTCTTCAGCCTTGGTGAGGCAACTAGTCTAGGAGAAGGAAATTCAAACCTGTTAAATTCCGCTTAAAAATTGACCTTGTGCTATATCCTGCCCAAGTGGAGGGGTTGGTAATTGTGGTAACATGGATAACTATAAATGCCATTATCTGTGTCCTGAATTACCAGGAATGTATAGAGCCAATTAGTAAATTAGTTATTTCCTTTCCTTGCAAGTTAGATTCCTCAAGAAGGCTGAAGAATAGGTCAGTCAAAACATTGAGGTTTCAATATCAGTAACACAAAGAACAAATTCAATTCCTCAAGAAATCACGCTCATTTTAATACATAAACACACACACACACTGAGTTATTATAATGATAAATCTTCATCTCAGATTCAGATATATATATATATATATATATATATATAGTACAATTAAATGGAGACTCAAACTCGGTTAAGCCATCATAATAAATTTATTTCGGTGGAGAATATTGTTGGTATATTCTCCGTCTCGTCAGATGACTCTTTTTACATGCTCTGTATTGTCCCAGAGATGCGAATGAGGAGTTACAGTTCGTATTCAGAAGATAAATAGGAAAATTAAAGAATTTAAAAAATAAATTAATTGTTTTCTGATTTTTAATTTATTTTTTAAATTCTTTAATTTTCCTATTTATCTTCTGAATACGAACTGTAACTCCTCATTCGCATCTCTGGGACAATACAGAGCATGTAAAAAGAGTCATCTGACGAGACGGAGAATATACCAACAATATTCTCCACCGAAATAAATTTATTATGACGGCTTAACCGAGTTTGAGTCTCCATTTAATTGTACTATATACGCTCTGAATGTGAATTTTGTTTTACCCTAGAGAATAAATAGGGAACTAACAATAGCCATACATTGAGCACTCTCATAGATTTATATAATTACCCTCATATATTCTATGTAAAAAATAATCTACACCTACTGTCCTTGGACACTGACTGGATAATTTATATATATATATATATATATATATATATATATATATAGTATTTTTTATTTATAAAGAAAGAGTGATCGATATCAGTAATTGAGCATATATATCTAAGTTAGGCTTATGTAGACATACTGTCAGTAGCACTTAGTGTCAGTCTAGTTTCTTAACTATACGATCATCGGATCATTAACTTAGTCTGATGATCGCATAGGTAAGAAGCTGACTGTTCCATGCACTGTTGACTCTATCTGCATTATCTTAATATATATGTATGTATTCATTCAATATAAGTACAGGAAACTCTATTGTACTTGTTTCTTGAAAATTATTGTTAATGAGCATTATAAAAAAAATTCATGCTATATCTTTTTCTAACTTTGAAAACACAAATTCACTGTGAACTGGTGGCCCATTGGTAGAAGTTCGGTTTCTGCATTCTGGGGTTGTCCGATCTTTGGGGGGTGTCCTCGTGGTGTATTGGTTAAAGCGATGGACTGTGGAATCGTAGTAAGCGAGTTCGTATTCCAGTCGCGCTATTATGTTCACTTTCGGGCAAATACCCTTGGGAAAGGTATGAAACCCCTTATCCTCCCAGCTATGGGTTAAATAGTACCACTACTGTTCTTCTAGGAGAATGGCTTTGGCAAATACCCTTGGGAAAGGCATGAACCCCCTTATCCTCCCAGCTATGGGTTAAATAGTACCACTACTGTTCTTCTACGAGAATTACTTTGGCATTAAATAACCCACAAAGAGTTGATATGCCATTAAACAAAGAAACCAAACCAAACCAAACCAAACAAATTCACTAAAATAAAATTCACAGCCTAATTTATTGTTAAAGAATAAAGTGTTATGAATTCATGTAGGCAAATAGCAATCAGCTTTGTAGTCATTAACTTCCTAATAAAAAGAAACAAGCATGTCTGATGCTTTCTTGCGAATGTTGGTTTAGCAAAGAAAATTTTCACAAAGACCTTGTGTAAACAGAATTTAGAAAATGCTAAATTTAATAAAAACTAACTTTGAAAAATTTTTTACAGAAATGTTGATGATCTTATAGACAAAGTTTTTGTAAATAAATTTGAATTCAGTTTTACTAGCTAACTTCTCAAATTCTCATCTAATTTTTAATATTGTCAATTCCCTTATTGTCAAAAAGATCCTCATTCAAAATTAATTTAGTAATATTTTATTTATCAATCAAGATTCAGAAAAGGTAAAGATTGACATGAACTAAAAATGACCTCCTGAATTGTAGTTTGCAAAAATGATTGATTAACCACGATTGAATTTCAGTGAGTTGCTTTAAAAAAAAAGACAGATCTACATTTGATTTCAGAATAGAATGAATAGACCCTCATTAAGAAGAGAAACAAAATCTAAAAACTAATATCAATCTCTGCTAGGGACAATTATGTTAGTGTTTTTTTTTATTTATTTGATTTTTAATAAAGCACAACTCTATATGGAAGTGCATATGAAAAAAACCCAACCCTATGAATCAGGATTTTAAAAACATCAAAACCATAATTTGAGATAAAACTGTTAGGCTGTGCATGGCAGAAAATGTGAAAAAGAAAAATATCTCACCTCTCACTTTGGAATATATATATATATATATAGTCATAAGTTGAGAAGCTTTTATATCTTCCTTTAGAAAAAAAAGATGTGTATATATATATATATATATATATATATATATATATATATATATATATATATATATATATATATTGTGAAGTACATGAGCACAAATTTGTTACTTCCAAGCAGTTCATGAATATATCAAATTTATATTTTTAGTGAATAATAGCAAAAAGTATATAGATTATAAACAGTAAAATATATGAACATCACCTTGGTTTCATTATACATATTTTCAATTAAAGAGAGGATTTTCAAATTTTCAAGACTAAGATAGAGCTATATGAAAAATTCAAATCAAATTAAATTTAACATTGGTAGAAATATTTGAATATATTAAAGATGACTTACAGTTGTCTAGCAGTCTTTCCTGTAACAGTGCCCAATATTTGAGACAGAGCTATTTGTATATTAAAATTTCTAAATCCAAGCATATCACCTGTCAGTTTCAAAGTAATTTATTAAGCTTTTTCTGCTTAGATGTGGCACAAGGCTGCATGAATGGGGCACCTAATGAGACTTGAACTCACTTGTAAAGTTTTGCTAGTCTAGCTAGCTAACCATTACACCACCTGAGATGAAATAAAATCAAATATAGGAAAACTGTTTACCATTACTTAATTTCATGTAACTATTTATTACAATCATTTGAAAAGTAGCTGTCTGAAGATTATAACAAATATTTTCTAAAATTGTTCTAACAGTATAGAACATTTATTAGAAAAACAACAACCAGTAAAAAAAGTATAAAAGAACAAGAGACAAGACCCAAAATGAACTATCCATTGCCACTTCAGCAATCATGATTCATAGACTAAAGTGCATATATATTAATTTCTGAACACCTTAGACAATCAGTAAGAACAGTGAAACTAATTAAAAATCAACCTGGTGATACTGACAGACCTCAATTATAGAAGGGCAGCTTTTTAGCTTTCCCAATAATCAATATTCAAATAATTTATGACTCATCTCAAGTTTTATTCATTGAATATTGATTACTGACAAGTGTATTTTTTCGGGTTACCTGTACCGTTTACTACTTAAAATTAGTTGCTGAGAGAAGTAGTAAATACCTATTTATACATATATAATTATAGGAGCCTTTTTCTCAGTTCACTGCAAGACTTGGTATTGGGCTTTATCTTGTCATAAAGGCATTGGGTTGGATTTAACACTAGTTGTTCTTGTAAACTGCTTTCTATGTCAAAACTAGTGAGCTCACTGTAGCTGGCTATTTTATCAACGGGGGAAGAAATAATGGATTCATGCCTTTTTTTAATACTATCAGTATGAAGTGAACACAAGCATCCTTGCATGAATTTTGAACTTGGCTTACTGATTCCATTACATCCCTACATATCTGTGTGTGTGTGTGTGTGTGTGTATATATATATATATATATATATATATATATATATATATCATCATCAAGTCACACAACTAGCATGGATTTCTCAGACTCTCTTTCACTATTTATCCCTATAATCAATCGCAGTTTTTCTAAACTACATCTTGTGTCCGTACAGAGCTGTTGTAGGCAAGTTCTTGATAGTCAGCCAACATTGGCATGTCCATGTGAAGGGGTCCATAGAAGAACATCACTTATGACATCATACTAGCCCATTGGTCTAATGGGTAAAGTGTTTACCAATGGCCCCATCGACCAGGGTTCAATCCCAGGTTGAGTCATACCAAAGACTCAAAAAATGGTACTTGATCCATCCTTGCTTAACACTCACTATTATAAGATACATGTCAAGGGTAAAGTGGAGCAATCCACAGAAAGGAGTAGCACCCTCCTCTACACCATGGTGTAGTAGCTATTGAAAAGGGAGCCTTCGAGTTGCTCTCAACTACGGTTGCCAACTTTACTTACTTTTTATATACAGAACATTGTAATTGTAAACATGGTCATCTTTAATCTTTTTTTTAAAGAGGAAATTCTATTTGTTCAGTTAAAAAAAATCATGGCTATGATTGATTATATCTTTTTGTAAGATTCTTTCCTGCCTACATATCAAATGCATTGGGAAAGCTACTCTTGCAGGCTATTGGCAGTGTGTTTTATTCTCTCTGGGTCCCCTATACTTCTGGTCTTGAGCCAAACTAAGCAATGCATGATAAATAACTACTCCCCAAGTGTATCCAAGAAAACCACCACTGATTTACAAAATATAGAAAGTGAATCTCTTACCTTGTGTCATCAGAGAACCAGCACTGTTCAGAATTGAAAGGTAGAAATAAAACTCTCAATGATTAATTAAAAATTGACAAAGAATTATAAAAAATATATTCGTTAAGAATTATTTTTAAGTTCTATTGTAAAAATAATGTCAAATTAATCAGGAGATTAATTTCTAATTGTGTATTATGTAGTATCGCTATTGCAATAATATTGGTTCGCTATAAAAATAAACATTTTTCTTAGTCTGAGAAGACCAAGTATGGAGTTGAATACAGTATGGGAACCGATAATCAAGAAGGCTAGATAAAAAAAACAAAAACAAACAAAAAGAAAACTGAAATCTGAATATGAGCCCAGGTAAAAAAAAAATCATACATAATAGTAGTAATTCTAGCCAAAGTAAGAACATTAGGTTTATAATACCCAAAAATTCACTCTGAATTGTCCAGCATGATGTAACTGTTATAGGCGTTGGTTCCTTGAGCTTCTAAGAAGACAATCATCTGAAGGTTGCAGGTTCAATCCTCACTACAGGCGAGTAATATACAGGAATACTTAACACTTGTACCTGGTTATGGCAAATGGAATCAGAACAGACGCCCCCCCTCCCCCGTGGTTTCAATAAAGGATGTAGTTCGAAGTTTCGACAAACACCTGAAGAAGGCCGGAGGACATATCGGCTGAAACGTTGTGGAAATAACAATAACAATAAAGATGAAGACAATAGTCCGAAAAACCTTAATGATAAAAACATTTTTCTTATTTATCATAAATCAAATCATAGACAATGCCCAACAGTTTGGACACTTTATACAAGTATATGCATGTGTATGTGTGTGTGTGTGTATATATACATTTTTATATATATATATATATATATATATATATATAGATATATAATCTGGCTCATTGGTCTAGTGGGTAGAGTGTTTGCCAATAGTCCGGAAGACTTGGGTTTAATCCCAGGTCGCATTATACCAAAGACTTAAAAATGGTACTTGATACCACCTTGCTTAACACTCAGCAATATAAGGTATGTATCAAGGGTAAAGAGGAGCCATCCAGGGAAAGGAGTAGTGCCCTCCCCTACACCTCAGTGTAATAGCTATAGAAAAGGGAGCCTTCTGTCACCCTCAACTACAGTTGCCAACGTTATATATATATATATATATATATATATATATATATACACACATAATGTGTATTACCCATAAATCAGTATACACCTACCCAGAGGGAACACATCCAGCATACAAACCTCAAGCATTAATTTAAGAAAGGAAACACCTGTAACATTGATTATGAGGGACGACAATTATCTGTAAGAGATTATGAATTTGTCCGAATGTACACGACCAGTCAAACGTATTTGAAACCCTAAAAAATATTTATTTCTCATCCTAAAAATGTTACTTTTAATTAAACAAGTTAAGCACCACAATGGTTTTATTTATTATACTAAATACAAGTCTTCCTGAACCACATTAAATACTAATTACACCAAAAAATCTTTAACTTTTAATTCATCAAAATGACCTCTTTTGGCTGCTATCACTGCTTCACAGATTCTTGGCATTCTTTCCACCAAAGACTGGAGGTCGACTGAAGATAGTTCTGCCCAGCTTTCCCGCCAGAGATGCCAGAGGTGAACCACACTTGTGGGTTGGTTAGCTCTGACTTTTCAGTCAGGTTTATCCCACACCTGTTCAATGAAAATTAAGTCCTCTGATTGTGTTGACCAAGACATCAGTTGAAGGATGTTCTATTCCTCTTTGATTTTAATGTACTTCTGGCAGAGTTTACTAGTAAGCTTTGGGTTATTATCTTGCATGAGTATAAATCCTAGACCTGCAAGCCACATTCCAACTTGATGTTGCAGTATGCTGTGATAGCCAGTCTGATTCAATTTGCCCTTATCCCCGACTTTGCAATGGGCAAAAGCCCCATCCCTCCATACCATAACAGAGCCTCCTCTATGTTTTATGGTAGGTGTGATACAGGGGATGGCATCTCTTTCACCAAATCTTCATTGCACATAGACTTTCTATTTGACCGAAAGATTTTATTAGTCCAAAGGAGTTTATTTCACTACTCTATTGTCCAGTCTTTGGCCCACTGAAGCCTTTTGATATTGTTTTGCTTCTTCAACAGTGGTTTCTTAACTGTAATTCTGCCATACAAGTCAGCTTTCTAGAGTATTCTTCACACGGTGGATATTGAAATATTTTTTTCATGACATTAGTTCGGTTGTATAGTGTCGTTTGGAGCAGTCAACCTTCTGTTATGCAAGCTGGTGATCTGATGAAATTGTCCTCTCCTATTGTTGTTGCTTTTGGTCTTGTTTTGTCCTGTATAATCATGCTTAGTTCTAAAGAAGAAAAATGCCTTCAAATCAAGTTTTCTAAAGATATCTTGTTATTCTCAGGTCAAAGTTACTGAGGAAGACTTGTATTTAGTACAATAAATAAAACATTGTACTGCTTAACTTGTTTCATTAAAAATAACACTTTTGAATGAGAAATAGAAATATTTGGGAGTGAATAAATACTTTGGACTGGTAGTGGTGGGCCTCTAGATAAAATGAGTAGCGGTGGGCCTCTAGATAAAATGAGTAGCGGTGGGCCTCTAGATAAAATGAGTAGTGGTGGGCCTCTAGATAAAATGAGTAGTGGTGGGCCTCTAGATAAAATGAGTAGTGGTGGGCCTCTAGATAATATGAGTAGTGGTGGGCCTCTAGATAAAATGAGTAGTGGTGGGCCTCTAGATAAAATGAGTAGTGGTGGGCCTCTAGATAAAATTAGTAGTGGTGGGCCTCTAGATAAAATGAGTAGTGGTGGGCCTCTAGATAAAATGAGTAGTGGTGGGCCTCTAGATAAAATGAGTAGTGGTGGGCCTCTAGATAAAATTAGTAGTGGTGGGCCTCTAGATAATATGAGTAGTGGTGGGCCTCTAGATGAAATGAGTAGTGGTGGGCCTCTAGATAAAATGAGTAGTGGTGGGCCTCTAGATGAAATGAGTAGTGGTGGGCCTCTAGATAAAATGAGTAGTGGTGGGCCTCTAGATAATATGAGTAGTGGTGGGCCTCTAGATAAAATGAGTAGTGGTGGGCCTCTAGATAAAATGAGTAGTGGTGGGCCTCTAGATAATATGAGTAGTGGTGGGCCTCTAGATAAAATGAGTAGTGGTGGGCCTCTAGATAAAATGAGTAGTGGTGGGCCTCTAGATAAAATTAGTAGTGGTGGGCCTCTAGATAATATGAGTAGTGGTGGGCCTCTAGATGAAATGAGTAGTGGTGGGCCTCTAGATAAAATGAGTAGTGGTGGGCCTCTAGATGAAATGAGTAGTGGTGGGCCTCTAGATAAAATGAGTAGTGGTGGGCCTCTAGATAATATGAGTAGTGGTGGGCCTCTAGATAAAATGAGTAGTGGTGGGCCTCTAGATAAAATGAGTAGTGGTGGGCCTCTAGATAATATGAGTAGTGGTGGGCCTCTAGATAAAATGAGTAGTGGTGGGCCTCTAGATAAAATGAGTAGTGGTGGGCCTCTAGATAAAATTAGTAGTGGTGGGCCTCTAGATAATATGAGTAGTGGTGGGCCTCTAGATGAAATGAGTAGTGGTGGGCCTCTAGATAAAATGAGTAGTGGTGGGCCTCTAGATGAAATGAGTAGTGGTGGGCCTCTAGATAAAATGAGTAGTGGTGGGCCTCTAGATAATATGAGTAGTGGTGGGCCTCTAGATAAAATGAGTAGTGGTGGGCCTCTAGATAAAATGAGTAGTGGTGGGCCTCTAGATAAAATGAGTAGTGGTGGGCCTCTAGATAATATGAGTAGTGGCAAGCCTCTAGATTATATGAATAGAGGTTCCATGCTTTGATTAAAATTATTAAATTTTATATATATATTGATTTAGATTATTGCATAATTGCATGCAGACATAGAAAAAAAATTAATGTATTTCTTTAAAGAAATGAAACATTATTCATTTTTTAGGTTTAAAAAAAAATCAATATTGTCCCAAACTTTTGGTTGGTATAGAATATCTCATTGGCCAAGTGGGTTGAGTGTTCACTAATGGTCTGGGAGACCTGGGTTCAATCCTAGGTTGCATCATACCAAAGACTTTAAAAATGGTATTTGATACCTCCTTGCTTAACACTCAGCAATATAAGTTATGTATCAAGGGTAAAGTGGAGCAATCCAAGTAAAAGAGTAGTGCCCTCCCCTATACCTTGGTGTAGTAGCTATAGAAAAGGCAGCCTTCTGGTTGCTCTCAAATACAGTCGCCAACTTTACTTTTTACTTATATATATATAGAGGAATAAAATGAGACCCTGGCTATTGAATACCAATCGCCAGTGGACAGAAGTGGTTGGCCTCTAGATAATATGAATAGAGGTACCGTGCTGTTAGGACAAGACAATTAGTCAAAGGACAATCAGTGAGAAAAACTTTTCAGTGATAGCTTGGCTGGCAGTGTTATATATAGTAACTATCTTTTGTCTGTCTTATTTTCTGTTAATGTATTAATTTGGTTGATTGAAACTCTTATGCCTTTGTCTATCAATTCTTTTCTTTTCTTTTTATGTAGATGTTAGCATAACAAAAAAAGAGAATATATATATATATATATATATATATATATATAGTCATCCTCAGACAGTTTCATTGTATCACAACTCTTCAGTGTGGCTAGACATACAAGATTCTTGAAGCTGGGATTAAAACCTGGCTGACTTTATATCCATCGGATATCTTACCCCAGATCTATCATCATTCTTAGTGTAAAAGAAGGAAATTTTTACATATATATTTCTACATGTACGCTATTGGCTACTGGAGTATTCAGTTCATGAGAAAAGCTTTGCATTTATGTATATGTGGCAGCTAGCAATTCCCCACTCAAGTGTTCAAGTGGAGGCAGCAATATATTGCCATCCATATATATATAAAATGAAATATATCGAGATGAAAATAAAATTGCTATATCTTGAATACATGTTTAAATTTACTCAATTAATATAGATGGAATATCATTTCCTAAATAAGTGTATGCAGCAGTTCTTACAGTCCATACACATTATCAAAGTCAACACTGTCCTTCAGGATGTTGTACTTTTATTTTTCATTAGTATATGTTTTTGTATATATATATATATATATATGTATGTGGATATTGATACTTACATTCATATATAATTTGGATATTTATATATACAACATATGATTATGCATATTTAGCCCATTTTTCTTTCTTTATATTATATGTATTCTCTACATGTATACTCATGAGAATATTGTGCAGAGTAATAGAGATAGTGATAAAGGAACAAAAAAAAATTTGTTTTGCAGGAAATATTAGAAACAATACACCACATCATTAGAAGAATTGTAAAAGCAATGAATACTATTAGATGAATGCCATAAAGCACTTGGACCACACACCACAATTTATCTCTATAAAAATCAATAATATAAACCAAAAACTCTTGTAAAGAATATCTTTTTTTGGTATCACCACCCATCGTCATCACTGTCAAACACAAAAAAAAAATACATTATCTTTCTGTGTTGAGTAATATTACATTGCAGATTAATATGAAATAATTAAAAAAAAAAGAAATAGAAGAAATAATGTTGGGAACTGACCAGTATACTTGTTTGATTGCAGTCTGGGACAGGGGATAATTCTGAATTTGTAAATTGCAGGGATAAATTTGATCTTTACCCAAGTGGGTGTGGCTGAATTTTATTAAATTGGTCCATCAAAGATATCTACAAGATCAAAGAGAATGCTTGAAGACAAAGATACGGTAGAAAGCAGGTTTTATTTTATACTAATGCACTATTGACTACACAAATATAAATACCTTTCTCAACCAAAAGTTTTATGTATATTTGGCTCTCTCTTACCCAGTTAAAGATATGAATAGTTGGACTGCTTACTCCGGTGATTTTTTTTAATTATGATGAAGGCTTCCATAGAACTGGCCACACTTTTTGAATGAGTTGCTAACAGAACAATATTTTGAACACAGTTTTCTCTTCTCTTCTACTGATCACTCAAACAAGGTTAGAGAGTTGAATTTCCCACGCCATTTACCTGGGAGGTGCACTTAGTTTAATGGTTATTATCATAGAAAATGGAATTGGCGACCTGGGTTCAAATCCTGAGCAAGGTTGTTTACATTTCACTTTATATTAATGCTTTAGGAAAGGCATAAATTTCTTCCAGCAGATTTGGTTCTTTAGCTTTTGTAAAAGAAGGAAAATCCTGAATTCAAAAAAGCAGTACTTTGTTTAAAAATTGATCTTTTGTCACATCTTGTCTGTGGTGGAGGGGTTGGGTAAATTCATACAGTTTTACCTACAGCTAGAAAGAGAAGCGATTCATACATGCTTTCCCCATGAGCATTAGCATGAAATGAAATGCAAGTAGACTCATTTAGAACCTGAATTAGGAATGCTAAGTCTATGTCTTTTAATGGAAATCATTGCTGCTCACACTTTTAGGAAACTCTATTATCATTTTTGGAATAAAAGAGACAGCTTGAGACAAAAATTGCACTTTACAAGTCCATCATACTCACCACTCTTTTCTAGGGTTCACAGTCCTAGATGGCCTATTCACAAAAGTCATCTTTAGTCAATTTGTGGATACAAAAATTCTGATCTCTT
Organism: Sepioteuthis lessoniana; assembly: GCA_963585895.1. NCBI lineage: Eukaryota > Metazoa > Mollusca > Cephalopoda > Myopsida > Loliginidae > Sepioteuthis > Sepioteuthis lessoniana. Next base: position 10,554,943 of record OY757920.1, read on the forward strand.
TACTAAGTGCAATATTGGAATCATAGAAACCTTCTTCATACTATCACAATTGAGAGGAACTGGACATGTCAGCCAAATGAGAGACCACAAAATTCTAAAGAACCTTATTTATAGACAGCTTCATGACAAAAACAGATGTTGGAAGATCATATCTTCAGGTACAGAGACAAGCTTAAAAGCAATTTTATTACTTTAGGTACACCTGTTGATACATTCAAGCATGTTGCTTCAATCCACAATGTTCTGAGAACAAAATGCCACAAAGCTATCAAGAAGTTTAAGATAATTTATTTCCAGCATGTCAGAGTATCTAAGAAGGCAAGGAAAACTTGGTCAGTCATGCCAACTACTTCGTGTACAAACTCTCCCAAATGTGGACTTGTATACAAACAGGATGACAGGTAACTTGGGATTACATGAAAGTAGCTGTGAATGGTGAGATGATGTGGAAATTGTTTTGATAACCTTAGATACAGAGAAAGGGAAATGCAAGTGTCTGAAAAACACCTGCTGAGAGTTGTGAAGTAAACAGAGGTCCCTTGCATTATACGTACAGTATCGTTTGATGGGGATTGACAGAAAGACACAGAGACCCTAGACAGCCAGTACCTTGATGGAAAATCAAGTTTTGGGATATATCTTCTTATCAGGGTTAGAATTTTCCTTGACTAAAGATATTAACTGGCCATTAAGCATGTGAATTTTATTCCAAACTGGCCTCTAAAAGTAATACGTATTCAACAGCTTTAAACAAATTTAAGATAATAAAACAATTTTCAATCCAATTTGCAAATTAATATTATAGGTTAATGGTAAAGATTTTTTTGATCATTTCAATTTCTCATGGGACAAAACTAATAAACAATAATTATAATGTACTTCCGCTTATTTAAATCATATTAAAAATTCTATCAATAAGATGTGAGTTGACATCAAACTTACTGGCTACCAAAGATGTCTTTTAAGTGAGTAAATTGAAATGTTTTAGTGTTCATATTTCAATTACATTTTTTCTAATGTTAAGAATGACATCCTTCAAGGTACAATTCATATTATTGGAAGGACTATGTTGCGAAAAATTACAAGAAATATATTTAGTTGCACTTTATCTTGATATTTATTTCTGATTGAAGAAAATAACCAGAATTGCTATTAGCAAAGTAACATTTCAAAAATCAAATACACATATACATGTACATACACAATCTATCTGTATATAAACTCTTAACTTTCTGTAAAAAGAACTTAAAACGAGTACACCAAAATTTTATCAGTTATTTTTATTGAATCACGCTAATATACATGATATGAAATTTTGTTTGACCGTTTAGTTTTATAGTATATCAGCTTTTGATGGATTATTCAGTGCTCAAGTCTTTCAGTTAGGTGGGGGTTGCAAACAATATGGCTTCAAACAACTAATAATAATAATAATTGTAAACAAATGACTATTATTAAACCAAATAACTAATAATAATAATAATTAGTAAACAAATGACTATTATTAAACCAAATAACTAATAATAATAATAATAATAATTAGTAAACAAATGACTATTATTAAACCAAATAACTAATAATAATAATAATTAGTAAACAAATGACTATTATTAAACCAAATAACTAATAATAATTGTAAACAAATGACTATTATTAAACCAAATAACTAATAATAATAATAATTAGTAAACAAATGACTATTATTAAACCAAATAACTAATAATAATAATAATTAGTAAACAAATGACTATTATTAAACCAAATAACTAATAATAATAATAATTAGTAAACAAATGACTATTATTAAACCAAATAACTAATAATAATAATAATTAGTAAACAAATGACTATTATTAAACCAAATAACTAATAATAATTGTAAACAAATGACTATTATTAAACCAAATAACTAATAATAATAATAATTAGTAAACAAATGACTATTATTAAACCAAATAACTAATAATAATTGTAAACAAATGACTATTATTAAACCAAATAACTAATAATAATAATAATTAGTAAACAAATGACTATTATTAAACCAAATAACTAATAATAATAATAATTAGTAAACAAATGACTATTATTAAACCAAATAACTAATAATAATAATAATTAGTAAACAAATGACTATTATTAAACCAAATAACTAATAATAATAATAATTAGTAAACAAATGACTATTATTAAACCAAATAACTAATAATAATAATAATTAGTAAACAAATGACTATTATTAAACCAAATAACTAATAATAATAATAATTAGTAAACAAATGACTATTATTAAACCAAATAACTAATAATAATAATAATTAGTAAACAAATGACTATTATTAAACCAAATAACTAATAATATTAATAATTAGTAAACAAATGACTATTATTAAACCAAATAACTAATAATAATAATAATTAGTAAACAAATGACTATTATTAAACCAAATAACTAATAATAATTGTAAACAAATGACTATTATTAAACCAAATAACTAATAATAATAATAATTAGTAAACAAATGACTATTATTAAACCAAATAACTAATAATAATAATAATTAGTAAACAAATGACTATTATTAAACCAAATAACTAATAATAATAATAATTAGTAAACAAATGACTATTATTAAACCAAATAACTAATAATAATTGTAAACAAATGACTATTATTAAACCAAATAACTAATAATAATAATAATTAGTAAACAAATGACTATTATTAAACCAAATAACTAATAATAATAATAATTAGTAAACAAATGACTATTATTAAACCAAATAACTAATAATAATAATAATTAGTAAACAAATGACTATTATTAAACCAAATAACTAATAATAATTGTAAACAAATGACTATTATTAAACCAAATAACTAATAATAATAATAATTAGTAAACAAATGACTATTATTAAACCAAATAACTAATAATAATAATAATTAGTAAACAAATGACTATTATTAAACCAAATAACTAATAATAATAATAATTGTAAACAAATGACTCTTATTAAACCAAATAACTAATAATAATAATAATTAGTAAACAAATGACTATTATTAAACCAAATAACTAATAATAATAATAATTAGTAAACAAATGACTATTATTAAACCAAATAACTAATAATAATAATAATTGTAAACAAATGACTCTTATTAAACCAAATAACTAATAATAATAATAATTGTAAACAAATGACTATTATTAAACCAAATAACTAATAATAATAATAATTAGTAAACAAATGACTATTATTAAACCAAATAACTAATAATAATAATAATTAGTAAACAAATGACTATTATTAAACCAAATAACTAATAATAATAATAATTAGTAAACAAATGACTATTATTAAACCAAATAACTAATAATAATAATAATTGTAAACAAATGACTCTTATTAAACCAAATAACTAATAATAATAATAATTAGTAAACAAATGACTCTTATTAAACCAAATAACTAATAATAATAATAATTAGTAAACAAATGACTATTATTAAACCAAATAACTAATAATAATAATAATTGTAAACAAATGACTCTTATTAAACCAAATAACTAATAATAATAATAATTAGTAAACAAATGACTATTATTAAACCAAATAACTAATAATAATAATAATTAGTAAACAAATGACTATTATTAAACCAAATAACTAATAATAATTGTAAACAAATGACTATTATTAAACCAAATAACTAATAATAATAATAATTAGTAAACAAATGACTATTATTAAACCAAATAACTAATAATAATAATAATTAGTAAACAAATGACTATTATTAAACCAAATAACTAATAATAATTGTAAACAAATGACTATTATTAAACCAAATAACTAATAATAATAATAATTAGTAAACAAATGACTATTATTAAACCAAATAACTAATAATAATAATAATTAGTAAACAAATGACTATTATTAAACCAAATAACTAATAATAATAATAATTAGTAAACAAATGACTATTATTAAACCAAATAACTAATAATAATAATAATTAGTAAACAAATGACTATTATTAAACCAAATAACTAATAATAATAATAATTAGTAAACAAATGACTATTATTAAACCAAATAACTAATAATAATAATAATTAGTAAACAAATGACTATTATTAAACCAAATAACTAATAATAATAATAATTAGTAAACAAATGACTATTATTAAACCAAATAACTAATAATATTAATAATTAGTAAACAAATGACTATTATTAAACCAAATAACTAATAATAATAATAATTAGTAAACAAATGACTATTATTAAACCAAATAACTAATAATAATTGTAAACAAATGACTATTATTAAACCAAATAACTAATAATAATAATAATTAGTAAACAAATGACTATTATTAAACCAAATAACTAATAATAATAATAATTAGTAAACAAATGACTATTATTAAACCAAATAACTAATAATAATAATAATTAGTAAACAAATGACTATTATTAAACCAAATAACTAATAATAATTGTAAACAAATGACTATTATTAAACCAAATAACTAATAATAATAATAATTAGTAAACAAATGACTATTATTAAACCAAATAACTAATAATAATAATAATTAGTAAACAAATGACTATTATTAAACCAAATAACTAATAATAATAATAATTAGTAAACAAATGACTATTATTAAACCAAATAACTAATAATAATTGTAAACAAATGACTATTATTAAACCAAATAACTAATAATAATAATAATTAGTAAACAAATGACTATTATTAAACCAAATAACTAATAATAATAATAATTAGTAAACAAATGACTATTATTAAACCAAATAACTAATAATAATAATAATTGTAAACAAATGACTCTTATTAAACCAAATAACTAATAATAATAATAATTAGTAAACAAATGACTATTATTAAACCAAATAACTAATAATAATAATAATTAGTAAACAAATGACTATTATTAAACCAAATAACTAATAATAATAATAATTGTAAACAAATGACTCTTATTAAACCAAATAACTAATAATAATAATAATTGTAAACAAATGACTATTATTAAACCAAATAACTAATAATAATAATAATTAGTAAACAAATGACTATTATTAAACCAAATAACTAATAATAATAATAATTAGTAAACAAATGACTATTATTAAACCAAATAACTAATAATAATAATAATTAGTAAACAAATGACTATTATTAAACCAAATAACTAATAATAATAATAATTGTAAACAAATGACTCTTATTAAACCAAATAACTAATAATAATAATAATTAGTAAACAAATGACTCTTATTAAACCAAATAACTAATAATAATAATAATTAGTAAACAAATGACTATTATTAAACCAAATAACTAATAATAATAATAATTGTAAACAAATGACTCTTATTAAACCAAATAACTAATAATAATAATAATTAGTAAACAAATGACTATTATTAAACCAAATAACTAATAATAATAATAATTAGTAAACAAATGACTATTATTAAACCAAATAACTAATAATAATTGTAAACAAATGACTATTATTAAACCAAATAACTAATAATAATAATAATTAGTAAACAAATGACTATTATTAAACCAAATAACTAATAATAATTGTAAACAAATGACTATTATTAAACCAAATAACTAATAATAATAATAATTAGTAAACAAATGACTATTATTAAACCAAATAACTAATAATAATTGTAAACAAATGACTATTATTAAACCAAATAACTAATAATAATAATAATTAGTAAACAAATGACTATTATTAAACCAAATAACTAATAATAATAATAATTAGTAAACAAATGACTATTATTAAACCAAATAACTAATAATAATATTAATTAGAAAACAATTATATTTCAGGTAACTATTCCTATTTAATATTTATAATAATTTGTTTGCACAAAGCTAAATGGTTTTAAATATCCCGTTCTAATACTAATAATTTTCAAACAGATCTATTTGACCCATAGAAAGAATCCTAATAGTTACTATCACTCATAGTGAAACCTGGGAATAATGGTAAAGAAAGGACGACTTCTCACTCCTCCTGAATTGGAGCCTCATCGCTGAATACAGTTTCATGTCCGACCCACGACACATTAAAAATATACCTTCTTTTCTGATATTTGATAGTTTTAGCTTAGTATGGCACAAGGCTACAAGTCTAAGACACTCCATTACTTTTGAGTAGATGTCAAGCCTAAAAATGAGGTGCCCGTGGTATAATGGTTATCATTGTAGGAAATGAACACAGCGACACGAGTTCAAATCCTGGATGAGACTGATTACATTTCACATAGCACTAATACCCTTGGGAAAGGTATGAATCCAATTATTCTCCCTCCAGCTATGAGTAAATAGTAGGGCAGACTGAGTTCTTCAGCCTTGGTGAGGCAACTAGTCTAGGAGAAGGAAAACTCTGAATTCAAACCGGTTAAACTCCGCTTGAAAATTGATGAGCGGAGGGGTTGGGTAAATAGGATCAAGCCTAAAAATGTTAATTTTTATGCTTTGTCTCTATGAAAAATAAACTGAGAAATAAATATAGTTACATGCAAAGATGAAATGCTGCGGCTACAATCAAACTACTGCCATTGCTAATTGACTTTATCAGCAAATCTTGTCTGCTGCTTTATTGTTTTAAGTGATTGCAGCCCATAATATAAAAAAAAGAAAGAATCCCATAATTCCACTCCATTATTCAAAGTTCATTTCTATTTTGAAAAACAATATCATCATAAAAGTGAATTATTTTGTTTCATTTCTCCATTTAAATATTCCTTGGCAGTTATGGTCTTGGGTTTTCAAAACAAAGGACAATTTCAATACAAATAAAGAATTATTAATGCCCAACTCCCTGGAAAATATTAGACTATTTATGGATTCAGTTTTTCTAAAAAAAATTTACATAAAATAGAGTGAATAAAAATATGAAAACATCATCAAGTCTGAATCAAAAACTCATTTTCAAAAATTGGAGAAAACAATGGAAACTTTGGTTTTTATCTCAAATTGTCTGAAGTAAAATGAATGAATCTTTTTACACTTGTCTGTGACCAAAATTCCATTTTATACTATTTCATAGTAAATCAATCCGAGGAATATTGACCTATTTGATACATATATATCTCATTTAAAATAATCCTCTTGGATCTTCACATGTTTATCACCAATCTCTTTATACTTTTCACAGCAGCTTACAAAATCCATTTTTGGAATCTTGTCAGCTGCCTCATAACATTCTCCTTAATCTCATCCATGACAATGTTTTAAAAACATAAAATACTCATGAAGTGAAAAAGTGACTCATAGACTCATTTCTGATGCAGCAGTCACACAGTACACAAGCTCACTTACTGGTGACTGAGTAACTCCACAGGAGAGTGCCTGATCACTCATGTACTATGATATGCTTGGTAATTGATTGCTAAATAGTGGGTACAGTGTTTGCCAATGGCTTGGGACACCAAGGTTCAATCCCTGGTCGAATCATATCAAAGACTTAAAAAATGGTACTTGATACTTCCTTGCTTAACGCTCAGTATTATAAGGTACATAACAAGGTAAAGTGGAGAAATCCGGGGAAAGGAGTAGTACCCTCCCCTACACCTCGATGTAGTATCTATTGAAAAGGGAGCCTTCGGGTCGCCCTTGGCTACGGTTGCCAACTTTACTTATATCCAAAATAACTGGGTGCATTTGTGACAGGCCTTAAATTGTATACACTTTATCAAATATGGGAAAATAATGAATATCGAAGGAAAATTTAATCAGTTTATTTAAATAAATCAATGAGAATAAACTTTTTTATTACTGGTTGTGTACAATGCATCATTCTGATATTGTGAAGGATTTTGTGAGACAGGCTTCTTAGCAATCGTACCATAATAGGCACTTTAAATATAACTGTTATTATCTTATCTCTGTGTTCCTTAATATGATTATTATTAATATGATTATTAATATATATTAATATGATAATTAATTCAAATATTATATTATTTAGTTAAATTATTATCTAGTTTAAATATCATATTATAATTAATAAAAATATTATATTATAATTAATATCATATATATTAATATGATTATTAGTATATATTAACAATATGATTATTATAATATTTGTGTATAATAATTTAAAGGAGAAGAGAGAGAGTGGAAGAGGAGAGACTAATTTGACCTGGCATATTGTACTGCTTGCTAGATGGTAGGGATTGGGAAAAAATGGTAGGAAACAACAACAGAATTGATAAATGGGGTTAACTTTATGTATACAAATATACAAGCAAGTGTTGGTAAGTGTTCAACTTACTTTTTGTGAGTTGTCCTTTGTGTGTGTGTGTGTGTGTGTGTGTGTGTGTGTGCGCGGCTTACATCCAAAAGAATATATTCTGACTGTTATCCATAGTATTGAAAACTATTATGAGTAGAAGATGCATGGAGGACTGCAAAATTGTGGAATGTGGGGTGTTATATATATTGATGGAATCAAGAAGCATCTGCAGCCTCAGTCTGTGGTGCTTCCTGATTGATCAAAAAAGACTTCATTCTTGGTCATGTGATTGCTCACCACTATGTCTGCAGTAGTTAGTGACATTGAACTACCTACTGGCAGTTCTATATTTTGACCATTATGGACCATAATGAGATTTGATTGAGAGTGTAACATTATCAAAGTTATTTTCCCATGGTATTTGTGACATTGAACATAAATGCAACCAAGAGACAGTCCATTGCAAGGATTTTATGTATAAATCATGAAATACTGCTATTATATGATAATACACACACACACACACACACATACACACACACACACACACACACACACCACTTCTCAAAGTATACAGCCAGTACAGCACTCTGCTTCTATGTTAACTTCTGGCTAGTCATACTTTTCTCAACAGAGAACACAGTTAATCTAATCTGAAGCAGAAATGCTGATCCATACATAAATAATCCGGTGAAAATGATGGGTACTTTTCTAGTGTGTGTGTGTATATATATATATATATATATATATATATTATTTTTTTAAAGAAAACTCACAGTATCAAAACTTTCCAAGTATATTACCAGAGGTCAAACTTCCCAACAATCAAACACGTAACCTCCATAATCATTCTGCCATCTTGTCTTGACTTGTCACTGGATATCATATTCTGTATGAGGAGAGTGCTATATGTCACACAAGTGTGTACCCTAGGAAACCTTTGGAAAGCAGCATGGTGGATGTGAAGCAAGGTGGATGAGCCTAATAGCAGGTCAACAGTGTGATTCACCTGATGCTTAGCAGAGAAATCTCATTGGTCAATGACCAGGATCAAATAGTTCAGTCAGGAAACTACTGTTACTGATCTCTAAGGGTGGCATCTATTCATGAGGTGAAAATAGCCACCAAAAGATTACCATAGCTTGAATTCAAACTAAATGTCCAAACTGCATCACTCTTCCCACAGATCAATATAAGGCATGTTCTGCTAAGGTAAGAGTTCTGGTTTGAGTGTTTAAAAAATCAGCTACTGAGCCCAAAACAAACTTATTTAGAGGTTAGAATACCACAACAATCCACATTTTTCACATTGAAATATTAGCACACAATAAACTGTTAATTTTTCTTTCTTTTTGTTTTTTTCTGGTGTCCCATTTCACCGACCATTAATTTCTCTTTCTTTCTTTCTTTGATTATGTACACTGTCTATAAACAAAACACCTTAGAGAAATAGACAAAATGTTGCATGCTCAGAATCTCTAAGAATTAAAGAAGCATAACTCTTACTTTATAGCTGCTTAGATTTATAATGCCCTGCTTCTGAATCATATCCGATCTGAAGTTGACAAAATTCTTAAGAAAAATCAAAACACAGCTTCTCATATTAAGACTATTCCTAAAAACTATCAAAGGAGTATATGCAAAAACTCTTGAGGCAACACTGTTATTTGTAGATTTCTCTAAGACATTTGTTTTTATACACAGAAGATAGAGAAATATTTCTAGCATCTGGTTTCTCTACCAAAACTGTTACCATCATAATGATGCTCTACAAAAACACAAAAGCAATGGTTTTCTCACTGCATGGTAACACAGATTTTTTTGACATTGTTGCTGGAGTCTTGCAAGGAGATATATTAACATTATTTTATTTATAATCTGTCGAGATTATGTACTAAGAATGACAATAGGTCTATGGAAAGAAAATGGTCTTCCACTAAAAAAAGGTAAGTAGCAAATGATATCCTGCAGAAACTATCTTGGATGGAGACTATGCAGATGATCTAGCACTTCTCATAAATACACCTGTATGAGCCAAATGTCTGCTACATAGCATGGAAAAGTTAGCAAGAGTTATTGGCCCCTTTTTGAAACCAGATAAAACAGAGTTCATGTGTTTTAACCAAGATGGTGTCATCCCCACATTAAAAGACAAGCCTCTGAAATTAGTTGAGCAGTTCATATACTTTAGTAGCAATATCTCATCTACAGAAAGAAATGTCAGCATAGGCATAGGAAAAGCATGAATTGCTGTCAACAGGTTTTCAACCATCTGGAAATTTAATCTCTCTGATAAACTAAAACTGGGATTCTTCCAAAATGTAGCTGTGATATTACTATTGTATAGCTGCACCAACTGGACTTTAACAAAATGCTTGGAGAAAAAGCTAGATGGAAACCACACAAGGATGTTACATGCTGTTTTGAATACATCCTGAAAGCAGCACTCCACAAAACAGCTGCTGTACAGTCACTTGCTTCCTATCTCACAAAACATCTGAATAAGATGAACAAGACATGCTGGACACTGCTGTAAAATCAGGGTCAAACTCATAAGTGAGGCTTTCATGTGGGCTTCCACACATGGACACACCAAAACTGGACAACCAGCAAAGACTTACATTCATCAGCTCTGTTTGGACACTGGATATTGTCAAGACGACCTGCCAAGAGCAATGGATGATTGGCAAGAGAGTCAAAGGAATCTGTGCTATCAGTACAACTAGATAATTATATATATACAGTGGCCAAGTAACATCTGGGCCCTCACAGGCTCTTAACTCGGCTATTGGTGAACATCTTTTATCTACAAATAGTTGCAGGACCAACTGGTTTTCTGCTCTGCATAGAGCCAGAAGTAAAATCCATTTGAACATCTTAGAGGCGATCTACATTTTTTTTAGATCACTCCTCTCTGTGTAGACAGAGAACCAGTTATAACTTACATATGTTGGGAGACATATTAGGTGTGACATAATGTTCCCCATTTTTTTTTTGTCACATTTTGTCAACATTTTCCCTATTTGTATTACCCATTTTTAAACGTTTCTCCTGTGGGATTGTATGAATAGTACTGGACGAAAGGGCCCAAGCATTCTTTTATTTTTTAAAAATAATTTGGTCTCCCTTATACAGATGATTCTCCTATTTTTTTGTTTATATAAATTTGCGTGTACCAAAAGCTTAATTAAATATATATATACATATTTACCCGACCCCTCCGCCCGAGCAGGATATGACACAAGGTCAATTTTTTAAGTGGGGTTTAACCGGTTTGAATTCAGAGTTTTCCTTCTCCTAGACTAGTTGCCTCACCAAGGCTGAAGAACTCAGTCTGCCCTACTATTTACCCATAGCTGGAGGGAGAATACTTGGATTCATACCTTTCCCAAGAGTATCAGTGCTATGTGAAATACAATCAGCCTCGTCCAGGATTTGAACTCGTGTTACCATGTCCATTTCCTATGATGATAACCATTACATCACGGGCACCTCCAAGACTAAATATATATATGTGAGTGTGTGTGTGTATGTGCATGTATCATATAGAACTTTAAATATTTGAATATATCATCATTATAAATTGTGATTTATAATTATATATTAAAATCATATTAATAATAAATGCTTGTATCTTGTACTGGCATTATGATTTTTGTTTCCTGTTCTAGAATATCCAAACATATATAACTTTAATTAAAAAAGCAGTTCTACCTTTAAAGTAAATATCTTTTTAGATGAAATCTGAGGGAAGTAATTCAATATAATCATTTATTTTATTACAATAACTCATATTTTGAAAATGACTGATTTATTTTGTTAGTCTTTCAAAACATGAACCAAATATTCTCAGTTTCCCCAAAACTTTGTCTTTTTTTGCTGCCCATAGCTTTTTCTTTAATCTCTTTCCTGAAAGTTTCTCCATATTCAATAAATGCTGATGACACTTGTTTTAGATAGTTAAATGGTAATATTTAATTATGAGACTCTATAATCTTACACCAAAGATTTTTTTAATAGTGCAGCTGTCAGAAATGTAATTAATTACCTCACTCCACAGGTGAAATTGGTTCACTTATGTTAGTCTTCCTATCATCATCCCCAACACTGAATTTCATTATGCAAATATATGTCAAGGAAAGAATGGAACACAGGTATTTATTTTTAATTGAAATTATTGTTTTATTTTGATATATCCTATGAATATTTAAAATAAACTTCTCAACAGGTGATAAAAACAAGTGAATGATAACAATTATCTGTACATAATGATCTGATTATTTCTTTACCAACCAATCTAAATTCTTCTGACTCCCTGCATCTATCTGTGCATGCATAGAAACTGTAAACAACACAATAATCAATTAGCAAGTAATGAGACTAATTCACAGCCGGAGTAACCCACCTGAGGCAGCATGTTAAGAATTTGTGAGATTTCTTTATGGATTCTCAGTATCTTTAATTAAAGATTAGTTTCACAATAGTAGGTGGTAAAGTTCTTATAGTTTTTTGTTAAAATTAGTATGGATTTTTTTTATGTCAAACTTCTTGAAATAGATATAGTTTATAAAAGTAATAATCAAATTGATACTTTATAGTACATAAATAGTTTTATAAAATAAAAGTATTAATAAAAAGGACAATGACCTTACAACAGGGGATTATTCATTTTCATTTACACATATTTTCAATGGCCCAGTCAGCTGGGGCTGCAGAATACACTGACTGCATCTCTACAGAGGAGTGAAACTCCCCCTAACAAGTGTCCTGGATATAACATTAAACGGTCTGATGGTGAGGCTCCAGTAATGCTGGAGCTTTGGGGAATGCCATCGCTTCAAAGTCCACTCTGTCCCAGAGTGGTAGCATCTGATAGGATTCTGTCTTTGGGTTAAATAGAAGTAAACAGTGTACTTATGCTAAACTGAATTGTTTGAAATAGAACTGATTGTATGTAAAAAAAAATAGATTTGACATTAAATAACCTACAATGATTGATATGCCATAAAACTAAACCAAACAAACATATCTTCTGGGGTTGCTTGTGGTGTAATGGCCAGCGTCGTAGGAAATGAACACAGTCAACTTAATTTTAAAACCTGGATGAGGCTGTTTACATTTCACATTGCAAAATGCATACCTTGGGAAAGGTATGAAGCCAATTAATCTCTCTCCAGCTATGGATAAATTATAAGGCAGACTAGGCTTTTTAATCTTGGTATGGCAACTGGTCTAAAAAGAAAATTTTGAATTGAAACCTGTTGAACTCTGCTTGTGTCACATCCTGCTCATGTGGAGAGGTTGGTAAATACATACAGATATTTTCTGAGGCGCTGAGATAAAGTAATTTTATCATTATTATATCTTTATTTTTTTTTGTTTTTCATACCCTCTACTTTTAACTCTTTAGCACAATGATCTTAGTCAATATACTTGGTCTTTGAATGATAGAAAATTAGAACTTTGAATTATGCAAATTTGATCTTTGAAAGGATATATCATATCTGTATCATCGTAGGAAGTGGAGTTGGTGATCGAAGTTCAAAACCTGGATAAAGCTGTTCGCATTTCACATAACACTTATGCCCTTGGGAAACGTATGCCTCCAACTATTCTCCCTCCAGCTACGCGTAAATAGTAGGGCAGACTGAGCTCTCCAACTTTGGTATGGCAACCGGTCTAGAAGAAGGAAAACACTGGGTTTATTCTAGTTGTAGACCTGTAAAGGGATGGGCTGTGTCATATTATTCCTGCCTAAAACATGCTTCAAGAGTAGCACCCCCTTCATCAAACCAGAGTACAGGGCCAGTGAGTGAGTGACAAGAGCTTTAGATAAGACTTGAATTGAAATCTCATATCAAATCTTTGTCATATACTCCTTATTTCATACATCAATTTTTTACTTGTATTTTGATCAATTTATTCTTTTTCATCACAATGTTATTAAGCAATATATTCTTTGGTCTTTGAATTATATGAATTTGAAACAAATTAGTAGCTTTAGTTAAAATTTGAATTCGCATCTCATATCATGTATATCTGGCAGTGATATCTTTGTGTCAAATCTCCATAATTTGATTCAAACATTAAAGAATATATCAACTATTGTGATGATGAAAAGTAACAAAATGACAAAGATACAAGCATAAAACATATGTGGAATATTGCAATAGTAGTTATTCATTATTCTGCAAAGGTTACTCTTCACAAATAAGCATTTTGTATGTATGTATGAATGTATGTATGTATGTAATCAATAATTCTTTACCAGCTTAACTAAAGCTAAGAATTATACTTGACCTTGTGGTAATAAAAAACATTGATTATAAATTGCTTGTAACATGAAGAAGATATCTCTATTTCCTTTTCAAAATCCAAAAATCAAGTACATAATTTTTCATAGTAAGGCCAGATCAGAATTCCATAAATTACACATTAATGAATATTTTTATATTCTCTATTTAATGGACATAATTTATGTCTGTCAATAAGAAGAAAACTGATTTCCTTATAAAATGCATGTTGCAAGTGCAAATTATCCTCCATTCACGCTATAAGTAGCTGATCCTGTGGAAGTTCCACAGGTATTATCAACTAAGATTATAGATTGTTTCATGCCTCTCGTTTTCTCTCCCCATTTACCTGTACTTTTTCATTCTCTCAATTATCCTTTTCATGATTCATTGCTCATCTGTATTTTCATCTAAATTTTACACAAAATATTTAAAAAAAGAAATGCATAACTATTTCCTCTCACATTTTATCTTTCTTTTGTTCTATTTCTCGGTAATTTTTTTTTTTTAATGTATCAAAACCATTCCACCATTAACTGACTTTCAATCTTTTATTCTCCTCTGGATTAGAATACACCAACTACAGCAGAATAAGACACTCTCTTCAAAGGAATGTCCTGGTATGATATAAAACAGTATCTAGTTCTGGGGCTCTTGGAGTTACCATTTCATTGTCATTACTCCCAGGTTCACTTTAACCCAAACTGGTAGTACCAGTTGGAGCCATATCTCTGGGTCAAAGAGATATGTTTGTAAATTATTTGTATTGTATAGGAACACTTAATACTTATTACAGTGTGCAAATTATTTGTTGTAAAAATCTTTAATTGAAGCTGTGATTGTCTCCTAAGGATAATTACTAGTTACTTGAAAGTATATAACTACATGCAAAATTATTATTATTAGAAGTAATTAATATTATATAGGAATACTAAATACCATGTAACTGTGAAACAAATAATTATTATAGCACAGTTGGTTGGGGCTAGAGAATATACTGATTTCATCTCTGCAGAGTGGTAAGACTCCCCCAAAGAGTGTCTTGATATGACAGTAAACAATCTGACGTTGAGTCCTCAGTCCTGGAGCTTTGGGGATTGTAGAGTACCCCTTCATTGCCATTGCTCCCTGGTCTACTCTGACCTGCAGTGGTAGCACCGTATTGGGTCCTATCTATGGGTCAAATAGAACAAACTGTGTGCAAACAAATGACTGATGTTAAATTGTGACTGTTATATAACAATACTTGAAAACATTTAACTGTGTGAAACAAAGAGCTCAGGCTTGTTTAAGAATATTATTTACAAAATGTGTTTACAAATCATATATATATATATTTAATTGATATGTATAAAAAGGATTTGGCATTTAAATAACCTACAATGGTTGATATGCCATAAAACTCAACCAAACCAAGCCACAGAGTATATCTAATGTATATATATATAAAGAGGATATGGTCTTAAATAACCTACAATGTTTGATATGCCATAAAACCCAACCAAACCAAATCATATATATTTAATATATATGTATAAATAGGATTTGGCATTAAATAACCTACAATGGTTGATATGCCATAAAACTCAACCAAACCAAGCCACAGAGTATATCTAATGTATATATATATAAAGAGGATATGGTCTTAAATAACCTACAATGTTTGATATGCCATAAAACCCAACCAAACAAAATCATATATATTTAATATATATGTATAAATAGGATTTGGTTAAATAACCTACAATGGTTGATATGCCATAAAACCCAACCAAACCACATCATATATATTTAATATATATGTATAAATAGGATTTGGCATTAAATAACCTACAATTTTTGATATGCCATAAAACCCAACCAAACCAAATCATATATATCTAATATATATGCATAAAGAGGATTTGGTATTACATACCCTACAATGTTTGATATGCCATAAAACCAAACTAAACCAAATGATTATTACTATTAAATAAAGTAAGTACCAAAAGATTATTTGCAAAAGAACACTTAAAATATGAATAGTTATGATTACTATTAAACATTTACAAACAAATCAATTTTCTACATTAAATAACCCATAAAGAGTTGATATGTCATTGAATCAAGTAAACTAAATCGAATGAAACCAATTATTTGCTCATTGCCGCTTGATATCCAGCCACCAAACTTGTATTACAATGATTTTTCTCTCATTTCCATCTTCTAACCCTTCCCTCCCTCTCTCTCACTATATATATATATATATATATATATATATATATATATATATAATCTATTTATACCCTAAACTTTTATCCTTAACTCTCTCTCTATTTCTTATTTCCTCCAATCCCTTTCCTACATAGATTTCTCTGAAAATATAACCGAGTCGAGCTAGACTCAGAGTCAAAAATTAGGGTTTGGTTCCATACTCTGATCCTTGGTAAAAAGCATAATGATTGTCCATACAATGAAACAGAATATTAGATGATGTATAATTATTTTCAGAGAGGCACAAGAAAGTCTTATATTTTTGAAAACCACTTTTTTAAGATCATTTTTTTATTAAGTTTTTTTTCATACTTAAAAAAAAGATTTGATTTATAAGTGAAAAATGTTTTCAAGACATTATTCTGAAAATAGTGTAAATAATCAATGAAATAGAATCCAAATAGATCAGATCATACTTTCTTGTTTGTTAATTAAAGTTTCTTGATTTATGACTGGTTTCAGAATTTATGCTGCAAAAATCTTTATCTTAGCTACTGAACAACTGAATTTCTGAAGACAAAATCTAGTCATTTGATTCTCTGCACATTGGAGCTCTAAGGTTAATGACCAATCTAATATGTTTGTGCTATTTTATATCATGTCTTGGTATGATTTATTTATTCTAATGCAAATCTGGAAAGCAGTTTTAGTTCAAGAGGTTTCACTATCTTTATCAGAAGATATTAGTCCAAAAGTTTAAGAGAAAAAATTCAGGCAAAAATATATGTGGCTATGAATATTTTTATAACAGAAACTTGAAATTTTAAGGTCATTCTAGAGAAAATTTTGTTTAAAGAAAAAAGTGTCCTAGGTTATCCAAGATAATATTATTAAATATAGGTTTAACCCTATGTGAGACTATATGTCGTCAACAATAAATGAGGGCATCCATGAAATCAATAAGATAGATGATTTAGAGAAAGAATATATTGGACAATGATTACTTGATTTCAAAGATTTTAATTTTTTAGATGCACATAGTTATCACAAAATATTTCAAAAAGACATATACAATAAATAATAAAAGTGCAGTCAGCTGATACTGTAAAATATACCAACTGCATTTCTGCGGAGGGGTAAGACTCCTCCAATGAGTCTGTTAGATATGACATTAAACGATGTGATGATGTGGCTCCAGTAATAGCACTTGATTGGGTCCTATCAATGGGTCAAATAGAACTGTTTGACATTTAATCTGAGTGTAAACAAATGACTTATATGAAATTGAATTGATAGAAATAGAATGTTTGATCATTTATATGTGTGCAAAACAATGAGCTTACGCTCATTTAAAAATGTCGTCAAATCATACATTTAATATATATATACATAAATATATAAATGATTTGGCATTAAATGACCTACAATGGTTGATATGCCATAAAACCCAATCAAAACAAATCCTGTATATTTAATATATATGTATAAAGAGGACTTGGCATTAAATAACCTACAATTTTTGATATGCCATAAAACCCAACCAAACCAAATCCTATATATTTAATATATATATATATAAAGAGGATTTGGCATTAAATAACCTACAATTGTTGATATGCCATAAAACCCAATCAAAACAAATCCTATATATTTAATATATATGTATAAAGAGGATGTCGCATTAAATAACCTACAATGGTTGATATGCCATGAAACCCAATCAAAACAAATCATATATATTTAATATATATATATATATAAAGAGGACTTGGCATTAAATAACCTGCAATGGTTGATATGCCATAAAAGCCAACCAAACCAAATCCTATATATTTAATATATATGTATAAAGAGAACTTGGCATTAAATAACCTGCAACGGTTGATATGCCATAAAACCCAACCAAACCAAATCATATATATTTAATATATATGTATAAAGAGGACTTGGCATTAAATAACCTACAATGGTTGATATACCATAAAAGCCAACCAAACCAAATCATATATATTTAATATATATATATAAAGAGGACTTGGCATTAAATAACCTATAATGGTTGATATGCCATAAAACCCAACCAAACCAAATCCTATATATTTAATATATATGTACAAAGAGGATTTGGCATTAAATAACCTACAATGGTTGATATGCCATAAAACCCAACTAAATCATATATATTTAATATATATATATAAAGAGGACTTGGCATTAAATAACCTACAATGGTTGATATGCCATAAAACCCAACCAAACCAAATCATATATATTTAATATATATATATATATATAAAGAGGACTTGGCATTAAATAACCTGCAATGGTTGATATGCCATAAAAGCCAACCCAACCAGATCATATATATTTAATATATATATATAAAGAGGACTTGGCATTAAATAACCTACAATGGTTGATATGCCATAAAAGCCAACCCAACCAAACAGTTAATAAAAATGGTGTTTCAGAATTTGACAATCCCATTATTTATGCAAATTGAATAAAATGTCAAGCATAACACTAACAATTTCATTATGCCTGATTGAAAATGAAGGAATAATTATTCATCAATGTAAATACTTCTTGGTACATAAAGGTTAAAAATAAATCTAACATTATATTTTTTATTCTCATTTTTTAAATGTTTTTTATGTGGACTAATATGGAGAATTACAGATAGCACAGTGCTCTCGTTATTAAAACCACCAAAACATTATATAGATATGGACTAGTGAACTTGTAAAGTAAGTAAAGTTAGCGACTGTAGTCAAGGGTGACCAAAAGGCTCCCTTTTCAATAGCTACTACACTTAGATGTAGTGGAAGGTGCTACTCCATTCCCTGGATTGCTCTACTTTACTCTTGATCCTTACCTTATGATGCTGAGTGTTAAGCAAGACGGCATCAAGTACCATTTATTTTAGTCTTTGGTATGAAACCCAGTCTCCCGGACCATTAGCGAAAACTCTACTCATTAGCCTAATAGTGAATTACTTTAATAATACTTTGCAGTTAAGTCTAATCTGCATTCTGATTGGTTTATAAATGCAGCCACATAATACTTGATTAAAACTTTATTAAATTATTTGATGATATTTAATCATCACATTATTATTCTTTAGTATAAGCAGTAGGATTTTGTATGATTTAATAAAGAGTTTAATGTAAGCAGGAATATTTCTATTCTGAACAGAGCTTTAGAGATACACGATACTTGTGACTCTTATCATTTCTCATAACCAGTGAGATTTGTTTCATATAAAATAAAACTTACATCTAATCAGAAAGAACCTTTGTATTAGTTCAGCTTTATTATTGATTTGATTTGCAGTCAGTTCTTTGTGGTTGGTTGGAAATTAATTAAAAAAATAAGGTAAAAGCCAAGTGGATTTCTGTAACATATAGATACACATACCAAAATCAAGGGAAATTAAAAAAAATATATCCAAGTTGCTTGAAGGAATCTTTGACATAGAAATTAATATTTTATTTTTTATTAAGGATCAAAGATCAACCATTTCAAAACTAGCCAAAGAATATATACTGGAATGTCTCATACTATGATTGTTGTTTTTAACAAATGACATTAAAGCAAAAATATATTAACCTGTTTCAGAAAGTAATATCCCATTTTGAAGAGAATAAATAAAACCAGTTATTCAGGCTGAAAACCCTATGTCAAAATTTAAACCAATGCTTCTCTTTTGTCAGATCTGAGTAGGCATTACAATTTAGAATAAAGCAAAAAAATCACAGCTGGTTTTTATTGTCAAGAACAAGTGAAGAGTAAATGTGTATGTACAAAATAGGGGTCCCTATATTTCATCAAAAGAAAGTGTGATATTTTGTAGAATACCAATGTAAAAGAACATCCTATAAAAGAAACTGTCAAAGTTCAAATTGTGTTTGGTTGGATGTGTCTAAGTTATCATCTTCAGAATTCAACACCCTAAGATTTTCATTTATTCAGATCACTAGAACATTATCTTAATAGTAAAACATTTCAATTGGCATTATCAGGATTCTTTTTATCCAGAATCTCAGATTCTTTCAACAAGGAAAAAAACTCGTTTTATAGACTTTTGTCATTGTCAACAATA
Organism: Sepioteuthis lessoniana; assembly: GCA_963585895.1. NCBI lineage: Eukaryota > Metazoa > Mollusca > Cephalopoda > Myopsida > Loliginidae > Sepioteuthis > Sepioteuthis lessoniana. The sequence continues at coordinate 10,575,853 of OY757920.1, forward strand.
ATGATCATGTTTTTGATAAATTCAACTTTCACTTCATTTAAATATTTTTATTCTGTTTGCAAAATGTGACATTATCTTCTGAATAGCTTGATATTATTTTCTTATAAGAAACAATAAATTGCAGTTAATATGGTTCTGTCATGAACCTGGAAGCAAAAAGAAACTATTTTAGACTTGTTTTTGAAAAGAAACCATAACATTATACTAGCGATAAGTTATTAATTTTTTTTCTATCTTTACTGCCCTTATAATCTTAACAGTTAAATTTCTTTCATTATTTCAGAGTGTGATGTTCGTGTTGTGAGCACAAAAGAATCAAATGGAACTATATCCTCGCCAGGCTACCACAGCAACTTTCCTTCGAATGTCACCTGCCATTATTATATCGACGGACTGATGGATAAGCAAAACTTGGAGAAAGCTCGAATCAAATTCATGGACTTTGACATTCCTGGTTCCATGCCATAGTGAGTAATCATGAGTTTTTAAAACTATTTATTTTTTCATCTGGTTGATCCTTCTAGGCTTTAAAAATTGGGAGGATACTGATCTCTTTGAAAATATAAAAATAATTGGACTCTATGAGAAAAAAAAAGGAAAATAAGAATTGTTGAAGTATTATTCATATAAAATGAGCTCCTAAAGTAAATGCTGTGTGAATCAAAGCTATTTCTTCATTCTAGTTTTATACACTTTGTTTTGATTTAAAACACTCGGATAAAACAAAAATTTAGTAAAAGTTGGATTTCAAATTCACTTAAACAAAAACCATAAATCAAAAAAAAATTTTTTAAGTTCTGGAAAAGTTTGAAAAAGCTAAGTTTTAATTTGCTACTAAATTCATTTGAATGAAATTATGTGTAATCATAGTTTACTGAAGCATCTTTCACCATTTCACAGATCTTCAGCCTCTCTATGCCATTTATCTAAGAATTGTCCTAGTCATTTGTTACCCATCTTGTGTATAAATTTTTCCCTCCTGCCAAATTTAGTGTAGAAACTTCTGTTAGATAAAAATCTCCCTTTATTTTAAAAAAATACAAAATATCTTATTCAACTCTGATAATTAATTGATTTCTGGCTGATTTTTTTTTTTTTTTTTTAAATTGAGATGTTTTTGCCTAAGAATTTTCTAATGTAAGTTATTACAATTTTTTTACATTTTTGTTTACCTATAAACAAATTTCAGACAATTATTTTTTTTTTAGTTTTCAGTTTTGTAGAGGGTAGATAAATGATTTTCATATCAGAATTTTATTTAATCTTTCTTAATAATAGTTCACAGATTTTTATGATGAAATTCACTTTTATACAAATTGGTTTGTTTTTCCTGGTATTGATTTCCTGCTAATTGTTTGTGTTCCAACCAACAGTATAACAACAACTAGTTTGGTTGGTTCGTTGGTGCTAGGGAAAATATTCAGTCAACTCCCCACTCACCAAGGTCCAATATTATGATTAATATATCTATTGATACACTAATACTGAATAAATAGGAGGAAAGACAAGATAAGCTCATTTACACAGAAACATTTAATACATACATAGTACACAATTGAGTTCTAACAGATAAAATATGCACATATTGTTCCATGAGCAAGCAGTATATGAAAGAGCTACAAAAAGGGTAAAAGTCTTACTTGAGTTTGTGGTCATAACTTTACATTTCAGTAAAGAGACTAGGGACAACATCCACTGCTGGGAGAAGAGACATCTCCACTGTTCAAAGAACAGAAGTCAAAAAAAGAATGAAGACAAAAGTCTGAAAATGAAAGAACAAGAAATTATTTCTTGGATCGTTCTGTGACCACAAGCTATCCGTTGGATATAATCACTTTTCAAAGTAGACGATAAATGTTTCCCTACATAAGTATTTTCACAGAACTTATACAGCATTAGATATTACAAGTGATCTAAATATAATTTGAAGTATTTATTAGGATGTGAGTAGGTTGTATTTAAAGACTATGACATTTTATATTTGTGTCTTCAGCAGATTTGGTATCTAGATACCAAAGAACAACCGTCCTTAAAATAAATCATCGATAAATGTTTAATTTCTTTCAGAGAAAACAACATCTAAGGAGTAAACAAAACTGTGAAGTACTAAACAAAAATATGATATTAAAATAAATAGAAGAAAAAAGCTGATAATAATGAATGCTTTAAAAGCTTCTATAAGAAAAATATTTACTGTCTCTCTTAAGATGCGTATTTGAGTTTTATCCCGATTTCATGCTGTTCATTGTAAAAGGTTGAACTAGTAAATATTGTTATGATGAAAAGCTTCAGAAGAGATGCAAAAACTAGTGAAAAATCTTCTATTTATAATAATGATGTGTGAAATTTTTTTCTGCGTATTTCTTTGTTCATATTTTCTGTCATGCAAAAGCAAACAGATATTCAAATTTAACAAATGTATCCTATTGTAATTTTAATGTTTGACCTGGAGGTAAGCCGGCAAATAATAAATTCACTCTACCAGCATCCGGCTGTTTGAACAGCATGGTAAAATTATCTTGGAAATATTAAACTTGAAGGAAGGGAAGGTAGCTAAACTTTGTTTCTAGGCAGGGCATGCAGATACTTCACTGATCATATGTATAGTTGCTGGGAAGAGTAATACTCTGATTCTAGACAGAGTGCATAGAAATGCTGATTGAGGAGAAAATAATTTTATCATTTTTTATGGGTATCATAATAAATAATAAAAAATCTTTCTCACAGAACCTAAAAGCAACCTTTCTGCATATCAACCTTTTTTGGACTGGGGGTGGGTAAACAGGTTTATTGCTATTGGAATGCTATAAAAATATATGAATCTCTTTTCTAAGCAAATATAATTTTACTTTTTCTCAGCTTGTATTTTTCAGCCTTTAATAGATGATTGAGCCATTTTGGAAAAAAATATTTAGAAATCCTTATTGAAAAATATAAACAAATTTGTTTCTTTTTATCAAGGTAAATTTGTTTTTGATGAAAATATTGGAACTTTTTATACTTAAGTATTTAACAATTACCTTGATATAAAGAAACACGACTTGCATTTTATTCGATTAGTATATATAAAATGTAAATTCAAAAAGCAAATATAATCACTTGATATTTTCTAATGCAAGAAAAAGCTAAGGTTTTTCTTTTTTGTTTTACTCCTTGTTTTTGGTGTACTCTGCCTGGTGATGTGATTATAGACCAGCATATCAATATGTTATAATAGACCAGCATATCAATATGTCCAATTAACATCATTTCTTTATATCTATTACTTAAAACTTATTGCTGAGTGACTTAAAAGTTGATTGTGAATTTGTCAATATTCTGGAAAACTGCTTTTTACTTCAAAATAAAAAGCAGAAAGTTTGCTATCTCCTCTAATTAAACTTGTAAACTTAACAGCAGAGATATCAGTATTGATTTGAGAATATTATGCTTGCTTAATACCCATAAAAATTGACAATATTATGTATATATCAGCTCTACTGCCAAGGATCCGAGTATCAGTTCATTCTGCCAAGAACAAAAATATCACTCACTGACATTTTTGCCAAAAATCAAATTGCAGTATTTGTATGGCTAGTGAAAAGTGTTAGACAAACTCATTTACTAAATTTAGCTTAGATTTGGCACTAAGCCAAAAATACTGATTACCCGGTGAGAGTCAAATTCACTTGTAATGATTTGCTTGCCTAGCTACCAGATCATTACTTGTAAGTTCAAGTGAGTGAATATTACACAATGCAAAATGTCATTTTGGGTGAGTAGGATAATAAATTATGTGACTTTTTAACCACTGTATTTTTTTTTTCTTCTTTCATGATTTATGAAGATTTTTTTTTTTTGTTGTTCTTTTGCATTCCGTTCCAAATTTATTGATTTACGTAGTCACAGTTAGAATAACACATAGTAAATTGGAATTAAATTCATCTAATAAAATTTGTATTTCCTCTCATTCAAAGTACTTTCACATAATAATGATACTTGAGAATGATTGAAAAATTGGCTTTGATTTTGTTCATTCTATTACAAAAATGAATGTGTGCAAAATGATTAAAAACCAAAGTTTAGTTTTACTCCTTTTCAAGCTAAACATACAAGTAAAAAATTGGGCAGGGGTGACTGATTTATTATATACATATTATAAAATATACATATTCTTTATTATAGCCAGTGTTAGAATTTATCAGAAATTCTCTTTTCCTCTTTCCCTTTTTTTAAATGACCATTTGCTTTTACTAAAATTGATTTTATATAGATAATATATGTATGTATATGAGCTTTACAAAGAATATATCTCTTATTTTCAGTGCAAATATTTGTGAGCACTCCTGAAAACAATTAGATAGACCTAAATTTTGAAGCAATCTGATAATTAATTATGAAATTTGATTTAATTGGTAAGGAGTGGAACAAATTAGGAAAAAAAAAAATAAAAGAAATAAAAAGATAAAAGAAGAGAATCAATACAGATCTTTTAAAGTATAAACTGAGAATTTAAATCTCTGTAAACTGACAAAAACAACAAGAAAAATGCAGAAATAACAGCAAACTTTATAATACTTGATTTTTCTGGAAAATAAAAATGGTATATTTTAAATTAATCTCTGTAAACATGTGAGATAAATTATATTTTATGAGGTAATTTTGATTTTGGTAAATTTAGTTAAAAAAAAAACAACAACAAATTATAAAAGATATGAACAATTGCTTTATAAATCCCAATGAATTAAATTCTCTAAAAATTATTCTTAAAAATATGATCATTTCTTCCTTTAGTGATACGAAAGGTAGTCATTAAAAGAATGAAAAGAAGAGCAAATAACTCTGATTTACTATAACATTTAATTTTCAAAATTCAAAGTTTTTTGTTTTTGGTTTATTTTAGTAAAATATTCGTCCAATCTTATTTCAATCATACATCTTAGATGCATCAGGGAGGTCTTCAGTGATGCGCTGTCTTCATTGCCGATTTCAGGTTATTTCTGCATCGTATCGGCTCCGACAGTAACCCCGGCATGACTCTAAAAGAGCCAAGCCGCCTCCGTGATTGCGACGTGCTACGCTCGTGCCTCTACCAAAGCAAAGAAAAAATAAAATAAGGCCGGACTTCGGTCGTTCTTATAGACATCTGTCTTTTAGTAATATATACTTATAAGGAGCTAAAAAGATCCTATGTATAAAAATTCAGTTCAATTTACACAGTAGTTTTGCTGAAGATGATCCAGATATGCTATACTGTCATTATCTTTCACTGTCAAGAAAGCCTTCCTTTAATTGTTTTCTCATGTTCTGAAATAAAATGCAATCTTTTTAAGACTAGAAACATTATTTTGCACACAGCCAATACATTCTTTGGCCTTCGAGCCCTGTAAGCTAAGGCTGTAAAATACACCAAGTGCATCACTGCAAAGGAGTAAGACCCCCACCACCAACAAGTGTTCAAGATATGACATTAAATCATCTGATGGTGAGGCTCCAGTAATTTTGGAGCTTTGGGGAATGTGGAGTACCTGTTCATTTCCATTGCTTCCAGGTCCATCTGGCCAGGAGTGGTAGCACCTGATAGGGTCCTATCTATGGGTCAAATAGAACTGTTTGACATTTGAAGTGAGTGCAAACAAATGACTTATGCTGAATTGACTTGTCTAAAAAAAACTGTTTGATCATTTAATGATATGTTAACAAGTGACTAATGTTTAATTGAATTGTTAGCGATACATAGCAATACTTGGAACCATTTAACTTGGTTGATTTATGCAGAATTGAATTGTTTGAAATAGAACTGTTTGATCATTTAAATGTGTGTAAATATATGACTGATGTTTAATTGAATTGTTCGCAATACATAGCAATACTTGGAACCATTTAACTTGGTTGATTTATGCAGAATTGAATCGTTTCAAATAGAACTGTTAGATCATTTAAATGTGTGTAAATGTTATATACTCACATAATAAATATGCTTATATACACATATACATGTTCATGCAGAAATATACATATATATATATACTGGATATATAACGACGCAATGATAAACGACGCACCCAATTGACAAAGATGTAGGAAGACTTCTTTATAAAATATTTTACCTCTCACTTTATTTGTAAGGTTTCGAAAAGGGTTACTCAAAGTTTGCGTGTGAGAGGGAGCTGGAGACCAAACATAACTGAAATATTTTGACCCTAAAGTTATGGCCATCAGCGTTGTGTCTTTCTCGTTCTCCATGGCTGCTCAACCGGAGCCCTGGAGTCCACTCTCCTGGGTGCTGGCTTTCCCCACTACATCTCGTCTAACTCCGACTCCAACTGAACTGCTTGTTTTCTTCTGTTCAATTCGTCGGCCTTATATTACCTTCAAACTCCCACGCGGTGATATGGACACGCCTCCACAACTTCTTCCGATATCTGGCGACTGGGATGTGTCACTTCCGCTCTCTTTGGAATGGCCTGTGTGATCGTCATCAAGCGGAAATAACTGTCATGCAGTTCAGAGGTCACTCTCTTCTGGTGCGTCAGTCTATGAGAGTATAATGGGATTTTTTTTTACCTCGTCCCATTTCATCAGCCAATTTCCGCCCACGCGATTTCCTCTCATAACTACCATTAGAATGTGTCACCTCCTTCCGGTGCATCACCTTGAATGGCATTTTTGGCCGGGTCAAAAGGTCAAAACATAACATAAACATATATTTGATGTTTAATTGAATTGTTAGTAAACTTGGAACTATTCAACTTTGTTGACTTATCTTTACAAATCATATATATCTAATATACATGAATAAACTGATTTGGCATTGAATAATCTACAATGGTTGATAAGCCATAAAACCTAACCAAAACAATCTTTGGCCTTCCTAAGGTATATCTTGTCCTGCCCAAAGGAATCTTTAGCAATTGGTTCTCTCTTTCCGTTAGGTTCTCCCATATCAGGGATTAATAATATAACCAATTCCCTGCTAAGAATAGATTCATTTCCTTATTCTACTTGAATCATGGAACCTGGTACTTATTCCTATAATTTTATTAAATTGTGATTTTCTTGTTGAGAACATAAGAAAGAAAAAATCTTAAAGGATTTCTAAAGATTACTGAATACAATATACACCAGGGAAAGACTGAAGAATTATCAGCTGAAACATTTTGTAAGGAATGACAAAGATGAATATATTCTTAACCTTTCCTTTCTTCTTGTTAAGTTAGAAAAGAAAAATTCTTCTTTGAAAATACAGACATAGCTCTTAAACATTCAGAAAGACAAAACTCAAGAGGAAGAATTCCCTCAGCATCTGGTACAGGTTTTTTATTAGATATGATTTGTTTGATATGAATGGAGATTGCAATCACTTTATAAAAAAAACTAGGATATCTCCCTGAAAATATTAATACAAGGTTGATTGGGAGAATCCATTTTATTGTCAAAAAGTATCTGTATATCCTATCAAATAAATTATCTTTTTTTTTAGGTTTTACGACTGAATAAATGAAGATCATCATTAGAATAGATTGGTTTGGTCTGGTTTTACGGCATATCAACCATTGTAGGTTGTTTAATGCCGAATCCTTTTTATACATATATATTAAATATATGATTTGGTTTGGTTTTATGGCAGGTTATTTAATGCCAAATCCTCTTTATATATATATATATATATATATATATATATATATATATATATATATTAAGTATATATGATTTGGTCTGCCAAATCCTTTGTATACATATTATACATATTACATACATGGTTTCTAAACACATTTTGTAGATAACATTCTTAGCTGTTTTACTTATTTCTATCAGATACAAATAATTCTATTTACTATTAATCATTTGTTTGCACACAGTTAAATGGTTCCAATGCTGTGTATCACTAACAATTCAATTAAACATCAGTCATTTGTTTACCAACAGTTAAATGATTAAGCAGTTCTATTTTAAGCAATTCAGTTTAGCATAAGTAATTTGTTTGTACTCAGTTTAAATGTCAAACAGTTCTATTTGACCCATAGATAGGACCCTCTCAGGTGCTACTACTCTGGGCCTGAGTGGACCTGGGAGCCATGGCATTGGATGGGTACTCCGCATTCCCCAAAGCTCCAGCATTACTGGATACTCACCATCAGATTTTTTTGTGTCATATCTTGGACACTCATGGGGGAGTCTTACCCCTATGTTGCCCAGTTAGCTGGGACTACAGAATACACCGACTGCTTCTCTGCAGAGAGGTAAGACCCCCCCTCCCTCCAACAAGTGTCCTAGATATGGCACTAAAAATCTGATGGTGAGGTTCCAGTTATGCTGGAGCTTTAGGGAATGTGAAGTACTCCTTCATTGCCATCTTTCTCAGGTCCACCCATAGATAGGATCCTATCTATGGGTCAAATAGAACTAAACTATACTTATGCTAAACTGAATTACTTGAAATTGGACTGTTTTGACATTTAAACTGCATACTTATGCTAAACTGAATTGTTTGAAATAGAACAGATATTTGTATTCTAAACTGAATTGTTTAAAGTTGAACTGTTTTTGACATTGAAATTGTACTTATACTAAACTGAATTGTTTGAAATAAAACTGTTTTTGACAATTAAACTGTGTACTCATGCTATACTGAATTGTTTGAAATAGAACTATTTATTTGTATAAGAATAGATTTGGCATTGAATAACCTACAAAGAAAACAAAGAAACTTACCCCTCTGCAGAGATGGAGTCTGTGTTTTCTACAGCTACATTACAATAGAATTATAATAATTGTAAGAATCTCATTTACAATTTAAGGGTACTATTTACCAACCCCTCCGCTCGGGCAGGATATGACACAAGGTCAATTTTTAAGCGGAGTTTAACAGGTTTGAATTCAGAGTTTTCCTTCTCCTAGACTAGTTGCCTCACCAAGGCTGAAGAACCTAGTCCATCCTACTATTTACCCATAGCTGGAGGGAGAATAAGGGGGTTCATACCTTTCCCAAGGGTATTTGCCCGAAAGTGAACGTAATAGCGCGACTGGAGTACGAACTCGTGTACTACGATTCCGCAGTTCATCGCTTTAACCATTACACCACGAGGACACAATTTATAGGTAAACTCTTTAATTACAGCCATGAAATTATTACCATATAATGGTATTGTTTTTTTAATCCAAGTTCTAATGTTTGAATTTTAAACTTTAAAAAGTGTTCAATTAAAAAAATATGCTAGGCTTTATCTCTAGGAATCTAGCAGTAACTGTCAGGCTAAGTGAAGGGGTAAGAGATGTGTGTAAAAAATAAAGGAGATAAAAAAGTGGGGGGGAAGCTAATTTTTGTTACTTGAAAGAGAACCATGTCTATATATTTCTTAAATACAAAAACAACCATTTCCCACAAAGTTATTTATTTCAAGAGAAATAAACTTTACAAAATCCTGCTTTGTATATTTTTCACTATGCTTGTCGAAACATTGAATAAGGTAACAAAAATAACATACACACAACAATATTATAACCAAAAAAAAAAGAAGAAATAAAGAAATAAAATGACCAACTTGCTCGAAGCAATGCCGCCAACTACCTACTGTCTGTTTAACTTTTGGTATTTTATGTCAAAGTTCATTTTGAAGCCAATTCTTAGGCCTTCTTCTTCTTCTCAGTATCTCCTTCTTTTGTAGAATCATCTAGTTTCCTGTGTAGACTTGTTGAAAACAAAGTTTACTATTTCTTTAAGTGAACTTTGAGTAGACCACCGCTTCCTCCTTGTAGATGAATATCTTTCTGTTTCAACTCAAATTTCCTTCTGTTTAGCCTATAGAGGCTTTTACCACATCTCCTGACCTGGCCATCAGCTTTCTTTGTCGGCGAAAAGTCCAATTATACTGCCTCCAGAACTTAGACTCAACTTTCTTTTGAAGGGAACAGCATACCAAAACCTCAAAAAGCCTGCAATAGGCTTATTGTTTCAACAAGTAACAATAGAAACCTTGTAAGGAAAAGAGGCTGAGCCTAAATGACTAATGGGCCTTTTTCTTAAGCTACCTTGATTAAAACTGTCTTAAGTCGAAAGCGAATAAACAAGAGCTTCCAAAGCAAAAAGAGCGAGCCAAGCAGAACCTTCTGCTCATGCTGAAAAAAAAACTAAAGTGGGATATCCCTTCATGGGTTTCACTTAAATAACAGTAGGGACAGGGGCTAATGACACAAGTTCAAAACAGCCAATCAAATTTGAGCAGACATTAACTGTCTAATTTACAAATTTCAACAAATTATTATTATATAATGGTATTGTTTTTGAAACCAAGGGGTTCGCTTAGTTCTAATGTTTGAATTTTAAACTTTAAAAATTATTATTGTATAGGTTGATACCCATTTTGCCTTAAAATTAGGTCTTCAAAATGTAACCAATACAAAAGTGTATATGGTATATACTATTGATTATATGCAGTCCTTTCAAAGTTGGCTATGAGGGTTACAGATTTCAACCGTTACAGCCTCAGCATGTAAGGTTTTTTTACAGAGAGTATTTTGCCCAATAGCTCAGTTATTCTTCCTCTATCTGTCATAATAGGATATCTCTGACAATTCATTTCATCAAAACATCTGGCAAAAGAACTGAGAACTTGAAGAAATGGATTCATTTCCTTCCTCAATGAATATAAACAGACTCAGCTTGAATTCTAAACTGTTTTTTGGCCAATAATTTATGCTACACTCCATGATTGTAAGACAGCTTAAAAATAACATAGGAAAAATACTAATGAATCCTTGATAATATAGATAATTTCTAATTTACCTTAGTGTGGCATGAGGCCAAATTTGGAAAATAGATGAAGGAAAAGTGTTGTTCACCAAGTTTCTAGTGAAAAGAATTAGTATGCCTTGAAAATCAACATTCGAAATACTTTTATCTGGGATTGAGCACATAAACTTGTTATATAGATGCAATTATTTCAGCAATATGACAGGGCCCATAACTTCATATTTCTTCTAGGTTTTAAGAGATTAAATGATTAAGTATTTATTTGTTCTTTGCAACCATAGTTGAGGGCGACCAGAAGGCTCCCTTTTCAATAGCAACTAAATCAAGGTATAGGGGAGGGCACTACTCCTTTCCCTGGATTGCTCCAATTTACCCTTGATACATACCTTATATTGCTGAGTGTTAAGCAAGTAGGTATCAAGTACCATTTCTAAAGTCTTTGGTATGACGCAACCTGGGATTGAGCCCAGCTCTCCTCGACCATTGGTGAACACTCTACCTACTAGGCCAATGAGCCAAGTACTGCTAAAATTTTTTGAAGTATGAAACAGCCTACAATGTTATTTTTTTATTTGTGCTATTTTCATGATTTTGATGGGAAAATGTACAAAACCTTTTTACATTCCACTAGAGAGAGTTTCCATGGCACAGTGACTAACATACTGGATTGTGACGTCTTTGAAAAAAATTCAAATTCCAATCATGCTTTTTTTACATTCACTTTTTGACTAATACCTTTTGGAAAGGTATGAACCCTTTTTAACCTCCACCAGCTTTGGGTTAAATAGTACTACTACTGTTCTTCTACAAGAATGGCTTTGGCATTAAATAATCCATGAAGGTTTATCTGCCATTGTACAAAGAAATTGAAACCAAACCAATATTAATAACCATAGCAAAAAGAAATGAATATTAATTCAAATTATACCTTTTAAAAATTGTTAATGACTATAGCTATTAAGATGCCAGATTCTAATTGTGGTTACCCTGTTGGCAGGACTTGTAATATTTTCATTATATTCCCTGCAGAGGTAAGACAACCCCACCCACCCCCAAAAAAAGGGAGTGTGCTAGATTTGATACTAAATTACAACCGGTGGTGAGGCTGGAATTCTAGAGTACACCTTCATTGCTATTACTCCCAAGTCCACTCTAACCAGAGCGGAAGTACTTTTTAGGGTCCCATTAACGGGTCAAATAGATCTGTTTAAGAATTATATTTGATAAGAACATGCGCAAAAAACTCGTTAGAAACAGCTATACAAACATGTATAAACATGAATATACAATTAATGCAAGTCCCTAACCTCTTGACATAAAATAACCCTACACAAGTTGACATGCTGTTAAAATCAATCAATCACTCAAACTGTAAAGTATCAATAAAAGTTAGGGTTCTCAGTTTTTACAGTGTATTGAAATATATTCCAATACATTAAAGATTTTTTTCTCAAGTAAAGTTAAGAAGATTAAAGAAATGTGTAAAAAGCTGTTGTTATTTATTAAGTTTATAGTCTCTACTGTTACTAAGTATTCACCCATCTAAGTACTAAGTAGGTGGATCACAACTTATCTTAAATGATCTGATGGGAAGTGGGGCATTCAGCATCACTTGACCATAAGTCACACATAAAAAGTTATTCTGATTAAAATAATATTGATATTAATTCATTTTGACATAAAAAAGATATTAAAATTCGGGACAAAAAGAAAAAAGGTTCTGCCATTGTTAAAAGATATGCATGAAAGAGCCCACATAATCCTATAACCTGAAAAGCTTAAAGAAAAAAAAAAAAGGGAACTTTTATCTTTATCAGCTGAGCTGCAATTCAACCTACTTGCCAATCCCCTATTGTTATGTTATCATATTTCCACATTTTTGATAGAATTATTTGATAGAATCAAATCCAGGAAGAAGAAAAGAATCTCTATTGTAGAAAGTGAACTTGAATGCCCAAACATTAAAAGCATTCTGCTCATTGTTTTGATGCAGAATACGTCTTCCTACCTTTACTTATAATGTGTCAACAAGTACTGGATATAGAATGACAAGATGCAAGCACTTTGAGTGCATATGAGAATGATAAAGAAACTTATAATACAAAGCAAAGAAAAGCTTGTTATTTCATTGAATCGGTAATGTATTTAACCAAATGATTATATCAACTGATAATGATTTCTGCAATATGGTTTTGATTTTGAAGATTATAATCATAAAATGTTCAGCACTAAGAAATTTAATTAAATTTCACTGAAATTATTATGTATTGTATTAGTAGAATTAATTCTATACTCTTACTAGTCTGAATTATTGTAATAATTTTGATGTTGTAATAAGTACTAAAGTATTATTTCATTGTTACAGTTACAGGTTTTGCTATTTCTACTCTAATCACACAAAAATGATCACAATAATTTTATTAGACAATACTGATATTTGCTGTGATGCTTGTAACTTATAATAATTAAAGTTGAAGGTGATATCGATCATAAATGGGGCATTTGGAACAATCCCCAAAGGACTGGTAAAGGGACTGGAAAACTTGGAAATAAGAGTTCAAGTAGAGACCATTCAGACATTATTAAGATTGGCCAGAATACTGAGAAGAGTCCTGGAGGAGACTTGCTGTCACTTAAACTCTAGTAAAACACCATCAGCTGATACCGGTGTAAAATAATAATAATCACCATGATTTTTCTAAATTCTGAGTTTAAGTGTTTTTATTATTCAATCTGTTTTTCAGACTTTTGTCTTAATTTTTATCAATACTAAAAAGTAAAAAGTAAAGTTAGCGACCATAGTCGAGGGTGACCAGAAGGCTCCCTTTTTAATAGCTACTACACCGAGGTGTAGGGGAGGGCACTACTCCTTTCCCTAGATGGCTCCACTTAATCCTTGATACATACCTTATATTACTGTGTGTTAAGCAAGGAGTTATCAAGTACCATTTCTCAAGTCTTTGGCATGACTCGACCTGGGATTGGCAAACACTCTACCCACTTGGCCAATGAGCCAGTTTTATCAATACTAATTTAGGCCAAAAAACGAAAAAAAATAAACAGCAAGTGAATTTTATGATGATTGGATGTTTGTGAGGAAAGCCCAAAAAAATTCTCTAATGAAACTCTGTTAATAACAACAAAAATGAAGATAGAACTCTGACTTTTTCTCTTGCTGAATCTTTCCAGATTTTATCTGTTACTCTAAGATGCTGTATTATTTTTTTATCATAGAATGATAACTATGATGTTAACATACTTTTGTAGAGTATAAGTTTGCTAAAAATGTCACATCTTTAAAGTGTCTATTCTTATAACTACTATTTATAGAAACCCAAAATATATTTGCAATGCTACCTCCACATTTAGTAATTATTAATGACTTTGGAAAACATCTCCAAAAAGCTATAATCATTATTCAAAACTGATGCAATAATCAGTATGAACAGGATTCTTTAAAATTACATGGTGTTTTCTTAAAATTTTCAAAGCTTTATTTATACAGGAAGACATACCTCAAATAGCTTATATTTCTGCTGTTCTAAAGTGGTCACCCATTAAACAGGCTAATGGGGAGTGTTTCTGGCATATTGGCTAAAGTGCTGAACTGCAGCCTTGAAGTAAGCAAGTTCAAACTCCAGCCATGCTATTACAGTCACTTTCTGACTAATGTCCTTGGGAAAGGCATGAACCCCCTTATTCCTCTATGTTAGACTGCAACCTCAAAGTAAGTGAGTTCAAACTCCAGTTGTGCTATTACCTTCACTTTTGGACAAATATCCTTGGGAAAGGCATGAACCCCCTTATCCCTCTATGTTAGACTGAAGCCTTGAAGTAAGCAAGTTCAAACTCCAGCCATGCTATTACAGTCACTTTCTGACTAATATCCTTGGGAAAGGCATGAACCCTTTATCCATCTATGTTAGACTGAAGCCTTGAAGTAAGCAAGTTCAAACTCCAGCCATGCTATTACAGTCACTTTCTGACTAATATCCTTGGGAAAGGCATGAACCCCTTATCCATCTATGTTAGACTGAAGCCTTGAAGTAAGCAAGTTCAAACTCCAGCCATGCTATTACAGTCACTTTCTGACTAATATCCTTGGGAAAGGCTTGAATCCCCTTATCCCTCCAGCTATGGGTTACATAGTATCACTGCTGTTCTTCTACAAGGATGGCTTTGGCATTAAATAACCCATCAAGGTTGATATGTCATTTAACAATGAAAATGAAACTGAAACCAGCTCATCATTGTTTAACTAGCAGCACTTGATTATGAGTTCTATGTGGTGTTTTCTTTGAAGATTTTGTAATTTTGAAGTAGGATATTGTATTTTTGCTAATCCTGTTGATCCTCTAATCTCTCTTGGAGAATATGTCCTTGCCATAATTATCTTATGGCTTATCCAATAATCCTAACCTGCATACACATTGTATAAACTTGCTATCTAATAACTTTTGTTTTAGGTAAATGTAATCTTAGATTTTCCTTGACCTTTTTTTAAAATCCTTTTGAATACTAAAGTATTCAACATAGATTCCATATGTAATATTTTTATGTAATAAATCTAAAATTCCTACATCATGTATTTTTTCTTTTTTTTTTTTTTCATCATACAACGTGTGAAAGCACGTGCGATACCCTAGCCTCATCAGCCGCTAACCAGGCTAGGGTATCGCACGTGCTTTCACACGTTGTATGATGAAAAAAAGAAAAAATACATGATGTAGGAATTTTAGATTTATTACATAAAAATTCAAATTCTAGCTGAAATTCATATTAAATAATAATAAGATATTTTTATTAGATGCCATGAAACAACAGTTTTTCCACTTATCTCATGTATTATAGTTCATAAGATTATAGTAAAAAATGTTATTGGCGACCATTGTCGAGAGCGACCAGAAGGCTCTTTTTCAGTAACAGGTGTAGGGGCAGGTGCTACTCCTTTCCCTGGTTTGCTCCACTTTACCCTTGTTACATACCTTATATTGCTGAGTGTTAAGCAAGGAGGTATCAAGTAGCATTTTTAAAGTCTTTGGTATGACACGACCTGGGATTGAACTCAGGTCTCCCGGACCATTGGCAAACACTCTACCCTCTCGGCCAATAAAATTATAAATAAACCAAATAACATATATTGTTGTTTGAAGTTATAAGGGCTGCAATTATCATTATTTAATGAAATATTCAAACTATTCTCATTTTTTTATGATTACTGCATTTTGCTTAATTGTACAATTATAGTGATTTCCTGGGTGCCTACTTTTATGGCCTTGTGCCATACCCAGATCAAGTGAAAGATTTATAATTTACACTTGTAGAATTTTTTTTTTAATTTTTACTTGAGATGCTATAGTTTAGAACTTGAAGCTAGAATAATTTGATCACATGACCCATCACTTCATTGAATTATTTTGAGAGGAAAATAGAAAACTTTTCATTGTCTAATCTTACTTGATAATAGAATTTTGCTTATTTGTTTAAGTTAGTCAAATAAACTTTATCAATACTTAAATTACAGTGAAAGAAACAAAGACAAAACTTGAAAGATGCATTTTGTTTGTGCTCAAGAACAAACAAAAGACTTTAGACTTTATTGTGAAATATCCTAACTGTATCTTTATAAAGACTATAAGAAAAACGCCTAAACATCACACAGATTATAATCTTCATGCATATTTGGTCATGTTTTACTTATTGATTCTCTAGCTGGATTCTTTATTTCTTTTGCACTCAAGATTCTAGATTAAATATGATCTCTCACTCATGGGTGAAAAGCAATCAGTCTAACAAGTCTTCAAGCAGAGAAACTCAGTTATAGCCAATAGGTATACTTGCATTTGAGGTACAGAAACAAGGGAACTGACTCTTGTGTTGTGAATTTCTTGGAGACAAGGTCATTTCAAGAAGTTCCAATAAATTCAGCTAGAAACTCATGTTTGATTTGTTCCATCAAGTTTTCAAGACAGAAGGAGACAATCTTTTGATAACAGCATTTGCTCCTTTTTACCAAACCAGAATTTTGTATTCACTGGTATGACATTGCGAATGGTCTTCCCTATTGATTCCTAAATGCTTTCTATTTGCTTATGGAATTTATAATTTTCATCTATGAGACTACATATAATTATAGATATATCTGAGACATTATTCATAAGAGTATCCTCATCTTTATTATTTGTGTCATTTACTGCCTTACTTAATCAATCATATTGTTCTCTTCAGTTTTCTCTTCTTCCTAATTTGAGCAACCAAAGTTTGACAAATGTTTTGCTCGGAAAATGTTTGTTACTTTAAGAATAAAGAAATGGAGATTGGAGGAAAAAAATCTCTAAATGTAGCATATACCTGAAGAATGCTGCCAAGTTCACTCACCAAAATGTCGTAATCATAAAAAAATTTGAGGATCATAGCCAGAATATTTCTTTAAATAATGATAGCTGCACCCCATATAACTTCTGGTAACAATATATGTTACTTTGCTTATCTATAATTTTATGAACTATAATATACAAGATAAGTTGAAAAACTATTGTTCCATGTCATTCAACAAAAATATCTTATAAATGATGTTAGATATATGTGGTAGGGGGGGAACTATAGAATATGCGACAAAAATTTAGGTAAAAATCTTCATTCAATTTTTACTTTTGATCTTTTAAAGAATCGTGTGTGCATTTGACCTTATCACAAGTTATAACTTCTGACAACATTATACGTTATTTTCCTTATTCATAATCTTATGAACTACAATTAAATAAGATATTTACTGTATATGAGGTTTAATCACAAAGTATAGAGACTGAAGCTTTAAATAAATATAGGGGCACAAATAAGCAATTCACTTAATAAAGTGATAATGTCTGGATATCTAAACTTCATCTTGAAGTATCAGTGTGAATCTTAAAAAAAGATATCAAGCTAGTTTTAATACTGTTTAGATAAAATGTTTTTCGGCAAAACCTTCTATACATACCAAACATAGATCTATAAGATTTGTTGTTTCCGAAATTAAAATTCTTTTTCAGTGGTGAGATGTGGAGGATATTAAAAAGTATGATAGTACAGCTTCACCCCATATCAAAAGAGAAAAAATTTACTGGAATATGTGCCAAAGGGACTATTTTAATGAAAATTAATGTTTCATTCATTTTTGTCTTGTTTAATACAGTTTTAGTCTTAATACTTTTGGAAAATAACTCATATTCTTGCTGTCTTTGTCAACCCTAACCCTGCCTCTCCTGCTTGAGGTGCAGATGGCATAATGATTACCAGTGCCAAAAATTAAATTGGTGGGCTGAGTTCTAATTCCAACCAAAGCTATTTGCATTTATTTCATACTAATGCCCTTGGGAGAGACATGAGTTCATTTCTTCATCTTATATTGGTAAAATAACAGGGTTGATTGGGGGCTCTAGTTCTCTAGATGAGCAACAAATCTAAGTGAAAGCCAACTCTGAATTCTAACCATGAAAAAGATAACTTGAAACTGCTCCTCTTCTAAGAGCAAACATGATAATTTACAGTTTTCTCTATGAAAGGCTGTGATTTTCTACCTCCTGAAAGAACAAGTCACTTACCATTTCACTATCCTGCTAATGAATTATCCTTTTTTATAAAGCGTGATTCATTAACAGGATGATAATTTTATTGTTGACTCAAGATTTGGATTCCATTTACATTCTATTTATCTGTTATAGGTGAAATCAGTCTACTATTTCACCTCTGGTTTTCGTTGTCATTTATAGGTTACAAATACATAGTATACTTGAAAATTAGCCACAAAAAATGATAAAATTATTTACATATGAAGAGGTAATTTTGCCTGTGATAAAAGTGTTGAACCTGTTGTTAATTTCTATACCATTTGAGGTACACAACAGCATTGAAATATACGTTTTTCTTCAAATTCATCAGGCAGTCAACAAACTTGGCAGATTGTTTCTTTAACCCTACCACCTACCAAATCCTCCACACACACACATAAAAGGAAGTGAGGAATTTTCATTCTACACCCCTTTAGTAAATCGGGGAATTTTTTTTGAAAAAATCAAGATCATTTTTTTTTTTTTCTTTTCATAAATTTTTCATAAATGTACTCAGCTTTGATTGAAATTGGTTTAAAGCAATATACTTATATTTGTTTTGAGGCTATTCAAAATAGCAGCAAATTAATCAGTGCTCCAGGCTTGAACAGAGGTCTTTCATGGATTTTTTTTTCTGGCTGGGAAGTGCAAACAATGAGAAGTTTACAGAAGAATTTGTGATATGAATTAAGAGAAGTATGTTTTAATCAAAAAATGTTTATGAATGTGCTAAATATGGGTTTGCTTGAGTCAAAAAGACAGTTCATGGAGTGGAAAAAAAATGACTTTACAAAAAAGAAAAAATTCCAGATCCTGGATGGCGATGCTGACAATATTCTGAAACATAAAAAGACCCATCACTATTGACTTCCTTGAAAAAGGGCAATTGTAAACAGTGCTTCCCTATTGCCAACACCTTAGGCAAAATACACCTTATTTATTGAATAACACTCATATATTCTTATGAATCTTATGTATGATTTTTTTTTTCAAATTCATCAAATAGGATATAATTTTTTTTTCATGGTTACCTCAGATATTATGATTATTTTCTTCCTGCAAATATGACCTTAAATAATTTTCATGAAGTTTGATAGAATATTTTCTGATTATAACATTGAGCTTTTTTCTAAACTTCCCACCCAGCCCTGCCAAAAAAAAAAAAAAAAGCTTGTAAATCTTTATTAATCAGAATTCAGTTCACTCTTCTCCTTAGAATATTTTCAGTTTTTCAAAATGGTACCACTTTTATAATCAATTCTAATAGAATAAATCACAATTCTAAATTCATTACTTCTTTCTGTGATTAATTAAACATTGAATGAAAAATCTACTAAATTGTGTGTCCTGAATATGACAATAAACCACTTAATGGTGAGGCTCCAGTCCTGGTATTCTGGGAAATATGGAGTACCCTTTCATTGTCATTACTCCCATGTCCACTCTAACCTGGAGTGGTAGTACCTATTAGGGTCCCAACTATAGGTCAAATAAAACGGTTTACTCATTTGACAAATTATTAATTGTAAATAGAATTATTCATGTTAGATAGAAATACTTGAAATCATTTAACTGGGTGCAAACAAATGAGCTCATTAAAAATATTATCTATAAACTATATATTTACAAATCATATATATTCAATATGTATACATATATGTATAAGATATATTAAATAACCTAAAAGGGTTGATAAGCCATAAAACCCAACCAACCTAACCTAACCTACAGATGATTTTAATTTAGCTTAATAGATATTAATTTAAAATATGCTTGTTATAAAACAAAGAAATTTCAGAAATTTATTTCTATGAGACAAATTATTCATTCAAACTATATTTTTTCCCCGCTAAGTTATGACTTTAAAAAATAGTCAAAATTAAATTTATCAGTAAGATTATTTTGTTATTAGAGTCACAAACTAAATTATTTCATTGGTCCACTAGGGTAGAGTGTTCACTAATATTCGCGTCATACCAAATACTTAAAAAATGGTACTTGATACCTCCTTGATTAACACTCAGCATTATAAGGTACGGATCAAGGATAAAGTGCTGCAGTCAAGGGAAAGGAGTAGGACCCTCCCCTACACCTCATTGTAGTAGCTATTGAAAAAGGACCCTTCGGGTCACCCACAACTACGGTTGCCAACTTATCTCTTGATTAAAATGACATTGAAAAACTATGATGATATTCTGACATCAATATTTTCTTTAGTAAACCTCACTTTTTCTTTTCCTGTCAAGTCAATATAAAGTCAAGTATTTCCCATTTCTTTCTTAAATAATTCTAAAGTTTAGACATGACATTGTTAAAGATCTCATTTTTACTCAGCTATATCATATTTTAGAAATAATTGAAGATATAGTCATACTTTTTCTAATTGTCCAAATTATCTCCCTTACCTAATTACCTCCCTGGATTAATTTCTGATTTTTTATTAACCAATTGGTTTTATCCTTTTGAGTAAAATCAACATGATATGTTTTAAATGACTTTCTATCATGTATGAACACATATATTGCATTGGACAGTTTTAACAAAAACAAAATATGGAGAATACAAGAGAATGTACAATGAAATATTATTTGTCAATAGCAACCTGTCAGAAATTTTATATTGATCAGTCAGGAAAAGAAAGCAGGTTAACACTAAAATTCATTAACTAAATGACATATCTGTCTGTCATCAGATCATGGATATTTAATAAATAAGTCTCTTCATATAATATGCTAAAACCTTGTTTATGTATATTGTGATATTTATAAAATGATTAAAAAATTTCACTCTCATGATTATATTTATGTTAACGTTACTGTAAGCAATTATTGGTTGGTCTAATGGGTAGAGTGTTCGCCAATGGTCCAGGAAACCTAGGTTCAATGCCAGGTCGTGTCATATCAAAAACTTTAAAAATGGTACTTGATACCTCCTTGCTTAACACACAGCAATATAAGGTACATGTCAAGGGTAAAGTGGAGCAATCCTGGGAAAGGTGTAACGCTCTGTCCTACACCTCAGTGTAGTAGCTATTGAAAAGGAAGCCTTCTGGTCACCAATTTCAGTTTACTTAATGCTATTAAGTCACTCGTCACCAAAGACCAATATTTGTATTTTCATGATATGCTAACATTGAATAGAATAGGAGGAAAGACAATATATACACATTTGTTCATCCAATTACGTTTAACCTTTTATATACATAATATACATACCAACTGTATCAAGAAAAAAGAAAATGAAAATGTGTCCCTTGGCCATTCGTCGGAGGTGGGGCTGTAGAATACACAGACTGTTTCTCTGCATAGGGGTAAACCCCCCCCTGCAACTAGTGTCCTGGATATGACACTAAACAATCTGATGGTGAGGTTCGAGTAATGCTGGAGCTTTGGGGAATATAGAGTACCCCTTCATTGCCATCGCTCCCAGATCCACTCTAGCCCAGAGTGGTAGCACCTGATAGGGTCCTTTCTAGGGATCAAATAGAACTAAGCTGTGTACTTATGCTAAACTGAATTGTTTGAAATAGAAATGTTTTGACATTTAACTGTTTGTAAACAAAAAAATATACTTATACTAAACTGAATTATTTGAAATTTAATTAGGTATTAAATGACCTGAAAATGAGGAAAAGTAAAATAATCATGTGGCTTTACCATTTGTGGCGATTTAGGAATTACCAAAGAACTCCCAACCGGATGTTGACTTGTCGGCTGCCTGATACAAAATGTATAAATGCGTCGCCACGCATAAGGCTCCACGCATCCATCCGGTTAAAATCAGAAAAAGAAAAATAATAAAATGTAAAGTAGCCAATGAGAAGCGGTCGCGCCAAAATTAGAAGAATTTTGGAGTGGCGAATTTGGAGCCGGTAGAGAGAGATAAATACTCAGGTTTTCTGTGAACCTCTCTCTTTTCGGGTAGTGACGTCGAACCGACAACACCGTTTTTACTATCTGGTGTTTGGGCACCACGCTGTGTCTTAGGACATAGCGTTGGTTAGTCCATTCACCAGGTAAATAAAGGAAAGTCTGAAAGAAACGTTTTCGTCTTTTATCTGTTCCTATCTTCTCTTTTTTTATATTTCTTATGGACCTTCATTGGGCAAGGCATTGCACCGGCCAAGTCAACGTGGGGTAAAGCAAAATAACCAAAATATGGAGTCAGATATCTTACGGCAACACAGTCTTGCCCTTAGCCACTGACTTTCTAAAAAACCTTTTAAACTCCACATTGGTGAACCCCGACGATAAAAAAATTTTAAACCCCACATTGGTAACCTCAACGCGATAAACCTTTAAGAACCACATTGGTTAACCCTGTCGCAAAAAAAAAAATACCTTTAAACACCACACATTCCCTGGTAGAGTCTAAGACATACCTCTCCTGTTCAAAGAACAGAGACCAAAGAGGTTGAAATTGGGCTTCTAGGACTGTCATATGATGCTCAACGAAGGACCAATGAATGCATCCAATGTCTAAAGGAGATGATTATTTATTGTCTGGACACAGTATAAAACATTCTGAAAAATGTGAATTACATCAAACATACTATAACAGAAAAATCAAAAATTGCAGTTTAGATGGTTATTCAAATGATTAAATATTATGTAAATATAAGCCTATATGAATATCATGTAAATACAATCTTATATAAATATCATGTAAATACAAGTCTATATAAATATCATGTAAATACAAGTCTATATAAATATCATGTAAATACAAGTCTATATAAATATTATGTAAACACAAGCTTATATAAATATTATGAAAATAAAAGGCTATATAAATATTATGTAGATACAAGCCTATATAAATATTATGTAAATAAAAACCTATATAAATATTATGTAAATACAAGCCTATATAAATATTATGTAAATACAAGCTTGTAAAAATATTATGAAAATAAAAGGCTATATAAATATTATGTAAATACAAGCCTATATAAATATTATGTAAATACAAGCCTATATAAATATTATGTAAATAAAAGGCTATATAAATATTATGTAGATACAAGCCTATATAAATATTATGTAAATAAAAGGCTATATAAATATTATGTAAATACAAGCCTATATAAATATTATGTAAATAAAAGGCTATATAAATATTATGTAAATACAAGCCTATATAAATATTATGTAAATACAAGCCTATATAAATATTATATAAATACAAGCCTATGTAAATATTATGTAAATACAAGCCTATATAAATATTATGTAAATAAAAGCCTATATAAATATCATGTAAATAAAAACCTACATAGATATTATGTAAATACAAGCCTATATAAATTTTACGTGAAACGAAAACATATATGATGATGACATCTTATATTAACTACTATGTCCATACAAAATGTGGAATGCAGGTAAAACTCACTTCAATTTCAACATGTGAAAAGAATGTTTTTGCCCAGTCATCTTTAAGGCTAACTTGATCACTTATTACTTACAAAAACACTTGCACACACACATAAATATATATCTAACATGAACTGCTACTTCACACCTTCAAAGAACATCTATACATAGCATAATGGTTATCAAAAGGTGCCTGTGGTGTAATGGTTATCATCATAGGAAATGGACATGGCGACATGAGTTCAAATCCTGCACGAAACTGATTGCATAGCACTAATACCCTTGGGAAAGATATGAATCCAATTATTCTCCCTCCAGCTATGGGTAAATAGAAGGACAGACTGGGTTCTACAGCCTTGGTGAGGCAACTAGTCTAGGACAAGGAATACTCTGAATTCAAACCTGTTAAACTCCGCTTAAAAATTGACCTAGTGTCATATTCTGCCCGAGCAGAGGGGTTGGTAAATATGATAATGGTTATCAAAATAGGAAATGGAATTGATAACCTTATCCAGGATTTGAATTTGGGTCGTTTGCATTTCACTTTGTGCTAATGCCCTTGGAAAAGGCATAAATATGTCTCTTCTCCTGCAGCCATGGATAAATAGTAGAGCACATGAGGTTCTTTAGCTTGGATAAGGCAAACGATCAATGAAAACTCTGAATTCAAACCAGCTTTACTCTACTTAAAAATTGACCTTATGTTACGTCCTGCTCACGGTGGAGGTAAATACATACTTTATAAAGAAAAAAAACATTTCTGTTCTGTTTTTGAATATTGCACTTTAAAAAAAAAAGGAAACAAATTTATTCTTCTTCAAAAAATGCTCATTGAGAGAAAAAAATGGTTTTGGTATGATCAAAGTTGAATTTCTGACAGACAAGACGATAATCATGTTTGGATCCTTTTTTTTTTTTTCACTTGCACCAAAAACTGTTTTTATGCAAATAAGGTATTTTTATTTAATTTCAAGTCTTTTAACATTGAAGCTATATCATAATAATCTGATATTATAGGTATATTATTGTTATACAATAAAATTGGTATATTGTATTAAAATATTTGTCAGCCTAATAACATTAACAAGATCTTAGAAAATAAAACAATTTCAAAACTTTAATTTTTAATAATAGTATGTGGTTTGTATTTTCTCATTCTCCTTGATCAATTTAATTTCTCAAGGAATATAACCATTGATTGAAAATTTCAGAGTTGTTGTGTTTATTTATTTGCAATTATAATATAAATTCTATGAATTAGATTTTGAGGTTGCTGGTACTTTTTAAGTGAGTAGTAAATTTATAAAAATGTTAGAAAATGAAATGGATTTCTAAAGATGTTGCTTTTATTTTAAAATGAAGTTTATATATCTGGAAATTCTTCAATATTTTATCATACACCATAATTACCTGTCATTCTATTTAAATTTTATCATTCAAAAATAGTCCCCCATTTTACTCCCGAGGTAAGTATTGCTTAACTTGCATCCTAGAGTGCCTGAAGTACACAAAGATTTCTTTATGAAAAAGAAGAAACTTCTTCAAACTTGCATTAGCTCTTTGTACAACAATCTAACTTTTGGGGGATTCACTTTGGTTATTTTGACAAGAAAAGTTAAATTCCAGCCTTAAGAATGGAAAAATAGAACAAAAATAAAGAACAATGGAATATAAAGTATGAACGAAATGTGAACTAATGTAATGTGATATACCACTTGGCTATAAGACTTACATTAGGACTTTTCTGTTAGGTAATTTATTATATCAGCTTTCTGATGGCCTTCTATCTTATCTGACCAGAGTCATGGTCTCTCCTTCCCATTTGAAATGGAAGTGTTTTTTTTAGCCTTGCAAACTCAAAGCCTTGCTGGAAGGAAAAAGAGATCAGTGACAGTCATCTATTATCTTGGAAGCTGTACAGAATAAAGATATAGCATGTGTAATGTTGAATTAGTCCTAGATTGTGTGGATATGAGCCTCTTGTTCAGTTCAGACATGCAGTGCAGGCCATGACATAACAACCAGTCTTCTTGGCAATAGATCAAACCCTTTTACCTAATCTGCATTCCTCTTTTTCTTTTTTTTTTCTTTCCTCTAAATTTTTTTTTAATACTTTAGCTTGCAGATCATGTCAGCTTAAGCTCAAATCCGTCAATGTGATTTGATCTCACTTAATGTTCTTTTTTTCTTCTCTTCTTCTGTTTTAACATGTAAAACCTTTCAATGGATAATCTCCTGTCTTTATTCAGGCAGCCAAACTTTTTATTCTTTAAACACAGAAATCATTTTCCAAGGCAAAGTACTTTCAATTAGACAGGGCTGGGAAATCAATTTCAAGTGTGGACTTGATAACAGTCTTTTCAATAGGCTGTCCCTTTCTTCTGTGCCATCCACAACTCCGGACTTAATGATCATTCACAGATGGCCCTGTGTCCACCGCCTTTTCATCTTCTAGTGATGTGCTTCTCATGTCCTTACATAACAACCTGCATTTTATGGCTCCTACTCAACCTCCTTAAACATGTCAGGTCACTTGGTGTTAGGCTATGAATCATTTCACAAGGCAAGCTTTTTTTTTCTTCTCTCAGATCAGCCAAATGTGGCCAAGGAGTCTTCATGATAGCCAATCTCAAAAGTGATAAAAACCAAGCCTAGAGTTTGTTCTTATTCTTATGCTTAATTCCCTTTTCACTTCTTTTCTCCAAGTCTCAGAAGTTGAAATGCTTTTGGCTCACGTAAACTTTAATAAGACATATGGCCTTGGGAAATAACTTTTAGATAGAGCATTAAACCATAGGTTACAAGAACCAAGGTTCAAGTCATGCCTTTCTCTTTGCACTCAAATATGTCAGCCCAAATGAGGTAAATCTTGTTCTACTATGAATTGATCCATTCTACTCAGTTGTATATATTTCTTATCTAAATTTTTGAAGACTGTCAGGACAGGGAGAAGGGAAAGCAATCAAATAACTTTAACTACTTCCCTTTATTCTGCCAATATGTCTTGGCTGAACTTCTTGACTCACCTTCATCTATAAAGTTGAAATATTGTTACTTTTAACATTTTAACTCAAAAGGAAGTAAATTTTTCTGGTACATATACTCAGAATTTGTATACTTGAAAATCTGCAATGCCTAACATATGGTAAATGTATTTGTATACAGACAAGTGTACACGTACACAACTTTGTTAATTGTTATGATGATCCTGTTACTGAATATGTATTTACCCAACCCCTCTGTATAAGCAGAATGCAACACAAAGTCAATTTTTTAAGTTGAGTTTAACAGGTTCAAATTCAGAGGTTTTCTTGTAGATTAGTTACTATACCAAAGTTAAAGAGCACAGCCCCCCCCCCGATCTACTCATAGCTAGGGGAAGAATAACTGGAGTCATACCTTTCCCAAAGGTATAAGTGCCATATGAAATGCAAACACCCTCATCTAGGAATTGAACTCAGTTTGCTGTATCCATTTACAATGATTGTAACTATTACACAAGTGCCTCCAATTATATATTCATATATATTTTGAGGTGTCTATAAATATTTACTTAGAAAAGTACAAACTTTAATCAAAATCTATTAAGGCTGAATCTTTAAAACTGCTCACAACTAAGCAACTTATATTATTAAGCAATGAAAGCTTGACTGTTGTCTGTATGAGTTAATGATACTTTTTAATCAGTAATATTTGCAGTAACACAGAAGTATACAAGTGGCCCAGTCAACTGGGGCAACAGAATACACTGACTGCATCTCCCCCACCCCCAATGAGTATCCTAGATATGACATTAAACAATCTGATGGTGATGGTCCAGTAATGCTGGAGCTTTGGAGAATGCAGAGTACTCCTTTATTGACCTCACTCAAAGGTCCACTCTGGCCCGGAGTAGTAGTACCTGATAGGGTCCTATCTATGGGTCAAATAGAACTAAACTGTGTACTTATGCTAAACTGCATTTTTTTAAAAATCGAACTGTTTTGAAATTGAAACTGTGTACTTATACTAAACTGAATTGTTTGAAATAGAACTGTTTATATGTATTAAAATGGATTTGACATTAAATAACCTACTATGGTTGATGTGCCATAAAACCAAACCAAATCAAATATACCCACCAGATATAGCTCCATAATTTTTTCATGCTTCCTTGACTGAAAATTGATTGCAGGAGTAAGATTGGAGGACATTAGAAAAAATATATAGAAATATCTATACTTTTTGTTCATGCCTTTATATAAGTTGGCTGACTATTGTCAAAGGCTCCCTATTTAATAGCTACTACACCAAGATGGAGGAGAGGGAACAACTCTTTTTCCTGGATGCTCTACTTACCTTTGATCCATACCTTATAATGCTGAGTGTCAAGTAAGAAGGCATCAAGTACCATTTTTTGAGTCTTTAGCATGACTTGACCTGGGATTGTATCCTGGTCTTTCAGACCATTGGCAAACACTCAAACCATTATGCCAATATATATATATATATATATATATGCATTTAATTTAATACATTTCATAATATGAATTAGGTGTTCTAAGAAAATCTCATTTGACTTCTCTCTGATTTCTAAATAAATTCTGTTTGCTTATTAATTAGTTGTCAAAAAATATAATTGAAATGTTTGCTAGATCGTAAAACATTGTTTTTAAGTTAATTCTTGCTGATTGCTTTGTCATGGTGACTGTTTTCAAAGTTTTTATGTAATTTATTTTTTATTTGTGTAAATTTTATTTATCACTTAGGTAAATTCTAAGATTATTTCTTCATAATTCTTTTCTTATTCCAATACATGCAAATTTTTGATTGATATGTTATTTTTCTTTGCAAAGGTACACAGGTTTGAAATAGGAGATTTATAGCAAATATCCAAACAATGCACACAGAAGAAAGTGTATAATAAATAATTGCTTCTCTCTCTCTTTTTTTTTTTTTTTTTTTTTTTGCTGGTATCTAGTGAGATACTGGAATGATCAACAAGTTCTACTCACATTTATTTAGGTCAGGGATGCCCACACTTTTTTGGCTTGTATGCTACTTTTAAAATGTCCTGGTCAAAATTATCTACCTGTATTTAAATTATCTCTCTCTTTCTCTCTCTCTACATATATATATATATATATATATATATATATATATAAGTATTTTGTAATTTGTTTGAAGCATTGCAGAAATTATTTCATTTCATTTTATTGTATTGAATTAATTTAGCTATTGCAATGTGAAATAATAATTATTTGAGTCTAATTGATTTCAAAGTAAAACTTCATCAATGAAGTTTTACTTTGAAATTAATTAATTAGACTCAAATAATTATTATTTCATGTTGCAATAGCCCTGTAAATTAATTCAATACAATAAAATAATATATATATATATATATATATATAGAGAGAGAGAGAGAGAGTATATGCTTGAATCCTTATGATACAATACAATTTAATACATTTATAGTCACTAAATTACTGTGAACAGAGTCAGCCAGGGTTGTATAGTCTAGACAGTAAATGCTGGTAGCCAGTCATAAGCAGGTTTCCAAATGTTCAACAGACATGGTTGAACGGTACTTGGATTTAATAATTTTCATATAGAAAAAGGCTGACTCGCATAAATAAGGAGGATAGATGATTGGATAACATCTGCCCGTGGTGTAATGGTTATCGTCACAGGAAATGAACACGACGACACGAGTTCAAATCCTAGACGAAACTGATTGCATTTCACATAGCATTAATACCCTTGGGAAAGGTATGAATCCAATTATTCTCTCTCCAGCTATGGGTAAATAGTAGGACAGATTAGGTTCTTCAGCCTTGGTGAGGCAACTAGTCTAGGAGAAGGAAAACTCTGAATTCAAACCTGTTAAACTCTGCTTAAAAAATTGATCTTGCGTCATATCCTGCCCGAGCGAATGGGTTGGTAAATATGATAACATCTGAAAAAGATTTTTGGAATATTGTGTGATCTACCCACACTACCTTTACAATCTACTGGTCAATCTACTGGTCAATCAACATATTGGGCACCTGTGATTTATATGATTACAGAAAGTATGCATTTGGTCTGTCATAACAAAAGTGTTTTTTGTCATCTATCAACAGTATCTTTACATTTGAGTAGCTAGGTTACTCAGGATCTCCTAAGATGTAATACCTCTCATTGAAGTTTAGCATAATTTTACTCAGCCCAGTTGACTGGGCCTGTAGAATACACCGACTGCAACTCTGCAGAGAGGTCATACCCCCTCCCTCAACAAGTGTCCTAAGTATGACATTTAACTATATCTGATGGTGAGGCTCCAGTTTTGGAGTTTGAGGAATTTGGAGTACCCCTTCATTACCATTAATCTCAGGTCCACTCTGATCCGAAGTAGTAGTATCTGTTATGGGTCAAATATGAATATTAATCTTTTTCTATACTTGAAACCATTTAAACGTGTGGAAATTACTGATGTTAAACTGAATTATTTGTATTACATTGCAATACTTTGAACCATTTAATTGTGTGCAAACAAATGAGCTCTGACTCATTTAAAAATGTTACCTACAAACTATTTGTTTATAAACCATATTTAATATATATATATATATATATACCAACTCCTTTGCACAGGCAGGATG
The DNA here is from genome assembly GCA_963585895.1 of Sepioteuthis lessoniana. NCBI lineage: Eukaryota > Metazoa > Mollusca > Cephalopoda > Myopsida > Loliginidae > Sepioteuthis > Sepioteuthis lessoniana. The sequence goes on from OY757920.1 coordinate 10,606,172, forward strand.
TGACACAATTTCAATTTTTCAGTGGAGTTTAACGGGTATGAATTCAGAGTTTTCTTTCTCTTAGACTGGTTGCTGAACTAAGGCTAAAGAACCTAGTCTTCCCTACTACTTACCCATAGCTGAAAGGAGAAAAATTGGATTCAAACCTTTCCCAAGAGTTTTAGTGCTATGTGAAATGCAATCAGTTTTGTCCATGTTTCAAATTTGGTTCACTGAGTCCATTTCCTATGACAATAACCATTACCCCATGGACACCTCCTTAATATATATATGTATAAACAGGATTTGGCATTTAATAAATTACAAGGGTCGATATTGTTGGAATTCGGGTCGCAATCTTGTTTTTAGTTCTGCGATATAAAATATACACCTTTAAGTCTAGACTTTGTAGTTTACCATTGTTCATATATGCCTTAGTCATCACTGATTGGCTACACCACTACTGCTACTGATGGGTAAATCTATAAATATTTGCTAGCAATTTGTTGACAACTGATACCCATTTGTGTCCTCCAACCAAAAAAAAAAACAATCCAACAGATATGCTGTGTAATACAACCAACCAACCATAATTTTACAAGTCCAGGGAATCTATTTTCTTTGTCCTGCTTTAGGTGAATGAGTGATCATTTCTTCTTATTTGAATTGTGATGATCCAATTTTTGTGCATAATTTGTTATGACACTGGCAAAATGACACAGTGTAGCATAATTCTTCTTAGTCCAATAACATTAAAAATCTTTTAACTTAGAGAAATAAGCCATTTTTGATTTGGAACTTATCAATAAGTGTTGAGGTTTCTGTTTGTGATCCAGAAATTGTAATTTCTCAAAAGAGATACCTATTAAATGAGAATTTAGTGATTGTAGTATCTTGTTTATTTTTTAAAAGTATCATCATTTTCTATACTTAAAAAACTACTGATGCCCCACAAGCTATATTTACAAAGTCTATAGAATCACTAAAAATCATTCTTTATGCAAAGGAATGTTTTATTCATCTGCTAAAATTTAGCATTCATTAGAATAGATTATCAAAATGTTCCCCATTTCCCTGCTAAATAGATAAAGCATCTTATATGCTCAATCTAAATCTCTTTATAAAATATAGGAGATTTCAACTGCAAATTTCTTTGTCTCTGCATTGGAAATAAGCTCTTAGACATTTTAAATCTTATCAATTTAGCTGATGTTAGAATTTAGTAAGTGTAATGTCTCATTTATTTGAAAATATTGATATTTTACATTCTAAAAGTCAAATCTACGACACTTGCAATATGCACTTTTCATATGAATGATAACCAGTTGCAATAAGATTACTATTTATAGTACTAATGTATGAAAACTGTTGATAATAATTGACTATTGACGTGAGTGTTGTCATTTCTAGAAATATAAACTTCCTTTTCACTACGACTAACTTATATAAATTTCCTTCTAGAGAGCAATATCTGTATCTTTGGAATTCACAACCCACTTTGCTTGAGGCATATGTTTTTCACAACCAGCTTCTTCTTAGATGGAATGTGTGATTTCTTTGAATAAGTCAGACTTGCTGTTTATTTTCTGACTTATAAGTCTTGGCTATTAATTTAACATAAGCAAAACAACAGAATCAAATATATCAGTGTCAAGTGATTGTAAAAAATAAGAAATAAGTTTATATGGTTAGATTTGATTTTCTGCCAACCCTTTAACTCTCATTTAGAACAGTTATCATGGTATCAATGTTAAAGGGATACACATTTGAGTCTTGCCAAAAGCATATTCTCCATTTTCATAGTCCAATCGGCTGGGGCTATCAAATATGCTAACCGCAGAAGAGTATGACACCTTCCACAACAAGTATCCTGGATATGATATTAAACCATCTAATAGTGAGGTTCCAGACCTGAAGCTTTGGGAATGTGGAGTACCCCTTCATTGCCATTACTCACAAGTTCACTCTGATTGATGTTAAATTGAATTGTTAGTGTTATATAGCAATACTTGAAATCATTTAACTGTGTGCAAACAAATGATTAATACTTAATAGAATTATTCATGTTAGATAGGAATACTTGAGACCATTTAACTATTCAGTTTCATCAAACAGTTCTAATTCAACAAATTCAGTTTAGTATAAGTATCGTTTTTGTTTACACACAGCTAAATGTCAAAACAGTTCTATATTAAACTATTCAGTTTAGCATAAGTACAGTTTCAATGTTAAAAACAGTTCCATTTCAAACAATTCAGTTTATCATAAGTACACAGTTTAAATGTAAGTACACAGTTTAATTATCAAAAACGTTTCTATTTCAAGCTATTCAGTTTAGTTATAAAGTTCCAATTCAAACAATTCAGTTTAGCGTAAGTACAGTTTCAATATCAAAAACAGTTCTATTTCAAGTAATTTAGTTTAGCACAAGTACGCAGATTAGTTCTGTTTAACTCATAGATATGGTCCTATCAGGTGCTACCACTCTGGGTCAAAGTGGACCTGAGAGTGATGGCAATGAAGGGGTACTCCACATTCCCCAAAACTCAAGCATCACTGGAACCGCACCATCAGATTTTTTAGTGTCATACCCAGGACACTTGTTGTGGTGGTGGTGGTGGGGGGTCTTAACCTTATGCAGAGGTGGAGTCGGTGTATTCTACAGCACCCCCACCAGTCAAACAGGCAAAAAGTTAATGAGGGTTACTAAACCTGTTTTGTTTTCAAATTTGGTTTTCAAACCCTTTTATTGATGAATTGCAATTCTGTTTTTTTTCCAATTAAAAGCAAATCTGCACATATTTACAAAAATCTAAAAACAATAATAAAATAGTTTTTAATGTTTATATGCAAAACTTCATAGGAAATGAATTGAAATCTTAAAGATAAGCAAAGAAAACTGACTTTATTTTAAATTTATAAATTAATATATTAGATCAGTATCCAAAAATTATGTGTGAGTAGGTATTCAAATGTTATTCAGCTCAACCCAAAAAAGAATGAACTTTTTTGAAAAATGTTTATTGAATATTTTTGAGAAGTGTTAGAGAAAATGAAAAAATGATATGTCAAGTATGTTGAATTGCAGAATGAATAACTGGTGATTGCCTTCTTGGTTAGACTAAGAATTTTATTAACATCCTATCAACCCATAGGCATAGATATAAACAGCATTTTTAAGACTTCCATTTTGTGGAGAAGAGTTAATGAATCTCATTATTTTCTTTAGAAAATTTTATTTCTTTAAAAATGAGATGTCAATAGTGTCGTAAATTAAACTTATCACTCACTATACAGCTATGAATAATAAAATCTAAATTTGAAATTTATGAAATTAAAATCAAAGAAATTAACAATTACACCTTTCAAAAATAGAACAGAAAATAACCTGAAAAACAAATTATTAATTCTTTGAATCCATAGACCCACCAGGGTTCAATCCCAGGTTGAGTCATACCAAAGACTAAAAAAAAAGGGTACTTGATACGCTATTGAATAGTTAATTTTGGTAGTTTATCAAAGTCAGCAATCAGTTGCATAACATGCTGAGTTAGATCTGAGATACAATCTGATTGGAATCTGAAGAAGGAGAGATTTATGGCATATTGGGGTATTCAATTGTGCACATGTAGTCAAGTCCATTCCCTGGATGGTGATTGGTAGCTGGCCAAGAAATGGACATAATGGTGTGTGTGTATATATATATATATATATATATACTGGCTTGTTTAGTAGTAGTGCAGAGTCTGTATTGAGTTACAGCTCATTTTATTTTTGTCTGACACTAGTTGGAATCCTAGAGTTGAGAAGTGATATTATTATTGTTGTTATTCTAAACATTAGAGTGGTGACTTCTGTACTTGCTTAACACTCTTCATGATAAGGTACATATCAAAGTTAAAGTGGAGCAATCCAAGGAAAGAAGTAGCACCGTTCCCTACACCTTAGTGTTGTAGCTATTGAAAAAGGAGCCTTTAGGTTGCCTTCAAGTACAGTTGTCAACTTTTCTATATTTATGATACACCATAACCCTAATCTTTTAAGTTGAGCATAATTTTACTATGCACCTATTTTTTTTTTAAATGAATGGAAGTCGTAAGATGAGATACAATTTGAGATTCTCTCCCCAGAAACTCAAGTATATGTATCTGAAGGTAAAGAAATTTAAGAGTTCAAAGGGTTCAGATTAATAATAATAATATGTTTATTTATTTTGTTTTCCAGGAAATGATTCAGTTAAAAAGTGATAATATGAAAGATTTAGTCAAAATATAAATTTTCTCTGAGATCTGATTATAATCTGCCTAGGCGTATGAGAGAAATAAAGCTAGAAACAACACAAATACATTAACAGATGCATGCAGCTGACAAATATATTCAAGCAACTCACATCCCAACCCTGGAACTTTCTTTCAGGCAACTTTGAACGGTTGTTTTAAAACAAACATTATCTTGCCTCTATCCATATTCTCAAAATTTATCTGCTTTTCCAGTTAATGCTGTCAATCCCAAACTTCATTTTGTCTCAGCGGCTGACTCACAGGCTTTTTTCAGAGCGGATTTATTCTTGTACATAATTGAATGATGGGAGATAATGGCTTGCAACTACAACTAACATGTCAGCTTTATACCTTTCTATAACTGAATTAGATTTTTGCTCACCTTCATGCTATCCTAAGGGCTAATGCGAAGTTGGCCCACCTGTACATGACAGAAAGCTGGGAGGTAAAGAAGGCAAACTAGCCAATAAAGATGTTGGTTCTTTAATCAACTGTATACACAGTATAAATACTAGAGTATGAAAGGAAATTGCTGATGGCCAAGTTTTTCTGATCCTGAACTTAGTATAGCCAATACAATTAGAGATTAGGTGTAAGAGTCATGAACAAATATGACATTATTTGATTCATCTTACATGTACGTAAACTTGTATAGAATACATTCCAGAGTCACATCAGAATCTCTTTTGCAAATATTTTAATTTAATAAAAATTCTCAGTTGTTTGTTTAAAAGATAAGTAATAATTCAAATTCAGATATGAACACAACGGGAAAAGCATCTTTAGGCTGGGTTAAGTAATTCATCATCATCATCATCTCAAGACATGCTGACAGCACAGATTCTCTTAACTCTCTCTCATCATCCATCCCAATCAGTCTTCACTCTTGGTAAATTCTCTAGACAGTATACAGTGTCTGCATAGACCTGATGAATGTAAGTATTTGCTGGTGTGTTGTTGTATTGAAGAATATGACTAATGAGTTTATCCTTACTTCTCTAGCAGTGACCCACATGTCTTGCTCATTTTGGATGGTTTGTGTGATGAGAGGTAAGTGGCCATACAACTGCTGTTTTGTGGGGTGGTGCTTCTAGGATTTCATCACAACAGCATTGTAGTAACCATCTAGCTTTTTCTTCGGGTGTTTCATTAAAGCTCAAGTAGTGCAACCGTACAATAGTACTGACACAGCTACTGCTTGAAAGATTTCCCATTTTATTTCATCAAAGAGTTTAGATTACCACTTTTAAGATTTTTATTTTATTTTCTGAAAATTATCTTTAATTTTCAAGAATGTTACTGGATAAAGTATTTCTTGCAGAAGAATTAGTTCTTTTAAGCTTAAATTGCTTCACTGCTTTCATTAGAGAATAACTTAACATCTGCCTAGGAATTAGAAGAGATATCTTCTAGAAATAATAATAATAATAATTATAATGATAATACCTCAACCTTGCTAGGGAATTGAAAAAACTGTGGAACATGCAGGTGACAATTATACCAATTATAATTGGTGCATTTGGAACAGTAACTAAAGGATTGCTAAAGGGACTAGAGGACTTGGAAGTTGGCGAACAAGTGGAGACCATCCAAACGACAACATTGTTGAGAACGGCTAGAATACTAAGAAGAGTCCTGGAGACTTGAGGAGACTTGCTGTCACTCAGACTCCAGTGAAAAACCATTGGCTGACGCTGATGTGAAAAGCTATAATAATAATAATAACTATTACTACTGCTACATGAATTTCTCCTGATAATTTTTTCAATTTATTCTTCTAAACATTTTGCAAAAAAGAAAATGATTTATTTATTTATATAAGTTTATAGAGACTTGATGATAAAAAAATTATCAATAATCTTCTGAAGCTTCATAAAGGATGATATTCAAGAGATTTAAACAAGTCAATGAATAATGACAACACTTTTTCTATGTGTTGCATCAAAAAATGGATTATCTGATCTGGTACATGTGTCAATATTTTTATTTGACATCTGTATGTTGTGAAGGAGATATATATATATATATATATATATATATATATATATATATATATATCTGTGTATGTGTGTGTGTATATATATATGTGTGTGTGTGTCCGTGTGTGTGTGTATATATATATATATGTGTGTGAGTGTGTGTGTGTGTATATATATATATATATATATATATAGTTTTTTTTATATAGTTAAGCATAACCTAATTAGTCAAATCCTCTGATTTTTTTTTCTGTCTGCAACTGAGAATCAGACTATTTTTTTGAATTCATTTGACTCCTAATCTATTTTAAAAACTGTTACTAATCATGTTGCAGTATTTTTTGTTTGTTTTTGCTGGAATAATAGGATATAAGTACGTCAAATCCACAAAACTGTCTATCAGAATTTGTTGTTAAATTAAAAGATCAGAGAGACTTAGTATAAACCAGATATTAAAAAAAGATTGCATAATTTTTGAAGATATTTCATATCATCTGTTTTCCATTGATGTTTCATTTTTTATAGGAAATGTATGAACAAATATAGTTCATGATTACGAAGCCATTTATTAGAAAGCAGTCTCAGACAGTGTTGATATTTTTGTAAAAACAAAATAAAAACTCTTAACTACACAAAAGTGTATCTATAGACATACAATGTACATTATTTCTGAACCTCTGGGCATAAAATAACCCTAGACATAATAACATACCATTAGAATCTATCAACCAGCCAGCAAATATAATAACTATTATGGGATAGGTAGTTGAATGTATCATTTGATAATGTATTCACTTGAAAATTTCTCATAATTATTGACCTAAAATACAAAAAAATGATAACCGTAACAAAAAGTATTCCTCTCATATCTTCATATTCCTCTTTTTTTGTTTTATAATTCTCTTTTATTGCTCTGACAATGCAAAGGTATATTTATCAATGTCTTCACTACTTGGTACTAATAAATAGATAAAAATATTTAGATATCAGTATTGAATGTTTGCCCTTAAACAATATATTCATCTTCGCTAAATAGCATGGATAGATTTTATTAATAGAATTATTATTGAATCTGTAGGTAATAAAGTCACCTGTGACAACAGAGTCCTTATTTTCTGAGGGAATATAAAAAAAACTTTATGAATATTATAGTTGAGTTTTTAGGTAAAAAAATTGTTGTACTCCCTACATAATGGACTCACCTTCCACCATAAATACATGTCAACGGAGTGTCAGAGGGAGTTGACCAGACCCACATGACACACCCATGTGTGATACCACTTGCGTCGTGGACGGATAGTTGCTACTCCACTGGACTCTCAGCTTCTTATTAACTAACTACTGTTTAACCAGGTTCACTTGTATCTTGTTTCTGTTACTTGAATATATATGTTTTTCTATCGACCTTTTTGTGTTCCCCATGTGATACCATTTGCGTAGTGAACAGATAGTCACTACCCCACAGGACTCTCAGCTTCCTATTAACTAACTACTGTTTAACCAGGTTCACTTGTATCTTATTTCTGTTACTTGAATAAATATGTTTTTCTATCTACCTTTTTGTGTTCCCCGTGTCTTTCTTTTGCCAGCATCAGAATAAAATTTACCTGTTTATGAATTATATCAACCTTTCATCTTAGTTATCTTGTCTCCTTTCAGCATCGTTTATCTGAAATCAATTCTCATTATTATGTAACAAGTTAAATGTAAATAGTGTTTTAATTAGTCACTTTTTGGACACTTTTCCAATCCAAATCTACAATTTAATAAAACAGTAATAAATAACTAAGAGTTGTCTTCAACCTTTGTTCTGATTATCAAAATAAACTAAACTATATCAGTGACTACCGGACATTGGCCTAGTGTTTAGAGTGTTCGCCAATGGCCTGGGAGACCTGGGTTCAATCCCAGGTCGAGTCATACCAAAGACTTAAAAAATGGTACTTGATGCCTCCTTGCTTAACACTCAGCATTATAAGGTACGGATCAAGGGTAAAGTAGAGCAATGCAGAGAAGGAGTAGTGCCCTCCCCTACACCTTGGTGTAGTAGCTATCGAAAAGGGAGCCTTCGGGTTACCCTCGAGTATGGTCGCCAACTTTACTTACTATATCAGTGACAAACTGGTTTTTATACAAAATAATTACACTTGTTAATGGTTTATATTCAAAAGACTTATTATCTTGTCTTTGTTTTCATTGTGTTTTTACTACAGTACACTACCAAACTTCCTCAGATGTTTCTTATTTGTTAACCTTCCAAAAATGTCTAACAGATATCTTTTTTTCATCTATTCATTTCTATTCAAAATGTCTATTGTGTTTCCCATAGATGCACCTCATCATAGAAATTTGAATGAAAGTGGTATTCAAAGAGTTAATCTTTATATTAGAATCAAGTTAAGTAAATGGAAATGTTATGTAGAACAGTTAACCTTTTTACGACCATTCAACATTCTTCTTCCATCAAAATACTAATAAATGATGATCATGAAAAATAAGAAGACATCACATATTTGGACTATTACTTTATTTCAACGAATACCATCAATTTTGTTCCTTTGTTCTCTTATTTTATAGACATTATTACTTCTCTCTTGTGTCTCCTTCCTTTTTTTTCCCTCTCTATCACTGTCACCAAGAAAATCAGTTACTTTACATTTTCAGCTGTTTATAATTTATTGGCATCTGAATATCATCCATTTCTCTTTCATTTACATAAAAATTTATGGAGCTTGATTCCATCCAAGATATTCATTGGTGACTGTGCCAACCCACCTAAGGGACAATTTTGTATTTCTTTCCAATGTACACACATGTACCTCAGGGGCTTTCCACCTTTTGGATTTATTTCTGACCACTTGCGATTTGTCTTGGTACCAAAAGATGCATTTCTGTCTTGGCAAACGAAAATTACCAGAAGCTTCCATTTTTTACTTTTATGCTATATACACTGTGGTCTAAATTTCATCTTCATATTTTATAATTGACACTTTTCATGAGTATAATTTTAAAAGATATTTATTCTCGGTATATCTATTTTAACCAATGTCATGAACTGGTAATTCAATACTGTTATTTTTATTTATTTTTCCATTTTAGAAAATTACAATCTCTTATAGTTTACTTACATTAAAAGTTTTAACATTTTTTTATGTTCATAAATATTTCTTTAACATTAATTTTTGTTGCATCATTGTTGCATTCTGGTTAGTGAACGCTTGTAATATTAAATAAAGGACAAACCATGATATGAGAGGAAATAGAGATATATTCTCAGGAAAAAGTATATACAATAAAGAGACTATTAGTAGACAAGAACATAGGATTAGTGAATATAGAATAAAGATATAGTCCAATGATAGTATTGGTTTCCATTATTACGGTAGCAAGTAAGGTGATCTAGTGCTATCTCCAGTCTCCAACGCTCTAATACTATTCCTAACTGTTGCGTTCTGATTAGTGAACGCTTGTAATATTAAATAAAGGACAAACCATGATATGAGAGGAAATAGAGATATATTCTCAGGAAAAAGTATATACAATAAAGAGACTATTAGTAGACAAGAACATAGGATTAGTGAATATAGAATAAAGATATAGTCCAATGATAGTATTGGTTTCCATTATTACGGTAGCAAGTAAGGTGATCTAGTGCTATCTCCAGTCTCCAACGCTCTAATACTATTCCTAACTGTTGCATTCTGGTTAGTGAACGCTTGTAATATTAAATAAAGGACAAACCATGATATGAGAGGAAATAGAGATATATTCTCAGGAAAAAGTATATACAAAAGAGAGACTATTAGTAGACAAGAACATAGGATTAGTGAATACAGAATCAGTCTCCAACGCTCTAATACTATTCCTATAAAAAGCTGCTTTTCACCTGCTAGTCTGCTCTGGTATTAGTAGCTATTCCTATATATGGCAGATGGACTAGTTCATTGAGTGGAAAAAGGTGGGTGATACCCAACAATCATAATTCTTATTTTGTACATAATTTTGGAGGAAAATTATTTTGCTTACGGCTTTTAAACCAGTTGAAAAACTCAAGAGGCAGATCTCTAAAACATTTCATTAATTGATTCTGAGATGATAGAATTATAATCCATGAGTGTTTATCTTAGTATAGCTGTCAAAAAAAAGGGGGAGACAACCCTTTACAAATATTGGCAAACATTTTTAATATTCATTAAAATTTTTGTCAATCAAAAAATATTGTAAAAGCTGTATTCAAACTTTATCTTTTTGTTTAACAATATAAAACAGACATCTTGCAGAAAAATTCCCAACCAGTGACCAAAATTATAACATTTTTTATTCCTATGACTTTTGTGGTCACCAGAAAATCAAAGCTTTCTAAAAATTGTCTACATTTGTAACACAGCAATGGCCACCAGGGGGTTATAACCTCTGAACAATATTTATTAACTTGAAAGTCCTCACAAAAACAGTTTGCTATTATGCTTGTGTTTACTACTTCAATAAAAAGGGGACAAATAGATTTATAATCTGTTTATATGACATGAAATACCCTTTTAAGGGTGGGATTTCAACTACTAATAATAAGTCTCCTACTATTGGTTCATATATACACTATTTTAGCTATGACAATCAAGATTTTCTAAAAATGTTTATTTTATAGATTGTGACTGTTTTTCTCAGATCATAACTTCTTTAAAACAATATTTTTTTTTTTACAGATCAAGCTCATTTTGTTGTTTCTCCTGACAGATGTAAAAAAACATCCAGTATCTTATTTTTAAAATCTGTTGTCATGATTATATTTTAGCTTGATTTCAACGGCACAGTAAATGAATTTCAACTTTTTTTCTAATGGTAACATGAAAGCACTTGGATAAATTTTGTATTGAGAGCTATCAGAAATTATGAGTAAAACAAGGATGTCATTATTAGAAAACCTTGGTTTGCCACAATTAACGAAGTATGCAAGAGAGATAACTTATTACCTCTATATACTAGGTCTATATGGAAAGAATTCAGCCATTTAATATTAATGAAAAATAGCTTATCTAGAGTAATGAAGCTTTCATCAATCCCCTTTAAAGCACCCCAATTTGGATCACATGTTTATCTAAGTATCCTTTACAATTTTTAAAACAGCCTGCAAAATACTATATCTAGGATTGCTATCTGATTCACTTTAATCTCATCCTTAGTCTAAAATCTTTTACTTTTTACTAGCAGTAACCATAATTTGAATGGAGCTGAAACTGGACTATTTTTGGTTGAGTTTTGCAAAAAAACTTCATGAGATGTAAAGAATCTACTTGCTTAGTCATTGTAAATTAAAGAAGATTAAAAGTTGATGTTTTAAATTATCTGCAAGCTTATTCCTATTCTTTTAAGAATATTATTAATTGGTGTAGATCTCTCCCATAACCTGTTAGATCATGATGATGGATCTTTGTGAGTCATCTCTCAGAAAATCAAGTCTACATGTTAGTGCCAATTTTCTCTTCAAATAACATATGACTGGTTTTATTGAGTTAGATGATACTAGTAGCAAGAAACTATCTATGATCGGATCGGTAAAACTATTATGATCAGAAGTAAAAAATTATTAACTATCTAAACAATATTAAGTTATTTTGTCATATTTTATTCTTTAAAAAATTTTCAACGGGAACTAAAACATTTTGTTTAGGTTTGGTTTGGTTTCTTTGTTTAATGGCATATCAACCTTTGTAGGTTATTTAATGCCAAAGCCATTCTCCTAGAAGAACAGTTGTGGTACTATTTAACCCTTAGCTGGGAGGATAAGGGGGTTCATACCTTTCCCAAGGGTATTTGCCCGAAAGTGAACGTAATAGCGCGACTGACATTATGTTTAGTGTGAATGAAGATAATTGCTATAAAAAAAAAATGAAAATGATAAAACTTGTAAAAATTTCCTAAATTAGAGAATATGCAGGTGTTTACCTTTATGTCAAGTATTGAATCATTTTCTTGATAAAGACCCCAAGAGGCAACGATAGCACTTAACTATTCAGAGACTCTCTTGATTTAATTATCTTTGTTTTTTACTGTAAAGCTTTTCATACAGTCCATTCTGGTCTTCAGGTAAAAATCTCAAAATCTTAATCGCAATCTCAGCATTTAATTAACTGAGCTGCATTAATACTGCAGTCCTTTAAACATTTTTACCTGATCCTTGAACGAGTAAATATTTATCAAGTTGAACTTAGTCCGACTCTAGACAAAACAGTGTGAAATTGGATTGGTTTGGTTTCTATATTTTAATGGCTTATCAACCTCTGTGGGTTATTGAATACCAAAGCCATCCTTGTAGAAGAACAGCAATGATACTATTTAACCAATAGCTGAGGGATAAAGGGGTTCATGCCTTTACCAATAGTATTACTCCAAAAGTGAACATGATAGCACAATTGGAGTTTGAACTCACTCACTTCGAGGTTGCAATCCAGTACTTTAGTGATTGCACCATAGAGACTTTATGAAATTGGAGACTGTACCAATATTTTGAGTAAAGAGAGCTTACCTGCTTATTTTGAAAATCAGAATTCAAAATCTTGGGCGTCTTAGGTAGGATGCTAAACTACATCTGATGGTGAGGTTGAAGTTCTGGAGATCTGAGCAGAATGTAGTACTCCTTCATTGCTAGGGGGTGTCCTCGTGGTGTAATGGTTAAAGCGATGGACTGCAGAATCATAGTAAGCGAGTTTGTACTACAGTCGCGCTATTATGTTCACTTTCGGCAAATACCCTTGGAAAAGGTATGAACCCCCTTATCCTCCCAGCTATGGGTTAAATAGTATCACAACTGTTCTTCTAGGAGAATGGCTTTGGCATTAAATAACCTACAAAGATTGATATGCCATCAAACAAAGAAACCAAACCAAACCAAACCAAACCTTCATTGCTATTACTCTCAGATCTACTTTGTCCTAGAGTAGGAGTACTTGTCAGAGTTCGATCTATTGGTCAAATAGATCTGTTAAAAATTGTTAGTATTCTATTAGACTATGTGCAAAAAAAAAACTGTAAAGAAAAAACTACAAAAAAATGTAAATATGAATATACAATGAATATGATTCCCTCACCTCTTGGCATGAAATAACTCTGAATGGGTTGACATCCCATTAGAATTAATAAAAATTTTTGCTTTTACATATGATTAATCACTGACCACAGCTTCTCTTGTTGAATATTCAAATATATGAGCTATGTGACAGTATATTAATACCATGTAACTTATGTTTCATTGTACTTTCACAGTAACAGTAAACATTTCTGTAAGATCCTATCAAGAACTTGACATTCCAATAATGAAACAAACAACTTATGAATCAATATTACAAAGAAGTGGATCAAAATATGTATAAACACATTTAAAAAAATAGCCCAGTAGGCTGGGGCTGTAGAATACACCAACTGCATCTCTGCAGAGAGGTAAAGCCCCACCCAATGAGTGCCCTGGTTATGACACTATACAATCCGATGATGAGGCTCCAGTAAAACTGGAGCTTTGGGGAATGTGGAGTATCCCTTGCCATCACCCCCAGGTCCACTCTGGTCGAGAGTGGTAGCACGGGATAGGGTAAGATCTCTAGGTCAAATTTGTTTGACATTTAAACTCTGTGCAAACAAATGACATGCTAAATTGAATTGTGTGAAAAAGAACTGTTTGATCATTCAACTGTGTGTAAACAAATGACTAATGTTGAATTGAATTGTTAGTGATACATAGCAATACTTGAAACCATTTAACTGTGTACAAACAAATGATTAATAGTTAATCGATTTATTTATATTAGGTAGCAATACTTGAAACTATTTAACTGTGTGCAAAAAATTGAGCTCAGGCTCATTTAAAAATGTTATCAACAAAATTTGTTAACATATATATATTTAATATGTATATGTGTATAAACTGGATTTGGCATTGAATAACCTACAATGGTTGATATGCCATAAACCCAAACTAAACCAAATCCAATAATCAAGCAAACAACTTAGCTATCAACATTACAAAGAAGTGGATAAAATATATATAAATATGTTCACAAAATAAGTAAAAGTCTATTGTGATTTAGAGACAAAAAGTCACTGCTTATAATATAGATGTCTATTATTTGATTATAAATTTTATCTAAATTTGACAGTGAAAATTATTTCTTTTCTATTTGAGTCTTTGGAGCATCTTTTTGTTAATAAGATCAGATATTCTTTGATGCTCTTTTTTTATTTTGCTTATAAACTTTTGACATTAGTTCAAACAAATAATCTTGGCAAAATAGTGTGTACTTAAAAATTATCAACAAACAGCCAATTCTGAATTTGTTGTTTCTTTATAAACTTTTCTTGGATAAAAAGATCAACTGCTCATAAACTTAAGATATCCCTCATATCAAAAAGATCAACTTGTAGTCATCTTAAGATATCTCTCTCATTAAAAAGATCAACTCCTGGTCAACTTAAGATATTCCTCCTGTCAATAATCCTTGGGTCAAAAAAATCAACTCCTGGTCCATTTAAGATATCCCTTATATCTAAAAGATCAACTCCTGGTCACCTTATAATATCTCTTATATAAAAAGATCAACTCCTGGCCAATTTAAGATATCTCTCATATCAATGCTTACTCTGATATCTTTTACAGTAAAAAAATATTTTAGATTGACACTTAGATTATTAGAGATTTTAAAAAATATTTTGGTGGTGCTATTTTCTATTTATATCATTTGTCACTATTCAAATGTAGGGGATCTTAATGGCAAGCACCCAATATCCTTTTGTCTAATTGATACTTACACAGATTACAATCTGATACTGGTTGAATGTCAACAATAATTTGAACAGATTTCAATGAGATCAAGGAAAAGTAAAGAAACAGAATTAATTTCCGGCTACAAAAGATTGTCAACAAAAATATCCCTTAATTCAGAGATTTTTACTTCTTACAATTCAATTTGTTATTAAAACTGATGTTCTGCCATTTTTTCACAGTCCCAATATAGAATATGTGTGTGTGTGTATATATATATATATATATATATATATATATTATGTGGGAAGGAAAGAGAAGTGCATTAAAACCGAAGAGATTTAAGGACACAATGAAATATTACCAGAAACAATCTGGACTACCTGTGTACCAATGGGAAAAAAATGGCTTCAGATAGAAGTAAGTGGCGGAAACTGATTCAAGAAAGCATAGAATCCTTTGAGAATAACCGTATGCAGTACAGCGCTTACAAACGTCTGATTCACATAGGTGAACAGGGTCCAGCACTGGGTCCACAAAGTCACCACGCTAACTGTGACATATGTGGAAAATTGTGCCTATCTCTTGCTGGTCTCAAAAGCCATCTGCATAAATGTGCAAAATCTATCTTGCACCCAAATTATGTCACTGCAAGCAAAACTGATTGGTTGTGCCAATTCTGTGGCAAAATCTGTTGCAGTTTGGGTGGCCTGAAGAGTCACCTACAAACACATACAATTTAAGGGGGGAGTAGGGGAGAGGAGAGAGGACATGAGACAAAGGAGGTGGTCACGCTCGAAACCGAGAGGACAGTCATCATATATATATATGATAAAAAGAGGTGTTCATGGTGCAATGGTTACTAGAATTGGAAATGAACACAGCAACCAGTGTTCAAAACCAGGATGAGGTTGTTTTCATTTCCCATAATACTAATACCCTTGGGAAAGGTATAAATCTAACTTTTCTCGCTCCATCTATGGATGAATAGTAGGGTAGACAGGGCTCCTTAAACTTTGCATAGCCACCAGTCTAGGAGAAGGAAAACTCTGAATTCAAACCCATTAAACTCTGCTTAAAAATTGACCTTGTGTCACATCCTGCTCATGTGATGAATATAATTATGATATCTTAGTCAGGGAATTAAGAAATAAAGAAAAAAGTGGGTATAATCTATTATTATCATTTAATACTTATCTCCTTGATAATTGTCAGAGGGAGTACTTGTGCAGACCCAACACTATTATTAAATTTTACAACCTGAATAGCCTGTATTTATGCCATTACCTCAAAGTCTCTCTCTCTCTCTCTATATATATATATATATATATCTGTGCAGCCTGAATAATGGGCAAAGAATCCCCATTTTTGCATCGTTATTGCTTATTATTATGTCAGCTGATAGTTCTTCACTGGAGTCTAAATATTAGCAAGTCTCCAGGATTCTTCTCAGTGCTCAGACTGATCTTCTCATTATTGGCATGGCACATTTTTCAATGCCAAATTCCATTCGTATATTCTGACTGTATATTCTCACTAACTGTATTGAGTTTTTCTCATTCTTTTTCATTTTTGGCAAATGGTTTGATGTTGTCCATATACATTTGGTGGTTAATCTTTTCTTGCGATTTATGAAGTTTGTAGCCCCGAGTGCATTTTCTAAGATGTGATTGAGTGGTATTATTATTATTATTATTATTATTATGATCAATCCAGTTCCCAATATTGCTATTGTCTATAAATAATTAAAGAAGGCTATTAAATAAGAGATTACATCATTTTATATTTTTCTGTCAGAAACCCAGCATGAAAGTTGGGTTCAGGGTTGCAAGGGTCAAATTGCAAATTGGATAGAAAATTGTCATATTATCAAAATTAGAGCTTTTAATACTATTGCTATATTATACTAACTTATATATATATAGGATCATTATAATATATTCTTCTTTTGTTTAGCCTCCAAGCATATCTCCACTGTATAAAGGAAATACTTCCTTTGATGTAAAGTGCAAACAGCTTATATTGTTCTTAAAAGATAAACTCGAACTTTTGAAAAACTTGACAGTTTTTCAAAAGGTTACGTGAGTTAGACACAAGTTTTTCAATTCTTTATCATAAAAGGAAATATTATAAATAAAATTAGTTCATTGGCTGTTGGACAAGAAATATTTACTAAGCACCTGTCATATGACAGTGGTTGTGTATTATTTACATTATAATAATTCCTAATTTTTTTTAGTTTTGAGTAAATTCACATCTATTTTTTACTTTTAAATTGTAAGCTTATTTTTTTCTTATGAATGCAGAAAAAATATGATGAACACGAGCAAGATTTTATATTTCAGATAACATTCTGTTCAAGAATGAATGAGCTCTGATTATTGATTTTTAAGAATACTAATTAAATAAGAAAGATTGAAATCAATGTCCCAATGCTGAGGACAATGAGGACAACAAAAACAGTAACAAAAAAAAAAAATTAGATGCTAAAATGCTTTAAAGTTGCATTTCTTAATTAATCTTGGCAAATCAAATCAACAAAAGGGTCAAACTAGGTAATCATAGGAGGTTAAAGGTTAAAGAAAATTTTGAAATTTTTTACCCTGCTTTATATTCTGAAATCACCTTTTTTTTTTTTCCTCACTGAGAAATCAAGATTTTATGAAGGAAAACAAAATATTTGAGTCATTTTAGCCTGCAAATGAAATGCTTTATTTCCAACCATTTAATATTAACAATAGTCATCCTTGGGCAAATATATTTTAGTTACACATTTATCCCAGCATCCTTTCATATTTCAAAGCAACTTGCAAAGTCTTCTATTTGGATTGCAATCAGTTTCTTTGCTGCATTCTACCTAAGTTTGTCCATTTTATGTCTATGGCAATTTTTGCTGTAAAAGTCAAAAGTTGGAAGTATCTAAATCTAGATTGAAAAAAGCGACTGGTAAATCTGGGTGATATGATGTTTAAAAAAAAACCCTGCTCAAAATATGATAGTCACAGAGTATACAGGCTCAATAATTAGTATCTCACCACAAAAAAAAACACCTCACACAATGTACAAGGTCAATAATTGGTATCTCACTGTAGAATAAGTAACCACAAGGGAGAGAATCAGGTCTCAATAAATAAAAGTATTGTGGCTACTTTTTAGGATATATTCATGTCAAGTGAGATCATTTCTATCAAAAACTTAAATTAACCAAACTTTCTCTGGAAAGGTAAAGATTAAAAGATATAAACGATATAATTATTTATTAAAGTTTTTTTATTAAAAGTATTTGGGCTCAGTCAGCTAGACACTCTGCATTTCTGTTAGACATCTTGATTTACTTGAAGTGTGTGTGCAAAGAAGTCCTTTTCTAAACTTATACATACATATACATACATATATATATATATATATATGTGTGTGTGTGTGTGTGTAACGTAATGGGCAAGGGATTTCGGTTCATGCCTTTGAGTTTAGTTAGGCTGAGAACCTTTCGGCTCAACACATGGGTTAGTTAGGTGCAACATTGAGACAGGTGTTAACGTGGGCATGCGTGGGCGGATGGCAGTGTCACTGAGATGTCACAATAGTCCGAGACGAAACGGGTGACGGAGTGCAAGTGATGTCACGCACTGGAAGCACGCAGAGGTTTGTGGAGAATTGAAAGAAAGTTAGAGAGTTGAATACTAGACGCCAAACGAGGAGGATTGACTTTTGGAGCTCACAGATGCGAGGTGAACTTGCGCCCCATGGGGACCACTCAAGATGGGGGCCAAATGAATAAGACGGCCTAGCAAGATTGTGTCTCTCCTGCTTATGCCAAAACCTTTAACTCAAAGTTAATAAAAAGGTTTCGTACCTGAACGTTACGTGTTTTCGAATTTCGAGATTCCTATGTTCTTTATATATGTGTTACCCACATGGCTGTATCTAGCATTAATTGTGAATATGGTACATATATATAAACTGTATCATTGATATGGAGCACTATTTAATAATACTGCAATATTTCATCCTCCATTAACTCATCAAGTGAACTTGTGAGAACCATAAACCTATACTATATATAAGCTTAGAAAATGACTACTTTGCATATATACATAATTTCCTGATGAAGTCTAATAATTTAGTAGATTATCTTACATATCAATACTATAAATTAGTCTAACTTTTCCACAGATAGAAGTTTATTGTTTTGGATGTTATTTTGATGGTTTCTTGGGGGAGAGTATCGTTTAAGGTAAGATCTTGTTCTCTTCTGAAAGTGCTTGCATTTTATATTTCATTCATGGTAAATAAAGATGTTTTTTTTTTCTTTTTTTCATCTTAGTTTAATTTAGCACAAGGCCAGAAGAGTAGAGCTCTCAGTGACAATTGTCTGCCAATCTAAGTGCCCTAATCATCATCATCATGTCGTGCCGCTAGCACGGATATTCCTGACCCTCTCTCACTACTACTCACTTTCATTCATCACCTCTGGCAGGTTTTCAGGGCTACATCCTGTATCCTCACATAGCTGCTGTATGTATGTTCGAGCTAGTTGTCCTGCTTTTGCTTGGCCATATGCGGGAGATCCATAGTACATCAATTATGAGCTCATCCTTGCTTCTCTAGCAGTGTCCTGCATGTCTGGTTCATCTAACTTGGATAGTTTTCACGATGGGAGGCAGGTGGCCATATAGTTGGTGCCTTGTGGGGTGTTGCCACCAGGACTTGTTCAATATTGCTCGCAACATTCTGGTGTAATTGGCGTCTAGCTTCTTCTTCAGCCGTTTAGTTAGCGTCCAAGTAGTGCATCCATATAGCAGTACTGATACAACCACTGCCTGGAAGAAACTGCGTTTCATTTTATCGGTCAGGTCTGATTTCCATTTGATCGAGAACCAATCGATAGCTGTCCATGCCTTCGTTAGCCGTGTGTCGATGTCTTTTTCAGTTAATGAGACACAGCTTCCTAGGTAGGTGAATTTGTCTACTAGTTTCAGAGAGGTTCCGTCTAATGTGGAAATGTCGCCTGTTTGGTTATAGCACTCCAAACAGGCAACATTTCCATGTCCACCCAGTGAAAATCAGACTCACTAACAATTGTCTGCTTGCTTAACTTGCTAACCATTATTTCATGTGTGGTGCCTTTAGAATTTGTGCAAATGGTAAAGAAAAAGACATTAAAAAATCCTTTATAAATATTTCTAAGACAGAAATAGTCTTTAGAAAGATCTCTAAGTCATATGTTCTCCTGATACATTTTTATTTACATTCCTCTTTCATTTAAACAATAAATAAATAAGAATATATATATATATATATATATATATATATATATATATATATATATATATAGTTGTGAATTTAATTATAATGATGAGTGCTTTGGTGTCTTGCATAGAGCTAGGACAAAACAACATTCAGTCATCCTAGAGGCATTTTACATCTTATTTTACAAGCAAACTCTGTGCAAGCAAAATCCTAAGAACTCTTTGAATTTAATAGATAATTATAGCTTGACTAAGGGTGGTTTTAATCAATTTTTTTCCTCCCCCTTAGTCTTGCTGAACCATTCTCATTTTCACCCCCCCCCCTTTTAATCAATTAATCTGTTTACATTGTTTTTAAACAACTTCAAATAGGTTCGCTTGACAAATATTGGATGAAAGGGCCCTTGCAATTCCAATAAAATTCATCTTATTTATTGTTATCTCCTTATTGCATGTGTCGCTTAGCATTTGTTTGTATATATATATATATATAACAAGTTAATTCCTGTGAATAAATTCATGGATATATTTGAATTTTTTTTTAAAAGAAACTACTTATAAACATTTATAGAAAGATTTCTTTAATTAAAAGCTCCCAAATCACATCCACCTCCACACCTAATTTGGGAACCATTAATCGGTGGGGGTTGATAAAATAAAAAAGGGAAAAGTTGCAATGTGAGCTGAGGTAAGAAAAAAACATCTGATATGATGGTGGAGAGAGGCATCTCATATTTTGATGTAGACATTGGGTTTGTGGGTCCCAGGGATTTTGCTTAGAGTTGTCTGGCAAGGACGTGTGGCACAGTGGAGGAGGTGTTTGGTTGGAAGTTGCTTCTGGGAAGGGTCATTTGGGGGTTGTAGGTTTGGTCTTGACTGCAGGTGGGAATGGCAAGGAGTACTTGCTGTGACTTGGCACTTGTACCTGGTCATGGTTGGTGGAGTTGTAGTGGTTTGCCCTTGTAGATCAGGTGAAGGGTTCAGTTCAAGATTCTGTGTGGCCTCCCAAGTTCAACATGAAACACCTGAAGAAGGTCAAAGGATGTATCTGCTGAAACATTATTAGTATAACAATAAGTTAGTTGGTGACCTTAGTTGAGGATGACTCGAAGGCTCTGTTTTAAATAGCTACTACACTGAGGTGTAGGGGAGGGCGCTCCTCCATTCCTAGGATTGCTCCACTTTACCTTAGCAAGACGGAATCAAGTACCATTTTTTGAGTCTTTGGTATGACTCGACCTGGGATTGAACCCCAGTCTCCCAGGCCATTGGCAAACACTCTATCCTCTAGGCCAATGGGCTGGTAGCCACTCATAATAAACCCTCAGAACAGATTTGGAGCTGGAGTGTCTCAGGCAATTTGACATTATTTTCTAGCAACTCCTACAGAGACACTTAAGTTACGCTCTATTCATCCACATCTTTCTCTTGGACAATATCAATCACATAGAACAAGAAAACTTGTTACATGAGTAACTGTATGTCTTCTATTCAACCATGCCCAAGTCTGCCACTTGGAGATAAAGCAAGACTTTTCAGGTGCAGATCTAAAGTCTTATGAGACTAATGGATACCATAGATTTAATAAAAAAACCCATGACCAATTTATTATAACTAGAACACAAATAAGTTTCTGAAAATACAAGGGGGAATCAGTAATTACCTATACTTTTAATATACTAGAACAACAACAGAGTACTGAACTTAGATATATATTATAAAAAAAAATACTGATAATTACTGACATATTCTCATATATACAGAGACAGTGGTTTAATACCAAAACTTCAAACTGGAGCCATAGTGTAACATACCCATAATATACGGATGTGTGAAATAGACATAGGGAATCTAAAAACATGAAACTTTATGAAATTGATTCAGGTGCGAAACTTTATTACCTTTGAGTTAAAGGTTATTTGACATGAGGAGAGAGAGACGCAATCTTTCTATGCTGACTGTTTTTACCTCGTCAGCTCTCAACCCAACTAACGTGCGGCTCGTTCGGAGGGAGGAACTCAACTAAATGCTTTTTCTCAAATCCCAAAATCCTATGCCCATGCTTCCGGTGCATGACGTCACTCACATCCCCTGGTCCCGATTCCTATCTGTGATTTTTATTTTGACATCTCAGAATGACACATCCTCTCTGCGCGAACGTGAACACCTGCGTTAATGTTGCACCTAACTAACCCATGCACTAAGCGAAAGGTTCTCATCCTAACTAAACCGAAAGGCAAGATATATAAAACGAAATCCCTCCGCCATTATATTACAATAGTTACTATTAGAGGAAAATAATCCATATAAAGTATTATATTCCATATCAGTACTATGAATATTGGGGTTAATATTTACATCATACATACCCACTATTTTTATTCCAGAATTACAGAACAAATTTACAGTGGAAGAAATGTTTAAGGATTTTTAGCTTATTTTCACTTTTTTAATTTTGCATTTTAAATGTAAACACCAGACCTATACATACTTTACCAAGATAAATTTGGAAGAGTAAAAGCAAATATATTTAACGACTGTCTCTCAAAGACATCCCTATCAAACTACCTTCTCTTTCTTGCCACCTTTTTATCAAATTAACCAATATTGAACAAAATTGGAAAAATCTTTGTCCCTTTCATTCTTCAAGTTTAGAATTTGGATTTAATATCTGTACCTATTACTATCATTATTATCATTATTATTAATTTTCATCAATGTTTCTTGCTATTTGTCCAACCTGTAGTGAATATGGAAGCAGTTAGCACACAAAGCAGTAATTTCAAAAGACTTTTTTTTCTCTCTTTCTGTCACTGAGTTTTAAACCCAAATTATTTATTTATTTTTAGAAACTGTTAATGGAAATTCCAATCGATTAAATTCTTGGAAACTTTCTGTGAATCTTCAATAATTTCACACATTTGGATTGCATCAAGATTTGAAATGAAATTCTACAATTTTTAATAATTTTATCAATTTTCTTCTTCTGATATAAAAGAACTTTATCCCTGAGCTTTATATATATATATATATATATATATATATATATATATATATATATATATATATATATATTCTAAAAACTAATCTACCCAAAATAAAGTTGAATGACTAAAGTTTGTAACTTTCATTTTTTAGACTTTCTGAATTCATAAATATATGTACTTATATATATATGGAGTAAATACTCTGACATATGAGATTTCTTCTATCTAGGTTTGCTATGTTGTATGCATATCTCTTCTGATTACTTTCATAGATATGAAAAAACTAAAATTGATTATTAGAAATACAGACAGACAGGAATAGATATATAGGATATGAACACGACATAGATTTGTTTGAACATGTCTGTGTTTTTGCATATAGTTCACACACACACACACACATATATATATATATATATGTTCTTCCTGTGGAAAGTGCTTTCATACCAAACTGATTTTACTTTTCCACTGTAACTTTCAATTTAACTTAAGATCAAAATGCTGTATCTGTTTTTATTATTTATTTCTTGCTTAACAGCAACTGTCAACAGATATTAACTATGATATTAAGTTGCATCTTGTTTATAGGATTTATATTATTATTCATGGCAAATAAATAATTAGAGGAAATATTATAGAATTTGTATGTTTTCCAAGTCAAATTTATCTTTGTATAAACTTCTCATACCATTCATGATACGTAATGCTTTCTACAAAATCCCTTTCATAGCCTTCATTGTCATTTTCCCATCTGCAGCTGTTTTGCCCAACATGTAAAGGTTTGGTTTCTTTGTTTAATGGCATATCAACTCTTTTTAGGTTATTTAATGCCAAAGCCATTCTCCTAGAAGAACAGTAGTGGTACTATTTAACCCATAGCTGGGAGGATACGGGGGTTCATACCTTTCCCAATTGTTATGTTCTGACCTTCGACCCGGCCCAAAAAAATGCTATTCCATAGTTATGCACCAGAAGGAAGTGACACATTCCAATGGCCAGTAATCGAAAGAGATCGCGTGGGCGGATTAAGGCTTATAATATGGGACAAGGTGAAGGTCCCCCTGTGCCAATACAGACTGATGCACCGGAAGAGTTATTTCCGCTTGATGATGATTAAACATTCAATTTCAAAGATCCAGTGGGCGATCGTGTGGGCGTTTAATTATTATTTAACTCAGTTGAGTTCGAGTCCAAGAAGCAGTTGCCAGTAGAATTCCAGACAGCTAGAGACCAGATGTGGTAGGGAAAGCCACACCCGACCGAGGGGGCCCTCGGAAACCCCGATGGAGTTTGGGGTCCAGAGAAGATGCTGATAAGATGCAATAAAGAAAGCCAGCATCCAGCAGTGGGCCCTAAGCCTCCGGTTGAAAAGCACTAAAGAACAAGAAAGACACAACGTGACAGTCATAACAGTTGGGTCAAAATATTGCAGTTATGTTCGATCTCCACCTCCCTCTCACATGCAACCCTTGAACAACCCTTTGAACCCTTGCAATAAAGTGACAGGTAAAATATTGTTAAAGAAGTCTTCCTGCGTTGTTTATTACTGCGTCCTTCCTGCGTCGTTTATTCTTGTGTCCTTATCATTGCATCAGTGACGATATAGCACAAGGGTATTTGTCCGAAAGTGAACGTAATAGCGTGACTGGAGTACAAACTCGCGTACTACGATTCCGCAGTCCATCGCTTTAACCATTACACCATGAGGACACCCCCACCAACATGTAAAGGAACATGTAGTATTACTTATGCATCATGTGTATCAACACTTTTTTTTATCTAAACGCGGTGATCATTGAATAGAATTTTTCAACTATATATTCTATCTCTTGTTTTCAATTAAGAGGTCTCTGGAAATTCTGTATATTTGAGAATATGACAGTAATTATCTGTATTTTTCTTATAATATATATCGAAGTTCAGTACTCCATCTCCTGCTTTTATATCTTCCTTTTTACACTGCAAAGGCAGACAACCAAATATGCCTTCTATTTAACAGACAATCATGTCTTTTAATCAATAACCAATTCAAGGGCTGTAACTTATTGAAACAGGTTTTACAATCTTTTGATTTCTGTTTTGCTATTTTGGATCAAGAAAATTAATACGTTATACTTCATATGGCAGGAAAAGAATAAGAGATGTTGTATCAAATTCTCTTCTTTTGCCTCCATCTCATCTTATTTGGTGTTTGAACACATCTTTTTTTTTTCCTTTAGAACAAAAATAGGACAGGAATTCAACATGGCAGCTTTAACAATCAAAACAAAGTTATTCAGTTTACGTTATGAAGGATTCTGAGCTTAAAATCACTACAGAATCAACAAATGCTTTTAACTGCCCTACTACAATTTTTGCCTAAGGATCTATTTTCATGTAACTGCCCTACTACAATTTTTGCCTTAGGATCTATTTTCATGTAACTGCCCTACTACAATTTTTTGCCTAAGGCTCTATTTTCATGTAACTGCCCAACTACAATTTTTTGCCTTAGGATCTATTTTCATGTATCTCCCCAACTACAATTTTTTGCCTTAGGATCTATTTTCATGTAACTGCCCTACTACGATTTTTGCCTAAGGATCTATTTTCATGTAACTGCCCTACTACAATTTTTGCCTTAGGATCTATTTTCATGTAACTGCCCTACTACAATTTTTTGCCTTAGGCTCTATTTTCATGTAACTGCCCTACTACAATTTTTTGCCTTAGGATCTATTTTCATGTATCTCCCCAACTACAATTTTTTGCCTTAGGATCTATTTTCATGTAACTGCCCTACTACAATTTTTGCCTAAGGATCTATTTTCATGTATCTGCCCTACTACAATTTTTGCCTTAGGATCTATTTTCATGTATCTCCCCAACTACAATTTTTTGCCTTAGGATCTATTTTCATGTAACTGTCCTACTACAATTTTTTGCCTTAGGATCTATTTTCATGTAACTGCCCTACTACAATTTTTGCCTAAGGATCTATTTTCATGTAACTGCCCTACTACAATTTTTTGCCTTAGGCTCTATTTTCATGTAACTGCCCTACTACAATTTTTTGCCTTAGGATCTATTTTCATGTATCTCCCCAACTACAATTTTTTGCCTTAGGATCTATTTTCATGTAACTGCCCTACTACAATTTTTGCCTTAGGATCTATTTTCATGTAACTGCCCTACTACAATTTTTGCCTTAGGATCTATTTTCATGTATCTCCCCAACTACAATTTTTTGCCTTAGGATATATTTTCATGTAACTGCCCTACTACAATTTTTGCCTTAGGATCTATTTTCATGTAACTGCCCTACTACAATTTTTGCCTAAGGATCTATTTTCATGTAACTGCCCTACTACAATTTTTTGCCTTAGGCTCTATTTTCATGTAACTGCCCTACTACAATTTTTTGCCTTAGGATCTATTTTCATGTATCTCCCCAACTACAATTTTTTGCCTTAGGATCTATTTTCATGTAACTGCCCTACTACAATTTTTGCCTTAGGATCTATTTTCATGTAACTGCCCTACTACAATTTTTGCCTTAGGATCTATTTTCATGTATCTCCCCAACTACAATTTTTTGCCTTAGGATCTATTTTCATGTAACTGCCCTACTACAATTTTTGCCTTAGGATCTATTTTCATGTAACTGCCCTACTACAATTTTTGCCTAAGGATCTATTTTCATGTAACTGCCCTACTACAATTTTTTGCCTTAGGATCTATTTTCATGTAACTGCCCTACTACAATTTTTTGCCTTAGGATCTATTCTCATGTAACTGCCCTACTACAATTTTTTGTCTTGGGATCTATTCTCATGTAACTGCCCTACTTCAATTTTTTGCCTTAGGATCTATTCTCATGTAACTGCCCTACTTCAATTTTTTGCCTTAGGATCTATTTTCATGTAACTGCCCTACTTCAATTTTTTGCCTTAGGATCTATTTTCATGTAACTGCCCTACTACAATTTTTTGCCTTAGGATCTATTTTCATATAACTGTCCTACTACAATTTTTTGCCTTAGGATCTATTTTCATGTAACTGCCCTCCTACAATTTTTTGCCTTAGGATCTATTTTCATGTAGCTCCCCTACTACAATTTTTTGCCTTAGGATCTATTTTTTCATTGGTTGTAAGTTTATTTACACCAGCTTTGCTTCACAAATCATTGCTAACTTTGGTGAATCTCTCACCATCAATCTGTAATGGTTTCAGGAATATATTTTTGGTTCTTGTCCTAAAATAGAAAAATATTTCAGCATATAAATCTGAGTTGTAAAACATTGGAAAAGATATGGTTACTATATTTTTCTGTCATTTCTAACATAAAAGAAAATCCAGCTCAAAGTTTAAATGAATTAACATAAAAAAAATACTGTTAAGTGAATAAATTATGTTATTACATTGATTATGATAGAAATATGCAGTATAAAAAAATCCATTTTCTTTCATTGTGTTTTATTTTCAAACACATAGTATTTTTTTTTTATTAAAACAATGATTAAACCTTCATACTTTGTATTTTTTATTCTAAAATTGATTAATAATTCATCTTAATTAAGACTACAGTAGTTTCATTAAAAAAAAAGAAAAAATTACTGCTCATTGTTACTATTGTCTTAGGGTTTTCATTTTTTTCTCCCCAAAGTTCCTCAACTGAAAATATTTGATTGGCCTTAGATTTTGGACTTGTAGATGTAGTCCAATGGTAGGAGTAGAGAAGGAAAAAGGAAAGGTTTCAAATTCTATATTTATGACACTCATAATTATATATCCAATAAGAAAAATCGGTTTTAAACCAGAGATAAGCATTGTTTTTGGGTCTTGTAAAATCTAAAATGTATTGATATAATCTCAGCTCTTATTTTGGTAGAATATTTATAAGCAAGCAAAAAAAAAAAAAGATTTGGATGTTGACTACCGGGAGGTAAAATGAATTTCATCGAATCATCTTTCTTAGCAGTGTCAACATAAACAAATGGTGGACGGCTATTTTGACAGGTTATTGACCATATGGAAATTTTATCTCTCTGATAAAATAAAATGGGAAATCTTCCAAACAGTAGCTGTGTCAGTACTACTGTATGGGTGCACCACTTGGACTTTAACAAAATTCTTGGAGAAAAAGCTAGATGGGAATTATATAAGGATACTGTGTACTGATTTGAACAAATCTTGTAAGCACTCTTCTACAAAACAGTATCTGTATGGACACTTGCCTCTCATCTCACAAACTATCCAAGATGAGCCAGACATGCTGAGCACTACTGGAGAAGTAAGGATGAACACATAAGTGATGTTCTTTTATAGACTCCAGTTTTAGCCAACCAGCAAAAACTTATATTGATCAGCTCAGTGTAGAAACTGGATGCCATCCAAAGGACTTACAAAGAGCAATGGTCGATAGGGATAGATGATGAAAGAGAGTAAAGAGAATCCATGCTGCCTGTGTTGGGTATTGACTTGACCCCTTTGACATCTGTCGATGCAGCTGCAGAAGTCAGACCCTGTGAACAAAAATAATAGAAATGCACCTGGTAATTAAAGTAAACAGGACACGCAGATGTTCTGAGTGGAAATGCTGCATAAAATTGCATGGATGGCATTCTAGAAGGAGGCGTGTCCACATGCAATAAGTAGGCAGCAGGATGGAGGAGGTGTGGTCACAAGAATTTACATGAGTGTTCGTGACACTACTTAACCAGGAAGATTTTGACCTAACGGAGTGGGAAATAAAAAGGAGTTCACTGAAGATTCTTACCTCGGTCTCGGTATGTGCAGTTTAGCTGTCTTTGACCCTCTCTTAATCTACCCATACATAAATTTTGTTGAAATTCACTTTAGTCAGAACTAGTTAATACCTACAGACTCAAATACAGTGGGCCAGAGGTTATCTACCCGAAACCATTTTTTGTAGGGGTGAATTACCTGCCCTTAACTTTTGTTTTTTTTAGTTGTTGTTATAAAATAAATGAAACACCTCATGTGTTGATAACAGTCCTGATGTGTTGCTTCATTATTTGAAAGGAAGTTACCTTATGTCTAAATGACTAACTGCACTTGCCAGAAAGAAAAAAGTATATCTCCTTTAATTTTAAGGGTTTAAGTCAACAAATTCCCAACAAATTTTGGGGTAATAAAAGGAAAAGAAAAAAAGCCAATTATATTTTTATTAAGTTTAAAAAAGTATATTTTACTTGCTGAAATTTCATCATCTTATAGAGAAAAGTATACAGTTCGATAAATATATGTTATAATTTTATAGTTGAGCTTTACATTTCAGCTGAGTATGCAGAGACTCTGAGGAACTAAATAGAATATATAGAAAATATAGTATTGTTAACTAATTGTAATATTGCTGTTCTAACCACCAGAAAACTGAAAAAGAAGGTAAAAAAGACATTGTGTAAAACTGCTTGTTACATTTTTACACAAAAATTATCAAACTTGTTATTCATTAATCTTTGTTTAATTTGACACTTAGATTGCTTACAGAATATGTTATTATTAAATGTTTACCCTTTTAAATATTGACCTGGTTCAGCAATGATTAACTTTGATGATTGAGCAGAAATTGTTGCCGCATGACTTGATACTAAGTCAACTCAGTCTTATGTTTTCTTTTATATGCTCTGGTAAATAGAATGAGAAAATTGTATTCTGTATAGAAACTAAGAGATAAATAAACTCATTAGTTAAAGTCTATAGGTTTGAGGAAGGTCATTAACATTCAAAGAATTATCTAGACACTTGAACCCTTGTTTTTTGTTATTTATGCAGCATTTCTGATCAGAACATTCTCCAGCCTTCTTCAGATGTAATATACAATTCTGTAAGGAAAAAGACTTGTTCTACTTTCTTTTTTTCAATCATAGCGATACAAAGCAAAAATATAATAAAGCAGATTTTATTTTTGTATACATTATAGTGATGGGGATAACATTATTATTATTATTATTATTATTGGGTTTTTAGGTTTAGGGTTTAAGTTGGTTTTGTTGGTATTACTTTGGTGGCATTGGTATTTCATTAGTAGTTATTCCCTCGCTAAATGTTGATGGAAAATAAAGGTAGTGGAGAAGAACGAAGACGTCGTTAGGTTTAAAGGAAGGTTTAATGGCAGCATGAAGTATAGGGTTTTACACTGGTATGCTGCGAGCCTCGTAGTAAAGAAAAAAGGTAGGAAGTTGTTAGAGTGTATCATCTAATTTGTTTTTGACTAGAATCCCTTGGTCTAGAAGAATAGACCGAAGGGAGCCATAAACTAGATGACTCTCCTCATAGTGTATGATGCTGCTACTCTATTCAGGAACAGACCTTAAGACATCTGTTCCCATTGGGATTTCTGACGGAGAGATAGATTCGCGGGTTTTCTTCAATTTTTGGTGCTGCTAGGAAATATGGTTCGGGCTGAATAGGACAATTCATCCTGATTGGGTGAAAATGTTCGGCGACTCTAACGGTCAAATTGAATTACGCACCAAACAAAAATTTCAATTTTCTTTCTGCTACAGTTAGATAAGGAATGTTCATATCATTCAAATTAACTGGAACATAACATTTTACTTATAAAGATTAAATTTGCACAGAAAGGCAATTATTACAAACTGCTATTGAGATTTTAAAAGCAAAATTATCATAGCAATAAAAGATCCCAAAATTTAGATAATTAAAAAATGATGTTCAGATCCCACAAACTTATAATTCAGTTACAAATTGCCCTGGAAATTGCTTTATATAAGTGAGAACATTGTATGTATATTGCTTTATCAAAAACCTCTCTGTAATTTACTATTGCTGTTGGGTTATGGTTATACATATACACATATATATATATATGCACAAACATGAGAATTTTAGTAATATATATATATATATATATATAGTTTAGTAGAGGTCTAAATAATTGAAAAATATTAATTCAAGATGCTTATTTATTTGACATAGAATGTATACTCTAACATCAGATTTTAATCTGTAAATATATCTTCTTCTGTGAGAACTTTCTCAACCTTCAGATGTAATTTATGTCTGTTTTAAGAAAACCATATCAACTCAAAAAGAAATTACATATTGTTTGCCAAAAAATTGGTGATTTAAGTTTTATGCAAATATGTACAATGTGCGTCAGCTAGCTTTGCTCATATGAAACCCAAAGTAGCCTTTGAGATACACTGATTCTCTGTTTTTTGCTCTTGCAATGAATTCTAAAACCTGGAGGTATATTTGATTCATAATACAAGAAAATGAATGGATATAAAAATAAATGTTAAGTCAAAATCTGGTTTTATTTTCTCATTTAAAAATTTCTTTTCCATTAGATTTAGAAAGGGAGGCAACTTATAATATGTTTGCAAATTAAATGATTCATGTCATGTAGTTTGCGAGTCATCATAAAAATGGCTTCCACTTCACTTTACTAGATGAGAATATTTCCTCTTTATAAAAGGAACTGAAGAAACATTAAAGAAACTTAATTATAAAAAGGTTTAAATGCAACATTTCACTTGCTTCAACTAATTTTTAAGAAAAGTTTTTTTGTTTTTTTTTCTTACAAACTTTTTATTTATATGAATCTCAAAGTAGGTTTTCAGAACCACTTAAGAAATGGAACAAAACTACAAGATATCAAAACAAAATAAAATTTTCTGTCTCCATACTGAAACCATGAAATTAAGGGAAATAACTGTTGAAAGAAGATGAAAAAGAATCAGTCTGGTTAAATCCATCGGCTGGAAACAGGTATTAAACTATACTTTTCTTAAATGAAAAATGTATCTGTAGAAGTGTGTAAATGTAAAAATATAAGTGCGTTTATTTATTTGTTTGTTTATTTCTGTCGAAGTTTATTTCAAATGAATAATAACATTAAGGCAGTTTCTAAATTTTAAAAAAACTCATCCATTTCACCTTAAGTTTTAAATCGTCTCAAAAGGTTTGATTTTTTTGTTTAGTGGTATATCAACCTTCATGGGTTATGTAATGTCAAAGTTATCCTTGTAAAAGAATGGCAGTGGAACTGTTTAATCTATAGCTGTGGAATAACTAGGTCAATACTCTTTCCTAAGCGTATTAGTTCCAAAGAGAATGAAATAACACAACTCATGTACTCCAAAGTTGTAATCTTGCACATTAGCTACTATCCCACAGAGACTATTCATCTCACAAGGATATGAATTGCTATTTAGTAACCACTAACTTAAAATTGTTATGTATAACATTTAAACTAGCCGGGTTGGCAGCAGTTCTGTAATATATGATTTAAAATATCCGAATAGCTTAGAAAAAAGAAATCATTTTATTCACACTTTTGAATAGAGGTTTCAAACAATGTTGCATAGCCGTGATACATATACAACTATACACATATACATGCGGAAACATAATCAACAATAATGACAAACGGACACAGTTCTTTAGAAAAATATACCTCTCACACTTTATTCGAAATGGTTGTGAAAGGGTTATGTGTGAGAGGTGAGTTGGAGACTGAACAAACTGCAACATATTGACACCCAGTTCCTTTATCTTTAGCAGCACTTCTTTCTCGTTCTGCTGGGCTGCTCAATTGAGGGTCCTGAGGGCCCATAGCCCTCTACTGGGTGCTGGTTCTCTCTACAGCATCTTATCTTCAACTAACTGACTCCAACTAACTCAACTGTCTGTCGCACCGGGTTATATCATCATTTGACACCCACCTACTTCCTGTGATCATCACATTTGCACCCAATTCAACCCGTCCACAGTCAAGGCTATATCTTGATGTCTTCGACCAGATGCACCTGTTTCTTGATTGGCGGCTAGGCCGAAGGTTAATATGTTACAATAAGAGCATTAGTTTAGTTTCTCTTTCATCTTAATTTCAGTTGCTTTTTATTGCACTCTCAGATTAACATGCTATGATCATTAGCAAGCAGCATAGATAGAAAATAAAGAAAAAGCCCCTGGAAAAACTCAAGTTTGCACTCTTCTCTTTGGGAGCCTAATTTTCTGTTGCAAATTCCTTACCAATTAAGCTACAAAGGCCATTTGGCTGCAGTCATTCAAATTTAGCCATTTACTAGTTTGAGTTATAAATAACTTCCATTTCTTAAAAGCAAATTGTTACTATGCCTTTCAAAATTTCAATGTTTTAAATGCAATCGGAAATTTACCTGATGATGAAAAAGTGCCCCTATGGGTCATTCAGTAGTGAAAGAGTGCACTTCATAATTGAATCTATGATCTCACACCCCTAAAATGGAGGAAATGAAAGTACGTATTCAATATGTAATATTGTGGGAGTTTAAAAATAATAGAAATGCCACAGAGAAAGCAAAAAAAAATTGCAGTGTTTATAGACAAGGTGACCTTGACTTACTGCCAAGTCTTAAACTGGTTTTCAAAGTTTTGTTCGGGTGATTTGTAACTGAGAGATCAACCCAGACCAGAAAGCTCATCAGATCTCAATCAACGTGCTTTAAGAGAATGCAGTCAACACAAAAGTACTCCAGAATTAGCACTCAACCTCAGCACATCCCAGTTTACATTCTGCCGGTATTTGGATCCACAAGCTTTAGTGAGAAGAATAAGGAAAATTGCATATTGATAGTAACACATCTTCTTTCAAGGCAGAATCATCTCAAGTATATCATTACAAATGATGGAAAATGGGTCTTTTACCACAATGTTCCATGCAAAAAGCAATGGATTGACAAGAATGAATCTCTGCAACCTCCCTCAAAGGCAGAGCTTTATAGAAGAAAAGTTATGCTGTGTACATGGTGAGATCTCCTTGATGTATATTTTGAATTTCTAAACTGCAATCAGACTCGCAATGCAGACTTAAATTTTTAACAGCTGCCACATATGCATGAAAACACCCTACACTTGTCAATAGAACTGTTGTGCTTCTCCATGATAATGCAAGGTCACATTCTGCAAAAATCACACAGGAAAAAATATTGGATTTATACTCGTCTGTTCTATCACATCCATCATATTTACTAGACTTTGTTCCAAATGATTTCTACCTTTTTCATTCTTTACAAAATGCTCTAAATAACAAAAATTTTCTCTTGAAAATCAGGTGAAAATGTTTGTGGAAAACTTTTTGAGCTCAAAACTAGCTGGATTTTTTCTTGAGATGAATCAATAAGCTAGCTGATAAATGGCGAGAGGTTATTCAAAATTATGGCAAATATACTATTGATTGAAATTAATTGTAAGATTATTCATGAATAGATTATATTTTACTAAAACTGAAATTATTTATGACTCAACCCAATTGTTTTATTCTTTACTTCCTCTAAACTCAAGTTCATTACCATATTTTTTTTTGCTTACCTTTGCACTATTGGATGTAGCATTATTTAAATTTCTTAAGTGATACACTGTCAAATACTAATGTTCACCCTCATAGGAAATAGATCTGTCGATACGAGTTCAAATCCTGGACAAGGTCGATTGCATTTCACAGAGCTCTAATGCCCTTAGGAAAGGTATCAATCCAATTATTCTTCCTCCAACTATGGATAAATAGTTGGGCAGAATGGGTTCTTTAGCCTTGGTTAGGCAACCAGTCTAAGAGAAGGAAAACTCTAAATTCAAACCTGTTAAACACTATTTAAAAATTGACCTTATGTCACATCCTGCTCGTGCAGAGGGGTTGCTAAATACCCAAATACTATTCATTTTTGATAATATTTTTTTTCACTTAATTTCAGCAGCTTTTTATCGAGACTCATAGACTATCATTCTTGGAAATCTATTTTTCTTCTATTTTACTTAATAGTGCTTATAATATAATGATCAGAGGATTCAACATTTACAAATTTATATACCTTGTGAGCCCTCATTTTTAATAATTTTATATTTTTTAGAAAAAAGTATTCCTTGTCAGCTCTGCTGCTTTTAACTATTTGTTTTTATTCGGAAAAAATCCAGTGGTCTAATTATGATGAAACCGGAAGACATATTTATCTTTATTCTTCTATATAATTCCCTTTCTCATTTTTCTCATTCATTTTCCTATTTTGCCCAGTCTGCTCGGGCAGTAAAATGCATCGACTGCACCTCTGCAGAGGGGTAAGATTTCCCCAACGAGTGTCCTAGATATGACGCTAAACAATTTGATGGTGAGGTTCCTGTAATGCTTGAGCTTTGGGGAATGCGGAGTACCCCTTCATTGCCATGGCTCCCAAGTCCACTTTGGCCTGGAGTGGTAGCACCTGATAGGGTCTTATCTATGGGTTAAATAGA
Source organism: Sepioteuthis lessoniana (assembly GCA_963585895.1). Classification (NCBI taxonomy): domain Eukaryota; kingdom Metazoa; phylum Mollusca; class Cephalopoda; order Myopsida; family Loliginidae; genus Sepioteuthis; species Sepioteuthis lessoniana. The sequence continues at coordinate 10,641,632 of OY757920.1, forward strand.
ACTAAACTGCATACTTAAGTTAAACTAAACTGCTTGAAATAGAACTGTTTTGATATTTAAACTTCATACTTATGCTAGACCGAACTGTTTGAATTAGAACTGATTATTTGTATAAAAATGGATTTAGCATTAAATAACCTACAAAGGTTGAGATGCCATAAAACCCAAATACCCACCCACCCTTTTCCTTTTTTGTAAATCCAAATTCCTTGGTTAACTTTAGGTACATTATAACAACTAGGAATCTTTGTAGAAATAACCACCCCAGTCTTTACACTTTGCGCAGCTTATATTAGATTGTTTTAAAAATAATGGCTAATTTTATAACACACTTAAATATAAAATTGACCCTTCTTTTCCAGACAATCTGATAATTAATAGGCTACACATTTCAAGCTCTGTTTACCCTAACAATTCAAAACTAGTCTGTAATGTTTCAAAGTTTACTTTAAAGGTTATTTCTGTCCCATAATAGTTATGTTTACATCTATATGTTTCATATACTAAGCATAACAACTATTTTAGGACAGAGGTGGTTATAGTTTTCTTAGCATTAAGTAAAAGAATCAATTTCTTCTATGAATTCTTTAATCACTGAAACAATAGTAAGTGGTCTTTTCAGGATAGAATTTAATTTCTTTCGGGTCATTTTTCCTTTTAAAAAAAGAATAAAAATTAGTGTTTCTAAACTTGCAATAAAAGTTGAAGATAATTCTTTCTTCCATAAATACACTGTGAAAGTAAACTTATATTGACAGATCTATTGACTTTGTAATTCAATGAAAAAGATCAGGTTCAGACATGAAAGAAAAGCTCATAGATTTTTCAATTCAAAATGTGTATTTGTCAGTCACCACTAAAAAGAAAATGAAAAATAAAGAGACCTTTAGTATTTAAAGCTAATACTAAAACATTGGTATTTTTTTTCCTTTTGTTTTTTGTTGTTGGATACTTTGAATAGGTAATTAAATTGTAATTTTCTCTTCAATTTGTTTTACAATTCTCTTAAGCTAATTAAAGCCATCTAAGCCAAACAAAGCAACGTAAGACACACTTTGGCTCAAATAGTGATATGACACTGATCTCTATATCTTAGGTTATATTCAGTTCCCATCACATTGATACACAGAATTGGTATTTGAGGTTGAAACAAAAGAGTTTGGAACCGATCCAATAACGGAAAGTCAATCTTCTCAAATGCTCTTTTTTGACTGTATTTTTAAAAAAATGAAATTATTTTATTGTATTTTTAAAAGAATCTTAGATATCACTAAGCTTAACTTTTCTCAAAAGAAATTTTGACTTTACATTGAGTCGTGCATCCATATCAGATCAGTTGACAATGATATTTTGATAACTACAATTTCTGACACACTAACATCAACATGGGGCATAGAAGTAACTTTTATTCATAATTACAATTACTTTGCATAAGTAATGCTTTCTGGTCAAACATTTATGAAAGATTTTCACTTTGTCACTTTTACAGCTCTGTGATAAATTCCTTAGTTTACAATTATTATTTGTTTCTCTATAGACAAATAAATTGTGTACAAGTCACCAAGTACTTTCTGATAAAATGATGTTTTGAGAATCATTTTTCTTTGCAATTAGACAAGGCTATAACAAATTATTTTTTTATGTAAATAAAAAATTCAGTGGATAAAAACTGTAAAATTTCAGTATCTCAATCCTATTCAAGAAAAGTTGCAAAGATGATTCTAATGATTTGCAGTCATGCAGAATCAAAATAGTTTTCATAGTAAAATTATATTATTCAATCTCATCACAAAAGCAAGTCCTCTGTTGGAGAAAAATATAACTAAAAACTGCATGTACAACATCCCATGAAGCCATGATAGGAAATATAAGGAATTAAAGCAGTCATTCTTTAAAAATCCAACTTAGAGGACAATGAAAAGCTATTATATATCGTAAATCATACTTAGAAAAACATGTGTATAAAGAGAAGAGATATCTGTTGTCTCTGGAATGAGATCCAAATGATGAATGTAGAAGAATGTTTGGAATCATATAAGGTGAAAATACTAAAACATCTTCATTTGTGATAAAATTAATCCCTGGGCAGATCATGTAGATCTTAATACTTTAGAGAAACAAGTGCACAAGAAATCTATTTTTGGCAGTTAAGGTCTACCATAGCAAGAGTCAAAGCAAAGCCACTTAAACATCTTCAGCTCTATCACTTTGAACTCATAGCATTGGGAATCCATTAATGCTTCCTACAAAAGGATTCAACCAGAAAATGGCTTCTAATTTTGCTTGTTAACATGAGGCCTTAATATTCAGCCCTGTGAGTGATTCTATTAGAATGGTATGTTTGAGTTGAAAAGGTGACAGAAGAATAAAAGAAAAAGAAGGAAAAAGTACTAACCCAGTTCTTTATAATATATATCTAAAGAAGGCCTGGTATTTACTATTGAAGATAACAATCTGAAAAATATAGAGAATAATAAATCAACAATTACAAATATATATTAAAATAGATAAATGATATATATCTTTGTATTATCTCTCCTTCTCTCTCTCTATATATATATATCTTCATCATCATCATGTCATGCTATCAGAGCAGATATCCCTGACCCTCTCTTGCCACACCTCCCTATCGTCCATTACTTTTGGCAGATCCACAGGGCTACATCCCGTATCTGCACTGAGCTGCTGTATGTAGGTTCAAGCTGGACATCCTGCCTTTGCTCGTCCATGTGAAGTGGTCCACACACTCTCTCTCTCTCTCTCTCTCTATATATATATATATATATAGTTGTATGTAAATGTATATACATGCCTGTACATTCATAGAAATATTGCATCAAAGTAACTATCATTTATTTTAGTCAATATTAGGTTTGGTTTGGTTTCTTTGTTTAATGGCATATCAACTCTTTTTAGATTATTTAATGCCAAAGCTATTCTCCAAGAAGAACAGTAGTGGTACTATTTAACCCATAGCTGGGAGGATAAGGGGGTTCATACCTTTCTCAAGGGTATTTGCCTGAAAGTGAACGTAATAGCGCAACTGGAGTACAAACTCGTGTACTATGATTCCGCAGTCCATCGCTTTAACCATTACACCCCGAGGACACTCCCTAGTCAATATTAGTCAATATAACTATCATTTATGTAGAGCAATATATCTTGTATATTTCTCAAAATCATCAGATTAGTTTTTGTATATATAGCAATTATGTAACAATTAATATTACCTGGTCAGTTTTTCATCCCAGTATATGATTATTATTATATGTGAAATGCTAGAGTTTATACATTATTAAAATTCTCATTACATATATATATATATGTATATTATTAATGATAATAAATAAATATATATATATATTCATTTATTATCATTATATTATAGCTCAATCCTAGTTATTGAGCACTCTTCATATTATATTGCACTTGGTTCAACACATAACTACAAAGGGATTTACAGACGACCAACACTCTTATAATATATATATACATATATATATCTCCATACATACATACATACATATATATATATATATATATATAGTTAATATGGTCAGCAAACTATTTATCCTTTCTAGCGGCATGACATGATGATGATATATATATATATATACACACACACACACACACACACACACACACATATATATATATATATACAGACACACATACATATATATATATATCATCATCATCATCATCATGTCGTGCTGGTAGCACGGATATCCCTGACCCTCTCTCTCCACTTTTTCCTATCGTTCATTGCCTCAGGCAGGTCTTCTGGACAACATCCCGTATCCTCACATAGTTGCTGAATGTATGTTCGTGCTGGTCGTCCTGCTTTTGCACGGCCATATGTGGGGGTCCATAAGAGTACATCACTTATGAGTTCGTCCCTGCTTCTCCAGCAGTATCCTGCATGTCTGGTTCGTCTAACTTGAATAGTTTTCGTGATAGGAGGCAGGTGACCGTACAGTTGGTGTCTTGTGGGGTGTTGCCTCCAGGACTTGTTCAAGATTGCTTGCAGCATATATATATATATATATATAACCTTAACCCAGAAAAATGGTTCATCATAGCAAAAAATTTTATTTTATTCTCTTAATACCCTGTCCGGTGGCTAAAGCTGCTTGGTAGAGCCAGGGGTGGCAGTACCGCCTTCAGTTACCGAAACTGTGTTATCACCCCTGGATGGCGGCTGATGAAGACATGGTATCGCACGTGCTTTCACACGTTGTATGATGAAAAAGAAAATATATATATATATATATAACCTTAACCCAGAAAAATGGTTCATCATAGCAAAAAATTTTATTTGAGCAATACTCTTAAAATGCCCTGAAATGATCTTGTTGCAAAGTCTGCCATATTTTAATCATTTAAATTCTTAATATAATGGTGATGACTATAAAAATGCTAATTAAAATCTTTCATTCTTTTCTAAATAGAAGCACCAGTATCATCATAGATCTCTGTTACAACAAAAACCCTTAGTTTAATGGATCTTCTAGTATATAAAACATTATTGGTTGCTGCTCATAAAGATTTAAAAGTTAATCTTCCTTTTCTGAATATTATATTCATGTATAGTAATGTCAAAGAGAAGAAAACAGGGAAGAAAAGGCTGCCATGATGTAGACAACACACTATCACTTGCTATTCAGTGGAATAGATTATATAAAACTAGCAATTCCATTGTTTAAAAGACCATTTGACAAAATGTTCTGTTTTTGTGCACCCTAAGTTTGTAAGAAAAAACACTCACAGTATGAAGGGAAGTATAGACTTATTTGTATTCATGTTCGCTGTGTTAATGATTAAAGGAAGGTTGGCCTCAAAGTGTTGCTTGTAGTAGGTTTTTTTTGTAATATCATAATTTATGGAGTGTTCTTCATTGGACTGGTCGCAGATAGAACCATAATGGAGGTTAATACATGGTATGTGTGATTGTGGATATGGTTATGTGAAGGTTTCTTATGCTGCACATGTTTATGTGGAAAGAGAACCATAACTGAGGGATCAATACAGGTTGTTCATGTCAACACAAGGAAGTTGTAATGGGATATGACTATTTAGGAGGAGTTTTTATGCTGCATTTGCTGCAGTCAGTAAAAGAGCCTATGGAGTGCTGGATATTTACATGGGGTTCTATCTGTGAATAAGTCACAAAGTTGAGAGTGTCTATATGAGCTAGCAAGGGTGCTGTGTGAGGAGTCTCATAAATGGTTTGGTTGAGAATCTGTAATGTGTGTTTGTGGTCCATTGGTGTGGTTGCTGACAATGCTACGAGAAGAGTGTATTATGTTGTGTGACCTGACCTGGCTCCTAGTCAGTAATTATAATTGGCCTGCTGAGAAAAGAGAGGAGAAATTCCAGTGAATTTATATGGTTCAAGGCATTACTTGTAGTGCCATCCAATTGGCCAAAAAGGATGATGTGATATGGCAAGTGTCACATCCATAAAGTAAATTATAATGGAATTTTTGAGGAATTATTCCTAACCCAGTTTCAGTATACCAAATTAAAGAGAAAATATATAAAGATACTTCAAAATCAATGGCTGCTTCTGGATAGATCCAGCATTTTACTATTTTAACAAAGAATTAAGATTCTTTTTAAAATATCCAGAAGACCAAAGAGCATTCTTTATGAAATTCAGTCAGCAGAACAAAAATGATGATATTAATCAGAAAAATTCATTGAATAATGAAATATCTAAGCACATAGATTCACATGACACAGTTTTTTTTTTGTTTTGGCTTTTTAGAAATAATAAAGATAAAAAAAATTTCTCTCACTATTTTTCTCCTACAAATGATTTATTCTTTCTTTTTTTTTTATTTCACCGTCTCTTTTCTTTTATAACCTTCTCTTATTGATTTCTTTAAACTTCTGTCTTTTTTATTCCATATTTACTAATTCTTCATTTTCTACTTCTTTCATACTTTCTTTCCTTCTTCTCCCAATATTTTCCTTTTACATTCTCTTCTATTTCTTTTTTCTTCTTTTTCTCTAATCTCTTCTCTTCCAAGAAACAGCTGATCTTCAGTTGATGGTTATTAATTTTGTCAGTTCTGTTGATCGTATCATCATCGTAGCAACTACATCTCTACTCAACTATATTGCAGGTGGCATGCACTTGTCATCCCTATCTCGATCAAACCTTGAAAGCCATTCTGTGGGATTGGGTGGGGGTATGACTGAACATAGTTGAAAATGATCCTCAACAACAAAGAAAAAAGCCTGATTTGCTTTTTAAAATTCCTCGACTACCAAAAATTGCCAAATGATACTTGCAAAGAAAGAGAGCTGGGCTTGCACAAGCGGAAATGGCATGCAAATACAAGATGTACTGTAAAGTGTTTAATCTGTATTCTCCTAAAATATAGGACGTTGTCAATAATTTGTGTTCAATTCATACAAAATTCTATGCAGTCAAGGACAACAGATTTGATTATATTTACCTGCATTTATCTTCATATCAGTCAGACTTTCTTTTATCTAATCAGATTGGCAAAATGAGTCTTGACTTGCTATTGCTTTTAATCAATCTTAAACAGAAATCCAAACTTAAAAAAAAAAAAAAAGCTGATGTTTGATGCAGCTTTTATTTTTATTTAAATCACCTAAAATTAAAGAAAAAAAAAATGTTTAATGTCTGAATTTACTCATATACGAGTGATTATTCTGAAAGCATAGATTTTGTTCATATATTTATATTCAGTTGGTGTATACAGAGGGAGAAAGAAGAGAAGACAAAAATAAGGTGAAAACTACCAAAGAAAAGAAATATCAATATTATTAGGAAATTCTGAATCAGGCAACAATATTAATTTATCATATCTGTTTACAATTTATTTTGTTGGTTACTTAACAGCTTCTTTGAGTTATTTTTAATCAATATCTAAATTATTTATGAACATCCTATCATTGTACGTGTGTGTTTTTGTATTTTAAGATAACTGTTTAAAAAATAAAAATAGTTGTTTAACAGCTGAAACAGCAGTACCAACAGTAACAAATAGAATAATATTCAATACAAAATATTCTAACTCCAATATAAAAATAATATCATTAAAAAAAAAAGCAAATAAAATCATCACTTGATGATCAAGAAACTTTAAGTTATAAGTTGGGTGATTTTATTCATTTTTTTTTTAATAATAATGTGTTACACACACACACATATATATATATTGGAGAGTGGTTTCTTCAAGTTCTCATTTATAGTTAACAGTCATGGCATGTCAGTAATGAGACCTTTTGATAATATTAATGTATTACATATATATCTATTGGTAAGTGGTTTGTTCAAGTGCTCATTTATAGTTAACAGTCATGGCATGTCAGTAATGAGACCTTTTGATAATATTAATGTATTACATATATATCTATTGGTAAGTGGTTTGTTCAAGTGCTCATTTATAGTTAACAGTCATGGCATGTCAGTAATGAGACCTTTTGATAATATTAATGTATTACATATATATCTATTGGTAAGTGGTTTGTTCAAGTGCTCATTTATAGTTAACAGTCATGGCATGTCAGTAATGAGACCTTTGGATAAAATATATTAATTGGACTGAGTATGTTTGAGGGAGAAGTCAACTCATGCCTTCCCAAGAGCATTAATGCTAATCAAACATTAGCTGCTATTTGAATTGGGTTTGTCTATTATTTTTGGTGTTGCTAATGATTACATACACACACACACACACGCACACAACTTCTAAATGCCTTTAATAAATACGAATGTGTAAATGAAATGCTGAATTGAAAATTTAAAAAATTAAATATTTAGATTTATAAACAAAGTGTTCTTTTGTTAAAAAATTTGGAAAATATTGTTAAAGTTTCAAGTTAATGATATCTATCTCCTTGTTTTTTGTGTTGTGAATTCTGTAATAACAACATTTTGCCTGGTCCGTTCTCAAATTTTCTTCATGTATAAAATCCTGACAGCTTTTCTTTTTAACAAAATGTCAAGTTTGTGTGGTTGAAAAACCCCATTATCAATTTTTTGCCACAGGTTATAAAACTTATGTGTTAATGATTGATGTATCATATTTACATTATGTATATAATTAACAAATGTATAAAAAAAAAGATATTTGTTAGGCAATAATTGTTGTGGTCCTGGAAAGGGTCACTAATGAAAACACAAACACGGATATTAGATAACAGATTATATTACACAAGAAAGATAGAGTTACATAGAAAAGGTAAGAAGTCTCGTACTGTTCGGATAACACCGATATTAATCTGCCCCTCTGGCAGCGAAATCTCTAGTACTAATAATGGTGAGAAGAGTCCATTATGGTGAGATAGGTAAGGCTCCCACAATAATAATACAGTAAACATATTGGAAAAATGAAAAAACTATCAGCCCTTTAAGATAAAATGTGTACAATTCCTTGAATTTTAAAATGGCATGATACAATTATGATAAACATAAAGAGAGATAAATATGAACTTTAAATATGTGAGGCATTGTCAATATTCCAAAGCCTAATTTTGAAATGTTTTTAATAATGATATTTTGTAAGTAGAATTAAGAAAATACTCATGTTAAGGAGTTGGAGAATGAAAAATTTGTCAGAATATTAAGAACATATCAAGTGTAATCATAATTTTCAGGACATTTGCCAAAAAATAAAGAGATTAAAATAATGAAGAAAACTCTGGTGTCAAAAAAGGGAGAGAAAGATAACAAAAATAATCGTAATTATTGTAAGTCTGATTTAAGATTGTTGATGTCAGGCCATTTTTATACACCTTACTTGTTAGTTTTCAAAATTTGAATTATTTGATTTTGGAATTTCTTAAATTGATGACGGTGCTTGAATTAAGATCTACCCAAGTGAATAAAAGGAAGTAGAGGAAATAAAATAAATATTCTTGAGATCTACAGTGGAGAAGAAAAGGGAGTTATAGATTTTGAGGATCTATTACAATTGGTATTAATTAAAAAGAAAAAAACTGAGTGATTAAGAATAAAAAGAATGATAAAAGAGGAAAATCAAAATGTCCTTATATGGAAGTCAGTTTAAAGGAATGTTATGCTTAAACTGTTTAGCTTAGAGTTTTCAAAACTAATTGATATTTAATTCGATTAGTATTTTACATGATGGAAATAAGCATTTTCTATCTATTAATATTAGAAGTATGTATTTTTTTTTCAAGAAGATTACTTGTTACACGTTAATTAAAAGTTTAAACCCATTGAAAATTACATTTTTTTAAATCATTTTGGTAAAGAAAAAAATTTCTTGTCAAGTCAGATGTAAGACAAAAAAAATATAGACAATTTGGATACTAACATTGATCTTACTTGTGTTATTGACATGAAATAAAATGCAAAATTTTCTTTTTAACTCTGTTCATTGAGATTAAAGCCATTACCACATATACAAATAACCTATCTCCTCTTCAGTAGAATATGCTAAATGGGTTTTATCCAATAAACGTTAAGCAATAATACAAAAAAAAAATTCTTCTTGATTATGTTTTTCTTAAAATTGTACTTTTAAATAAGAAAATTTGCCAAGATTTTTTTCAAACAAAAGTTTTTAAAAATGAATTGATGATATGTATTTTCAACTTGCTTCATATCATAGTATGAAATTACCTCCAAAGAAATTCACCCTGAGATCATGAAAATTCAATAAAAGACATAATTTAACATGATAAGTTCTGGCTTAAAAAACAAAACAAAAAACTACTATGTAATGGTAGTGCCAGGCTCAAGTAAACTAAATTATATTTTTAAACACTTCCATTTTTTAAAACCTTCTCCTCGTAAACTGCAGATTGTAATAATACTGCCTTATAAAGACCTTCATATCCAGACTCTCAACTCTGAAAAAGTTATTAAAGGCCCTAAGATAGATTAAAAAATGAAAGAGGATGAAATAAAATGCCAAGAAGACAAAAAAAAAACCACTTAGGTTTTTATTGGGAAAATACCTGTCTAAAATCATGATGCAGAGAATATTTTTCTTTTTACTGATTTTTTTTATTTGATTTGCAACTGAATGGCTTGTGATTGACAAGTGAATAGAGAAAAAAAAAAGGAATAAGGGATAAAAACCATATAAAATTTGCAGCTGTGGTGTATAGCACTTGAAAAAATTTGCTGTTGGCAAAATAATCAAGAATGACAGATATGAATAACAAAGAGTCAAGCAAATATTTGACCTTGAATAGTTTCTGATATGAAAAATGAAACCAGTCATTTGGAATTCAAATTTGAAATTATTCTCAAATCTTTGATGCTTTTCCCTTTCTATAAAGAGTTATTCCAAGTATATAAAGAATAAGAAAAACCTAAGAATGTTGTTGATAAATAAATCTACCTACATTAAAATGTTTGCTTTCTACATTTCCATGTCCCCCTTCAGCAAGGTATTGTGCCTAATTACTTCCCTTTGGTGCCCGTGGTGTAATGGTTATCGTCGTAGGAAATGGACACGACGACACAAGTTCAAATCCAAAACAAGACTGATTGAAATTCACATAGCACTAATACCCTTGGGAAAGGTATGAATCCAATTATTCTCCCTCCAGCTATGGGTAAATAGTAGGGCAAACTAGGTTCTTCAGCCTTGGTGAGGCAACTAGTCTAGGAGAAGGAAAAACTCTGAATTCAAACCTGTTAAACTCCGCTTAAAAAATTGACCTTGTGTTATATCCTGCCCAAGCGGAGGGGTTGGGTAAATAGGATCTACTTCTCTTTGGTTTGTGAGAATATTATAATTTAATACACTAAAGAATTTTTAGCCATTTGGGATTTTTAATAATGCTGTATTAGAGCAAGTGCAAATAATTTGTTTAAGGTTCAAATCTTTTTCAAAGCATCAAAGCATTTTGGTTTGGTTTGGTTTCTTTGCTTAATGGCATATCAACCTTTATAAGTTATTTAATGCCAAAGCCATTCTCCTAGAAGAACAGTAGTGGTACTATTTCACCCATAGCTGGGAGGATAAGGGGGTTCATACCTTTCCCAAGGGTATTTGCCCGAAAGTGAACGTAATAGCGCGACTGGAGTATGAACTCACGTACTAAATTCCTGCAGTCCATCGCTTTAACCATTACACCACGAGGACACCCCCTTAAAGCATTTTCTTCATGACTATCACAAATAGACTTATTTACCTTTACAAAACTCAGGAATTTGTTTACTAGTCAACATATTTTCCTTTTTAAACTGATTGCTTGGTCCAGTCAGCTGAGGTCGTAGAATACACCGACTGTATCTTTGCAGAGAAGTAAGACCCCCACCCCCAAGATATGATACTAAACAATCTGAAGGTGAAGCCCCAGTAATGCTGGGGCTTTGGGGAATGCAGTGTACCCCTTCATTGCCATTGCTTCCAGGTCCACTCTGGCCCAGAGAAGTAGCATCTGATAAGGTTCTATCTATGGGTTAAATAGAATGGTTTCATACTTAAACTGTATACAAACAAATAACTTATGCTAAATTGAATTGTTAGAAATAGAACTGTTTGATCATTTAACTGTGTGCATCTACAAAATGTGTTCATGAATCGTGAAAGGTCAAGGAGACTAGTTGGGGTGGGGGAAGCCAGTTTATTCATTGTTCATTTCTGTTTTGTTAAATACATCTTCAGCCAATTCTTATTGAATACGGCTGATAGACTTAATTTCTCATAAAGTCTTCAATTTTCAGTGTTATTAGAAGCAAAACTGAAGAAACAGGATGTAAATATAAGTTAAGGAGGAAAGATAAAATTTTCATCCATCTCCACAGTTAAAAATAATGACCACAATTGAGGAGATCAAAATAGTAAATATTTTATTTTAGGAAACTGAAATTTGAAAAAATATAGAACTTTGTAGCTATATTTCTGCTAGTTACTTCTGCAAAATTTTGAAGGCTTTTTCAAATGTTTTTGTTTTTTTGTTGTTTTTTTTTTATTTTGCTGCTGAAAATTGATTTGAGATGACAAACAAATTAATGACAGAAGCAAAGTATGCATCTATTACAGAGAGGGTGTTTTAAAGAAAATGAAAGAATAATTTAAAAAATTGAAAATCAGATTTGTATACATAAAACAAAATATGAAAATAAAAAAAGGAATTTTTTTATTTAAATGTCAAAGATTATTGCAGCTGTAATAAATTATGAAAAGTTAAAAGCATAGTTTTAAAAATTGATGAAAATAAATTCAAAAAAATAAAACAATAAAAAATAATCCAGTAAAAAAAGAATATAATTAAAATACATTAGAAAGTAAAACAATGTATTTCTATTTATAACTTAATCAAAAAAACTTTCAATAACAAAATTAAGTTAGTAATCAAAACTCTTAAATAAAATAAGAAAATAAAATTAAAATATAACAACTAATAAAAGGACATGAAAAATAATGTGAAAACATTATCAAAGCAATTTCTAATGAAGACAAAAGAGATATTTTTAAAAATCTAACAGAAAAGATAAACTTTAAAAGATTTAAACATGTTTCAGTTATTACAAAATAATACAATAGATTAAAATACTAAAATACATACACAGCCCAGTCAGCTGGGAGAGGGGGTTGTAGATTATGCTGACTGCATCTCTGCAGAGGAGTAAGACCCCCCCCAACGAGTATCCTGGATATGACACTAAACAATCTGATGGTGATGATCCAGTAATGCTGGAGCTCTGGGGAATGCGGAGTAACCTTTCATTGCCCTTGCTCTCAGATCCATTATGGCCCGGAGTGGTTCATATAGAACTGTTTGACATTTAAACAGAGTGCAAACAAATGACTAATGCTACACTTTGAGTATAAACAAATGACTGATGTTTTATTGAATTATTAGTGATACATAGCAATACTTGGAACCATTTAACTTTGTTGACTTATGCTAAACTGAATTGTTTGAAATAGAACTGTTTAATCATTTAACTGTGTGTAAACAAATGACTGATATTTAATTGAATTGTTAGTGATACATAGCAATTCTTGGAACCATTTAACTCTGTTGACTTATGCTAAATTGTTTTGTTAGAAACAGAACTGCTTCATCATTTAACTGTGTGTAAATAAATGACTGATATTTAATTGAATTATTAGTGATACATAGCAATACTTGGAACCATTTAACTTTGTTGACTCATGATAAATTGAATTGTTAGAAATAGAACTGTTTGATCATTTAACTGCATATCTAAAAAAATGTGTTTACAACCATGTATTTAATATTTATGTAAAAACAGGATTTGGCATTAAATAACCAACAATGGCTGATATGCCATAAAACTAAACCATACCAAAAATGCATCCAAAAAAACAGATTTCAAATAGAATAGGAAAAAACATATAAAATGTAAAATACTCAATAAGACATTTTAAATATGAGTCAACAAAATATTAAGGTATCAGAGTGAAAAAAATAGATGACATTTAACAATAAAACAAAACTGGAAGCAGAAGAAAGTAAAAATAAGAAAAATTTCAAATGCAAATGTAGTAAAAAATAAAATAATCAAAATCTTAACCATGAAAAAGGATAATAAATCATTTGAAATGAATACAAAAGAATCTGTTGATGATGTCTAAAAAAAGAAAAGATATTGTTATTCATGTCCATTAATGTAAAAAAGAAAAGTTACCTTAGAATGGAATTCCCTGAATTTTCCTTTATGTATTACTAAACATTTTCTAAATTCAAACTAATAAAAATCATCATTAAAAATTTTTAATTCATTTTACATTTGTCTTATTCAAATTAAATGTTTCAGTCATTCATTTTTTTTGTGAAGTTTGACCTATTACACTTGATAGTCATTTTTTTTGTCTTTGAGTTCAAAATCTTTGTACAAATGAAATCTTGAAAAAGAATAAATTTGGGAACCAAAACCAACAGATCTCTCCCATTAATAACAATCCTCTAAAATTTCAAAAAGAAGACTGAATACTTTAGGTTTTGACTCAGAAATTTGAAAAAAAAAAATTAATTCCCTGAATTGAACATTACTTGATCTCTTTCAATTTTGATTGTTGATCGGCAGATAAAATGGTTTCACCATATAAGGTAGATCGCCCTGTCGGCTGGGGCTGTAGAATATGCGGACTGCACCTCTGCAGAGGGGTAAGACCTCCCCAACGAGTGTCCTAGATATGACACTAAACAATCTGATGGTGAGGTTCAAACAGAGCTGGAGCTTTGGGGAATGCGGAGTACCCCTTCATTGCCATTGCTCCCAGGTCCACTCTGGCCTGGAGTGGTAGCACCTGATAGGGCCCTATCTATGGGTTAAATAGAACTAACGGCATACTTATGCAAAACTGAATTGTTTGAAATAGAACTGTTTTTTGACATTAAAATTGTATTTACACTTAACTGAATTGTTACATATAACTGCAACTGTTTTTTGACATTGAAACTGTATTTATACTAAACTAAATTGTTTAATATTGAACTGTGCTGACATTTAACTGTGTGTAAACAAAATCTGTACTTTTACAAAACTGAATTAGCTGAAGTAGAATTACTTGACTAAACTGAATAGCACGAAATAAAAAATGTTTTTTTACAATTAATCTGTACTTACATTTAAAACTGCATGCTTTTGCTAAACTGAATTGTTTTAAATTGAACAATTTTTGACACTGAAACTCTACTTACACTAAACTGAATTGTTATATATAACTGAATAGTTTGAAGTAGAAATGTTTTTGACAATTAAACTGTGTACTCATGCTAAACCAAATTGTTTTAAATAGAACTGATTATTTACATAAAAATGGATTTGGCGTTAAATAACCTACAAAGGTTGATATGCCATAAAACCAAACCAAACCATAAACCATAAAAGGTAGACTGATAAAATTAGAATAATATAATCCTTATTTGAATGCTATAAGACTGTAAATAGAGATTTTTTTTTTTTTTTTTAGATCTTTAGTACTGAAGCACTGAATTTACAATATGTTAAAGTAAATATATTTGTTGACTGTTTTTTATCCTTCAAATTCTTGATATAATGAAGATAACTATAAAATACTAATTAGAATCCTCCACTTCTCAATATTAGTATCACTGTAATGAACAACTGTTACGGCTAGAACCCTATCTGTTCAAGGATTATCTATATTCCCTAAACTCAAGGAGTGCCAGCAGTCACCATCACTGCAACCATTTCACTTAATTTTAGTTTTATGAAGATTTCTATCACTCTTTTGACCTTCCAAAACTTTATTTTTCAATCTTCTATGACCATGATAGGGGTGTAGTGGTCAACAAGCTCGCAGACCATTGCTCATGGGATTTTCACTAGGTGTTTCACACTTTCGGCTTTGTGCCAAATTAAGTAAAACTTATTAAAAAACTTTCATGTCCAATAACTATCTAATACAAGTTCTAGCAGTTAATGATAATGTATCATAAATAAAAGAAATATAAAATCTTATAAACTTTCATTTTTATTATTTGTTTATATATTTGTAGTAAAGATATTGTAATAATAATGATATTTGTAATAATAATGATATTTGTAATAATAATGATATTTTTAATAATGATATTGTAATAATGATATTTACAAACAATTTGAACCAATAGTTCCATTTCATATATACCATTGTATTTTGAAAAAAAATGAATTTAAATTGATTATGACTTTAAATTGAGTTTTTTTGAGAAATATTGATTTCTTGATGAGTATCAATGCATTTAATATTTTGTTATCATTTTTTGATTGATTGATTTTAATGTTATTTCAACCTATCTGGGGTTATTTTAGTTTTTTTTGCTCACGTTCTTATCGAATACCAATAATTTGCAAACAGATCTATTTGACCCATAAATAGGACTCTAACAGGTGCTACCATTCCAGGTCAGAATGGACCACGGAGTAATGTTAATGAAGGGGTGCTCTATACTCGTCAGATCTCCCGAACCAAAGCCTCACCATGAGAAGGCATTTACTGTCATACCCAGGAGACTCCTTTTGGGTGGGTGGGTGGTATGCTTATCCCAAAGCTGATGATTTGGTCAGCATATTCTAAACTCCATTAACAAGGCTAATTATTACTTTTCTATCTTGGTATTTAACTTTAAATTTGAATTCAAACTAGACAGGCGATTTTTTTTTTTTTTTAAAGATTTATCTTTTATTTTAAAAAATTCAAAAGTCTAAATTTTGTAAGAAATAATCAGTTAAAAATGAACATTAAATATTTTAAATGTTTTGCTAATTTTAACCAGATTATATACTGATTAATTTATCCTAATCACTTGTATTGATCTATCCAAATCACTTAGATTCACAATCAAATCACCCTTTAAGAAAAACAACTAAATTATTATATATAAGTCGGAAGAGCAATAAAAAATGCCAATAAAACTAAAATTAATTAAAGTGGCTCCAGCTATAGTAAATGTCAGCAATCTTTGAGTTCATCGTTAAGGAACTTGCTGAATTAAGTGAGTGATTATTTGGCAACAGCTGGTACAGTAAGAAAACCTAAGGCCGATGTACCAGACTAAGCTAAGTTTAGTAGATAATAACAGTGGATATCATAAACAAATTGTGTCCTGTGTGCCACACTAACCAAAGCTAAGTAAATTCCATTACTATGATTCCCTCCACCCCTAAGTTTCTGTTAATTCTATATTTTCTTAATTTTCCAGTAAAATTTGTTACAATCTAAGTACAGTTTATTCCCAGTTTTTTTTTTTTTTCAATGTTTATATGGTCAAGTTACTGGCTCTGTGTTGAATTTGACAATCATCTTTAGTCTATCTTCAATATGAAGAGTTTTCTCACTGTAGACTTTGAATAATTAAATTGGTGACCACTTGAAATAAGGTTCAACTTCTTTTAAACAGTTCTCTGATCATATCTTGTTTCTTGAATCTCCTGTACTGAGAAAGAAGAGGTCATTTATCTAATAGAAGTCTAAATTGTATAAAAAAAGAAAGACACTTGCTTATCAAATATTGTCTGATCTCTTTAAACCTTTCACATCTGCACTGTCCACATCCCTACTAACCCTGACACCACATTGTCAGAATAAAATATGATATTCTATATCAAACCTCCTCCCTCCATTTTTTAACACTTATTCTCAAACTACAAAAAGTGCCATCTCAAATTGATTTGGGTTACTTTCAAGGAAAAAGATATTAAGTTTACTTACCCAAATTGAGAACTGTCATGCTAGCTTCTAAATCATTTTCTGCATTGTAAAAATTAAAGAAGACAGATGAATACACTGCTATGCTAATCTTCTTTACAGACCACTAAAACTTTCTTAAAGTTTGTGAACATTGAACTGAAAAGAAAACAAAATCCTGACCATTGTGCAAATTTGTAATTCTTGTCCAGCTGAAAAAAAGATCACTGGTTGCTCTTTGCAGCTCAGTAAGCAAAGTCTTATGAATATTTATTGATCACTGAATGAGGAATATTTATTGAAAATGACTGAAGTCACACATGGTGGTACAAGACTTAATTTTTATCATTACGGGTTTTCGGACTATTGTCTTCATCTTTACTGTTATTTCCACAATGTTTCAGCCGATATATCCTCCAGCCTTCTTCAGGTGTTTTTTCGAACTCGGGAACCTTTACGGAACTTCGAACTACATCCTTTATTGAATCCATGGGGGTTGCCTGTTCTAATTCCGTTTGCCATAACCAGGTACAAGTGTTAAGTATTCCTGTATTGTTATTCACCTGCAGTCAAGATTGAACCTGCAACCTCCAGACAATTGTCTCCTTAGAAGCTTAGGGAACCAAAGCCTATAACCGTTACACCATGTGTCATGTTGGACAATTCAGAGTGAATTTTTGGGACTTATAAACTTAATGTTCTTACTTGACTAGAATTACTACTGTTATGTATGATTTTTTACCTGTGCTCATATTCAGATATTTTTTTTAATACTTTTACATTGTGGAACAAAAATGTTATAAAATATTCCAAATGCTTTAAATGCCATTAATAGAATTCTTCATTGTAATTAAATTATCTTTTCCTTTCAGCTGCATGCTTGGATACTTGGCTGTGAACCTCCAGGGACAGGTTAGTCCCAGAAAATACCATGATAAATTTTGTGGTGAACTGCTACCTCCTGAGCTAACTAGTGAGAACCCTCGGCTGGTGCTCATCCTTAATACTCATGGAGCTGTGCGGGGAAGGGGATTTCTGGCACGTTATGAATTTATCACTGGTGAGTAGAATTTTTTAATATATAAAATTTTATTCATAAAATAGTTTGATTTTTTTTTTCAGCTTCAAACTAAGATTTCTAACTTTGAACTTTATATTAGTCTAAGATTTCTAACTTTGAACTTTATATTAGTCTAAGATTTCTAACTTTGAACTTTATAATAATCTAAGATTTCTAACTTTGAACTTTATATTAGTCTAAGATTTCTAACTTTGAACTTTATAATAATCTAAGATTTCTAACTTTGAACTTTATATTAGTCTAAGATTTCTAACTAATCTCCAATTAAGGAGATTTGGCTTTAAGTTGATTCATCTTAGATATTTTTGATTTGATATTGATCTGCTTTACTTAGCTAATCTTTGTAATGGATCAGCCATTAGCAATTTAGTCATGCAGATTATTATCACTATAAAGTGTTGAAGTATCACTGGGTTATCCATATTGTATTTTTGTACTAGACTGAACTAAACTTAGTGATAACACTTTGCAATAATAGTTTTGTAATAGCAAGTTTGATTTACAAACTCTTATTTCAGTTATAGTGTTGGCATCATGTGATAGAGTTTGAATGTTGGGAATATATATTAATCATTGTGAGTGATACAAAGTTTGGTTATTTTAAGTTATCCATACTAAAGCTGTCCTATTAAATACTTGTAAATTTAAGCAGACTTTTATTGTATATAGACAAAAAAGCTAACAATATGTGACCTGTTTTGTACATTACAAAGCAACATATATATATATATAAATAACAATTTATCAATGATAAAACCTCATCCAGGAAATGAGGACATTATTGATAAAAAATATTAAACATAAGGATGGACCTTTATATTGAATTTTTTCTTTCCTTTATAATTTCCATTTTAATGTGATACAGAATGGATAACTTTTTAATCCTATTTTTTTTCCTTATGTATTACTAAACATTTTCTAAATTCAAACTAATAAAAATCATCATTAAAAATTTTTAATTCATTTTACATTTGTCTTATTCAAATTAAATGTTTCAGTCATTCATTTTTTTTGTGAAGTTTGACCTATTACACTTGATAGTCATTTTTTTTGTCTTTGAGTTCAAAATCTTTGTACAAATGAAATCTTGAAAAAGAATAAATTTGGGAACCAAAACCAACAGATCTCTCCCATTAATAACAATCCTCTAAAATTTCAAAAAGAAGACTGAATACTTTACTAAATACTTTAGGTTTTGACTCAGAAATTTGAAAAAAAAAAAATTAATTCCCTGAATTGAACATTACTTGATCTCTTTCAATTTTGATTGCTGATTGGCAGATAAAATGGTTTCACCATATAAGGTAGACTGATAAAATTAGAATAATACAATCCTTATTTGAATGCAATAAGACTGTAAATAGAGATTTAAAAAAACATTTTCTTTAGATCTCTAGTACTGAAGCACTAAATTTATAAAGTTTGGTTATTTTAAGTTATCCATATTAAAGCTGTCTGATTAAATACTTGTAAATTTAAGCAGACTTTCATTGTATACAGACAAAAAAGCTAACAATATGTGACCTATTTTGTACATTACAAAGAATCATACATTGATATATATATATATATATATATATATATATATATATATATATATATATATATATGATGAATGAAGTTATAGCGTGTGAATTTATAGGCACAGAAATGAATTACGAAACTATTCTTTCACAATACACAACAAACGAAAGCAGCTTGTTTAGCTAAAAAGCATCGCTAAGCAGCTTTGAGGCGGTTTGTTCTTGGTGCTGCAAGACTCGTGGTGTTTAGGCTTGTTGGATGTTTGAGACGAAATGGCTTACCTAGATGTTGAGATGGCAGCGTGTCGTTGGACGTGTGAGGGAAGTATTCAAGGTCACCGTGTAGTTTTGTGTGTCTGGTAATTGGGGAGAGTAGGCGTTATCTCCATTAATGTCGACCAGAGGTGAAATGAGAGCTAGGTGTGTCGAGAGCGAAGTGGCGCTCGGATCGACATAGTAAATTTTTGTGGTGCTTGTGGAAGGCATGCTGAACGTATCTAATTCATATTCAACTGGGATTCCTTGGTCTAAAATATATTAGACGCAAGCCGAAGAGAGTGTGTTTGGCCGCTCACCCGTTTTGCTAGCCGGAAATGAAGGTCCGGGCTGAATAGGATATGTCATCCTGATTGGGTGAAATTCAGTGTTGAATTAAATAGCGCGCCAAAACAAAATATGAGATTTTCCTCTTCTCTACAAAGTAAATAGAAAAACAAACTATTCCAAATGTCATGAATTTATTATGATGGTAAAGTCACTGTTAAAATGTTTCGATTTTATCAAACCTTCATCAGAACTTTATGATGGGGAAAAATTATTGCTTGAACAAAGATGGATGTTTTCATTAAAATAATGGGAGACAAGAAAGTTTATGGAGAGGAAGACTCATAACCATTTCTGTATAAATACCTTCTCTTCTCTCGTTACTTTAATAAAAAGATCCATCTTTGTTCAAGCAACAATTTTTCTCCATCAAAAAGTCCTGATGAAAGTTTAATAAAATCAAAACTTTTTAAAATTGACTTTACCATCATAATAAATGAATCATAATTGTAATACTTTGTTTTTCAAACTTCTTTATAATGTCAGATTTATTTTCATAATTTACTTCCAAATGAGATGAATTTTGAAATATTTTGTACTTGATCAATAGTTTAAAACTATATAACCTTCTGCAGTTCAATACACTTGCATTTCTCAAGATATTTTTTGCCTTTTCAAAAAATTCAATAAATATAAAAATTGCAAAAAAAAAAACCAAGCTACTATCATGGTTAGGCTGAAAACATTTTTGTACCTCCCATATAAATAAGAAGTTCAATCCTCACTGGGTGACCTACACTTGTGGCCTCATATACTTAGCTAAACCTAATAAATACTAAAATGGAGGAAAATAACTGAATTATATTTACCAGCTGCTTTTTGCTGAAAAGTAATTGAAGCAAAAATTATCTTTGATCTGTTGTGCATTGTATATAAAACTGTTAATGCTTTAAGCATTTCTTGAAATTATATCACTCACTTATAAAAAGTGGAGCAAAAGTAATGGGTTAGTTAGTAACATTAAACAATAAAAGTTACTATTGTGCACCTGTTTTTATAATAAATGTTTTCTTTCATTTTATTTGTGTCTCACTCTCCATATATTTAATAAAAAAAATATTTTCTCTTTATATTTCAAAGATAAGATCCTTACTCATATCATGAGAATCTGTATATCTTGCAATGTTGAATTAAATTTAGTTGCAAATTTTTGTGCATTTCTTTAATGTTTATTTACTTATGTAAATAATGGCATCTACATACACATATGTATAGTTGAGATATATGCTCTGTAGAAGCTATATAATTTAGGTGTGTAGTGGCCTAGTGGGTAGAGTGTTCGCCAATTGTCCAGGAGACTAGGGTTCAATCCCAGGTTGCGTCATACCAAAGACTTTAAAAATGGTACTTGATACCTCCTTGCTTAGCACTCGGCATTATAAGGTATGTATCAAGGATAAAGTGGAGCAATCCAAGGAAAGGAGTAGTGCCCTCCCCTACACCTCAGTGTAGTAGCTATTGAAAAGGGAGCCTTCTAGTCGCCCTTGACTATGGTTGCCAACTTAACTTACTTATATAAGGTACTCTGCAGACGTTTTTTTTTTTTAGCTATATAAATCTTCTCTACATTTACATCTTTCTGGACCCCTTCTGTGGGGTAATGAGTTGCAAGCTAGGGAAGTAAACCATTGATAGTGAGTTCAATTTTCACTGGATGACCTATACTTCTGGCTTTATACTAAACCATACTTAGGAAATCACATTCTTTTATCTATTTCTTCAGTTTTTTACACAAATGTGTATGTATTTAAAATCAATATTTACTTAAGACATTAGATAACTTACTAGAGTATTAGTATTCAGAGTATTAGTATTAATATTCAGAGTATTAGTATCAGTGTTAGTATTCAGAGTATTAGTATTAGAATTAATATTCAGAGTATTAGTATTAGTATTAATATTCAGAGTATTAATATTAGTAGTAATATTCAGAGTATTAGTATTAATATTAGTATTCAGAGTATTCGTATTAGTATTAATATTCAGAGTATTAGTATTAATATTAATATTCAGAGTATTAGTATTAGTAGTAATATTCAGAGTATTAGTATTAGTATTAATATTAGTTTTCAGAGTATTAGTATTAGTAGTAATATTAATATTCAGAGTATTAGTATTCAGAGTTCCAGCTTATCAAACTGCTGCTCTTTTTTTTTTGTTCCTTCCTGCACTTAATTCATTGTGATGAAAATAAGGCTGATATGGAACTCTGTTTATGAATTTCTAATCAGTTTCTGGTGTAATGTTTGTATGAATTTTTAAAAAAGGGCAAATTAACCTTCTTGATTTCCAAAGTGTTAAAAAAAAAATTACTACTTTTACTTTACCACTACAATTGTGATGTTAGATTCTTTACACCTATCTTTTAAAAGTTAGTGTGATTCCTTCCCTTTCAACAGGCACATGATAGTGGGTATTTGAGTATAACCCTCACTTTAGGTTTATTTCTAAAAAGAACAATAATCCGTCTTATTTATTTGTCCTTCCATTATAGTCTTTCTTTTGATATTGATCATGTCAGGAAATTATATAAAGAACACATTGTTGACATGAAACTTCTATACATGATAAAGAATTCCCAAAATTTTGGTTCTTTGTAAAAACAAACTTTTAGAAGTATTCTCTTATAAGATTATCAGAAATACTTTCTTTAGAGTATGTGAGAGTATCAATTGAAAAGTTCATAGGCTGGCCAAGATACTCTCATAGAATATGACCAAATGAGGTTAAGTTTTCAACATAGTCTCCTTTGCAGTCCACACACTCTTTCCATTGGTATTGCAGCTCTTGGATCCCATTGGTCAATGCATGAACCCCTTTTCCCCTTAGCTATGATTTAATGAGTATCACAGTTGTTCTTCTATGATGATAGCTTTGGCATTAAATAACCCACAAAGTTTGATATGACATTAAAACCAAGAAACCAAACTAACCATACGTCAAAAAAGTCTGCAACAGCTAATATGACATCATCATACAAACTTCTCAGCTCATCCTTATATATTGACTCCACAAACTTAAAAGTTGTATCATCAAACTATTAAAAGATCATGACAACTTGATTGGTTTGGTTTGGCTTTATGGCATATCAAACCTTGTGAGTTATTTAATTCCAAATCTGCTTTATACATATATATTAAATATATATGATTTGGCTTTATGACATATCAACTGTTGCGGATTATTTAATGCCAAATCCTCTTTATACATATATATTAAATATATATGGTTTGGTTTGATGGCATATCAACTATTGAAGGTTATTTAATGCCAAATCCTCCTTATACATATATATTAAATATATTCATAAACAGTTAAATGGTTTCACGTATTGCTATATAACAGTCACAATTTAACATCAGTCATTTGTTTCCACACATTTTGTTTTATTTGATCCATAGATCAGACTCTATCAGGTGCTACCACTCTGGGTCAGAGAGGATCTAGGAACAATAGCAATGAAAGGGTACTCCACTTCCCCCAAATCTCCAAGGCTGGAACCTCAACATCAGATTGTTTAATGTCATATCCAGGACACTTGTTGGGGGGGGATCTTTCCCCTTGGCAGAGATGCAGTTTGTGTATTCTACAGCCTCAACTGACTGGGCTAATTACAACTTGAAGAAAAGATGTTCCTCCTACTGTACTATCTTTTTTCCTGAGTATATCAGCACTTTTGCAAATGATAATACAAGAACACTGAACTCTGAGCTTCTTTCTTTCAAATATTCTCTTTGCAATTTAATTGTACTTTGGAAAGGTTTATCAACATCTACAATTTTATTATTTCCATGTATTTCCTTCATAAATTGAGAACTCAAAAAATTATATTGGCAGACCGTAAAATTTGAAAATTAGAAAAATCTGCATATAACAATGGCTGCGGCTTTTAAAATTCTAAAAATTTTATGCATCAATGTCTTTGTAGAAAGTCAGAAATTAACACAGCTTGCATAAAACAATGCCAAATAATATATATATATATATATATATATATATATATATATATATATATATATATATATATATATGTGTGTGTGTGTTTAATTGAAAACAACAAACATATGCTTTTATTTTATTTTTTACTTAAGTTTCCTTGCTAATGCATATTTGTATTCAATCAATGGGAATATTGTCCAAATATTTATGTTTGAGTCTTGTAGACCATAATTCTGATATTTATTTAGACCAGAGAAAACTGTAGATGTTATTAAATTTTCGATTTTTAAATACTTTTAAACTTGGTATTTGTATATTATGACAATATACTACACTAAGTAACATACAAGTTGTAGTGGCTAATGTATTGACTGTAAGTGAGTTCAAACCCTAGTCATGCTATTATGTTCACTTTCAGGCTAATAATCTTTGCCCAGTCGGCTGGGGCTGTAGTATACACCAACTGCTTCTCTGCAGAGGAGTAAGACACCTCCACCAATGAATATCCAGGATATGACACTAAACAATCTGATGGTGAGGTTCCAGTAATGCTGAATCTTTGGGGAATGCAGAGTACCCCATTCATTGCCATCACTCCCAGGTCCACTCTGGCCCAGAGTGGTAGCACCTGATAGACTCCAATCTATGGGTCAAATAGAACTAAACAGTGTATTTATGTTAAACTGAATTGTTTGAAATAGAACTGGTTTTGACAATGAAACTGTACTTATGCTAAACTGAATTGTTTGAAATAGAACTGTTTTGTCATTTAACTGTGTGTAAACAAAAACTACACTTATACTAAACTGAATTGTTTGAATTAGAATTGTTAGACTAAAATGAATTGCTCAAAATAGAAATTTTTTTGAGTACTAAACTGTATACTTATGATAAACGGAATTGTTCGAAATAAAACTGTTTATTTGTATAAAAATGGATTTGGCATTAAATAACCTACAAAGGTTGATATGTCATAAAACTCAAACAAACAAAGACTAATAATCTTGAGAAAAGTATAAACTCTTTAAATAGTACCACTATTGTCCTTCTACAAAGATGGCTTTGGTATTAAATAACCTACAAACATTGATATGCCATTAAGCAAAGAAACCAAACCAACCAACCACACACATATATTTATATTTACCCAAACATTCTGCTTGAGCAGGATATGAAACAAGGCCAATTTTAAGTGGAGTTTAACATGCTTGAATTAAAAGTTTTCTTTTTTCAAGACTGATTGCTATACCAAGCTTAAAAATCCAAGACTGGCCTACTATTTACCTATAACTGGAGGGAGAATAGTTGAATATGTACCTTTCCCAGGGGCCTTAGTGTTATGTGAAATGCAAACAGATATGTCTAGGATTTGAACTTGAGTTACCATGTCCATTTCTTATGAAGGTAACCATTACACCATGAATGTATATATATATATATATATAGAGAGAGAGAGAGAGAGAGAGAGAGATTATCAAATGGTTATTTGACTTTTTTAAAAGTGGTAATTGTGTGTGTATTATATATATATATATATATATATATATATATATATATATATATATATCACATTTCTTACACATTTATATATATATATATATATATATATATACACATCAGATTTCTTACACACACACACACATATATATATATATATATATATATATATATAAATGTATAACATTTCTTACACATTTATATATATATATATATATATATATAACTCACACATTTCTTACTTTTATTTATATATATATAACATACACATTTATTCATGTTTTTGTAATACCTATTCTGCAAATACATGTTTTGTGTTTTTTCCTTTCACTGTACAGTACATTCTTGTAAATGTGTTGGGTTTATCTAGTCTTTCAAGTTTCTTTTTCAAAAATACCCAAAAATCAACCCCCAAAATAAAATCAACATCAAAGGGTCAATTTCAGAAGAGAAAGAAGGAAAGATGAAGTAGGAAAGAGGGAGAGAGGAAAAAAAAAGACACAAAAATAAAACCAAGGTTTTAAAAAAAACAAAACTTCAAGATGAAAGTTATGCAAAAAAATCTTGCCTATCTAATTTTTTCCTTTTCCTAAGTAAATGGTTTCTAATTACAAGATGAGGAATAAGATTTGAATCACAACAACATCATCTTCAAGAGAAAAAAAAAATCTTTTTCTAATTTCCAAGTCATTTAGGGGAAGATTTTATGTCTCTTTTCTACTAAAATTTTTTAATATATCTAAAAACTATTATCCTAAGTAAATATCTGCATATGAGCATATTATATAATAACAACTGAAAAAGAAAAGATGTTCAAGTTTGTTTATTGCAAAAAGTATTTTTCTGTTCTTTACTGCATGTCAAAGAAATAAACAAAATAATAAAAGACTACAGAGAAGGATAGATGAATCAAAATTTCCAAAAAATGTAAAAAAAAAGTGTAAAATGTCCTAAAAGAAATAAGAAAAAGTCATGTGATGGAACCAGCAAAACAGTTTTTCTCATTTGCTTATTTTCTCCTTCTCTCAACAAAATATACAAATTCTTCATTTATCCTTTATTCATTTATAAAATTCTTGTTTAACTTAATTTAATTTTTATAAATGCATGTGTATGTTTCTTTGAGCATATATAAATGTGTGTCAACAGATAGTGTATGCATATGATCAAATGCGATTATAGTTCCAAGTGTGTGTACACACACACACACACACACACACACATATATATATATATATATATATTCACTCCAATACCCCTTTCAACAGAGAACAAAAAAGGCATATTCTTTGCTGAAAAGTAAAGGGTACAATATAGTTTTCTGATCTTACCTGTTTCCTTATCAACATTATAATACAAGACCATATAATTAATTTTTGTGACTCTGTTAGATAGGTTCTTATTAATGAATTGAAAAAGGAATAAAAATGGAAAAAAAAAGACTATATTTGACTTATCTATGAGGAAAACTACAGAATAAAATGGATGAAACATTGTATCAAAAGCAATGAATATGAAGACATCAATTTGAAAAATATATGGAATTAAACTAAAGATTTATTTGGAGAAAGCAAATTTATGAATGCATATAGGGTTCAAGTTAATATTCGGACAATGTGATAAAAAGAAGTATTTAAAAATAGATTATTTATCATATTTACCCAACCCCTCCGCTCGGGCAGGATATGACACAAGATCAATTTTTTAAGCGGAGTTTAACAGGTTTGAATTCAGAGTTTTCCTTCTCCTAGACTAGTTGCCTCACCAAGGCTGAAGAGCCTAGTCTGCCCTACTATTTACCCATAGCTTGAGGGAGAATAATTGGATTTATACCTTTCCTAAGGGTATTAGTGCTATGTGAAATGCAATCAGTCTCGTCCAGGATTTGACCTCGTGTCGCCATGTCCAATTCCTACAACGATAACCATTACACCACGGGCACCTCCTATATAAATAGATTATTTATAGAAGTAATAAATCATTGTGAATAGAATTACCACGACCAGAAAATCCGCCGAACACCTACACACAATATACGGGAAAACTGGACAGCTGTTTCGACTTTATTAAGTCTCATCAGCAGTGTATACCGTAATCTCCACCACTGGAGATCGAACCAGCGACCTCAGATTGCAGTGCCGAAACTCTACAACTGAGCCACCAGTTCATATTGCACACAAGTAACACCAAATCAACTATTCATGATAATTCCGCAGCCAAATAACCTAAATGTGTCTCGCAAGTTACATCCGTACTCTAATCAGACGACACAGTCAACCCCCAGGGCCACGTCTTCCCAAGAAGCTTAGAAATACGCATCCGCGTAATTATTATACCTTAGGGGCAATTTACAATATTAATTCCTCTACTTAAAAAATAGAAAATATGTACAGTAATAAATCAGTTTAAAATTTTTTGTTTGTATAGATTCCAGTCAAAAAAAAAAAAGACGCATGCTATGCAATCCTAGCAAACCCAGTTCCCCTACTGTCATCTTTTGTAGCAGAAATTTAATCAAGGGAATAAATACACGGGCAGTCTCTCTTGAAATATACTCTGGACCCCTCTTGAAGTGAAGAAGGCAGGAACTCTAAAATATGAACCATAGAACAAGGAAATTAATGATGATGCACAAGGCCTTACACCAAAGAAATGACAAAGAATCAATGAAATAAAAAAAGGGACAGGAAAAGGACTCATGAGCACTGAGAACTATGTGAATGCAACAATTTAGGGACACAAAGAATATATAAACAAGAGTAAAGAGAGGTTGATTGCAGCAGTCAGTAACATCAATATCAAGAGAAAATACTAAGGACATTGTAGATGAGATGAAGTGAATATATCTATGAAGGGGAAATCTAAAGAGAGAAAGAGAATCTCTATTAATGGCAGTACAAAATAATGCCATAAGCAGCAATTATGTCAAAGCAAAAATTGATAGTTTGTAGAAGAATAGCAAGTGCAGGTTATGTGGTGACAGAGGACACAGTTAATTGCATAATAAGTAAATGCAGCAAAATAACATAAAAGGAATCACATGACTGGGTGAAAAAGGTAATCTTCTGGGAATGATACAAAAGATTGAAGTATGATCATACTGACAAATGGTATATGCACAAGCCAAAATTTGTCTGAGAAAATTAAACACATGGAACCTCTAAATCCAAATGGATCACCTAATCCTGACTAGAAGACTTGACCTAGTTTTAAGAAATAAAAAGGAAAGAACTCGTCGTCTGGTGGATTTTGCTATTCAAACAAATCACTGATTGAAAATAAAACAAGATTAAAAACTGCACAAATACTTGGATCTTGCAAGAGAGCTCAATGAAAAATCTGTGGAATATGAAGGTAATCGTGATATCTGTTGTAGTTGGAATCCTTGAAACAGCCTTCATAAACATGAAAAAAAGAAAAGACTGGGTGAATGAGATATTCTATTCTTTGTCTCATATAGACAAAGAATAGAGACTATTCTGATCACAGCAGTGCTAAAATTAGCTAGGATACTTAGAAGAGTCCTGGGGATCTAATAAAATTTGCTGTCACTTACACTTGTGTGAAAAACCATCAGTTAGAGACAATTTAAAAAAACTTGCAAAGAGTGATATAATATACTGGAGTTATAAATTAGCTTTAGATGTCTACATGAAATTTGAAAAAATATGGGTGCATTTTTTGCAAATAGGTATTTAATGATAAAGATTTAATTCTTAATTTCTTGTCCAGATTCTAATCATAAAAGATCACACGCCAATAGCCAAATATATGCAAATCAAACTGATAATAGATTTCTGTAATAAAAATTAATTAATAATTCATTCCTGATTATAATCAAATAAACCAAGGTTAATTATAAACAGAGAAAATCAACATATGCAATAGCAGAGAAGATAATTTGTCTAATAAGCAGTTTTATTTTATTTGTTGTTCTGACTAATATTCTCATCCTTATTGATGTTTAAATTTATAGATATTTCTTGCTTTCTCAAATTCATGATTCATCAAAGTTGAAGGTTTGTTACTTTTGATAATTCTAGGTGTGTGTATCAAAGTTGAAGGTTTGTTACTTTTGATAATTCTAGGTGTGTGTATCAAAGTTGAAGGTTTGTTACTTTTGATGATTCTGGGTGTGTGTATCAAAGTTGATGGTTTGCTACTTTTGATAATTCTAGGTGTGTGTATCAAAGTTTTGTTACTTTTGATAATTCTAGGTGTGTGTATCAAAGTTGAAGGTTTGCTACTTTTGATAATTCTAGGTGTGTGTATCAAAGTTAAAGTTTTGCTACTTTTGATAATTCTAGGTGTGTGTATCAAAGTTGAAGGTTTGCTACTTTTGATAATTCTAGGTGTGTGTATCAAAGTTGAAGGTTTGTTACTTTTGATGATTCTGGGTGTGTGTATCAAAGTTGATGGTTTGCTACTTTTGATAATTCTAGGTGTGTGTATCAAAGTTTTGTTACTTTTGATAATTCTAGGTGTATGTATCAAAGTTGAAGGTTTATTACTTTTGATAATTCTAGGTGTGTGTATCAAAGTTGAAGGTTTGTTACTTTTGATAATTCTAGGTGTGTATATCAAAGTTGAAGTTTTGTTACTTTTGATAATTCTAGGTGTGTGTATCAAAGTTGAAGGTTTATTACTTTTGATAATTCTAGGTGTGTGTATCAAAGTTGAAGGTTTGTTACTTTTGATAATTCTAGGTGTGTGTATCAAAGTTGAAGTTTTGTTACTTTTGATAATTCTAGGTGTGTGTATCAAATTTGAAGGTTTGTTACTTTTGATAATTCTAGGTGTGTGTATCAAAGTTGAAGGTTTATTACTTTTGATAATTCTAGGTGTGTGTATCAAAGTTGAAGGTTTGTTAGTTTTGATAATTCTAGGTGTGTGTATCAAAGTTGAAGTTTTGTTACTTTTGATAATTCTAGGTGTGTGTATCAAAGTTGAAGGTTTATTACTTTTGATAATTCTAGGTGTGTGTATCAAAGTTGAAGGTTTGTTAGTTTTGATAATTCTAGGTGTGTGTATCAAAGTTGAAGTTTTGTTACTTTTGATAATTCTAGGTGTGTGTATCAAAGTTGAAGGTTTGTTACTTTTGATAATTCTAGGTGTGTGTATCAAAGTTGAAGTTTTGTTACTTTTGATAATTTAGGTGTGTGTATCAAAGTTGAAGGTTTATTACTTTTGATAATTCTAGGTGTGTGTATCATAGTTGAAGGTTTATTACTTTTGATAATTCTAGGTGTGTGTATCAAAGTTGAAGGTTTGTTAGTTTTGATAATTCTAGGTGTGTGTATCAAAGTTGAAGTTTTGTTACTTTTGATAATTCTAGGTGTGTGTATCAAAGTTGAAGGTTTGTTACTTTTGATAATTCTAGGTGTGTGTATCAAAGTTGAAGTTTTGTTACTTTTGATAATTTAGGTGTGTATCAAAGTTGAAGGTTTATTACTTTTGATAATTCTAGGTGTGTGTATCAAAGTTGAAGGTTTGTTACTTTTGATAATTCTAGGTGTGTGTATCAAATTTGAAGTTTTGTTACTTTTGATAATTCTAGGTGTGTGTATCAAAGTTGAAGGTTTGTTACTTTTGATAATTCTAGGTGTATGTATCAAAGTTGAAGTTTTGTTACTTTTAATAATTCTAGGTGTGTGTATCAAAGTTGAAGGTTTGCTACTTTTGATAATTCTAGGTGTGTGTATCAAAGTTGAAGGTTTGTTACTTTTGATAATTCTAGTGTGTGTATCAACTTTGAAGTTTTGTTACTTTTGATAATTTTAGGTGTGTGTATCAAAGTAGAAGGTTTGTTACTTTTGATAATTCTAGGTGTGTGTATCAAAGTTGACTGTTTATTACTTTTGATAATTCTAGGTGTGTGTATCAAATTGGAAGGTTTATTACTTTTGATAATTCTAGGTGTGTGTATCAAAGTTGAATATTTGTTACTTTTGATAATTCTAGGTGTGTAAATCAAAGTTGAAGGTTTGCTACTTTTGATAATTCTAGGTGTGTGTATCAAAGTTGAAGGTTTATTACTTTTGATGATTCTAGGTGTGTGTATCAAAGTTGAAGGTTTGTAACTTTTGATAATTCTAGGTGTGTGTATCAAAGTTGAAGGTTTGTTACTTTTAATAATTCTAGGTGTGTGTATCAAAGTTGAAGGTCTATTACGTTTGATAATTCTAGGTGTGTGTATCAAAGTTGAAGGTCTATTACTTTTGATAATTCTAGGTGTGTGTATCAAAGTTGAAGTTTTGTTACTTTTGATAATTCTAGGTGTGTGTATCAAAGTTGAAGGTTTATTACATTTGATAATTCTAGGTGTGTGTATCAAAGTTGAAGGTTTATTACTTTTGATAATTCTAGGTGTGTGTATCAAAGTTAAAGGTTTGTTACTTTTGATAATTCTAGGTGTGTGTATCAAAGTTGAAGGTGTGCAACTTTTGATAATTCTAGATGTGTATATCAAAGTTGAAGGTTTGTTACTTTTGATAATTCTAGGTGTGTGTATCAAAGTTGAAGGTTTATTACTTTTGATAATTCTAGGTGTGTGTATCAAAGTTGATGGTTTGCTACTTTTGATAATTCTAGGTGTGTGTATCAAAGTTTTGTTACTTTTGATAATTCTAGGTGTATGTATCAAAGTTGAAGGTTTATTACTTTTGATAATTCTAGGTGTGTGTATCAAAGTTGAAGGTTTGTTACTTTTGATAATTCTAGGTGTGTATATCAAAGTTGAAGT
This sequence comes from Sepioteuthis lessoniana, assembly GCA_963585895.1. NCBI lineage: Eukaryota > Metazoa > Mollusca > Cephalopoda > Myopsida > Loliginidae > Sepioteuthis > Sepioteuthis lessoniana. The sequence goes on from OY757920.1 coordinate 10,674,152, forward strand.
TTTGTTACTTTTGATAATTCTAGGTGTGTGTATCAAAGTTGAAGGTTTATTACTTTTGATAATTCTAGGTGTGTGTATCAAAGTTGAAGGTTTGTTACTTTTGATAATTCTAGGTGTGTGTATCAAAGTTGAAGTTTTGTTACTTTTGATAATTCTAGGTGTGTGTATCAAATTTGAAGGTTTGTTACTTTTGATAATTCTAGGTGTGTGTATCAAAGTTGAAGGTTTATTACTTTTGATAATTCTAGGTGTGTGTATCAAAGTTGAAGGTTTGTTAGTTTTGATAATTCTAGGTGTGTGTATCAAAGTTGAAGTTTTGTTACTTTTGATAATTCTAGGTGTGTGTATCAAAGTTGAAGGTTTATTACTTTTGATAATTCTAGGTGTGTGTATCAAAGTTGAAGGTTTGTTAGTTTTGATAATTCTAGGTGTGTGTATCAAAGTTGAAGGTTTGTTAGTTTTGATAATTCTAGGTGTGTGTATCAAAGTTGAAGTTTTGTTACTTTTGATAATTTAGGTGTGTGTATCAAAGTTGAAGGTTTATTACTTTTGATAATTCTAGGTGTGTGTATCAAAGTTGAAGGTTTGTTACTTTTGATAATTCTAGGTGTGTGTATCAAATTTGAAGTTTTGTTACTTTTGATAATTCTAGGTGTGTGTATCAAAGTTGAAGGTTTGTTACTTTTGATAATTCTAGGTGTATGTATCAAAGTTGAAGTTTTGTTACTTTTAATAATTCTAGGTGTGTGTATCAAAGTTGAAGGTTTGCTACTTTTGATAATTCTAGGTGTGTGTATCAAAGTTGAAGGTTTGTTACTTTTGATAATTCTAGTGTGTGTATCAACTTTGAAGTTTTGTTACTTTTGATAATTTTAGGTGTGTGTATCAAAGTAGAAGGTTTGTTACTTTTGATAATTCTAGGTGTGTGTATCAAAGTTGACTGTTTATTACTTTTGATAATTCTAGGTGTGTGTATCAAATTGGAAGGTTTATTACTTTTGATAATTCTAGGTGTGTGTATCAAAGTTGAATATTTGTTACTTTTGATAATTCTAGGTGTGTAAATCAAAGTTGAAGGTTTGCTACTTTTGATAATTCTAGGTGTGTGTATCAAAGTTGAAGGTTTATTACTTTTGATGATTCTAGGTGTGTGTATCAAAGTTGAAGGTTTGTAACTTTTGATAATTCTAGGTGTGTGTATCAAAGTTGAAGGTTTGTTACTTTTAATAATTCTAGGTGTGTGTATCAAAGTTGAAGGTCTATTACGTTTGATAATTCTAGGTGTGTGTATCAAAGTTGAAGGTCTATTACTTTTGATAATTCTAGGTGTGTGTATCAAAGTTGAAGTTTTGTTACTTTTGATAATTCTAGGTGTGTGTATCAAAGTTGAAGGTTTATTACATTTGATAATTCTAGGTGTGTGTATCAAAGTTGAAGGTTTATTACTTTTGATAATTCTAGGTGTGTGTATCAAAGTTAAAGGTTTGTTACTTTTGATAATTCTAGGTGTGTGTATCAAAGTTGAAGGTGTGCAACTTTTGATAATTCTAGATGTGTATATCAAAGTTGAAGGTTTGTTACTTTTGATAATTCTAGGTGTGTGTATCAAAGTTGAAGTTTTGTTACTTTTGATAATTCTAGGTGTGTGTATCAAAGTTGAAGGTTTGCTACTTTTGATAATTCTAGGTGTGTGTATCAAAGTTGAAGGTTTGTTACTTTTGATATTTCTAGGTGTGTGTATCAAAGTTGAAGGTTTGTTACTTTTGATAATTCTAGGTGTGTGTATCAAATTTGAAGGTTTGTTACTTTTGATAATTCTAGGTGTGTGTATCAAAGTTGAAGGTTTGCTACTTTTGATAATTCTAGGTGTGTGTATCAAAGTTGAAGTTTTGTTACTTTTGATATTTCTTGGTGTGTGTATCAAAGTTGAAGGTTTATTACTTTTGATAATTCTAGGTGTGTGTATCAAAGTTGAATATTTGTTACTTTTGATAATTCTAGGTGTGTGTATCAAAGTTGAAGGTTTATTACTTTTGATGATTCTAGGTGTGTGTATCAAAGTTGAAGGTTTGTTACTTTTGATAATTCTAGGTGTGTGTATCAAAGTTGAAGGTGTGCAACTTTTGATAATTCTAGATGTGTAAATCAAAGTTGAAGGTTTGTTACTTTTGATAATTCTAGGTGTGTGTATCAAAGTTGAAGGTTTGTTACTTTTGATAATTCTAGGTGTGTGTATCAAAGTTGAAGGTGTGCAACTTTTGCTAATTCTAGATGTGTAAATCAAAGTTGAAGGTTTATTACTTTTGATAATTCTAGGTGTGTGTATCAAAGTTGAAGGTTTGTTACTTTTGATAATTCTAGGTGTGTATATCAAAGTTGAAGTTTTGTTACTTTTGATAATTCTAGGTGTGTGTATCAAAGTTGAAGGTTTATTACTTTTGATAATTCTAGGTGTGTGTATCAAAGTTGAAGGTTTATTACTTTTGATAATTCTAGGTGTGTGTATCAAAGTTGAAGGTTTGTTAGTTTTGATAATTCTAGGTGTGTGTATCAAAGTTGAAGTTTTGTTACTTTTGATAATTCTAGGTGTGTGTATCAAAGTTGAAGGTTTGTTACTTTTGATAATTCTAGGTGTGTGTATCAAATTTGAAGTTTTGTTACTTTTGATAATTCTAGGTGTGTGTATCAAAGTTGAAGGTTTGTTACTTTTGATAATTCTAGGTGTATGTATCAAAGTTGAAGTTTTGTTACTTTTAATAATTCTAGGTGTGTGTATCAAAGTTGAAGGTTTGCTACTTTTGATAATTCTAGGTGTGTGTATCAAAGTTGAAGGTTTATTACTTTTGATGATTCTAGGTGTGTGTATCAAAGTTGAAGGTTTGTAACTTTTGATAATTCTAGGTGTGTGTATCAAAGTTGAAGGTTTGTTACTTTTAATAATTCTAGGTGTGTGTATCAAAGTTGAAGGTCTATTACTTTTGATAATTCTAGGTGTGTGTATCAAAGTTGAAGGTCTATTACTTTTGATAATTCTAGGTGTGTGTATCAAAGTTGAAGTTTTGTTACTTTTGATAATTCTAGGTGTGTGTATCAAAGTTGAAGGTTTATTACATTTGATAATTCTAGGTGTGTGTATCAAAGTTGAAGGTTTATTACTTTTGATAATTCTAGGTGTGTGTATCAAAGTTAAAGGTTTGTTACTTTTGATAATTCTAGGTGTGTGTATCAAAGTTGAAGGTGTGCAACTTTTGATAATTCTAGATGTGTAAATCAAAGTTGAAGGTTTGTTACTTTTGATAATTCTAGGTGTGTGTATCAAAGTTGAAGGTTTGTTACTTTTGATAATTCTAGGTGTATGTATCAAAGTTGAAGGTTTGTTACTTTTGATAATTCTAGGTGTGTGTATCAAAGTTGAAGGTTTGTTACTTTTGATAATTCTAGGTGTGTGTATCAAAGTTGAAGGTTTGCTACTTTTGATAATTCTAGGTGTGTGTATCAAAGTTGAAAGTTTGTTACTTTTGATGATTCTGGGTGTGTGTATCAAAGTTGATGGTTTGCTACTTTTGATAATTCTAGGTGTGTGTATCAAAGTTTTGTTACTTTTGATAATTCTAGGTGTGTGTATCAAAGTTGAAGTTGTGCAACTTTTGATAATTCTAGGTGTGTGTATCAAAGTTGAAGGTTTATTACTTTTGATAATTCTAGGTGTGTGCATCAAATTTGAACGTTTGCAATTTTTGATAATTCTAGGTGTGTGTATCAAAGTTGAAGTTTTGTTACTTTTGATAATTCTAGGTATCTCTATCAAAGTTGAAGGTTTGTTACTTTTGATAATTCTAGGTGTGTGTATCAAATTGGAAGGTTTATTACTTTTGATAATTCTAGGTGTGTGTATCAAAGTTGAAGTTTTGTCACTTTTGATAATTCTAGGTGTGTGTATCAAAGTTGAAGGTTTGCTACTTTTGATAATTCTAGGTGTGTGTATCAAAGTTGAAGGTTTATTACTTTTGATGATTCTAGGTGTGTGTATCAAAGTTGAAGGTTTGTAACTTTTGATAATTCTAGGTGTGTGTATCAAAGTTGAAGGTTTGTTACTTTTGATAATTCTAGGTGTATGTATCAAAGTTGAATATTTGTTACTTTTGATAATTCTAGGTGTGTGTATCAAAGTTGAAGGTTTATTACTTTTGATAATTCTAGGTGTGTGTATCAAAGTTGAAGGTTTGTTACTTTTGATAATTCTAGGTGTGTGTATCAAAGTTGAAGGTGTGCAACTTTTGATAATTCTAGATGTGTAAATCAAGGTTGAAGGTTTGTTACTTTTGATAATTCTAGGTGTGTGTATCAAAGTTGAAGGTTTGTTACTTTTGATAATTCTAGGTGTGTGTATCAAAGTTGAAGGTTTGCTACTTTTGATAATTCTAGGTGTGTGTATCAAAGTTGAAGGTTTGTTACTTTTGATGATTCTGGGTGTGTGTATCAAAGTTGATGGTTTGCTACTTTTGATAATTCAAGGTGTGTGTATCAAAGTTTTGTTACTTTTGATAATTCTAGGTGTGTGTATCAAAGTTGAAGTTGTGCAACTTTTGATAATTCTAGGTGTGTGTATCAAAGTTGAAGGTTTATTACTTTTGATAATTCTAGGTGTGTGTATCAAAGTTGAAGTTTTGTTACTTTTGATAATTCTAGGTATCTCTATCAAAGTTGAAGGTTTGTTACTTTTGATAATTCTAGGTGTGTGTATCAAATTGGAAGGTTTATTACTTTTGATAATTCTAGGTGTGTGTATCAAAGTTGAAGGTTTGCTACTTTTGATAATTCTAGGTGTGTGTATCAAAGTTGAAGGTTTATTACTTTTGATGATTCTAGGTGTGTGTATCAAAGTTGAAGGTTTGTAACTTTTGATAATTCTAGGTGTGTGTATCAAAGTTGAAGGTTTGTTACTTTTAATAATTCTAGGTGTGTGTATCAAAGTTGAAGGTCTATTACGTTTGATAATTCTAGGTGTGTGTATCAAAGTTGAAGGTCTATTACTTTTGATAATTCTAGGTGTGTGTATCAAAGTTGAAGTTTTGTTACTTTTGATAATTCTAGGTGTGTGTATCAAAGTTGAAGGTTTATTACATTTGATAATTCTAGGTGTGTGTATCAAAGTTGAAGGTTTATTACTTTTGATAATTCTAGGTGTGTGTATCAAAGTTAAAGGTTTGTTACTTTTGATAATTCTAGGTGTGTGTATCAAAGTTGAAGGTGTGCAACTTTTGATAATTCTAGATGTGTATATCAAAGTTGAAGGTTTGTTACTTTTGATAATTCTAGGTGTGTGTATCAAAGTTGAAGGTTTATTACTTTTGATAATTCTAGGTGTGTGTATCAAAGTTGATGGTTTGCTACTTTTGATAATTCTAGGTGTGTGTATCAAAGTTTTGTTACTTTTGATAATTCTAGGTGTATGTATCAAAGTTGAAGGTTTATTACTTTTGATAATTCTAGGTGTGTGTATCAAAGTTGAAGGTTTGTTACTTTTGATAATTCTAGGTGTGTATATCAAAGTTGAAGTTTTGTTACTTTTGATAATTCTAGGTGTGTGTATCAAAGTTGAAGGTTTATTACTTTTGATAATTCTAGGTGTGTGTATCAAAGTTGAAGGTTTGTTACTTTTGATAATTCTAGGTGTGTGTATCAAAGTTGAAGTTTTGTTACTTTTGATAATTCTAGGTGTGTGTATCAAATTTGAAGGTTTGTTACTTTTGATAATTCTAGGTGTGTGTATCAAAGTTGAAGGTTTATTACTTTTGATAATTCTAGGTGTGTGTATCAAAGTTGAAGGTTTGTTAGTTTTGATAATTCTAGGTGTGTGTATCAAAGTTGAAGGTTTGTTACTTTTGATAATTCTAGGTGTGTGTATCAAAGTTGAAGGTTTGTTACTTTTGATAATTCTAGGTGTATGTATCAAAGTTGAAGTTTTGTTACTTTTAATAATTCTAGGTGTGTGTATCAAAGTTGAAGGTTTGCTACTTTTGATAATTCTAGGTGTGTGTATCAAAGTTGAAGGTTTGTTACTTTTGATAATTCTAGTGTGTGTATCAACTTTGAAGTTTTGTTACTTTTGATAATTTTAGGTGTGTGTATCAAAGTAGAAGGTTTGTTACTTTTGATAATTCTAGGTGTGTGTATCAAAGTTGACTGTTTATTACTTTTGATAATTCTAGGTGTGTGTATCAAATTGGAAGGTTTATTACTTTTGATAATTCTAGGTGTGTGTATCAAAGTTGAATATTTGTTACTTTTGATAATTCTAGGTGTGTAAATCAAAGTTGAAGGTTTGCTACTTTTGATAATTCTAGGTGTGTGTATCAAAGTTGAAGGTTTATTACTTTTGATGATTCTAGGTGTGTGTATCAAAGTTGAAGGTTTGTAACTTTTGATAATTCTAGGTGTGTGTATCAAAGTTGAAGGTTTGTTACTTTTAATAATTCTAGGTGTGTGTATCAAAGTTGAAGGTCTATTACGTTTGATAATTCTAGGTGTGTGTATCAAAGTTGAAGGTCTATTACTTTTGATAATTCTAGGTGTGTGTATCAAAGTTGAAGTTTTGTTACTTTTGATAATTCTAGGTGTGTGTATCAAAGTTGAAGGTTTATTACATTTGATAATTCTAGGTGTGTGTATCAAAGTTGAAGGTTTATTACTTTTGATAATTCTAGGTGTGTGTATCAAAGTTAAAGGTTTGTTACTTTTGATAATTCTAGGTGTGTGTATCAAAGTTGAAGGTGTGCAACTTTTGATAATTCTAGATGTGTATATCAAAGTTGAAGGTTTGTTACTTTTGATAATTCTAGGTGTGTGTATCAAAGTTGAAGTTTTGTTACTTTTGATAATTCTAGGTGTGTGTATCAAAGTTGAAGGTTTGCTACTTTTGATAATTCTAGGTGTGTGTATCAAAGTTGAAGGTTTGTTACTTTTGATATTTCTAGGTGTGTGTATCAAAGTTGAAGGTTTGTTACTTTTGATAATTCTAGGTGTGTGTATCAAATTTGAAGGTTTGTTACTTTTGATAATTCTAGGTGTGTGTATCAAAGTTGAAGGTTTGCTACTTTTGATAATTCTAGGTGTGTGTATCAAAGTTGAAGTTTTGTTACTTTTGATATTTCTTGGTGTGTGTATCAAAGTTGAAGGTTTATTACTTTTGATAATTCTAGGTGTGTGTATCAAAGTTGAATATTTGTTACTTTTGATAATTCTAGGTGTGTGTATCAAAGTTGAAGGTTTATTACTTTTGATGATTCTAGGTGTGTGTATCAAAGTTGAAGGTTTGTTACTTTTGATAATTCTAGGTGTGTGTATCAAAGTTGAAGGTGTGCAACTTTTGATAATTCTAGATGTGTAAATCAAAGTTGAAGGTTTGTTACTTTTGATAATTCTAGGTGTGTGTATCAAAGTTGAAGGTTTGTTACTTTTGATAATTCTAGGTGTGTGTATCAAAGTTGAAGGTGTGCAACTTTTGCTAATTCTAGATGTGTAAATCAAAGTTGAAGGTTTATTACTTTTGATAATTCTAGGTGTGTGTATCAAAGTTGAAGGTTTGTTACTTTTGATAATTCTAGGTGTGTATATCAAAGTTGAAGTTTTGTTACTTTTGATAATTCTAGGTGTGTGTATCAAAGTTGAAGGTTTATTACTTTTGATAATTCTAGGTGTGTGTATCAAAGTTGAAGGTTTATTACTTTTGATAATTCTAGGTGTGTGTATCAAAGTTGAAGGTTTGTTAGTTTTGATAATTCTAGGTGTGTGTATCAAAGTTGAAGTTTTGTTACTTTTGATAATTCTAGGTGTGTGTATCAAAGTTGAAGGTTTGTTACTTTTGATAATTCTAGGTGTGTGTATCAAATTTGAAGTTTTGTTACTTTTGATAATTCTAGGTGTGTGTATCAAAGTTGAAGGTTTGTTACTTTTGATAATTCTAGGTGTATGTATCAAAGTTGAAGTTTTGTTACTTTTAATAATTCTAGGTGTGTGTATCAAAGTTGAAGGTTTGCTACTTTTGATAATTCTAGGTGTGTGTATCAAAGTTGAAGGTTTATTACTTTTGATGATTCTAGGTGTGTGTATCAAAGTTGAAGGTTTGTAACTTTTGATAATTCTAGGTGTGTGTATCAAAGTTGAAGGTTTGTTACTTTTAATAATTCTAGGTGTGTGTATCAAAGTTGAAGGTCTATTACTTTTGATAATTCTAGGTGTGTGTATCAAAGTTGAAGGTCTATTACTTTTGATAATTCTAGGTGTGTGTATCAAAGTTGAAGTTTTGTTACTTTTGATAATTCTAGGTGTGTGTATCAAAGTTGAAGGTTTATTACATTTGATAATTCTAGGTGTGTGTATCAAAGTTGAAGGTTTATTACTTTTGATAATTCTAGGTGTGTGTATCAAAGTTAAAGGTTTGTTACTTTTGATAATTCTAGGTGTGTGTATCAAAGTTGAAGGTGTGCAACTTTTGATAATTCTAGATGTGTAAATCAAAGTTGAAGGTTTGTTACTTTTGATAATTCTAGGTGTGTGTATCAAAGTTGAAGGTTTGTTACTTTTGATAATTCTAGGTGTATGTATCAAAGTTGAAGGTTTGTTACTTTTGATAATTCTAGGTGTGTGTATCAAAGTTGAAGGTTTGTTACTTTTGATAATTCTAGGTGTGTGTATCAAAGTTGAAGGTTTGCTACTTTTGATAATTCTAGGTGTGTGTATCAAAGTTGAAAGTTTGTTACTTTTGATGATTCTGGGTGTGTGTATCAAAGTTGATGGTTTGCTACTTTTGATAATTCTAGGTGTGTGTATCAAAGTTTTGTTACTTTTGATAATTCTAGGTGTGTGTATCAAAGTTGAAGTTGTGCAACTTTTGATAATTCTAGGTGTGTGTATCAAAGTTGAAGGTTTATTACTTTTGATAATTCTAGGTGTGTGCATCAAATTTGAACGTTTGCAATTTTTGATAATTCTAGGTGTGTGTATCAAAGTTGAAGTTTTGTTACTTTTGATAATTCTAGGTATCTCTATCAAAGTTGAAGGTTTGTTACTTTTGATAATTCTAGGTGTGTGTATCAAATTGGAAGGTTTATTACTTTTGATAATTCTAGGTGTGTGTATCAAAGTTGAAGTTTTGTTACTTTTGATAATTCTAGGTGTGTGTATCAAAGTTGAAGGTTTGCTACTTTTGATAATTCTAGGTGTGTGTATCAAAGTTGAAGGTTTATTACTTTTGATGATTCTAGGTGTGTGTATCAAAGTTGAAGGTTTGTAACTTTTGATAATTCTAGGTGTGTGTATCAAAGTTGAAGGTTTGTTACTTTTGATAATTCTAGGTGTATGTATCAAAGTTGAATATTTGTTACTTTTGATAATTCTAGGTGTGTGTATCAAAGTTGAAGGTTTATTACTTTTGATAATTCTAGGTGTGTGTATCAAAGTTGAAGGTTTGTTACTTTTGATAATTCTAGGTGTGTGTATCAAAGTTGAAGGTGTGCAACTTTTGATAATTCTAGATGTGTAAATCAAGGTTGAAGGTTTGTTACTTTTGATAATTCTAGGTGTGTGTATCAAAGTTGAAGGTTTGTTACTTTTGATAATTCTAGGTGTGTGTATCAAAGTTGAAGGTTTGCTACTTTTGATAATTCTAGGTGTGTGTATCAAAGTTGAAGGTTTGTTACTTTTGATGATTCTGGGTGTGTGTATCAAAGTTGATGGTTTGCTACTTTTGATAATTCAAGGTGTGTGTATCAAAGTTTTGTTACTTTTGATAATTCTAGGTGTGTGTATCAAAGTTGAAGTTGTGCAACTTTTGATAATTCTAGGTGTGTGTATCAAAGTTGAAGGTTTATTACTTTTGATAATTCTAGGTGTGTGTATCAAAGTTGAAGTTTTGTTACTTTTGATAATTCTAGGTATCTCTATCAAAGTTGAAGGTTTGTTACTTTTGATAATTCTAGGTGTGTGTATCAAATTGGAAGGTTTATTACTTTTGATAATTCTAGGTGTGTGTATCAAAGTTGAAGGTTTGCTACTTTTGATAATTCTAGGTGTGTGTATCAAAGTTGAAGGTTTATTACTTTTGATGATTCTAGGTGTGTGTATCAAAGTTGAAGGTTTGTAACTTTTGATAATTCTAGGTGTGTGTATCAAAGTTGAAGGTTTGTTACTTTTGATAATTCTAGGTGTGTGTATCAAAGTTGAAGGTCTATTACTTTTGATAATTCTAGGTGTGTGTATCAAAGTTGAAGGTCTATTACTTTTGATAATTCTAGGTGTGTGTATCAAAGTTGAAGGTTTGTTACTTTTGATAATTCTAGGTGTGTGTATCAAATTTGAAGTTTTGTTACTTTTGATAATTCTAGGTGTGTGTATCAAAGTTGAAGGTTTGTTACTTTTGATAATTCTAGGTGTATGTATCAAAGTTGAAGTTTTGTTAGTTTTGATAATTCTAGGTGTGTGTATCAAAGTTGAAGGTTTATTACTTTTGATGATTTTAGGTGTGTGTATCAAAGTTGAAGGTTTGCTACTTTTGATAATTCTAGGTGTGTGTATCAAAGTTGAAGGTTTGTTACTTTTGATAATTCTAGGTGTGTGTATCAAAGTTGAAGGTTTATTACATTTGATAATTCTAGGTGTGTGTATCAAATTTGAAGGTTTATTACTTTTGATAATTCTAGGTGTGTGTATCAAAGTTGAAGGTTTGTTACTTTTGATAATTCTAGGTGTGTGTATCAAAGTTGAAGGTGTGCAACTTATGATAATTCTAGATGTGTTAATCAAAGTTGAAGGTTTGTTACTTTTGATAATTCTAGGTGTGTGTATCAAAGTTGAAGGTTTGTTACTTTTGATAATTCTAGGTGTGTGTATCAAAGTTGAAGGTTTGCTACTTTTGATAATTCTAGGTGTGTGTATCAAAGTTGAAGGTTTATTACTTTTGATAATTCTAGGTGTGTGTATCAAAGTTGAAGGTTTGTTACTTTTGATAATTCTAGGTGTGTGTAACAAAGTTGAAGGTTTGTTACTTTTGATAATTCTAGATGTGTAAATCAAAGTTGAAGGTTTGTTACTTTTGATAATTCTAGGTGTGTGTATCAAAGTTGAAGGTTTGTTACTTTTGATAATTCTAGGTGTGTGTATCAAAGTTGAAGGTTTGCTACTTTTGATAATTCTAGGTGTGTGTATCAAAGTTGAAGGTTTGTTACTTTTGATGATTCTGGGTGTGTGTATCAAAGTTGATGGTTTGCTACTTTTGATAATTCTAGGTGTGTGTATCAAAGTTTTGTTACTTTTGATAATTCTAGGTGTGTGTATCAAAGTTGAAGGTTTGTTACTTTTGATAATTCTAGGTGTGTGTATCAAAGTTGAAGGTTTATTACATTTGATAATTCTAGGTGTGTGTATCAAATTTGAAGGTTTATTACTTTTGATAATTCTAGGTGTGTGTATCAAAGTTGAAGGTTTGTTACTTTTGATAATTCTAGGTGTGTGTATCAAAGTTGAAGGTGTGCAACTTTTGATAATTCTAGATGTGTAAATCAAAGTTGAAGGTTTGTTACTTTTGATAATTCTAGGTGTGTGTATCAAAGTTGAAGGTTTGTTACTTTTGATAATTCTAGGTGTGTGTATCAAAGTTGAAGGTTTGCTACTTTTGATAATTCTAAGTGTGTGTATCAAAGTTGAAGGTTTGTTACTTTTGATGATTCTGGGTGTGTGTATCAAAGTTGATGGTTTGCTACTTTTGATAATTCTAGGTGTGTGTATCAAAGTTTTGTTACTTTTGATAATTCTAGGTGTGTGTATCAAAGTTGAAGTTGTGCAACTTTTGATAATTCTAGGTGTGTGTATCAAAGTTGAAGGTTTATTACTTTTGATAATTCTGGGTGTGTGCATCAAATTTGTACGTTTGCAATTTTTGATAATTCTAGGTGTGTGTATCAAAGTTGAAGTTTTGTTACTTTTGATAATTCTAGGTATCTCTATCAAAGTTGAAGGTTTGTTACTTTTGATAATTCTAGGTGTGTGTATAAAAGTTGAAGGTTTGCAACTTTTGATAATTTTAGGTGTGTGTATCAAAGTTGAAGTTTTGTTAATTTTCAGGGCTACTTCTACTTATTTTCAGGGCTTATTCTAGAAGTCATTTCTTCAGCTTAACTTTGTTTAGCACAAAGCCAGAATTATGGAACACTTGTTGAGAATCAAACTTTCTAACAATGGTCTCCTTGGTAACCATTATACCAGATAGTGTGTCCAGGGCTATCTCTTGTAATACTTTTCTCTAATATATGAATTAAACATGTAGAGAAAACTGGAGAATGCATCCACAAGAAAACAAAAAATTGCTACAGCAATTAATGCAATAATATTAACCTGATTAATTCATAGTATGTTGGTAATAACTCATTTCTGACTTTAAGATGAATATTTGTTACAAAAAGCAGAAACAATTTCTTTTTAAGTACAAATATCGGTGCATTTAAAAAAGATATTCTTGTTTTAAATTTCTTTAAAAGAAACCAGTATTAATGACTAGAGTCACTCTCATAGCCGAGATAGTTGCATATCTATATCTATTATCAGAGGTTATTCTTCAAGACCAGATAAAAAAAAGATGGCCCTGTTAGCTGGGGTTGTAGAATACGCCAACAGCATCTCTGCAGAGAGGTAAGATTCTCCCAAAGAGTGTCATGGATATGACACTAAACAATCTGATGGTGAAGCTTCACTAATGCTGCAGCTTTGGGGGAATGCGGAGTACTCCTTTATTGCCATCACTCCCAGGTCCACTCAGACCCAGAGTGGTAGCACTTGATAGGGTCCTATCTATGAATCAAATAGAAGTAAACTGTGTGCTTATATCAAACTGTATTGTTTAAAATAGAACGGTTTTGACATTTAAACTGTGTACTTATGCTAAACTGAATTGCTGGAAATAGAACTGTTTATATGTATAAAAATGGATTTGGCATTAATAACCTACAACCATTGATATGCCATAAAACCAAACTAAACCAAACCAACCAGGTAAAAAGCAAAAAATTATCAAACTGATTTTCAAGGCTGGTAGGTCCTTCCCTCTTGAAAAATTGGTGCTACACAATCTTTTTCCTCCTATTCAACATTGTAATTTTGAATGCTTATTTTTAAGGAAAGTAGATCCTCCGTACCTAGTATATTAATGCAATACAATCATCTTACTTCCCAAACATTTAGCATTGAGTTTTATTAAGCCTTCCAGGGAGACCGGGGTTCAATCCCAGGTTGAGTCATACCAAAGACTTTAAAAATGGTACTTGATGCTGCCTTGCTAAACACTTAGCATTATAAGGTAAGGATCAAGGGTAAATTGGAGCTATCCAGAGAATGGAGTAGTGCCTTCTCCTACACCTCGGTGTGGTAGCTATTTAAAAGGGAGCCTTTGGGTCACTCTCAACTAAGGACGCCAATTTTCTTACTTAATTTTATATCAAAATATATAAGATCATATTGAAAAGGTTACATTTCTTTTATACAGAAATGTAATTATAACCTAATGAAATAAAAACGTCTTGGAAAACCACTGAACAAATTTCTTATAAACACAGAAATGAAGAAAATAGAAAGTTAAAATAATCCAAAATTGATGAATTTATTATAATGGAAAGTCAACGTTCAGTTTTAGTGAACCTTCATCGGGACTTTAAGATGGGGAAAAAAGTGTTGCTAGAACAACGATGGATGTCTTAATAAAATAAAATAACAGGGCAAAAGAAAAAAATATATTTATAAAGAAAGATATTTTTTTCTTTCTTGACTTTCCATTATTATAAATTCGTCACTTTTGGATTATTTTGTTTTTCTATTTTCTCCTTACTGTCAGATTCTTTTCCATTATTTACTTCCATACGCAGTAATAGAGATCTGTTTGATGATTGAAATGGTTGTGTATTTGTCATTGGTGTTAAATGTTTGTGTTCAAGTCAAGGTAAAGGCAATTATTTCAAAATTTTGATTTTTAAACACAGGAATGTTTTAAACCTTCTGACTTGCATGATGCATTCAACACACACACAGCAAAGATTTCACCTGCTGATTTTTAAATAGGAAGATTGAACCTTTTTACTTGAAAGACAGACACAGCACAATCTTCCTACCCCCACTAAATGCTACTACTTGTCCTTGTGCCAGACTAATCTAAGCCTAGTTTTTATATGGATTTAAAAAAAAACACCTACTTATGTAATATATAGATGCACACTTCCCAACAACAGAAGTTGGTGTTTTATAACCTGGGTTTTAAATACTGATTTTCAAGGTAGTTGAGACCTACCTCCTTGAAGAAGTGACCCATCACAATCTTTTTGTTATATAATTAAGGAATGATATTTTTATATTAATCATTTTTCATTAATTATATTTTATCATTCAGTTTGATAAGGCTTTGAACTATTCGACTCTCTTAAGTCCAGGTGCATAGTTATTTGGTGCAGTTATGCTTGTGCACAAAGGATATTACAATCACTATTTGTCATAATAAACCCCCAAACAGGAAATGGGGCTAGAGTGTGGATGATGTCATTCCTGGAAGAGATGGTCCTGAAGAAGTTGAGGATTTTGAAAAGGAGTCAGTTGAGATTGGACCATTGAGGTGGGAGTTGAGTTTTCTACTGTTGAGGCAGAGTTGGATTTTGACCATTGAAAGATGTAGTTGGGTTTTTCGGATCTCTACTGACAGAGATCTTAAACATCACAAGATGCACTGTGCGTGGGATGGAGTCAGCATAGTATGGTTAGCATAGACTTTTAAGAATTGTGTCTCTCTCCTCGTGTCACCATGGACCAAAGTAAGGAATTAATAAATGCATTTGTACCTGAAACAACAGAGTCCACCTGTATGTGTTTGTTTTTGCATATGTATATGTAGTATACAACATTTTTTACCCCATTTAGCCTTGTGCTGTACTAAGTTCAGTAAATGTAAACATCTATCATAAATATATGAACTTGGATGATTTATTTATTTGACGCTGAATGAAATTGAATGTGTAAGTAACTCAGGGAATGTTGAGTAAAAACAAGTCTAGACATTAAATACACAATTTTTTTTTCTTTTGCAACAAAACAAACTGGTTTAAAATACTGTTTCCCTAATGAAAAAAAAAAATGATGAATAAATCGTTACAGAAAATATAAATAAATAAAAACTATCTTCCTTTTTGAACCACTTTTTCCCAAAAAAAAAAAAACTGTAGAAAAGAAATTATTTGCTTAACAAATAGCAAATATTGAATATATGGACCTGGGGTTGCCTTTAACATTTGAATTCATATATTTAGTAAATATACATGTGTATAATATATATATATATATATATATATATATATATATATATATATACATAAACACCCACACATGCACTTGTATATAACAAAAATGAGTTTTTATACTATTAGTATACAAACGTATATACACCCAAGAGCATGTAACTTATATTGATCAATATAAATGCATAACACACATGTATACACTTGTGTGTGTGTGTGTGTGTGTGTGTATGCCTGTCTGCATGAATGTGTGCATCAATTACTGGAAGTTTTCTCGAATGAGTATTATTCTCCAGAATATGTGTATGTATATATTATGTTTGAATGTAACAATAAAGCTATTTATAAGTACATACAAATGTATGCATAGGTTTGTTTTTATATATATATATATACACACACACACATAAACACAAATTATCTTCAAAAAGAAACAAAATTTTGAAAACAGTATGTCTATGTGATATTTTATTTTAGCTTGCTTATAAATGAAATATTGTATATTAGTTGGCTTGAACCTTTATATAAAAATAAAACTGCATAATGCCATGTTGGTGAACATTGAGTAACCCATGCTTGAGTGAATACGTATATATTAAATTTGTTTTTTAAAGTTGAACAATTGAAAAGCAACCTATCTGCAAGAAATTTTGTTAGAAATTAAAAAAAAAACTTTTTTTTAATGTTGTAAGTGGCTTATATGAAGGATTATTTGAGGTATATTTATTGTCATGAATGTTAACATCAAAGATAATCCCAATAGAACATTGCTGTCATCAGTGGCAATCACTTAGTTGACTTACTGACTAAAATTTACAAAAAAGTAGAAACTTTAAAAGTTTAAAACACATGATATTATTAAAAGAAAAAAACAAATGATCCATCAGATTACAGCAACATATGTACTGTGTTAGTGGATAAAAGAACAAAAGTATAATTCTTTTAGTCAGTCAGGAGATAGTTAATTGTTATACTTCCTTGATTTAGTCCTGATGGACATTTTTGGGCTCTCAAAGCGGAAATATTGCCCTTTAGGAACAAGGAAAAAAATAGAAGAAAATGCATGATGAGACCTTCACGCAATCCCTCAAAATGATTTCCAGAATGAAAGTGAGAGTGAAGGGAATTATTTTGAAGGAGACACAAAGTAATGCAATACATATGTTATTGAAAGAGTTTGGTTTCTTTTAGGACACCCCTTGTATATGTACACATACACACACACACATATATATATTTATGGAGTGTTCTCGTGGTGTAATGGTTAAAGCAATGGACTAAGGAATCATAGTGAGTTCAAACTCCAGTAGCACTATTACATTCATTTTAGGACAAATACCCTTGAGAAAGGCATGAACCCTTTTATCCTCTCAGCTATGGGTTCTTCTAGAAGGATGGCTTTTGGCATTAAATAACCTACGAAGGTTGATATGCCATTAAACAAAAAACCAAATGTATATACAGACACAGAGTTACTGCCTTTTGATCTGACATTTTAAAAAATTAACCTATTGACCTGTGGAAAATTATTTCTCTTCCAAAACACTTTCAAAGTAATTTATTGACAACAGCTCTCTCTCTATATATATATATGTGTGTATATATATATATATATATATTGTGTGTGTGCGTTTGATTTCAATGATATTGGAAGGACAATTTTTCTTTACGTTTAAGTTTAAAAAATCAAAATATTTGCTCTTCTGTAATTGCTTTTTCCTTGTAATGGTTAGATAGCATTATCTTTTTATTTTTAAAAGCAAGTTTGGGTTTCTTTTAAAAGTAATTTCTCTTGAGGAATTCTTCAACCTGACATTGAAAAAAAATGTCTCAAATTTTAAAAAGGCTCAAATTAATAAGATTTTGTTTAATTATGATAATTTCACAGAAAGTTCAAAAACAACACCATTCCAACCACACAATACTTTGATCTTAACTTTTAGACTAAATTTTTTAAAAATCTTTATGCTGGATTGATTTCTCATCAGGCAACATTTTCCAATCACCACCTCCAGCAAATAATTTTTTTTAGGTTATCACTCAGCAGTCTTTCTCGCCAGGCTTTACTCACTCAACTACACAAAACATTTGTCTTTTTTCTTTTTTTTTTCATTGTTCTATTGTTACAAAGAAGAACAGAAAAGTTCAATTTAATTAATTCTATATCCTTCTCTTCCTCAAAACCTTTTATTGGTTTTTCTCTAACCAAACTAGATGTTTCACTTAAGGTTCTACAATTTTTTTCCTGAGTCCATTGGTTTTCATATGCTGTCTTAACACTTAGAATGATCTCTTATCATTTAGAAAAAGTCATCCTTTTCACCTTTATTTATAAAATTTGTCTTTACTTTTTCATTCATAAAATTTATAATAAATTTTGATAAATATACTCTCTTGTTATTAAAAATTTGACCCAAAGTTTTGTAATAATCTTGTAGTCAATTACACACACACACACACATACTTATCTATCTATCTATCTATCTATCTATCTATCTATCTATCTATATATATATATATATATATATATGTGTGTGTGTGTGTGTGTGATTGTAATAGCTTCATATTGCATAAACCATAAGTGTAAATACCTAGCAAGGATTATACTCAGTAGAATTATCTTATTCTCTGAAAGTAGATTGTTAACTATTGCGTCACGGCAAATTAGCCAGCTTAGCTTAGTCTGGCACAAGTCTATAAAGTGTTGCATTTCATTAGGATTGAATTATGGTATACAACATATCACAGGTTCCTTTATTAATATACAATACCAAATTGGAGTCCTCAATATGAGTTGAAATCCTAAAATGTCTTTTTCATTATTTCATTCTTTGTGGCTTGGGGATTAAACAGTCAGAAGTGAAAGAAACAAAAATATTGTGAGTTTGTTAATCTTTAATTGATTACACTCCTTTCATTTGTGAAAATAAATTTGGCGTCAAATGTTGTTGGTTAAACAATTTAAAAATTATTCACTTCTATTTCTCAATGTATTCTTCCCACTGAGATGATGATGATGATGATGATGATGATACAACAAAACCTAAAAAAGAAAAATATCTAGAGTTAAAAATACAAAACATTTTCTTATAAAACAATACTGCTAATTAAAACAAAATTACTCCAATGCAAAAACATAAATATCACACAGAAATATGATACCTAAGTTCTTCATGTTTGTTTCTTTGGAGAGTTTATTTATATATTAGGTTTAACTAGTTTTTTCTTTGGTTTTGATTTTTTTTCACTTTTTCTCACATGTTAAGAGATGATATTAGGGTTGAGAATTCTCCCTTTTATGGTGGTAACTTTAGTTACATAATAATAATAAAATGTTAGTTGAGAATAATTTCTTGAATTTTATTTGAAGAAATGTAAGTAAAGTCGAGGGCGACTAGAAGGCTTCCTTTTCAATAGCTACAACACAGAGGTGTAGGGGAGGTCACTACTCCTTTCCCTGAATTGCTCCACTTTACCCTTGATACGTACCTTATAATGCTGAGTGTTAAGCAAGGAGGTATCAAGTACCATTTTTAAAGTCTTTGGTATGACATGATTGAACCCCAGTCTCCTGCCAATTGGCAAATACTCTACCCACTTGGCCAATGAAGAAATGTATTTGTTCTAAATTCTCATGGTTTAATACTACAGCCAACAATGGATCAACTCAAAATATTGTGATAAAAAGCAAGAAAAAGAAATTTGTCAATACTGATATTACACATAAGGAAATTACTTCACCTCAGAATCTCAAAGAAGTGGAAAGTTTTTTACTTGTTTCCAATAATAGTTTAATTGCCTAATCTTTGGTTTCTTTGTTTAATGGCATATCAACCTTTGTGGGTTATTTAATACTGAAGTCATCCTTCTAGAAGAACAGTAGTGATGCTATTTAACCCATAGCTGGAGGGATGAGGGGGTTCATACCTTTCCCAAGGGTATTCGTCTGAAACTGAATGTAATAGCGCAACTGGAGTTCAAACTCGCGTACTACGATTCCACTATCCATCGCTTTAACCATTACACCACAAGGACATCCCCTGCCTAATCTTTGAGGTATATATCAATTTGATTATACTGCAAATGGTGAAATAATAACCTTTTGAACTGTAATATTTTAGACTGAACTCTATTTTGCTATACATCATATGTCCAATAGAGTCCATCTAAAACATTATGAGTAATAATAAAGAGTTTAATATAGCAACCCTTTCTCAATGTTTCTTTTCATGAAATAATGGTAGAGGTTTGAACATAGATATCTGCATCTTGAAGTGATATTTGAATGTGTTTTGTGCCTGATTTGTTTCGTTGAATTTGGTGACCAAGGGCTTAAGGGGTAAAGGCTAACACAAATGTTATTCTAAAGTACAATAGTTGATAAGAGCTACAACTTGATTTATTTTCATTATAATATTTTTAACATGGATTCCTTGCTTTATTTGTTTGTTAATTCAAATCTTGTATTGCAATCAATCAACTTTATTGACCCTTTCAGTGACAAGAAAACAAATCAATACTTCTTAATCATTAATGTAATTAAGGAGAAAAAACTTTTTACACATTGAATAGAATGAAATAAAGTTAAAAGCAAAAATCAGAACAGAAAATAACCTTTTAAATTTCACAATGATTAGTGAAAAGCAGAAACTACACATTGTGTTTTTTAGTGACACTCAAGCAAAGAAAATAAACCATATCACATGGGAAATATTAGTTAAAAATGTGCACTTCAATTCATAAAATAATAAGTTAATCTCAGAATGTCATCATTTATCACAAAATATTTTTTATTGTCTTTCTACTTCAGAAACAATATTATTAGGAAATATTTGTTTCTGGATTGGAAAGAAGTATTCTTAAGAATATTGGGGGTGTCCTCGTGGTGTAATGGTTAAAGCAATGGACTGCAGAATCGTAGTAAGCGAGTTCATACTCCAGTCGCGCTATTACGTCCACTTTTGGGCAAATACCCTCAGGAAAGGTATGAACCCCCTTATCCTCCCAGCTATGGGTTAAATAGTACCACTACTGTTCAAGGAGAATAGCTTTGGCATTAAATAACCGACAAAGGTTGATATGCCATTAAACAAAGAAACCAAACCATCCTAAGAATATTGCATCTTTTTATTAACTTTGCAATGATGTTGGAACTTTCTTTGTACCTTTTTTATAACTAGTTTATAATCCTTACTCAGTCAAAACCATCAATGAAAATGAAGTAATTAAAATGGGTTAAATTGATTGATTGATCACTTGTCTAGCATGAATTTTACAAATCTAATTGGGTTTTTAAAAAAGTTGAAAGCTGGTTGGTTACCAAATATATGGTCAGGTCAGAAGCACAGTTGCCATAAAATTAGGCTGCTATAGATAGAACTGAGTAAATAGAAACTAGCAAATAAGAATTATACAAAAAAAAAAAAGAAATTACCTGAAATAGGAGCAGCTCAATAATTGATATATAGTTATATAAAAAGAATATTTGATCTAACTTAAAAGAAGTTGACACAAGGTCATATTTATAAAGCTATTTCATAATCATTGTTAATATCATTAGCCTATCAGACATCTTCACTATCAACTGTATCTAGGTAAGCGTAGAATGATAGTAGTAACATGAATTTATTATTCAGGAGATAAATAATATTGCCATATGATTATTTATATATATATATGTATATGAATACCTACTGAATCAGAAGTTTGGTTGATTGGTTGATAAAGTATGATATATAATATTTTTAATACTAATTTTATTTTTTCAGGCGGACTTTTAATCAGAAACCTAAGTAGATTTCTTCTGACTTTGTAGGTATTCATATTTCACTCTCCTTATTATATTAAGCACTCTTACATTTTAGTTAAAGGAATTCTGTTGGTGTTTTTTTTTCTTTTGACTAGGCATTGCAGTGCTGGTTGACCATTTTCAAGTAGTACAAATGTTTTTTGTCTTTTCTTTTTTAAATGAATTTTTTTCCAAGATATCAGTTTAGAGTGATATTTTTTAATTTGCAAATTTTATCATCTGGTTTTTTTCACACTGTCAGAATTATAGAATAGGTATAAAAATAAAATTATATATATTTGCCAATGGTCCAGGAGACCTGGGTTCAATCCCATGTCGCATCATACCAAAGACTTTAAAAATGGTACTTTATACCGCCTTGCTTAACACGTAGCAATATAAGTTACATATTAAGGATAAAGTAGAGCAATCCAGGGAAAGGAGTATCATCCTCCCCTACACCTTTGTGTAGTAGCTATTGAAAAGGGAGCCTTCGGGTCACATTTGACTACAGTCGCCAACTTTACTTTACTTATATGTGTATATATATATATATATATATAGAGAGAGAGAGAGAGAGAGTTCAGTATTTTGATATTAGTATTTTTTATTCTTTATTATGTTTCATAATTTTGCTTGTTATCATAACTTAAAGTGGATAAAGTAAGATTAAAGCAGTAGTTTCTGATTAAACTTGAGCTTGCATTTTATTTCCCACGAACTCGTTTTTCTAGAGATAACACATTACCTACTGAACCCTATGGATTGACAATAAAGGACAGTTATATTGCTTCATCTTATATCTCAGTATTTACTTTACCTGCTTACCCACTGAGTGTACAGGTGTCAAATGCACCCCCACTATCTGGTGTACAGGTTGAAATCTATACTCTACACACTTTGCAGAGCAGAATGATAGAAACAATATACCTCAAATTATGAATAATACAACGGTTGTTAAATTAAAAACAGATACAGCTGATCTTTTTGTCTGAGATTTTTCACCAATGCATAAAAGCAAGTATACTCAAGAACAGTGGGTAAGAGATTAATAGTTGAAGAATATTATTTAATAATGAAAATACTTCATCTCAGAATTTAAAATACAATGACATATTCTTAGTATAAAAGTTCAAGTAACACACAAAGTACCGAAATTTAATAATGGATAAATTCCATCTTTCAAATTTAACACTTCTATTGTATGTATGCGCCATCTACAGATGATTGGTTTACCAATTTCAGCTTAAAATATTTTACAAAATTTATGCTCTTCTCAATATCGACAATATATTCAATTTTTTAAACTTTATGAGAAGGATGCTTGTATGTCTTTTTGAATTTACAAAGTTTTTTTTTTTTTTTTTTTTCTTCTGGGAGATCCTAGTGGGTAGAGTGTTCGCCAATGGCCTGGGAGAGCAGGGTTCAGTCCCAGATCATATCATACCAAAGAATTAAAAAAATGGTACTTGATACCTCCTTGCTTAACACTCAGTATTATAAGGTACGTATCAAGGTTAAAGTGGAGCAATCCAGGGGAAGGAGTAGTGCCCTCCGCAAAACCTCAGTGTAGTAGCTATTGAAAAGGGAGCCTTTGGGTCGCTAACTTTACTTTTTACTTATTAGGTGCAAAAACTCCCCAATGTTGTTTTTGAAAAACTAGAGACTTGATACACAACTGAAAATCATTTTTCTTGCTGGAAACTTTTGCACACATCTATCAGTTTATGGCAAATGAAACTGGTTTCCCTTGAGAAAACTAGATTCAAGCTTGTTTGTCTATTTGACATATGGATAAAACACAGAATTTGATTTTTTTCTGCTATACCTTCTAGGTAAATCCCCAAGCAGAGTTTGCAATTCTTGTTGACTTTTATCATTAAGGGGTTTCGGACTATTGTCTTCATCTTTATTGTTATTACCACAATGTTTTGGCCGCTATGTCCTCCTGCCTTCTTCAGGTGTTTGTCGAACTTGGGAACCTACACGGAGCTTCAAACTATGTCCTTTATTGAATCTATGGGGGTCACCTGTTCTGATTCCATTAGCCATAACTGGGTTCAAGTGTTAAGTATTCTTGTATTGTTACTCACCTACAGTCAGGATTGAACCTGCAACCTCCAGATGATTGTTTCCTTTGAAGTGTAGGGAACCAACGCCTATACCTGTTATGCCATGTGTCCTTCTGGACAGTTTAGAGTGTATTTTGGGGACTTATAAACTTGTTGACTTGTTTATAGATATAACTGATCCTAATAATAAAATGTATCTTTATTTAGAAAGTCTTGTCATAATAAATCTATTACAAAAATTAAAATAATCACAAATAAAAGGCTAGAGAGTTATTGATTTTGTTGATATTTTTAGATTTATTTCTATCACTATTAGAACAACCTGATTTGAATACCTCTGTAACAAAATTTATTTACTCTTTAATTTTTTTAAACCAAATATTGATTATTTTCAAGTATAAATTTTGAAATTATTTTTATTTTTTTATCTTGGAAGACTTGTTAAATGAATAAAACTCACAATTTCAACTTGATTTTCTTAATTTTTTTAAGCTACATAACAATAAATCATCATCATCATGTCGTGCCACCAGCACAGATATCCCTGACCCTCTCTCGCCACTTTTCCCTATTGTTCATCGCCTCTGGCAAGTCTTCCGGGCTACATCCCGTATCCTTACATAGCTGCTGTAAAGGAAACAATAAATACTAATCTGAAAATATGTCCTTTGCAGATTAATAGTGAAAATTATAAGTTTTAATCATAATTTACTTGGTCTAAATTATTTGTGATTTATTCAATTGATACAATTCTTAGAGTAAGTATAGCTTTCTTTTAGTGATCTTCTTTGACTAGAACCTATATCAAAAATTTTTATCATGCCATTTTGACTGGTCAGATCTTCTGCTCTCTTCACGTGCATTTGACATCTGATAAATTGTTTTTAAAATCATTTGTTTATAACATTACCAAGGCTCTAGTATTTTTTAAAATTTCATTTCAAATACAAAACATTTCTTATTTAAGACAGTGCTAATCCGGTTTTTTTTTTTTTTCCTGTTATTGAGAGACATGTCATAAGAACATGTACTACCTATAATGTGAGCAGGGATATAAACAAGGCTAATGGCATCTGAGGTAAAGTTTAAATTTAAAAAAAAACTCTCCTTGAAACCCATGTCATTTAAAATTCTGAAATAAATCTGATTTTGGTAATCAAACTTTATTCCTATCTTCTTTATCCTTAATATTCCAATGACTACAATTATTTCTTGTATGGTTGCAAGGAAAGAACAAAAACACTGTTGCAAAAACAAAGAACATGTAAAAATTTTAACAGTTGTATTGAAAACAAATAAGTAAAAAGTTCAAATAACTGGGTTTGTATAAATGTGTTGATGTGGAATTAAAAAGTAGAAAAATGTTCAATGCTTAATAGTGTTTGTTAAACTTATGTATATTCGGTCAATCAGATGGTACAAGTATGGAGAGGAGAGGGGTGTTTGGTGATTTACGGCTTAGTCACTTCCTTTAAAGTGGAGAAGAGGAAAGTAAATGTAGGTGATGCGTGGTTTCGAGTTTTGCCTCTCTCTCTCTCTCTCTCTCTCTCAGAGTTGGAGTTCTAGTCAGTAGATGTTGTCTGCCTTCTTTTGATCTGGCTCCGCTGCTGTCGAGAAATTTGTCTTTTATAGCATTTTTGTCTTCTGATCCGATCAAATTGGGTGTTCTTTGTTTTTACCTCAAAGGTCTTGGATTGGCCGAAAAATTTCTTTTAATTATTTTTATTTTTTGACAAATTTCATCGACATTTCGCTATGTGCAGAAGCCCCTTTTTCCATTTTGAAGAAAGTCTCTGCACCAATAACATCTGGTGAATGCTCTCGTGGATGCTAGTAGGAATCATTATTTTCTGTGTACAATAAATCACGAGATCTTTTTCGCTCATATAACATTGTATTATAGATATAATTTTGTTAATGTCAATTTCTTTCGAGGGAGTCCTAATGGTGTTGTGGTTAACATACTGAACTGTAACAACATACAATTACATTCACTTTTGGATTAGTGTACCAGTGGATAAGATATGAACTCCTCTATCCAACTAGCTATGAGTTAAATAGTACCATTACTATCCTTCTACATAGACAGTTTTGGCATTAAATAACCCACAAGGGTTGATATGCCTTTAAACAAGGAACCTAAACAAAACAATCACAAAAAGTTGCTGTCACTTTCCTTTTCAATTACTGACAACAAAATAATCCAAATTTTCTTTTGAGTTTGTTTTTCTAAGTAAAAACCAATCACTACTGTATAATGTTTATAAAAGGCTTCAGTCAAAACAATTTCTTTTCATAAAATCAGTTTTTCATCACAAAACGTCTTTAGTGATATTTTGATTTTCATTTAAAAAGTAATTCTGTTTTTATTATCTCTATTTTCATTAATTTTTTTTTTTTTCAAAACTTATAATTAACCCAAACCAATCTGGGCTATTTTTATCATTTGTTATTTTGCCACAATCATCATTTGAATATTTGATAAATTCAGCAGAATCCACAGTAACACTGAATAATAAATTAATATTTACTAAGCTTTGTATATAACAAGACCATCAGAAAGAGGCACCTAGTGAAGATTAAATAAATTCCTTATAAATTGTAATGGCCAAGAAGACTAATGAGTTAACCATTGCCCTCAAGCAAAATGACTGAATTAACACATAATCAGTGTGATTTATTCATTTGATTACATTTTAAAAAAATCAAAGCTATTATTACCAGCTCTTAAATGTAAGTACTTTAAAATTAGAAATATTTTTGGTCGAATTCTTTGACTTTATGGCTCAGTCAGCTGGGGCTGTAGAATATGCTGATTGCATCTCTGCAGAGGGATAAGACTCCCCTAATGAGTGTCCTGGAATGCTGGAGCTTTGGGGAATGTAGAGTACCCCTTTATTGCCATTGCTCCCAGGTTCACTCTGGCCCAGAGAGGTAGCACCAGATAGAATCCTATGTGTGGGTCAAATAGAACTATTTGATATGCTAAACTGAGCTGTTTGGGATATAACTGTTTTTACATTTAACTGTGTGTAAACAAAAAAACTGTTCTTATACTAAACTGAATTGTTTGAAATAGAACTGTTTGATCATTTAACTATATGTAAACAAATGACTGGTGAATAATTGAATCATTAGTAATACATGGCAATACTTGAAACTGTTTACCTTTGTTGACATGCTAAACTGAATCATTACAAATAGAACTGTTTGATCCTTTAACTATGTGTGAACAAATGACTGATATTTAATTGAATTTTTAGTGATTCATAGCAGTACTTGAAAACATTTAACTGTGTCTAAATAAATGAATTTTAGTAAATAGAATTATTCGTATTAAATAGGAATGAGTGGAACTGTATGAAAAAAAATGAGCTCAGGCTTGTTTAAAAATGTTATCTACAAAATGTGTCTATAAATCATATATTTAATATATATTTATAAAAAGGATTTGGTATTAAAATAACCTACAATGGTTGATATGCCATAAAACCAAACCAAATCTTTGACTTTAATAGTCACAACCCTTTGCTTATACTATTAATCAGTATTAAATCTTGAATTATAAATTTAAAATTTTTACCCATTTTCTATGAAGGTTGTGATTTAGAATTCAAGATGAATCATCATTAACCTAATTGCTTAAAACTTTCTTTGACAGTGCAATAAACATTTCCTGAAATTCAGAGATTACGTATTTGGCCTAGTAGATAGTGTTTGCCAATGGCCCGGGAGTCTGGGGTTCGAGTCATACCAGAGTCAAAAAAATGGTACTTGATATCTCCTTCCTTAACACTCTGCACTATAAGGTACTTATCAAGGGTAAAGTGTAGCAATCCAGGGAAAGGAGTACTGCCCTCCCCTACACCACGGTGTAGTAGCTATTGAAAAGGGAGCCTTTGGGTCACCAACTTTACTTTTACTTTATTTATACTCATTCAAAAAGAATTGTTGGTGAAGTTTTTTTTTAATCTATTTTTCATTTTAAAACTTAGAATTTAAATGAAGATATGTACACGGCAGAAAAACTTAAAGTGACGATGTACAGACCTCTAAACATCCTTTAGAAGAGTCACTACTAAGTAACAGAATGTTTTCTCAAATCTCAAGGACTTTCTTCAGTACTTACACAGACCCCAGCTCTTCTACAGATTTGACAGTCTAATTTTATGCCAATTTTTTTTTCACAGTTCTTAATACACCATTTATTATAGACACAACTATAACCATCATGTTTCACAGTTTCTTCTGTTTCTCGTATTCTAAATTATTTTCTTTTATCTTTACCATTTAATCTGCTGTCACAACCCTGTCTTTTCAACTTGACTGACATTTCTGTCTTTGCTCACAACTATCAGATCCAGTATTCTTGTTTGGATGTGATGGTTGGTTTGGATCTCAAAATTCCAGAGTATTATACTCCTTATATTTTCTAGTATAGTCTTTATTTTGTGTTAATTTTTCTATGGCAGAACCCAAGTTATTTGTATGAAAGAATCATCATCATCATCATCATCATCATCAGGTTGCAATGCTTGTATGGATTTTTCTGACTCTCTCTCTCTCTCCCTCTATCTGTCCCTATATTTACCCAACCCCTCCGCTCAGGCAGGATATGACACAAGGTCAATTTTTAAGTGGAGTTCGGCAGGTTTGAATTCAGAGTTTTCCTTCACCTAGACTAGTTGCCTCACCAAGGCTGAAGAACTCAGTCTGCCCTACTATTTACCCATAGCTGGAGGTAGAATAATTGGATTCATACCTTTCCCAAGAGTATTAGTGCTATGTGGAATGCAATCAGTCAGGTCCAGTATTTGAACTTGTATTACCGTGTCCATTTCCTATTATCTGTCCCTATCATCCATCGCTCCTAGCAGCTTTTCCAAACTACATCCTGTGTCTACACAGAGCTGATGTAGATGTTCTTATTGGTCAGCCAATGCTGGCACATCCTTGTGTAGGGGTCCATGGAAGAATGTCTTCATTATCATTTTCCCTATCACAATTATTATTTCATCATTTCTTAATATTATTGTTATAAGACTTTTTCTATTTTTAGTATCATCATCTTTTGCTTCTCTCATTCATTTAATTTCTTTACTATCATAATCCTTCTTCTTTCTTTAACAACAATCATCATCATTTTCCTTCATCTTTCTTATTTTTAGCTTCATTGTATTACCCTCTTTCTCACTACTATTGTCATTGTCCTCAACAATATAATTATCATCACGTCAATATTGATTTTTTCCTTATTCCTCTTCTACAGAAACTAACGTAAAAAAAATGAAGAAGCTATGGAAGAATACTTTATTCTGTAAAGATATATAACTTCTTGAAACAGGATACTGAATGCCATTTGATAAGAATCCACAATCACCCTTTGTTTTCAAATTTGAAGTACATTCTAATAACAGATTGTTGATTTTATCTTTATAAAAAGCCTGACCCTCCTCAAGCCACTTAATTCTCATCGTGTATACAGGAAATTAAAATAATCAATCATTTTTATCACGGGGGGGGGGACACTCCTTGACAGTGGTCACTTGGAATTGCATTGGGAAATTTCTATATTTTCAAATATGATATTCCATGGTAGAATTTCAACTGCAATTAAATGTCTGGGCAATTTCCTCCAGAATATTTTTTTTTTCATTAGAAACCTTTGGCTTAGAATTATTTCTTGATTGCTAAAACCAGTCTTGTCACTATGAAAGACAATACAATAAAGAATTACCATTAATTTGTTTTAGAAAATTCATTGTATTCTATACAGGATCATATTGTATGAATTTGTCATTATAAATTTCATTGAGCACTTTTCTTTTTATTTAATCTACTTAATTTGGCAGAGGTTTAATGAATCAAGTTTCACTTTGTGTTCATTTGGCAATATTGTTAAAATGGCATATTACAACAGTTTGGTTCTTCTCCTTCAAAATTCTCTTTGAATATTCTTGTAGAATTTTCTTTGCAAGAAATATTTTCCGAGACCCCATACACAAATACAGCCATTGATACTTATACACAAATGTATAGATAGATATCCATTGTGAGTACTGCATGTTAAATTCAGCAATACCGAAAAAAAATCGGTATGTTCTACTCTTCACAAATCTAAATTAACAATTTTTTACCTTTAAAAAAATATCAGAGGCTAGCAGGTGATCGAACTTATCTTTTTAGTTATTTTGAACAGGTGATATATTTATGTATTTCTATAGAAATCTCTTTAGAAAAGTTATTTTGCTAAAGAAAAAAAAAAAATTTTGTTAAGTTTCCCAAACCAAATTTAGTTATGATATAGAAAGATTTATAAACAGCTCTACAGTGATAGATCTTTCTTTAGTCATTTGATCATCAGACTTTCATTTGATAATCTCATGTTAAAACCCAATTAAAAACATGATATGAATTACTAATTGTTAATTCCTAGATGGTAGATAGAATTTTTTAAGTTCTTGAAATTTTCCTGTTGTCTTTAATGTTCTGATTAGGTAAAAAAAAAACTTTAATTCAGGATAAATAAAAATTGAACAATAATAGTTAAATTTTCTCTCCTGTTTGGGGCTTGTTACTGTTGATAAAAAAACATTTCTTTATAATAGAGAACTAACACAGACTCACCAAGAAATTCTAAATGTGACACACAAAAGGCACTTAAAAGATGAAAAACATTAGTAAAATACATTTGTGGATAAAATTGTTTCCTTTCCTGTGGGTTTAATCTTGTTATGATTTCGTAGAATATCTCAATGAACTCAGTACAAAGAGAATGATCCAAAATCTAAAATCCATAGGAAGTGCACTGGATGTAACAAAAAGATTAAGAACAATACTGGACGTGCCCGTGGTGTAATGGTTATCATCGCAGGATATGGACGCTGCGACACGAGTTCAAATCCTGGACCTGACTGATTGCATTTCACATAGCACTAATACCCTTGGGAAAGGTATGAATCCAATTATTCTCCCTCCAGCTATGGGTAAATAGTAGGGCAGACTAGGTTCTTCAGCCTTGGTGAGGCAACTAGTCTAGGAGAAGGAAAACTCTGAATTCAAACCTGTTAAACTCCGCTTAAAAATTGACCTTGTGTCATATCCTGCTCGAGCGGAGGGGTTGGGTAAATATGAGAACAATACTGTCTAGAAAGTATAGAAATAGGTTTTCTTGGGCAATAACATCTCATACCCCTTTAATTTACTCCTTGTAAAATCTCATACACTTATCCCGGCATCTTCTTCACATTTGAAATCAGACTATAAATTCCTATTTCAGGATCACTATCAGCTGTCTTGCTGTGTTTGCCACAGTCTCAAATCTTCTCCCTTTCAGCAGCAATTTTAGCTTTCAGAAAAGCCAGAAGTAACACTTAATCAAATTTGAACTGTATGGGGGCTTTCTGATGAAAAAAAAAATTTTTTTTAAATAAAACCAAGAAAAACATCCCAGTTTGAGAGATGAAAAATAAGCTAGTGCTATGTCATAATGAATGTAACAGTCACACAGTACACAACCTCTCTTACTGTTAACTAAGTAACCCCAAGGGAAAGTGTATTTTAACACATGCATCACAAGGTTCATTCAGATTTTTTGCCAAATTATACATGTAACCAGCTTTCAAAATGTTCTAAATGACTGGATACTTTCCAGGCAAATCTTGTATACTCATCGGGATGAAATAAATGGCTCAAATCATCATTCTGTAAAATTTAATAGATGTAGAAAACACCTGAGGGGAAGGATGGAGAGTACAGTCATTGAAATGCAATCAAAACAAAGCTGATGCTACAAGTTCTAAAGAAATATGGTAATAATAATACAATATTAAAATTCCAAACTCACCAGAAAGATCAAAGAAAAGAATGGGAAGAATTTTTTTTTAATTCTTTAAAATCAAATGGGATTTGCATCATTGCATTTCATAACAATATAGTTTTTTTTTACTTGAAACCTCATCTTGGTCGTTTGAATCCCTGGGTTCAAGTGGAGACAGTGGAGCAGCAACATTAAGAGAAAAGTGACAACTAGCATAATGGTTATCATCAGAAGAAATGGAATCAGTCACCCAAGTTCAAATCCTTGATGAAACTGTTTGCATTTCAATTTGTGTTAATGCCCTTGGGAAAAGCATGAAACAAGTTGTTCTTCCTCCAAGTACAGATAAATAGTAGGGCAAACTGGTTTATCTAGCCAAGGTAAGGTAACCAATCTAGGAGAAAGGTAACTCAGAATTCAAATCAGCTTTACTCAGCATAAAAGTTTACCTGCCTATGATAGAGGGGTCGGGTAAATAAGTAGAAAATATGAAATTCTAAGTCAGAATGCCTGATATATCAAAAAGCATATATATATATATATATATATATATATATATATATATATATATATATATTTTACCAACCCCTCATGCAGGGCATGACACAAGGTCAATTTTGAAAGTAGAGTTTAATAGATTAGAATTCAGAGCTTTATTTCACTTAGATTGGTTGCCATATAACAAGGTTAAAGAGCCCAGTCTACCCTATTATTTACCCAAAACTGAAGGGAGAATAATTGAACACAAACCTTTCTTAAGGGTATTAGCACTAGGTAAAATGAAAACAGCCTTGTCCAAGGTTTGAACTCAGGTTACTGTGATGATAACCCTTACACCATGGGCATAAGAATAATATACTCAGCTGGATGTAATGAATTATTCTATTTGATATTCTTTGATTTTAACTAGATACAACATCTGAGAAAGTCCTTGAGGTTACAGTGGTTGAACCAATGCACCACCAAAATGAAGATGCACATTTGAAAGTATCATTGTGAAAGTTAAAAAGAAATGATAATGATCTTAAAAGCTATAGTTGATTTATTTGCCTTATGTCAGAAAAAAAAAAATTTCATTATCCAAATGAAATCTTTACATGGAATAATTCTGATATAAAACTGCTGAATTTCACTTGATTATAAAACACTATCATAAATTCTTCCTCATAATTGGTAAAACAAACAATATAAAACAGTTAAGCAGAA
The DNA here is from genome assembly GCA_963585895.1 of Sepioteuthis lessoniana. Lineage (NCBI taxonomy): Eukaryota > Metazoa > Mollusca > Cephalopoda > Myopsida > Loliginidae > Sepioteuthis > Sepioteuthis lessoniana. Next base: position 10,706,360 of record OY757920.1, read on the forward strand.
TATATCATTTACTTGAAGCTAAAATACAAAACATACTCCCAACTGCTGTAGTTTTTATATCTTTGATTTGCCAGATTTGTTCTTGAACACACAAGCAAACAACTTGCACAGTAGATCATTAGACTTACTATAAATCCCAGCCAGACAAAATATCAGATTTACTAACACATTTTCTAATGTCATATCTATTTTAGCTTCAATTTCTTCTCACGACTAATAATGTTCCTCAACACAGGATAGCCCTTGGTGGCTGTTTGCAAACCACAATCTGTAGATTAACACTCATTTTCAACGGAGACACAAAACAGTTTCAAAAATGGAAAAAAATGGGGGAAAAATGCATTAATAGCATATAACTCTTCACTTTAGCGGGTTAGGATCAGACATTTTACTTTTATCAACAAAATATATAGATTTTTTCTTCTATTTTTTCATTTGTATTTTTTTCTATTTAACTCCTTCCCCACTTGTCTCTTACTGAATTTTTATACCAACACATCTGCATTTAGTATTTGTTGTATTAAATATGGTAACTGACTGTATATTATCAGTATTCTTTTCATATAAAAAAAAACAAACTGTTATCAAAATATTTCTTGTTGAGATTCAAATTGCCAATATAATAAATTTGAAGAAAATATGACCAAGAACCATGTATATTTCATTGCATGCATCTGTAGCAACGAATAAAAAAGCTAATAGTAAACCTGCAGGACTATTGGAAAGCTATCGCCTAAGGTTGAGAATCAGAAATACAGTTGCAGGATTGGTTGATCATGTATAGAGCAAAAGAGTGATGGTCACCAACCTCTGTAATGAAGTCAGAGTAAGAGAGAACAAAACTGGAGGGGTAAAAAGATTGAAAGAACCAATGTATATGCTAGGTTCTAAAAACCTCTTTATAGACCTAGAATAGAAATTAACATGATAAACCTTTCAGAAAGTGGGACATTATGATTAAGACTCAAAAATCGCATTGCTTGATTACATTATAAATATTACGAGTCATATACTCTGGTTTATTGAAAGAAATGGCCAAACAACATCACAAGAATATGTTAACTAGAAAGAATTCACTCAAAATAAAATTTCATCTAAATATGGTCAGCAGAATGATTATAATTTACCTTTGTAGATTGAATAACCAATTTGGTTCAAAATTTTCAGAAGGTTACTGATTACAACAAAACCTGAAGAAAACTAGAAAGTATAATGACTGAAATGTTATGACTATAACAAGTAAGGTGAGGTCATCAGTGCAAGTAAATTGTCATCGTTGTCGAATAATAATAATAATGATACTTCTTTCTCATCTCAAACATTTTAATCAAACAAGAAATTAATTTTTACTTAGAAATGAACAAGGCTAAATTTTAGAAAACAAAAGCAGGTAAATTGCATTACACCTTCTTGCTTTGAACATTAGAATCTGAAACTCTGGTTTTTACCTGTTTGAACCCCAATCATTCATGCAAGTGGGAAATAATACAACTATATTATCCATCCAGCAAGCCAAAATGATATACTCCAATTTAAATAACTTTTTAAAGTAACACCTATGTATTCATTAAATCTTAAAACTTGTTATACATTTGAAATATAGTTGGAAAGTTTTTCACTCTTTTTTACCAAATTTGTCCAAAGATGAAACCAATTCCTTTCTTGGCTTTTATCAATTCATTGTGCATACTTTCTCCTTTGTTTCTTCAGAATGCAGTTACTGGTTCCAAAAATTTCATTCGCTAAAAAACACTACAGTGTCTGAAGAATTAATATGACAATGAACCAACTAAGTTCTCTGTAAAACTTACTACTTGACCAAATGTCTGTATTTTAGGTCAGATTGTAAGTAACTGTGGATGTAGTGACAGTTGATTCAACTTTGTCTTAGAACAGGAAACTGTCTGCTCATAATAACTTAGAGAAAATTGCTTGTGCATGACTGTTTTCCTATTTAGTGTAGTTCTGAAACAAAATATTTTTTCTTCAATAATCACCTCATTTCTTCATTGCTGATCATCAACAGGAGACATTTTACGTCTGTCTTTTTAGCTGCTAAACTATCACTTGCTTAATGACTTCTGTTTTTCAGCAGAAGGTTTTGGCCAATCATATCTTCCCAATAGAATGTCTCACTTTGTAACTTTTGGAGAGAAAAATATATAAAAGTGGAGGAGTCCTCATTAAATGTTCAAAGTAAATGCACCTAGAAACAAAATTTTGTAATAATCTTACCAGTATACAGAGGGCAACCATTGCTGTATGATATTGAAAGCACATTTTAACTAATTATTGATAAGCAGCAAAGATGTTACCAAAAAAAATGGAAAATTTTTCAAGTAAATAAGCTGTAGTAATGAAAAAAAGAAAAGCAGAAATCAGCAAAAAAATGTTTTTAAGAATGGTTGAAAGTATTATATATATATATATATATATATATATATATATATATATATATATTTCATAATGTTAATATATATATATATATATATATATATATATATATTCCAAAGTAATATACACAGATATTTAGAGACAGATTTATATTTCAAAGTCATATAAATGTATATTTACATATACATACATATATTTCAAAGGAATATATTCATATATATATATATATATATATATATATATATATATATATATTTCTTGAAAAAAAAAAACAAAGACCGGTTAATTTAGGATTATAAATTTATTTCCATCCTGTTTTTCAGTTTCTGGTGTGAACCAAAAACACAAAGAAAAATATAACAGGACTTCTTCAGATCCAATGGATAAATAAGACAGAACAGACATGTGGGGTGGAGTGGGAGGGAGAAGAGATTAAGGAGTTACCTCTTCGTTTTATTGAATTACCTACCTATATATATATATATATATATATATATATATAGGTAGGTAATTCAATAAAACGAGGAGGTAAATATATATATATATATATATATATATATATAGTAACAGTGTTGATTTTTCACTAATTCACTTTGTGGGTTGGTGGCAAACCAACTGAGATATAATTTGGAGAGGGCTCAATATCTGTGAGAGAGCTATTATATGATAATAATAATAATAAATAAATATATATTAGATTTTATATATTTAATGCCATGGAAGTTTGTCTGCAACCTTAGGTTTCATGAAGTTTTACAAACAACAATTGTCTGGTAGATAACAAAAGAAAATGAAGAAATCGAAATATACAGATAAAAACCATTAGACTAGTGTACAAATCTTTATGTGTGTTTGTGTTTGTCTGGGTTATAGTTGCGTATTATTGTGTTTGGACGTATAAGTGATGATACATAAGTGAAGATACATTCGCAGCGTGATGAACTTGAGGTTGTCTTTTGGATAGATGAACGCCGTTATGCAGTAAAGTTTGCAACAGGACGGTCGAAAAAAAATTCTTTATTTGTTTCTTTATGTACTTGTGTGCATATTTGTGGAGGGGATTTTAACTAAGAAACAAAACATCATATATAGATAAATAAATATATGTGTAAATAAATAAATAGATATACATATATATAGATATTTATTACTTACATACATATTGATTACTCTCATATATATATATGTATATATATATATATATATATTTATTACTTTTATTTATATATATTATTTTGAGTACATATATAAATACAAATATATTATTTCAAATATATATATAAAATACCTTAAAATTCCCTTAGCCAACGTAGTCCACTTGTAGCCGTGTGGTCTGAAACCTTAGTCTATCGTAAAGTTAGACGGGTTTCGATCCCGGCTTCGAACGTCCTGCGGGTCTAGCCACACTGAAGAGTTCTGATAGAACGAAACAGTCTGTCTGTGGATGACAATATATATATATATATATATATATATAATGCAATTAGAAAAAAAATTCAAACCTGATTGAATTGTCATTATAAATTTATTTCAGTGAAGAATATCATATACTCTTTGTCTCATCAAATGACTTCACATATTTAGTTTGAGGTTGAAAAACAGCAAATATGGATTACAGTCTATATATATATATATATATATATGTATGAAAAAGGAAAAAAAAAGGAAGAAGAAAGAAAAAAACCTATATAAATTTAAATTCTCAGGCAAAAGTAAAGGGGTTAAAACAATAAAGTATTAGAAAAATTAAGAAACGAGGGAAAGGATGTTCCAGTAAAAATGGTGTGAAGTCATATGATGAGACGAAGAGTATAATGATATTCTTTGCCGAAATAAATTCATAATGACAATTTAACCAGGTTTGAGTTTTTTTCTAATTGCATTGTATATGCTCTATATGTGATTTGGTTAGTTGGTTGTTTGGGTTTTATGGCATATCAATTTTTGTAGGTTATTTAATGCCAAATCCATTTTTATACAAATAATCAGTTCTATTTCCAACAATTCGGTTGAGCATAATCACAGTTTCAAAGTCAAAAACAGTTCCATTTCAAACAATTCAGTTTAACATAAGTACACAGTTTAAATATCAAAACAGTTCTATTTCAACTAATTCAGTTTAGCATAAGTATGAATTTTAGTTATATTTGACCCATAGATAGGACCCTATCAGGTACTACCACTCCAGGCCAGAGGGAACCTGGGAGTGATGGCAATGAAGGGGTATTCCACATTCCTCGAAACTACAGTATTTCTGGAACCTCACCATCAGATTGTTTGGTGTCATATCCAGGACATGCGTCTAACCCCTCAGCAGAAAAGCACTTGGTGTATTCTACAGCCCTGACCAACTGGGCAACTCTGTATATGAGTTTTATTATATAAACTCGGATAGGGAATATATAATAATAGCCATACATCGAACACTCCCATAGATTTATATGAAATTCCTCATATATTGTATATGTGAATAATCCACACCCATTGTCTTCGGACGCTTACTGGATATTACTGATATATATATTTGAAATGGATTTTAGAATAAACAAAAATATTAATAAAAATAGATGTAGAAATATTATTTGGTTTAACCCTCCTTTTTGCAAACTATCTAATATCAATATAGGGAAATATTTTCTCGGTTTAATAAACAAACATTTTAAAGATGATAACCCCCTAAGAAAAATAATTAATAAGAATGATGTCAAAATTAGTTATTCTTGTATTTACAATATATCTAAAGGGGTGGTGTCCTCGTGGTGTAATGGTTAAAGCGATAGAGTGTGGAATCGTAGTAAGCGAGTTCGTACTCCAGTCGCGCTATTACGTTCACTTTCGGGCAAATACCCTTGGGAAAGGTATGAACCCCCTTATCCTCCCAGCTATGGGTTAAATAGTACCACTACTGTTCTTCTGGGAGAATGGATTTGGCATTAAATAACCTCCAAAGGTTGATATGCCATTAAACAAGGAAACCAAACCAAACCAAACCAAATATATCTAAAATAAGTGACAATCACAAGACATTAATAAATAAGTTGGACTGGAATAACAATGACGACTTAAGATATTCATGTAATTGTAATATAAAAAATAAATGCCCACTAGCAAATAAATGTAACCTTGATAATATTATATATCAAGCCAACGTTTCAAATAAAGAAAATGATACTAATGAAAAGGCATACGTAGGTATGACAAGTTTAAACTGGAAATTTTGATATTACAACCATCTACAATCATTTAGAACTCAAACTCCCCTGTTTAGGTATCACTGGTATCTGATAGAAGTAGGACTAACACCTCTTCTAAATGGGAAAATAATTAAAAGATCTTCTTTGACAAACAGTTTATATGGTAAGTGTAATTTATGCTTAGAAGAGAAAATATGTATATTGAAATATTTTAATGGAAATTTACTAAATACCAAGACCGAAATGATATCAGCACGTAGACATAGAAATAAATTTTTAATATAATTTAACTTTATATATACTAAATATATTTAACTACCATTAATTAGGTGATTTATATTTTTTTTAATTCTATATATTGAAATATTGATCCATAATTTTTTTTAAATAGATTAAATGAATAAATAATTCAAAATATATTTTTCCAATAAAGAATACAATTAAATTTAAAGGATAAAGTATAGATATATTTTTAAAAATAAAATGATCATGAAATAAAAAAATAAAAAATAATTGTTAAAAAAAATCTTTAAATTTATTAATATAGCCTTATAGCTAGAAAGAAGTATTCCTGTTCTACACCATTTTTTCTATATGTAAACAAAAATTTAAGAAACGAATATTTAATTTATTTATATTATAAGTTAAGAAGTATTAATTACATTAATAAAATATCTATTATATATTGATTCTTTGCTTATTACAATTAACTTAACATTCAATATGTTAATTTCTTCCAAATGAATTCTTCTAATGATATTTTCATAATTAGAAATAGAATTTTGTAAATTAATATCAGCATTGAATTATTATTTCCTGATAATATGAATTATATCATTTATTATTTATAAAACATAATAGTTTCAATGGAAGTATGAATGCATATTTTATCTAAAATTTTTAATGAGTAGCATGCCACTATTTAATTTTTTCAGATTTAGTTTTTTTTTTAATTTTCAGTAGTATTTAGATTAGGGGTAATGGTTTTTTGGGGTTTTTTTTAGCAAACATATAAACATTGTATCAAAAAATAATAATAGATATAATGTCTCCACCTTAAAAAAATTTTCTTGATAAAAATATGATGACACCAAAGAAGTGAATTTTTTCTTTTCATTTTTATATAAAAATCTTTTTTTGGCTCTGCACATTGAGTTTTGATGTATTCTTAATCCCAAATTAATTATACGTTGATAGCTGTTGGCATTGAGCACTCAAATTGGATACTCCTACCCCTTAGATTTTCTCATAGGGTTATATATATATATATATATATATATATACATACTCATTTCAAATGCATATATATATATATATATATACATGCATATTTCAAATGCATATATATATATATATATATATATATATATATATATTCATTACTTTGGGATATATATATATATATATATACATATATATAAATTTATATTTTTATGAATATATAAATATACGTCATGCCTCTCTCTCTCTCTATATATATATATATATACACACACACTACCACTCAAAAGAAAATATTATTCCCAACTAAGCTGATGTCAAAAGTAAAAGAAATTACTTCAATTTTTACTTAATAAATTGGTTTATCATTTTATCACTCCTATAATATATATATATATAATAGATATACAGCTTATTGCTGTATATCTATTATATACATGTATATTGATGAGCATTTTTATAACTGTATATCTATTGATATATATATATATACGGCTATAAACATGCTCATCAATATACATGTATATAATAGATATACAGCTATAAGCTGTATATCTATTATATATATATATATATATAGACAAACATTATCGTATCAGTATCTTAGAATATTTTTTAAATTTTGAAATCATTTATTTTTATCATGATGTTAAGCAGGAAAAAAATTATTTCATAATTTGAAACTATTTTTTAACAAGAGCCAATCTAATAAAATGCTTTTAAAATAGCATACCATTCTCATAAATATATGTGCATCAATATTCTTGCATCTGTAAGTCTTTTAATCTTGAAATTAATATTCTTTTTAGCCTATTACTAAAACTGGTTGGGATTATGAAATTTATTTCATCTGCATGTTTGTATCCTTCTTTCCATATTACATATATAAAACCAAAAATAAATTGTCGTTCACTTTGAGGTTTTGTCTTATTCTGCCAGCCAGTATTGAGTACTTTTTTGATGTTTTTAAAAAAACTTGTTCATTCTAGTATATATATATATATTTACCCAACCCCTACGCTTGGGCAGGATATAACACAAGGTCAATTTTTTAAGCGGAGTTTAACAGGTTTAAATTCAGAGTTTTCCTTCTCCTAGACTAGTTGCCTCACCAAGGCTGAAGAACCTAATCTGCCCTACTATTTACCCATAGCTGGAGGGAGAATAATTGGATTCATACCTTTCCCAAGGGTATTAGTGCTATGTGAATTTCAATCAGTCTCGTTTTAGATTTGAACTCGCGTCGCCGTGTGCATTTCCTACGACGATAACAATTACACCACAGGCACCTCTAGTATATATATACATATATACACACATACACACATAGGATAGGTAATAATTAAATCCATTTGGCAGTGCCAGTGTTCTCAATGATTATATTTTGGTGGTTACTTGACGAATTTAACTGAGTAATGTTAACATTATCAAATTAAGAAAGAAAATTTTAGGTTACATGAAAAATCTTTCATTGTTATTTTTCTCAATCTGTCTTTTTTTTTCCTCTGAGATCTGAAAGTCTGACATATATCACTTTCATTACACCACAATTTCTTTAGAGAAACTAGTATCTTTATTCTATTTGTTTTTATCTCATTGTCTTGGCCTAACCGGTACAAACTTCAAAAAAGAGAAAAAACTCAAACAGATGAGCTTTACACTTGAAGAAGCCCTAAGAATACACTGGTGAAAGCACCATGATGTAAAACAAGGATAAAGATGCTTGTCTAAATAACTTGTAGAATATATCTGTCTACTCCCACTTTTATCAAGCATTCTCTTCTTTATATTCAGTTTTTTTTTTCTCTCTCTCTTTCACTTCATAATAATTTCCTTATGTGTTCTTTGGGTACCCTATTCATTTGGCCTTGCTTGTGCAACATCGAAGCAAAAAGCTTTGTAAATTACTATATGTCTACCACTTAATTTACTATTTTGTCAATATGACAGAAAACTTCTGTAAAGGGCCATAAAATTCATTGAGATATCACTGTATCTTAAACACAATAAATATTCAAAGCAACATTTTGTTTTCAGCAATGGTTCTGTTTCTCATAAATAACTATTTATATTTTCCATTAAGTCATTGGCTTCTCACAAAGAATATAATTTTGATAAGCAAATTCTGTTCTATGTCTTGTATGGATTTCTTCTGATGACAGTGTATTGATGCATATATGTATACTCAATAATTATGAACTCATAATTCTTATTTCATGGTCATCTCCGAGTTATTGATTTTGTGGAATTATTGTTCTTAGTCTGTCTCCACATGGCTACAAGGTGCCAATGACATACACGGTTACCTTTCTTTTTCCAAAGAAAGCACTAGTGTCTGTTTTGACTACCAAACAAATTATAAGTGGTAGAAGAGTGTGACTAGTAAGATTGACAGTCTTTAAGTCACTATGAAGTTAAAGCTGTTGATTACACATATCTTTTATTATCTTTAGAAACTATCTCATTTCTTTCTAGATGGTTTGTTGGTAGAAAATAAACCTCACCATCTTTTACATTAAAAAAAATTTCTACTTCTCAGGTTTAGATATTTTAAATCTATACAACATTTTAAAAAAGAGAGGGGCTGTTGCGGGCTTAAGACTTAGGCATGTGAAATGGAAACAGTGAGCTAAGTTCTAATTAGAGAGTGAAGACAGTTTGTGTTGTCAAATTAATGCCATTGTAAAAAAACACAGACCATTCCCTTCTCCCATATACTATTGGTAAATCAGTAGTACAGTCTGAGTTCTATTACCTTAATTGGTTACCAGTATAGGAGAAAAATAACTTTAAACATACTTGTTTTATCCCAGATATGAAAAACACTATTTGTCAAAATTGTAATTTTTAAACGCAGTTATCTCGTATATCTTCGTGTCTATTTCATATATTACCAATTATTCCATTTGTTAGGCCAAGAGTTTTCAAAACTTAATATGGCTTCATGACAGTAAAAACATGAAATAATCTGTAGCAATTGGTGGTTGGATTTTAATGTTATGCTATCTATTTATCTTAAAAGTAATATATATATATATATATATATATATTACTTTTATTTTATGTTACTTTTATTTTATATATATATATATATATATATATATTTATATATATATTACTTTTATTTTATATATATATATATATATATATATATATATTACTTTTATTTTATGTATATATATATATATATATATATATTACTTTTATTTTATATATATATATATATATATATTACTTTTATTTCGTGTATATATATATATATATGTCCGGGACATTGGCCCAGCGGTTAGAGTGTTCGCCAATGGCCCGGGAGACCTGGGTTCAATCCCAGGTCGAGTCATACCAAAGACTTTAAAAATGGAACTTGATACCACCTTGCTTAACACTCAGCATTATAAGGTACGGTTCAAGGGTAAAGTGGAGCAATCCTGGGAATGGAGTAGCGCCCTCCCCTACACCTTGGTGTAGTAGCTATCGAAAAGGGAGCCTTCGGGTCACCCTCGACTATGGTCGCTAACTTTACTTTTTACTATATATATATATATATATATTACTTTTATTTTATGTATATATATATATATATATATATATATTACTTTTATGTATATATATAACTTTAGGTATATATACATATCATATCTAATATATATATAAACATATAGAAGTATATTACTTTTAATACAGAAATATATATATATACATATATATAGATATACCGGGCTATTGGCCTCATGAGTAGAGTGTTCACCAATGGTCCGGGAGACCGGGGTTCAATCTCAGGTCGAGTCATACCAAAGACTCAAAAAATGATACTTGATTCCACCTTGCTTAACACTCAGCATTATAAGGTAAGGATCAAGGGATAGGTGGAGCAATCCAGGAAATGGAGTAGCGCCCTCCCTTACACCTCGGTGTAGTAGCTATTGAAAAGGGAGCCTTCGGGTCACCATCAACTAAGGTCGCCTACTCTACTTACTTACTTACTGGTTAAATAGAACAAACTGTGTACTAACGAATGACTGATGCTAAATTGTGACTGTTATATAGAAATACTTGAAAGCATTTAACTGTGTGCAAAAAAAGAGCTCTGGCTCATTTAAGAATGTTATCAACAAAATGTGTTTACAAATCATATATATATATATATATATATATATATATATATATATATATATATATATATAATAAAATAATCTACATTGTTGATATGCCATAAAACCCAACCAAACTATATTTTTAGAATATTGCCCAGCTATGAATGAAATGGCTGAGACAGACAAGATTCTCTTGCTTTAGAAGTGCAACTATTTTGGGGGGAAAAAAAACACTGAATTTCTAAGAGAATCTGATTTGTGTTCAACGTCATTCTCACAACTCGTGATGATCCTTATGTTAAGTTGTATACCATAGAAAAACATTGGTGTCATGAAAAAAGATCTGCTGCATTAGCAACTACTGGTTTTTCATACAATCGTGCACGGGCAAATGTTATATTCAAGATACAGATCTGTTGTCTTGTGAGAGACTGATGGATGCCATATATAAGTTGGCCGACCGTAGTCAAGGGCGACCCAAAGGCTCCCATTTCAATAGCTACTTTACCAAAGTATAAGGGAGGTGTCACTTACCCTTGATCCATACCTTATAATGCTGAGTGCTAAACAAGTAGGCGTCAAGTACCATTTTTTGAGTCAACCTGGAGTTGAACCATGGTCTCCGAAACCATTGAATAAATAAATATATATATATATATATATATATATATATATATAAAAGTTGGTGACTGTAGTTGAGGGTGACCCGAAAGCTCCCTTTTCAATAGCTACTACACCAAGGTGTAGGGTAAGGCTCTACACCTTCCCCTGGATTGCTCTACTTTACCCTTGGTATGTGCCTTATAATGCTAAGCAAGGAGGTATCAAGTACCATTTTTTAAAAGTCTTTCGTATGACTCAACCTGGGATTGAACCCGGTCTCCTCGACCATTGGCGAATACTCTATCCTCTCGGCCAATGACCCAGTTATATATATATATATATATATATATATATATATATATATTAAACTCACCTTTTTTCTATATCATTATCTATTTAATATGGTTTGCATCAAGACATGTAAAAGTCAACATTTCTCTGTAAGTAGGTTGGTAACCAGGTTCTCCTCACTTGGAACAGTTTTTCGACCTTTATCTCCCTTCTTTCCATGGCACTAATACCCTTATTCTCCCTCCAGCTATGGGTAAATAGGGCAGACTAGATTCTTCAGCCTTGGTGAGGCAACTAGTCTAGGAGAAGGAAAACTCTGAATTCAAACCTGTTAAACTCCGCATAAAAATTGACCTTGTGTCATATCCTGCCCGAGCGGAGGGGTTGGGTAAATAGGATCTCCCTTCTTTCCATCAAGTGAGACTAAGTTAAGCTAAGTAAATAATTATTCATCATATAAATAATCATATGTCTTAGCCAAGTTTAACAGCCTACCAACCAGTTTATCTTCTAAGTCAGTTTATTAGTCTTTATTTCTCTCTAAGTTGGTTTATATCTACTTCTGTGTCTTGACATCAACACACCAATCAATCATCTTTGGTCCACTCCTCTATTCATTGATCCTTTTTTTTTTTCTTTGTCTCCCTATTTTCTTGTCATATTTCCATCATCAAATAAAATTTTTCTGTCATCTCTCTTCCTCTCTTGTTCTTTACCTTTTCTTCTCTCTGCTGGTTTTCATCTATTTGCTCCAAACTCAACCTATTTTTCCTTCTTTGAAACCTATACACCAACCTCCTTACTTCACAGCCTGTCACTACTCACACACTTTTTTTTTTTTTCATTTTGCTGTGCTATGCATCTCTCACAAATAACAAACATGTTATTCTTCTTGTGTCTAGACACAAAACAGCTTTGATTCCTTCGCAGGAGATAACTCATTCTATATAGACTAAAATATAGAGCTGACTTGATGGCAAATTTAAAACGTATCATCAACAATAAAATCTCCCCTTGCTATTGCATTTCATGTCAGCATTTCACTGTTTTCTTTATTGATCTTTTGTTTTCATTGACCCAACTTTACACCTAATTTCTTTGAAGGGAAACCCAATGCATAGATTTTATTTTGAAAAAAAAAAAAAGCAGTAACAGAAATCCTTCCTAAAAATAAACAATCTGAAGATGGACGTGGAAATGCAGGTCTTTGAGTTCTTTCCAAACAAGTTTGTGCCAACAAAAAAATTGATTCCAGCAAGTATGGTTCAAACATGGTTCCTTCTAAGCTGTATATCTATGCATGTACACACAGGTTTTGCAACCAACTCACTAAAGAAAATTAAAGTGCATAGAAAAATTTAGTTAAAATTTTATTTGTAATTATATATATATATATATATATATATATATATATAATAACCTCTTATTTCTTTCTAGTAAGTCAGTTTTAGAATGTTACATTTGTACATCACTAATTACAATGAAATTTCTTTCTTACAGAAGTTTTCTATTCCTTTTTATTGTTTCAATAAATAGCTTTCTTGTTTGAGTCATGTTTATTTTTAATTAACCAAGGCCAATAGCTTGTTTAAGTCTGCAAGAACTCTCTTAACTGTAGATTAATTTTTATATTTTGAATTTGTTCTTGTATCTCTTTCAAAATTTCAAAATGAATCCATAATTTTTCTCTCCATTAATTTGAAAAAGTTAATCAAATTTGTTTTTTTGTATAATTTAGAAAGTCAGAATGTTATGTTCTGCTATGAAACCAGACTAGTTTTGTCATTTCTGTGATTTGCTTATTTACAGCAAAATAAAGAGAAAAAGTGAACATTCTCTAAATGTGATGAATGCATAAGTTTTGCTGGGGGTTATATATCTAGAAAAACTTTGGAGAGCTCACAAACCAAAAATAGGTATCAAAACAACAAAGGTTGATATTACCATCTGTATAATTAGTCAAATCAAGATTTTGAATTTTAGTATTGATGTAGCTTTAATGGTTAATTCTTACAAATTCTTTGTATTATACAATTCCCAAGACTGGGAAACTTCCATGAAAGTTTCACAAAGAGAAGATGGCATATATATGTAATGGTTAAAGATGTCTATGTGTACCATACCAATACATGAATATGTGTGAAATGGACATAGCATGTTCATATATATATATATATATATATATACATACATAGAACATAGGAATCTCAAAACACGAAAAACACAACTTCTTAGATCAGGTACGAAACTTTTTATTACCTTTGAGTTTAAAGGTTCTTCGACATAAGGAGAGAGATACACATTCTTTCTATTCTGGCTTTTTCATCTGCACCCCCACCATCTCATGCGACACCTGCCCAAAGCCTCCGCGAGCGAGCAAAAGTCAACCGTCTTCTCCCGAGGCCGGACTCAACTCTACTAATTGACTTTTTCAAAATCCCCAAAATCCTTCGCGCGCTTCCGGTGCGTGACATCACCCGCACTCTGTAGCCCCGTTTCCCATCTAGGCTATTGTGACATCTCTTAGTGACACGTCTGCTCCGCGCACGCATGCGTAAACACCTGTGTTAATGTCGCACCTAAGTAACCCATGCACTGAGCCAAAAGGTTCTCAGCCTAACTAAATCCAAAGGCATAAAACGAATTCCCTCAGCCATCATATTACAAATGCTGCTACTGTCTTATCTTAGGATTTTTTGTCTGTCTTCCCCTAACTACTTTTCTTGACAGTAAGATAGGGGAAAGTTCATGTGTGGATTAAGGACCATTACAGATTATATATATACAAACACACAAACATGGTACCCATAATTTTTCAGGACATTTTGCTGGGGCTGTCGAATACACTGACTGTATCTCTGCAGAAAGGTAAGACCCCTAACCACAAGTATTCTGGATATTACACTGAAATGTATCTGATGGTAAGGTTCCAGCCCAAGAGCTTTGGAGAATATGAAGTACCCCTTAATTTCCATTACTCCTAGACCCACCGTAACCCAGAGTTATAGTAGCTGTTAGGGTCCCATCTAGGGGTCAAATAGAACTGTTTAATCATTTAGTACACTGGAAACCATTTAACTGTGGCAAATAGAATTATTAATTTTAGATAGTAAATACTTAAAACCATTTAATTGTGAGTAAACAAAGGAGCTCTGGTTTGTGTAAAGATTGTTATCTAAAAGCTATTCATTTACAAATTATATATATTTGATATATATGTATAAAGAGGATTTGGCATTATAAACCTACAAGGGTTGATTGGCCATAAAAACCAACCAACCAAAACTTTTACAGGATTATCTATGTATGGATAAATACTTCTACTTCAGATCAGAGTAACTGTATTCTCTGTTGAGAATCAAAGTATTACTACCCTAGAAGCAAAGTGCTGTACTACCTATATACTTTGTGTGTGTGTACATATAAAATTGATAAATTGTATAAAAAATTGAAATTTGTTTTTTTAAGTAAGAAAGAAAAAAAAATTCATTTAGTAAAAAATGTGCAAATTTGGAAACAATATAAGCAATTTGATTTTTTTTTTTCATTTCTAATTTTATCTGATTCAATTTTTTTCCACTGTTTATTGATGAAATAATAAAGATAGTAAAAGTTTTGTTTTTGTTATGATGATGTTGACATTGTAAGTAGCAAAAAGAATATGTATATAGGAATTGAATGCTTTGAATGAAAAAAAAAAAAATGTTGAAATAATCACACTGATATACAATGCTAAACTATAAGGATCCCATAAGATTAAGTTTTATTCAAAAATGACTTATTAAATAATCTAATTGATTGCAACCCGTGGTTCACTTGTGGCTGAGCGGTATGATACTAAGCCTAACGCAAAGTTGGGAGGGTTTCGATCCCAGCTTCAAGCGTGCTACGTGTCTGGCCACACTGAAGAGTTATGATACAACAAAACAGTCTCTGTTGATGACAATATATATGTTTATTATTTGGTGGTGTCCTCGTGGTGTAATGGTTAAAGTGATGGACTGCGGAATTGTAGTTGTATTTGATTGCAACCCCAACTAACCTACCTTTTTTGTTACTTTTAGATTCTGAAATAAAAATGTGTTGAGGTTAAACAGAAGTAATTTGCTGTCACAAGAAAAGAAAGTAACTCACAACATCAAATTTTTTTTGTAGGTCACTTATAGTTCCTTATAAATTCATGATACAATTAGAAAATTATAAATTGAAAAGTGTTCTTTTGTACCAAATTGTAGCTTTCTATGTCCAGTAGTTTGGCTATCTATAGGCTTCAGACAGACATATTAAACTTTATTAAGTATATATATATATATATATATATATATATATATATATATATATATATATATATATATATATATATATATATAATATTCAACTGGCTCATTGGTCTAGTGGGTAGAGTGTTCTCCAATGGCCTGGGAGACCAGGGTTCAGTCCCAGGTCACGTCCTACCAAAGATTTACAAAATGGTACTGGATACCTTCTTGCTTAACACTCAACATTATAAGGTACATATCCAAGGTAAATTGGAGTGCCCTCTCCTACACCTTGGTGTAATAGCTATTGAAAAGGGAACCTTCAGGTCGCCAACTTACTTTACTTATATAGAATATTTGCAACAGATTGTCTCCTGGTTAAAGTCATTTTCAATGTCACAAATGCCGTGAATAAGAATAACTTTGATAATTTTACACTCTAAATCAAATCTCAACTCTAAGAAGGAATGAAAGATTCTAATTAGCATTTCATAGTTAACAACTGTCCATGATGATATTGATACTTCTATTCAGGAAGGAATAAAGGATTCTTATTAGCATTTGATAGTTAACAGCTGTCCATGATGATATTGATACTTCTATTCAGGAAGGAATTAAGGATTCTTATTAGCATTTGATAGTTAACAGCTGTCCATGATGATATTGATATTTCTATTCAGGAAGGAATGAAGGATTCTAATTAGCATTTCATAGTTATCTTCATTATGTCAAGTACTTAGATGATTAAAAACTGGCATTTAGAGCAATTGCAGACCTCACAAAATTATGATTTAGGTTTGAATTGGTCAATAAATTGCTTTATTCTGTAAGAGCATTTTAAGTAAATTGCTCTATTAAAGATCTTGTTATGATTCACTGTTTCTGCTGAGCTATGATCACACACAACACATGCACTCATATATATATATGTGTGTGTGTGTGTGTGTGTGTGTGTGTAACTTATGTAAGTGCAAATGTATATTTTCAGTCAAAAATAAAGATCATATTCTTTGACACTGGAAATGAAGTCCATTGAGTATTTATTCCAAGTAGATATTTGATTAACTAAAATGTAAAAACTGTTAAAGAACTTGGACATTTTAGAAAGACATTGTCAATTACTTAGAGCTAATAAATAAATAAAAATTCCATTAAAGAGAAAAAAAAGGAATCTTTATAGGAAAAAAGTTTTATAATTAAACTTATTCTTTTTTTTATTATCATTATTATTAGTTGTGCTTTGAACTGAACGTAAACACCTCAAATTTAATTTGTGATTATGCTTAGCATTGTTTTTTTTTTAATTTTAAGTCAAAAATTGGTTAAGTCAAATGGACAGACAACTTTTTTCTTCTTTCATAAAATAACTCACTATTTTTGTTGATGAACAAGTCCATAACCCATATATTTTGAGACACTAGTTATTTATTACCTTTTTTTTTTAAGTTTTTATCATTTTCCTTCTTTTTAATATTGTTATTTCCAATTTGGTTGTTTTGAACAGAATATTTTTTATTGATATATTTTTCAGTCTTCTTAAAGTTTATGTAGTATTCATTGGCCTTTATGTCAATGAATGCAATTTTCTTATAAAGTAATTTAATATCCGAGGCCTATGTAAGATGAGCAGTTCTCTGATGAGAACAGCTGGTGTCTTCAACTCTCACTTTTTTCATGTTACCATCTAGAAGATATTATATAAGTTCTATAAACGTATTACTATTTTTCAAGGAAAAGGGAGAAGAAGCTACCGTATGGAAAACTACTACTAGCTGCAACATATTTGTGGGAGGTCAAAGAACATATTGGTTGAAAACTGTTAAAAAAAACAAATGTTAAGATACTCATTAAAAATCAAGAAGAAGCACTTTTGTAATCTTTAATACACCAATTCAAAGAAGAAAAATATAGTATGGCTTCACAATCTACAGAATTGCCAATAGAAGTTTCACTTATTCTTGGTAATCCCAGTCTGCAATAACTTTACCATTACAAACTTTTTTAAAATGCATTTTCAATGAGTAGAATATAAAGAAAAAACATTCTGACATAAACGTTTGAAAATATAAGAAAATAATCAATTTAAAAGTTATCAAAGCCCAAGTCATCAGATCATGAGGGTGGAAAAATCTCTATTCACAAGGGCTGGTTCTATAAAGGAGCACACTAAGACCATTAGATAAAGCAAGTTTTCAGCTATAAAGCACTATTTTTCTAGATCATAACTACTATTTGCTATGGATTTTTGCCATTGATGAATACCGTACACATAAGAGGGTCACTCACTGTATCTTTTTAAGTTTCTCATGGAAATAAATAGTTATTACTTTCAGAACATCTTTTTTACTTTTCATTCATTGAAAACGGAAAAAATTTTGTCTGATTAATTTAATTTTTATGGATGGTTTTCTGAGGAAAGGATTCATTCCGTATGTCAAGAAATGGGCTTATGATGTATCACAAAATAGTGCCTAGTCAAAAATATCAGTTAGGTTAAACAATTTTTAGACACAATATAGTTTGGGATTTTGAGATCTTCTGGCATTCTTAAAATCTATCTACTCAAGAATTATCATAATCATGTCGTGCCACTAGCACGGATATCCCTGACCCTCTCTCGCCACTTCTCCCAATCGTTCATCACCTCTGGCAGGTCTTCAGGGTTACATCCCGTATCCTCACTTAGCTGCTGAACGTATGTTCGTGCTGGTCGTCCTGCTTTTGTCCAGCCATATGTGGGGGTTCATAGGAGTACATCACTTAAATCCTACGAGCATACGGCCTACGTAAAGAAACCGTAGCAGCAATAACAATTCTCTATAGAAACACCAAAGTAAAAGTACGTTCACCAGATGGAGACACAGAATACTTCGACATTGTAGCAGGAGTACTACAAGGACACGCTAGCTCCATACCTCTTTATCATCTGTCTAGACTACGTGCTTAGAACATTGATTGATAAAATCAGAGAAAACGGCTTCGAGCTGACAAAGAAAAGAAGCAGAAGATACCCTGCAAAACAATTACCGATGCCAACTACGCCAATGACATAGCGATACTGGCAAATACACCCAACCAAGCCGAAACACTACTGCATAGTTTGGAATGAGCAGCCGCAGGTATTGGCCTCCATGTCAATGCACATAAAACAATATATGTGCTACTCAAGAATAACAAGATCCTATTGTATGATTGTAAATAAAAATGTAAATGTTTGTTACTAACCGATAATCTCCGGTTTTATACCAATAATTGGTTTAAAATTTTCAGAGAGTATTTTATTCGAATTCAGGAGTGTTTTTATATATTTATTATCCAAGTATTGGAAAATTAAACATATTAGAAACATGCATTTTCGTTTTTTATTTTCCATTTAAACAAACTGAGCCACAGCAATGTGTGGCCGGGTACAGCTACTATATATATATATATATATATATATACCTTGAAGAAACTGATTAAAGGGCTCTTCAATTGGATTTAGTTCACGGCAAAAGTCAACTGATTTTCTTATTTTCAGCATAAGAAATAATTTGTAACATTGAAAGATTACTACTTATATTTGTATGATTCTGTAAATAATATATTTGTCTCATGAAAGGTTTGAATCTTAATCTGTAATGATCAAATCCAAATTTTAAGTTTTAGCATCTACTCCACTGATCACCATTGGGAAAATTTGATATCTTCTGATTCTGGAGGCAAAAGATCCTTCTAAACTATTTGTTAAACAGTAAGCCAGTAAATATAGCCACTAATTTAATTTAAGAAAAAACAAACAAAACAAGATACTGTCAAAGAATGTGGAAACAGGTAAGTTGGAGAAGAGCCAAGATGAAAGGGAATCGGCCATGTTGATTTGTCAAATCCAACCAGACAACCCACATCAAACCACACACTCCACTATGATACAAACATTCAGAATGATGAAAATTTATGTTCACAAAACATTTGATTTACTCCAACTGTTCTGTGAAGAATTGAATAAGACAGCAGGCTACTAAGTCTGTGGCTGCATCGCAAATGTCTTGTCTACAAAACATAATGCTTTAAGCGTAAGAAAGAGACGGAAAACTTTGATTTCAATTTAAACAATGAGTCTTCTTTTCTTTGTCATCAGTCTTGTAATTATAAACATGATCAAAGTTATATGGTTTAAATCAGTATCTATATAATTTGTTAATAAACTATATGTTACCCAAGTAATATAAGTTCACCTTATAAGGTAAATTTGAGATATAAAAGGAATTTTTGCATTAGGCATTTGTTCATTTTGTAAAAAAATAAGTTAGGAAAGCAAAAGAAAAAAAATGTGAAAAGTTCTAACAAAGTTAAGATCCAAATTGTTTATATTAATTACAATTTAATTATTATAAAATATTTTCAAATTTTCTTTTTCATTATATAAATAGAAAAAGGAGTTCTTTTTATATTCTAGACAGTAAATTACAGTTATAGGAAAAGCAATGAAATTTTATCTGTCTGTTCAGTATGTTTTTTCATGAGTTCATTATTAAGTAAATGATATACAAGAAAATTTCAATAGTCCAGTTTTAAAATTATATTTTATAAAAGAAAGAAAAGAAAAAAAATTGACACTCAATATTGATTTTAAAGTCTCAAAAGAAATTAAATAACTTGATTAACCTTACAACACAAAAAACAATTTTACAACTAGAATCATACTATACACCCAAAAAGAGTCATATTAATTTCATTTTTTTTCCAATTTCCACCAGTGATAATTAACACTGAATCAAATTATCTTGAAGAGACATAATGAAAGTATATAGTATTAGGAGTTATTATTATCATCATCATCCAAGTTCCATCCCTCATTTTATCTAAACTGCTTCTCTGCAGAGGGGTAAGAACCCCCCAAAAAAAACGAGTGTCCTGGATATGACACTAAACAATCTGATGAGGTTCCATCTGTGCTGGAGCTTTGGGGAATGCGGAGTACCCCTTCATTGCCATCGCTCCCAGGTCCACTCTGACCCGGAGTGGTAGCACCTGATAGGGCCCTATCTATGGGTTAAATAAAACTAACAGCATACTTATGCTAAAATGAATTGAGTAAACTGAATAGCTTGAAATAGAAACTTTTTCAACAATTAAACCGTACTTACACTCTAACTTCGTGCTTATGCTTAAGTGAATTATTTCAAATAGAACTGTTTTTCGACATTAAAACTGTATTTATAATTAACTGAATTATTACATATAACTGCTTGAATAGTTTGAAATGGAAATGTTTTTAACAATTAAACTGTGTACTTATGCTAAACTGAATTGTTTTCAATAGAACAGATTATTTACATAAAAATGGATTTGGTGTTAAATAACCTACAAAGGTTGATATGCCATAAAACCATGTAAGTTCTATCTCCTTTTCATTGTAAATATCAATGTTATACTAACATATCACTCATACAGTCCTGATTTCAATAAAGGTTTTCGTATCAGTTGGTAGAGAATAAATAACTGACTTTCCTGTTAAAGAGAATAAAACTAAAGCAAGAAATATTCAGGAATAAGGTTCATGAATTTGTAATCTACCCTGACTCATAACTTGTAGTATAATGTGCAGGGTGATATTTTTCTTAATTAAATGTTACATTTCTTCATATTGAAAGTGTACCTTTAAGCCTGGAAAATATATAGTTATTGATTGCCATATTTGATTTCATGTTTGCCCAGCCATAGACAATTAGTACTTAATTTTCAGCCCATTTGACTGGGGCAGTAGAATATACTGATTGTATCTCTGCAGAGGGGTAAGACAACTCTCACTGCCCATTCAGTGTCCTGAATATGATACTAAACCCTCTCATGGTGAGGCTCCACTCCTGGAGCTTTGGGGAATGTGAAGTACCCTTTCATTGTCCACTCTGACTCGGAGTGGTAGTACCTGTTAGGGTCTCATCTATTGGTCAAATAAAAATATCTAATCATTTTTCCCTACTTGAAACCATTAACTGTGTGCAAACAAATGACTATTAAACTGTATTATTAGTATTACATAGCAATACTTGGAACCATTTTACTGAGTGCAAACAAATGAATAATGTTGAAGAGAATTACTAGTGTTAAATAGCAATACATGAAACCATCTAACTGTGTGCAAATAAATCTGTTTGTGTTAGAGTGTAATACTTGAAACCATTTTACTGTGAGCAAACAAATGAGCTCATTTAAAAATTGTTACCTAGAAATTATTTTTTTACAAATCCTATATATTTAATATACCTGTATAAACAGGATTTGGTATTGAATAACACACAAGGGTTGATATGCTGCAAAAACCAACCAACCAAGCCTAACTTTATAATACTTTGATATTAAATATAAATGGAGAGAGAGAGAGTCTTATATGCACGTGGAAATATCTTGTAGGCCAATTTTTTACTCAAAAGCCATTGACAACAAGTACTTTTATCTAAACCAGCTTTTTAATACTGTAATATCAAATAAGTGAGAGCCCTTATGTGCTGTCAAAAGTAAATATGGTAACATTCTTATTTGGAAATATCTTGTTAACTCTCAACTCATGTAATCATTGACTAAGTTTTCTCAATAATTTTTAATAAAATGCTTAAAATATATTTTGATAATTTGATGAACTATAACGAAGAAAATATTGTTGAGAATAACTAAGCGCTCATGTCAGGGTTGAAAGTTGACTGATTAACTCTCAGTCCCTAATGTTTTGAATTTCATGAATTTTTGGAAGTCTATGTCTTCTCTAAATAAAAAAAAGAAAGAAAAATAACTAATGTCCTTATTTTACACTTAGAAATTCATATATCATTTTGATTTATTGATTTGATTGTTCATATCTCTTTCTACACTTATTGACTAATTTTTGTCCATGTAATATACATCTCCAAATTAGCAAGGGATATTTGTGAAAAATTTATTCTTAGAATTCATACTTCTCTAATGGCTTGTAGAGTATAGATAGATTATTATCTTGTTAATTAAAAAAAAAAAAAGAAAAAAGCTAAGTATTTAGATGTATATAGGGAAGAAGTGATGTGTGGATATCAGTTGTCATCATGCAGGATTGACCTTATGACCAGACGGTTCTTTAATAGATGAAAGGAACATTTAGCAGAAGTAGAAGAGTAAACTCTATTTTAAAATTCTACCAAAATGCAATTATTGAATTTTAATAAAAAAAAAACATTTCGTGTGTATTTAATTAACTGCAAAATATTTTACATCAATTTCCATTGCAAATTTTGAAAAGAAATGTTCATGTGATTCCAATTTTTCTTAATTTAAATATCTTTTGTGTAAAATCAACAGCACTGTTTAAATATAAAATAATTGTCTGAGAAAAAGTGTTCCAAATCATTGTCTCCCCACCAAAAAATAATTTTTTGGTATAATAAGCTCTATTTTCTTATGAAATTAGATGTATATTATTCATTATGTGTAAAAAAAATGTTACATATTCTTTATGAAGAAAAGCTTGAAGAGAAAAAGAGATAAGTCGGACGGGATCTATATTTATTAAGATAAGAGAGGGAGATTGTCGATGACTTTTTATTACTAGTGTGTTCCTTAATAGAGAGAAGAAGCAATTACTCTGGCTGTAGAAGAGTGGACATTTTGAATATAAGAAATACTAGACAGAAAGATGCTGGGGAAGAATAATTTTGAAAATGATTCCCAGTAAGCATTTTGGATATTAACACCAGTTCCCTTAACTTACTGGCTCATCGCAAACTATGATAGTATAATTCGCAAGATGGCTTATGAAACAAAATTTCTGGGGTTAAAATTGCTCATTGTATGAAAAATGTAATACTCAGTGAAAAAAATTATCTTTTGAATGAGATAAATCATATATAATAATCATGAAATGTGAGCCATAAACCCTTTCCATTTGTAGTTTTGCAAGCAGTGAAAAAAATGTACAATATTATTCATAAATAAGTACACCCCCTACTAATTTTTCATAAAAACTTTTTTTCTTCTAAACCAAAAATAGCAACATTTTATTATTTCTGGTGAAACATTATACAATCAAAACAGATGTCATTAGATAATATTTAATATCAAACTCTACAGCATTGAAACTCTCTAAACAAAAATAAAATTGCACAAATGTATATATTTTTGGACAACAGCATATTTATATATTTGATTACAGTGTTTCAAATTTATAGATTTTGGTAATAAATATTATCTAATAACATCCATTTTGATCTGGTATCTTTAATTTGAAGAAAATATTTTATAAGAAATTGTTAAAGGTACACTTATTTAAATGTAGTACAATAGGTATTGGGGGAGACAAATGAATTCCACTCAGATCAATAGAACTTTTTTGACAGTGATCATTCACCATTTTTGTGATCCAAAATACCACAATTGTGATAATAATTCTGTAATACATTAAGTTTACTGTAATAACATCAGTCAATTACATTATTATTTCCTTAAGGAAACAACCACAATTCAATTATCTATTTTATTTTTATTGAATTTTTAGTAAATGCTAACTAAATTATATAATTTTCGCCTAATTATTTATTCAAATTTACAGATAGTTACCAAAAGTAGTTAGAAGAATTTAAAGAAAAGAAGAGCAAAAACTTTGTGACTCTTTTCAACAGTTTTTAAAGGTAAAAGAAAAAAAAAAAAATAACACACTTTTAAGGAAGCATCTATTGGTTTTTATTTTCTTCTAGCTTGTAAAATGAAATGACTTAAATAAATGATCTTGTAAATTCAACAAAGCATCAATTCTTATCTTTGAGGTGCCTGTGGTGTAGTCGTTATCGCCGTAGGAAATGAACACGGCGATACGAGTTCAAATCCTGGACCTGACTGATTGCATTTCACATAGCACTAATACCCTTGGGAAAGGTATGAATCCAATTATTCTCCCTCCAGCTATGGGTAAATAGTAGGACAGACTAGGTTCTTCAGCCTTGGTTAGGCAACTAGTCTAGGAGAAGGAAAACTCTGAATTCAAACCTGTTAAACTCCACTTAAAAATTGACCTTGTGTCATATCCTGCCCAAGTGGAGGGGTTGGTAAATAGTATCAATTCTTATCTTTGATATTTGTATTGACATAGCATAAACGGTAATTTAGAAGTGAGATGAGACCTGGGTTTTTAGAGATTTCATTCTGGACATAATTAACCACACAACTTTATAGTTATAATTGAAATTATTTGTGACCTTAGTCAAAGCGTGGGGGAGGACCAGAAAACTCCCTTTTCAATAGCTACTACACTGATGTGTAGGAGAGGGTGCTACTCCTTTCCCTGGATTGTTCCACTTGATCCCTACCTTATATTCCTGAGTGTTAAGGAGGTATCAAGTACCATTTTTAAAGTCTTTGGTATGTCACGACCTGAGATTGAACCCAGGTCTCCCGGACCATTGGCAAACACTCTACCCCCACTAGGCCAATGAAGGTAATAGCCAAAATAATTGAGTATTAAAGATTTCCTACAAAACAGATAGTCAATGACGTGAGATTAATAAACTTTTAAACAGAAATTTTAAATTGTAATAAAAAATAAATAATCAGATGCTTAAAATTAATGGTCAACTCCAATGTGATAAAAATAGTAAATTCTTCATAGGTCAATGATTGCCATCTGAGTGGTAAGATGATCAGAATGAAACATGGTACTTTTATTCAGATTGCTTGTATGGGTGAAAATGAAAGGTGGAATGAGTGATGAAGTTTCTTCTCCAGTCAAATTGTCAATAACCCAATGCATAGGAGCCAAGTGAAATTTGATACTCACCATTCTGTTAATGGTATTGCCAATCTAGTATTGCTTGACCCTGCTCTGACACTAAATCCTCTAACTTCTATAGCCAGTTGGTTTCTCTTTTTGTATGTATTGATGCTGAAAATCACTTGAATACATGAGTAAAATAATTTGATCATTTCATCTGCTTTGATTTGGTTGGATTATATTTAAAATTGATGTATTACCTTGTGGTGTCTCATCATAAACCTCTGTGTCCTGGGTATGACACTGAACCATCTGGTGGTGAGGCTCCACTCCTGGAGCTTTTGGGAATGTGAAGTACTCCTTTATTGCCATTACTCTCAGGTCCACTTTGACCTATCACCACTTTGACCTATCACCTGTTAGGGTCCCATCAAAGGATCAAACAGAAATTTATAATTTTTTTATACTTGAAACTTTTTAACTGTGTGTAAATAAAAGTATTAGTATTAGATAGCAATACTTGGAACAATTTAACTGTGTGCAAGCAATAAAAAGCAATACTTGAAACCATTGAACAGCATGTAGACAAATGAACTCTGGTTTGTTTAAAAATAATGTTATCTACAAACTATTCATTTACAGATTATATATATAATATATATTGTACCATAGCCAGATATGAATACGTGAAATGGACATATTCATACCGGTACGCAAAACGTTCATAATGTTCGTGTATATATATATATATATATATATAGAACATAGGAATCTCAGAACACGAAAAACACTTACGACTTTTTAGTTCAGGTACAAAACTTTTTATTACCTTTGAGTTTAAAGGTTCTTCGACATAAGGAGAGAGATACACATTCTTTCTATTCTGGCTTTTTCATCTGCCCACCCATCTCGTGTGACACCTGCCCAAGGCCTCTGCGAGCAAGCGAAAGTCAACCGTCTTCTCCCAAGGCAGGACTCAACTAACTGACTTTTTCAAAATCCCCAAAATCCTCCGCGCGCTTCTGGTGTGTGATGTCACCTGCACTTTGTAGCCCTGTTTCCCATCTGGGCTATTGTGACATCTCAGAGTGACACGTCTGCTCTGTGCATGCGTGAACACCTGTATTAATGTTGCACCTAAGTAACCCATGCACTGAGCCGAAAGGTTCTCAGCCTAACTAAACCTAAAGGCATAAAACAAAATCCCTCGGCCATTATATTACAATATGTATAAACAGTATTTGGTATTAAACAACCCACAATGCATCAAACACAACCAAAACCCATAAACTTTAACTCAATATGGCATTGCTAAATATATTACTCTGTTAGACTATTTGAATTATGAGTTTCAAATAACCATATGTGAAAAAGTGAACTGTCATTTACTAACATTGAAAGAGAATAGTTTTCATCTATTGCAATTTCAATGTAAATATGAATACAGTGAAATCTTGGTTGTCGAACATAATTTGTTCCCAAATTATGTTCAACAATTGATTTACATTTTTTTTTTTTTTTTTTTTTTTAAGTAGAGGAATTATATTGTGACCAGAAAATCCAGCAAACACTTATGCATGACTGACAGAAACACTGGACAGCTGTTTCGACCTTCTTAGGTCTCATCAGCTATGTATACCGTGATCTCCACCACTGTTCAAAAACTGAAACAATATTCGCCATAGCAGTAACTTCTCAACTTTGTCCATTTGCTTGCTAACAACACTTTTCACTCCTTTTGCAATATCAGCTGCTTTTATTGCGTCTTTATTCGTCTGAAAAATCAAAATCATCAATTTCACCATGCCATATTAGATTGCGAGATCAGAGACTTGATTAGAGACTTGATACCATTCTCAAACTTGGCAATTATCTCCTTTTTTCAATTCTATCCTTTTCAGTAGTATTACTGCTACCTTTCTTAGGACCCATGACTTAAGGTTAAAGTACCACTAACTTAGAGAATCAACACATATGAAGCGAAGAATTTGCACAAACACAATATCACACATGTTCAATGGGGGATCAACTCAGATTGATGCTAACTGATGCTGCTTGGGTAGACTCAGCCAGCCATTCGGCCATGTTTGGTTTGCCTTGGCAGTCATTCATTCAGTTTTCATTTGCTTCACTCATGTTTAAACTCTGAACATTTGTTTGATCTTTAAGGCATTTTTTTCTCAAATTTTTGGATCGAACTCTGAATTGTTAAACTTGAGAGTCATTCAATAGCCAAGGTTTCACTGTATTTGGATAAGATATACAAATTATGTTAGTCTAAAACTGCATCCATTTAGTTGTGGTAGTCATTACTGAATCCACATAAATTCAACTTGCTAACACTATTAACATTTCAAGATGTTGCTTAAGTGACCTGGGTTAAGGGTGTAATAATTGTTTAGAATGGAATTACTGTTACATAAAAGATCTATTTTTGACATGTAGTGTAGCATTCAAATTTAGTTTTGAGCAGTTAAACACATAAGAAGATACAACAGTTAACCAGTATGATTGACAACCATTGATCTACAGGTCAGTCTGAGACTATGGTTCTAATTGGAGGGTTTCAGTCAGGTGATCAAAATTACTCTAGAGTTAGAAAGAAGTTAGTCAGTTAGTGAGAAACACCCGACCTGAGAGGTCAAGCACTCCATCTTGCTTTCTCTAATTCCCTGTTTCAGTCACAGCAGGTGATAATCATATTTACCAACCCCTCTGCTCGGGCAGGATATGACACACGGTCAATTTTTAAGCGGAGTTTAACAGGTTTGAATTCAGTTTTCCTTCTCCTAGACTAGTTGCCTCACCAAGTTGAAGAACCCAGTCTGTCCTACTATTTACCCATAGCTGGAGGGAGAATAATTGGATTCATACCTTTCCCAAGGGTATTAGTGCGATGTGAAATGCAATCAGTCTTGTCCAGGATTTGAACTCGTATCGCCGTGTCCATTTCCTATGACGATAATCATTACACCACAGGCACCTCCATAAGGAGGTGATAATGATTGAGAAGTTGCCAAGGAATAAAAAGTAAAATGTGCACATCATTGTGTTGTCATTCCTTGTCCCTGCCGTGAAGAAACGGGGATGCCAATAGAAGACAATAACCAACAACAAAGATGGTGACACAAAAGACCCAACAAAAAGAGCAACATGAGGTGACAAGAAAATTGAAATAGAAAGGAAGAAAAGTGAGATGGGAGCTGTCCAACCATAGTGTATGGCTTATATACATATAATATAGATTAACTGATCATATACTGTTGTATAGCCAGAATGAAGGAACATAATGCTTTTTTTATAAAAGATATATATCTCTCTTTATTGTCATGAAAGGGTCGAATGGCTGCTATCATTAACACCATCTGGAGAAACATATTCAGAACCTTATTTCTTCTGCTTCTCAGCCAGGGGCTACTGCACCCTGTGGATGGCACCCAAGATGGTGTGTCTTGTTTATCCACTGGCTGCTTTCCGAATCTGACTGAATCCCACTGCATGTCTCTGTATGTTGACAGTAAATCTCTTGTCGTTATATAATATCTTTAATGGCCACACATTTTCTTCTGGTTCCCATTTCCCATATCACTTTGTTTACACTGGTGCAATATCTTGTTTTGAAATCCACAACTAAAATGCTGTCAAAGGTCAATATGTAACTTATACAACATAATGCTTTAGTTTAGAAACCACTCCTGAACCCAGAATCATTATCATGGTGACTTTTTGGGGAATTCTCATACATTTCAGTATTGTATAGATAATATATGTTACCAGATTTTAATCAAAGATAAAATTTTGCTATTAATGGCATATATATGTATATGTATATATATACTGGCTTATTGGCCTAGTGCGTTGAGTGTTCGCCTGGGAGACCAGGGTTCAATCCCAGGTCTCGTCATACCAAAGACTTTAAAAATGGTACTTGATACCACCTTGCAATATGTTACATATCAAGGGTAAAGTGGAGCAATCCAGGGAAAGGAGAATCGCCCTCCCCTACACCTCAGTGTAATAGCTATTGAAAAGGGAGCCTTCTGGTCACCCTTGACTATGGTCGCCAACTTTACTACTTATATATATATACACACACACACACACACACACACACACACACACACATATATATGCATGTAGGTATAAGCAACCATTTCCAGCAAAATTAAATTTTTTATTAGAATTTTTTAATATTTAGGAGAAACTCAATATCTTTATTTCTTCTTTTTTTTTTTTTAAATGAGTACATCTGTCAATGATTCAATGAGAACATATTATCAGCTACCCAAATTAACCCATTTGTTATAAAATATATTCAGAATATATATAAGATCAGTCTGTTAAGTTAAGAGACTGACTGTGTAAAAATTTTTATTAACTTAATTACAAATAAGCATTATCTCTTTTAAAATAGTTCCCTTTTGAAGCCATGTAAATAAAAATAATTATCAACTTAATTACAAATTAACTTTATCACTTTTAAAATAGTTCCATTTTGACACTATGTAAATGAAAATTTTTATTATCAACATAATTACAAATTAACTTTATCGCTTTTAAAATAGTTCTCTTTTGATGCCATATTAATAAAGAAATTTATTATCAAATTAATTACATCTCTTTTGAGATAGTTCCCTTTTGAAGGGAACTATCTCAAAAGAGATAAAATGAAAATTTTTCTAACATTTGAAACAGTGCAGGAAGTCTTCATCTGACACAGCTTTCAATTGGTTCAACCACAGAACAGGAAAATAAAAGAGCTGTGAAACAATAAGTATATATATTTGACAAAAATCTTGTTTACAAAATGTGCATTTAGAAAGTTTGATTTGTTTTATTTTTCAAGTTGTCAAGTCTGATTGAAAACCAACTAGCCAATATTAATTCATCACTGATCATTCTCTTTGTCAATCATTGATCAGATCTGATGAGAGTTCTCATTCTTATTGCCTTTTCTACCGTTTATGATCAAACCAGTTTATTTGAAGGAGATTCAGTTTCCAAATTATCTCAACCATCCAAAATCCATAAGTCACCTAAAAATGTTGACTCTGGATAGAATATGATCTCCATAAGTTTGTTTTGTTAAACTTTTCCATTGCATTGTACTGAAGTTTAATGAAGTATTTGATCCTATGTTCTGTTTTCATGACACACTTAATCAAAAACATTTGCAATAATTCAAAATTACTCAGCTGAATGTTAATTCTGCCAGACAAACACAAACTGATTGTTTTCACATGCATTCAAGGTCAACGTGGATCAGCTGACTTTCAATCAGGTTTGCCAACCTAGAAAAAAACGCCAAAACAAACATTACTTTCTAGTCTGAGATTTTAGGAACGACTTCAGTCATGATTTTGTCTGCTCAGTATTTTAGTAAAATTCTATTTTTTTATTTTAAATCTTCAATTGATTTGGAAACAATTAACTTATTTATTTTTTAAAAGATTAAATCTGTCATATTATTCAACCAATTTTCAGCAGGAACAAACTGCAATATATAAGATTGGTCAATTTGAGTAGACAGCAATTTGTTCCTATTGAAGATATACAGAGTGTCTCAAAATAGACACAACCCATTAATATGACAATGATTTATTACTGAGACAAGCACAATGGCAGTCATTTGGAACACATCCTGTAAAAAATGCATCCTTTGAACAAAAGACATCAAATCACTTTTTTTTAAAATTATCATTATATCAGCTTCCAGGACATGCTATCTTTATTTGAGTTTCTTGTCTCAGTAATAGATCATTATCATATTAATGGGTTTCATCTATTTTGAGACAGTTTTGAATGATTTTGTCTTCAAATAAGAAGTGACGCAAAATATTTTTTTCTCTTTTGTCCAAGGTATTGTGATCTAGGATTAATTGTTATCATAGTATACTATTTGCAAATCTCAAATGAAAAAGAACACAACATTATTAGTAGTAGTTATTAGCAGTCAGATGGGTCCCATGTATTTTGAGACACCCTATACTTCAAACTATATTTTTAAGAACAACTCTCGTAATGACTTTTTGAGCTTATCATTGTTTAAAGGATTAATATTGTGTTTTTTCTTGTTTTGTTTTGTATAAGTCGAATTATAATCTGAATCATTTCTTTTAATTTTTTGTTTTATTTGTTGAAGTCTTTTTGAAAAAACTTGCGGATGCTTTACAGAACCCTAGTAAATGAAGCAAACCTTAGATTTGGCAAAAAGCTGCAAGTAAGAATCATTTAGTGAATGTCAAAGTCATTATGATGGATCTTCAAGAATAGCTTCTTAACCATTACACTATAAGGTATCCAAAGCAGATAAGCACTTATTGTATACTGTCCAAATAAATAATAGTTTTTACTTATAATTTAAAACAATGTAAAATAAAAGACAAGAAGTAGAAGTGATATAAGTAGACTGTTCTGAATTTATTCCAATCCTTGCAACTTACAAATAAATTCCAAATGTCTCAATTGTCAGAAATATATTTCTCTTCCCCAACAAAACACCCATTCTTTCCATTTGTGCTTGTCTTATTCAATAAAAGGCCACCCCTCTGATTTCTCCCCAAGACTTGAGTGATCTAGCGTTAGGAATGTCTTGATCGGGGCCCACACCTTTTAAATAAGGAAGGTCATTGAGAAATGACATCATTGCAGTCAATGATGAGTGAAAATAGAACTTGACTGACTTGACACAAGAAAGGTGCTGCTCCATCAAAATCACTTTGATGATTTGCTGCATCTTGTGTGCACTTGAGTTTGATGCCAACCCTCACCCCATGTTCACCAAAGATGCTTAAAATAGATTAGGCAAGAAAAGGAAAAAAGACTGGGAAAAAAAAGGAAAGAAACACAACAAAACAGTAAGAAGAAAAGAAAAATGTGCAATGAGCCAGTAACATTTGGGCAGACATCAAGAAAGTTGCTTATTGGCAATAATCTCTTAAAACCTTTACAGATTCATATAAATTTTATTCAGTGTTAAAGGTCAGTCTTAAGATTCTGCTCTTTTTTTATGGTTTTGTCTTCCATTATTTTTCATTCTTTTTCTGTTTTCTTCTTCTCTGGTACACTTCCTCTAAAATCTCATTTCTGTATCCATTTCTTTTTCTTCAATCTTCTCATT
This sequence comes from Sepioteuthis lessoniana, assembly GCA_963585895.1. NCBI lineage: Eukaryota > Metazoa > Mollusca > Cephalopoda > Myopsida > Loliginidae > Sepioteuthis > Sepioteuthis lessoniana. The sequence goes on from OY757920.1 coordinate 10,739,248, forward strand.
CCTTCTGTCTCTTGCACTTCCTCTAAAATCTCATTTCTGTATCCATTTCTTTTTCTTCAATCTTCTCATTCCTTCTGTCTCTTGCACTTCCTCTAAAATCTCATTTCTGTATCCATTTCTTTTTCTTCAATCTTCTCATTCCTTCTGTCTCTTGCACTTCCTCTAAAATCTCATTTCTGTATCCATTTCTTTTTCTTCAATCTTCTCATTCCTTCTGTCTCTTGCACTTCCTCTAAAACAAAATACAATAATTATCCTAAACTTCAAGTAAAGCAATTCTATGTTCTTTTATTTCTAACAATTACTATCTTCCAATTGTTTATGATATGAATAAGAACTGCTACTATATATAAATTCATAACTTGAAAATCATGCAAGAATACTGCAAAAGACGCTACATATTTACAAGAAATATAGGTTATTATATCTGTATATAAGTAGAGATATTAGTCTATTCATTAAAATGTGTGCACCTGAATACTTATAATGCCTGAGCATAAAGCAGCCAGTGTATAATTAATTGTGTATGAAGATGGAAATTTGCATATGAATACTCTATGAATAAAAATGTGACAATGACTGACTCAATTTGATACATTGTGATAGAAAATGGCAGCCATTGTTCCACAAGAAAGATTTACAAAAGACCAAAATATGAAAACACAGAATTTTGGAGCATTAATTATTGGCAACATCTATCTTTAGGACAATAGGTAACAGAAAACTCAAATGGCCTTCTTTTCGGAGAGTATTGTGAATAACATATGTATTAATTGTGTGGTTGTCTAATACAAGTTTGCAAAAGACATTTATTATTTTACTTTTGTGAGAACATTAGGGCTGTTTATTTTAATGTTATCATTCAGGTTATAAAATACTGTCTTGTGACATTTGGTGGTTAAAGAAAAAGACAATGGTCTATTATTTCTTATATTAAAGTATCACTTCTATTAGCTAGTCAACAATACAGTTTGCCCAGTCAGCTGGAGCTGTAGAATACACCGACTGCTTCTCTGCAGAGGGGTAAGACCCTGCCTAACGAGTGTCCTGAATATGACACTAAACAATGGTGAGGATCCAGCAATGCTGGAGCTTTAGGGAATGTGGAATACCCCTTCATTGCCATCACTCCCAGGTCCACTCTGGCCCGGAGTGGTAGCACCTGATAAGTGTCTTATCTATGGGTTAAATAGAACTAACAGCATACCTATGCTAAAATGAATTGTTTGAGTAAACTGAATAACTTGAAATAGAAATGTTTTTGACAATTAAACCGTACTTACATTTAAACTGCGTGCTTATGCTTAACTGAATTATTTGAAAAAGAACTGTTTTTCGACATTAAAACTGTATTTACACTTAACTGAAATGTTACATATAACTGCTTGAATAGTTTGAAATGGAAATGTTTTTGACAATTCAACTGTGTACTTATGCTAAACTGAATTGTTTTAAATAGAACAGATTATTTACATAAAAATGGATTTGGTGTTAAATAACCTACAAAGGTTGATATGCCATAAAACCCAACAAACCAAACCAAACAAAACAAAACAATACAGCATGGAATGAAATTAGATAAAAAAGACAGAATCAGAAAGATTGAGGATGAAAATCTTACCTTATCTTAACTGATTGAGAAACTTACATGATAAGGTATTATCACATATTATAAGCTTCCAAGTGTGCATCTTGCCTGAGGTTATCTCTTTGTTCACAATTCCCTCAGTTAAACTTAATGACTAAAGTTGTGATAACAGAAACTAGTAAAGTGATAATAAAATGTATAATAAAATGTGTCTTTTTTTTCAAAACCACAAAATAAATCAAACATGTTAGACAAGCTTACTGTCTATAGTTTTATGTAATATGTTATATCGCAATAGTTGGTATGCCTTATCAATAATACGAATATACTGACTGTATTCCCTGCAGAGGGGTAAGATCCCTCCAAAAACAAATGGGTATCTTGGGTATTGATACCAGATTGTATCTGATGGTGAGGCTCCATGTCTACAAATCTGGAGAAAGTGAAGTATCCCTTCATTGCTATTTCCCCTGAGTCTACTCTGACCCAGATTGGTCATACCTGTTAGGGTTGCATCTATTGGTCAAATAGATCTGTTTAGAAATTATTCCTATTTGATAGGACTGTGTGCAAAAAAAAACTTTAAGAAAACAACTACACAAGAAATTTAAATATGAACATACAATGTTTGCAATTCCGTATCCTCTAGGCACAAAATAACTGATGACAGTTTGACATGCCATTAAAATCAATCAATAGTTGGAGAGGAAAAAAGTAATCCTTTTTTTCAAAAACATGTCTACTTGAATGGTACATGAAACCATATTATTATCATAATGTTGCAATATGGAGTGCATAAAGCAAATTTTAGAAGCTAATGAGAAGCTGAGTATAGTACTTAAGAATGAAGGGGTTAAAAGATTTTTTTATTTAATAATTTGATCTGTTTTGGGAATATTTTTGTTTGTATTTAAAAGCAAGGTGAATTTAATGATAGAAATAAATGTTAAAATGTGTTATCAGTTGTAGCATTTAAGCATAATAAATTATATGCCTGAAAGAATATAATTTTGACTATTCTAATGACAGAGGTAAAATGTGCACATTTGTAACCAAGCCAAGGAGAAAAACAAAATTTGAGTTTTTGAAATTTCTAGGGTAAATACAGATGTGCAAAATTGGTTTCAGTGGCGTAGAATTTCCGGGAATAAGGATGGACCACGAAGGAGATCATATTATGGATTTTAACCAATCAACTATAGACTGGTGGGTATCAGAGAAATAATCAGATGCACAATGAGAATTTTTTTAGTTGCAGTAGTTGTAGCTGATGTGGTCAGACAGTGTTCAGAGGAAGAAGAGATGCTCTTAGCAGAAGTAGTTGTAGCCCAGTTTTGAAAGGTTTCTCATCAGACATAGAAATTGGCAAGATGATTGACTGGAGCCACCTTTAGTTAGATGCACAGATCAATTAGACAGCTAAGTGAAAGATTGACGAATTTTGCCAAAGTCACCAATGACCAGTTTAGAGAAATAAAGTACTGTTAATTGAAATTGCTCTGAATACTGAGGTCCCAAAGTTTTAACATGCTTTTCTTCAAAGCTAGAAATTGTTGTAATTTTTACTTGAGAGTTGATTTTCCTCTGATTGAAATTAAGCTGTTGTTAGACTGCTTGTGCTGGATTTAATTCCAAAGACATTGCAGTCAACACTGAGACTCCATCTTCAGAATCTTAAAACATAAGGTGGGCTGAGGAGGGAGTTTGATAAATGTTTGCTGGAAGAGAGACACAGAAAGCAAAAAAAACCACATCATTTAGTACTAAGCCCCAAATCAGCAGTACAATTAGTGTCATCGCTTAAGAGTTGACCTCATAGTGCCCAACAAGAAATTATATTTGGTTGTTAAATGACTAGAATTGATCCTTACGAAATACAGACTTACCTCAGATGATAACAAGCAGTACTTACTCATATTTTAAGTTGATCATTATTAAAATATTTTGAATAAATTTTTTTTTCCAGGCATGAAATATCGTATAAATCTAAATTCTCAAAAAAATAAAAAAGGATTTCTAACCCTTATTTTTTAAGGCCCAGCAACCATTGATATGAAATGAATTCCTTTGTAGTATCTCTGTCCCTGGTTTCAACAAAGTGGGTCAAAATGCATCTTGTAATAATAACGAAAAGAGCTGGTAAGCACTATGAGAAGAACATCCTCTTATATCAAGGAAGCAGTAAGACATGGACAGTGATAAACAGATTCCAACTAAAGACCAATCTTACCCAGATCAGTTAATAGGGCTTAAAACCTTTCCAGCCATGAGCCCTGTTGGTGCGGCTTAGAATTGGCAGAAGGCTACCACCTCCCACAAAAAAGGGGGTATCTTGGGTATGACACTAAACTGCATCTGATAGTGAGGCCCTATTTGAGTGTCATTTCATTGCCATTACTTCCAGGTCCACTCTGCCCAAGAGTGGTAGTACCTGCTAAGGTTCGATTTTGGAAATAGATCTGTTTAAAAATTATTCCTCTTCAATTGGACTGTGTGCAAAAAAAAAAAAGATTTAAGGAACAACTACATAAAAACTTTTAATATGAACGTGATTCCCTAACCTCAAGGTATAAAATAGCCCAAGAAAGGTGGATATGCTGTTAAAATCAATCCATCAATTTTTCCAGTCATGACTAACAATTCCTGAATGTTTGATTGAAATCAGTCCAAAAATAGTAGACTTAGCAGTACAGACAGACATTTAATAAATCATAAGATTTTTGTCTGAAATTTTTTTATTGACAAGATGTTCTATTCATTGGTGTATTTGGAATGATAGCCTTAAATTTTGTTGTTATTTACTAAATTTAACTTTCTTTGGCACAAAGCCAGAAGTATGGGGCACCTTAACTTACTAGTAATTATCTGCTTGATGACTAATCATTACACTATGTGAGGCACCCAAAAGTTATTTAGGGGGTGTCCTTGTGGTATAATGGTTAAAGCGATGGACTGCGGAATCATAGTAAGCGAGTTCGTACTGCAATCGCTCTATTACATTCACTTTTGGTCAAATACCCTTAGGAAAGGTATGAACCCCCTTATCCTCTTAGCTATGGGTTAAATAGTAACACTACTGTCCTTCTAGGAGAATGGCTTTGGCATTAAATAACCTAAAAAGGTTGATATGCTATTAAACAAAGAAACCAAACCAAACCAAAAGTTATTTACTAAACTTCATTTAAGAAAAAAGCTGAAGTATGGGGGCAGTCAGAGAGAATTGAACTCATTAATAAAAGTCTGCTTGTCTTGCGTTTACGCAATGAGAAGTGCCCTAAACGCATCTTTTGTTGCTTTCTTTATTACAACATTTTTGGTTGATGAACATTCTGAAATGGGATTGTTTATATAGTGATTAACATTTCAATAAAGAATCAGAGTGTAGTATATGTGCACTCTACCTATTATCTAAATATCATATTTGTACCTGTGGAAATTCCCACTTATATAGATGAAAACATTTTTAAAAGTAAATTTGATACTTTCTTCAAAAAGAAAAACAACAAACAGATGAATATTTAGTTTTTTTTAACAATATATCTCATTGGATTTCTACAGACACTAAACTTTGATGAACTGGTATATGAGGCTTATCAAAAAATTATTCAGCCATTTACTTTTAATAAAATAAACTACTTTGAGAAACAGAACCTTAGTCCTCTTCCCAGTCCTACCCTTTGGATTTCATACACTTGTCCTTTTCCTCATCATCATCATATCGTGCCGGCAGCACGGATATCCCTGACCCTCTCTCGCCACTCCTCCCTATCGTTCATCGCCCTAGGTAGGTCTTCAGGACAACAACCTGTATCCTCACATAGCTGCTGAATGTATGTTCGTGCTGGTCGTCCTGCTTTTGCGCGGCCATGTGTGGGGATCCATAAGAGTACATCTCTTATGAGTTCATCTCTGCTTCTCCAGCAATGTCCTGCATGTCTGGTTCGCCTAACTTGAATAGTTTTCGTGATAGGGGGCAGGTGGCCGTACAGTTGGTGTCTTGTTGGGTGTTGCCGCCAGGACTTGTTGAGGATTGCACGCAGCATTCTTGTGTAATTGCCATCTAGTTTCTTCTCCAGCCGTTTTGTTAGCATCCATGTAGTGCATCCATATAGCAGTATCGATGTGACCGCTGCCTGGAAGAAACTGCGTTTCATTTTATCGGTTAGGTCTGATTTCCATATAGTCGATAGCCTATTGATAGCTGTCCATGCTTTCGTTAACCTCGTTTCGATGTCCTTTTCGGTTGATTCGACGCTGCTTCCTAGGTACGTGAATTTGTCTACTAGTTTAAGAGGGGTTCCTTCTAGAGTGGAGATGTCCCCCGTTTGGTTATAGCACATATATTCCGTTTTATGTGCATTAACATGGAGGCCTATGCTTGCTGCTGCTCGTTCCAAACTATGCAGAAGTGTTTCGGCTTGGTCAGGTGTATTTGCCAGTATCGCTATGTCATCGGCGTAGTCGGCGTCGGTAATTGTTGTTGCGGGGTATCTTCTGCTTCTTTTCTTCGTCAGTTCGAAGCCATTCTCTTTGATTTTGTCAATCGATGTTCTAAGTACGTAGTCTAGACAAATGATAAAGAGATACGGAGCCAGCGTGTCTCCTTGTAGTACTCCTGCTACTATGTCGAAGTATTCTGTGTCTCCATCTGGTGATCGTACTTTTACTTTAGTGTTTCTATAGAGAATCGTTATTGCCGCTACGGTTTCTTTAGGTATGCCGTACGCTAGTAGGATTTGTTCCATCTTTCCTCTGTGAATGGAGTCGAAAGCCTTGGTAAAGTCGACAAATATTAATGTCGCTTGTAGGTTCTTTGCCCGTACACCTTCTAGGATTCCGCGGATGGTTAATATTTGTGAGGTCGTAGATCTATTTCTTCGGAAGCCATTTTGGTTTTTTCTAAGTATGTTGTCGATTTTGGGTTCTATTCTGTTTCGTAGTAGGGCATTGTAGATTTTGGCAGCTATGGATGTAAGTGTTATGCCTCGGTAGTTTTTGGCTAATCCGAGGTCCCCCTTTTTAGGGAAGGGGAGTGTGCATCCCTTCGTCCATCTATCTATCGGATTTTGATTGTATACTGCGTTGCAGTGTCGGAGCAGTATGTCGTCGAATTGTCTGGTCTTCCATACTTCCGGGGGAATTTCGTCCAGTCCTGCAGCTTTTCTATTTTTAATTTTTCTGAGAACCGAGTCGAGTTCTTCTTGTGTGAACGGTCCAAGTTTAATGTCTAATTGTTTGCTAATTATTCTGGTGATTGGTTCAGGCGTTATTTTTGGTGGGTTTCCAAGTAAGTTTTCGAAGTGCTGTTTCCACAGTTTTATTCTTTCTTGTTGGTTTGCTGCTTTAAGTTTTGCTTTGGCCGTGTTCTTTCTTCTGCTCACTTCGTTTATTGTTTGCCAGGCAATTCTAGATTGTCTATCTTCCACCGAGTCTCTAATCTTATCTATCTGATTTTGAATGTATTCTGTCTGTTCCTTTATATATATGCCTGCTAATTGATATTGTGCCGTTTTTAGTTTTAAGACATTTGTGTTTGTTGGGTTTTTTCGATAGTTTTTGGAGGCTGTTTTCACTAGTGCACGTTTTTCTCTCACCGCTAAAGTTTCCCATGGGACTCTATATTTAGTTTTAATTTTTGTTGGAATGTATTTTGCTGCTGCCTCAAGGTGTGCATTGACGAAATTTTCGTATTCGTCGTTTGGTGTACTTTTTTCCGTCTTTTCTTGTAGTGTTTCGAATCTGTTTCTTAATTCTAATACGTATTTATCTCTTACATCTTTGTTGTTTAATAGGGCCCAGTCATAGTGTTTGGTGGTCGCTGTTCGTTTGTCGTTTTTTCGTAGGCTTAACCGTATTTTCGCCGTGACTATTCGGTGATCGGTGGACACACCCTCAAAAGAGGAGTATGCCTCGCAATTCAATGCACTATTCTTCCATTTCTTGTTTATAAGGACGTAGTCTATCTGAGCTTTAGTATTGTTTGCGTACGTGTATGTCCATAGTTTGCCCTCTCTTTTTTGGTAGTTTGTATTGAGGCATGCTAATCTATTTTCTATCATGAAATCTGTTAGATGTTGCCCATTTCTATTTGACGTGTTGTGGAGGCTGTATTTGTTGTTTCCGTTTTTCCCGATTTGTGCATTCATGTCTCCGCCAATGACTAACATGTTGTGTTTCGGGATGCTACGCACTAATGAGGATAACTCATCGTAGAAGGTGACTATTTCATTTTCTTCACTAACATTGGTGAGGCTGTAGCATGAGACGATTGTTGCTCTGGGGTTTCCGTTAAATGTAGCTACCCTGAAATCTACTTTTCAACAAAGATTTTAGTTCAGGAAAAAGCCAGAAGTCACGAGGAGCCAAATCTGGGCAGTAGGGAGCTGACAGACATAATGTCTTTCAAAAACTGCCAAAATAAAACATTGAATGCTATGATCACACAGTACTCAACTCATTCAGTAACATCTCACTGCTGACAGAAAAACTTTCTATGTTCATGCATGTCCAGTAAGGTCTCATTTTATTGGTTACCAAGTTATATAAAATCCACACAACTAGTTCTTGAGATATTCAAAATGGCTAGGTCCTTTCCAGATTTACCTCTTTTACATGCTTAAATGTAATTATGTAATATCAAGTGTCTGAAAACAAAGATTGATTATTTGTTGTTAGATCTAAATTACTTTATATTCAAATATAATACGTACAAAAAAATAACAGCATTATTTACTAATAGATCAGAACTTCTGCTGAGGATTAAAATATTTGTGTGTCTTGATATCATAGTATCAGTGCATATGATATGAATTCTCTTTATACAGATGATGAGTCATTAAATTTTTACCTCTGAAACAATATACAAAATAAGAATGTAATAAAAGGATTCAACTATAATTTTATTAATATTCACTAGTATTTCATCTTTTTAATGTTAGTTGTTTATCACAACTAAAAATAAAAAGATAAAGGGAAAATATTGATCAAAATTAATAATAATGATTGATAATGTTTCATTAAAAAGATAATTAAAAAAAAAAAAGATTGAACTATTTCTGGTTTTTTTTTTCATGTGCCATTTTCCTGATAACATTTTGACTTAACTATTTTGTTGCTTCGATCAGACAACACTTGTTAATAACTTTCAAATTGTGCACTTTCAGTTTATCATAAGTGATGATCTGTCTTTTATAAGGCTGCAATGCTTTTACCATAAGGTTATCTGTTCCTTCAATAAGTTGGATGACTTTCAGACTTGTGAAATGACACAAGAGCAAACTGCCTAAAACGCCCAATTCCACACCTGTAATGCAGTCTGACTATGATGTAGGTTTTACACCTGCTTTATTTCCAGACACAAAGTCCAAACTCACATAATCAGTGTTCCAGCCTGGAGCCCATACACACATCCATTCACTGCAATGCTTCTTGCTGAAGAGAGAGAAGGTTACGTACTTACATGTGCATATTGGGAGGGAGTGTTGTTGCACATAAACAGATTAGGACTATAACGCCTTTTAGCTTAGAACACGACAATGTCTTCATTCTTTCATTCATTTTTATGTCTAATACTTAGTCTTTTTTTTTTCTCTCCTCGCAAAATCTCTGTGTCCATCATCGTAATTAGAAAATTTCTGTGGATTTTTTATATCCAGTTTTAAAAAAAAGGAATTATGAATATTTTGAACCATTCATCAGAAATATTTTGTGTAAAACAGATTTGTTTGTTTTCACAATCAAATGTTCTTGACATTGAGTTTTAGTATATGGCCTTTTTGGTTGGGTTTGGAGTGTTACAACATACAATGAGAAAAACTTCATTTAAAACAAGACAAACAAGGAACATGTAAAATTTAAACAATTTTTATAAAACAATAAAGCGTCAACTTGGATTTGAATGTTCAGAAGTTCCCTTTTACAAGTAGTAAATTTTCGAAGTGGTGGAAAGTCAGATATTAGGAAAAAGGGGGAAAGGAGGAAAATGTTTTTAAAGAGTACTTATTCTTTTTTTCTTTTCTTTTCTTCTCTTTCTTTTATGGTCAGGTAGTGGAACAAGCAGAAAAGTAGTTTCAGCTCTTAAATCGAATGTGGACGTTACTTCTCGACTGATCACTGTATCTATGTGCTTCCTTGGGTCTCTTTTGTCCTCACTGACCTGGTTCATAGAAATCCTGAGTTTTTATATCTCCCCACCGGCTCCAAACTCGTCACTTCAAATCCTTCTTATTTTGGCGCGACCACTTCCCATTGGCTACTTTAATTTTTATCATTTTTCTTTTTCTGATTTCTAACTGGATGGGTGCGTGGAGCCGATGCGTAGCGACGCGTTCATACATTTTGTATGTGGCAGCTGACGAGTCAACATCCGGTTGGGAGTTTTATTGTTAATTCGTAAATCCCCACAAGTACAACTACTTTTAGATTGACAAATTTCATCAGACTTTCTGACTTTTAAATAATGTTGAGCTTTTCTAATTTGACAATTTTTATCTTGATTCATGTTACAGTCTAAATAGAATTCTTTGGGCAAGTTGAACTATGTTTTTTTTTGTATCATGGTTCCCACAAAAGTGGACCTGGACATCTTTAAGCTTTGCCAGATCTATGAACAAATATTTTAACTCTTTTCTTAACTCTAGTCTTTGCTCTACTGATACAAAGAGAAAACAGATTGTCAAAATGCCTTTCATGTCTATAACTACAGATTATGTCTTGCATGTTTTTTCAGGAAAGTCAGATAGTAAAATATCAATTTCATACATTTCTAGGGCTTTTAATGAGGATATATTTTTTTTATTTCTCATATTCACCTGTGAACTGCATTTAATTTTCTTTCTTTTCATGCTCTATTTCTAATGTCCCTTGGTTGATAATATTACTGCTGGTGCCCCAGTCAACTACAACCAAGAGTTGAACACCTCTGACAATGAGGTCAATGACCTCTTGTGATTTTCTCTCCTTAGTAGCAAATGTGTAAATAAATGTGCCATTGTAAACATTATATCTAATGAGATTTCTTCTCAGTCACTCACTGCTTTTGCATATGAATAAAAAGGAGATGCATTTATAATATTTTGTGCACTCCTTCCCTTTAATAGGACATTTTGAATCTCTTGAAAAATGTCCTCTTTTTCTGTATCTGAAAAGTGCATTTTTAGCCTGTGTGTTTTGTTTGTTATCTTTTTAACATATGGGGTCTCTTGGAAGTGGCCTCATTTTTCCATACCAAAAACATTGTTTTTAAATAAGCCTTTGTTTTTGTTGTGGACTAGTAAAAGGTCCAGAAGAAAGACACGAACTCGGGATTTCATGAAACAAGTATATCAAACAAAAGTATAAATACAGCATCGGTAAAAGAGTGTTGAACGTCATTCTGACTGCCAAAGTGTTAGGCTGGTGTAACTTAACCCCGAGATGAATATTCTCCCGGTATTCATAGTAATAGGAAGAGTTCATTATAGTCTGTAAGGTAGGTACCATAACAGTTTTTCTTTCTCCTGCTCCCAAAATCCATCAGTGATAGTGGTAGGAGTAGTCATGTGTCTTATGGTCCCACACACTATCATATATGCCTATTTTTTGTAAGGGGGGTGTCCTTGTGGTGTAATGATTAAAGCGCTGGACTGCAGAATTGTAATAAGGGAGTTCAAACTCTAGTCGCATTATTATGTTCACTTTTGGACAAATACCCTTGGGAAAGGTATGAACCCCTTTATCCTCCCAGCTATGGGTGAAATAGTAGCACTACTGTCCCATTAGAAGGATGGATTTAGCATTAAATAACCCAGGAAGGCTGATATGCCATCAAACAACAAAGAAACAATATTTTTTGCAATATTTCTAAAGTCAAACTGTTTTTTAATATAGCTTGGCCTTCAGACTTCTGCCTGCACATTTATATATAACTTAGTTTCCAGTATTTTCAATAAGAGTTACTCCAAAATTGTAGTAGTTCACTTGCTGGCAAAGATACTCATTTTCATATATGAGGGAAGGAACTTTGTTTACATATATCGATGAGGGTTGATTTTAGGGTACATCTATCTTTGTTGAGTTACTTTTTGCCAAAATCAGTTTAACATTAATGGTCACCAATTATATGTGGAACAAAAATGTAACTTTAATTATTTAAACCAGGTAAACATTTTATACCTTGTCTCAGTATCAATGTTTTTAAGAGCTAATTCTGAATTGCAAGCAATTATATGGTCTCAAGTAACTAATGATTATCCTTAGTAAATAATTATAATTTCAATTAACTATTCTTAATACAAATAATTTACACAAAACAAAATGATTTCAAGTATTTCTTTGTAATAGAAATGGCCTGTATACAGTGACATGGTTTCAAGTATTCCTATCTTATACTAATAATTTGCAAGTAACCATATGGTTTTAAGTAACTTATTTAAGGTATTTTGGCCTAATATAAATTATATCTATTTGATTTATAGATAGAATCTTAACAGGTACTACTACTTTGGGTCAGAGTGGACTTGGGAGTAATGGCAATAAAGAGGTGTCTCAACTCTTCAAAGCTCCTCAAATGGAACCTCACCACCAGATGCAGTTTGGTTTTATATTTAGGACAAATAGACAAGGACTATAGCTCCTTATTGCTTAGAGCACAATAACACTCAGCAGTAAAAAAAAAACTGGTTTTACACCCCTTGTTATTCTATTAGACATTCTTATGGCAATATTTAATCAATTGTGAATACCACCTTACCATATAAAGCACTTCTCACAAAATACTATGCTGAATGTTATTGTTAAAAGGGCCTTAATGCTGTTGTGTTTCTATCTCATATTGACCTCTTAGACCTTAACCAAGGAGATAGTAGACAACATGATGGGATAATGCTTTAAGAGTAGCAAGTCTCTGATATAGGACTCCTGTTGCAGTATATTCTCAAGTGGAAACTTCATTACATCTGTCCAGGACATAAGACTGGATGCTTGAGAAGCCAAAGATTGCAAACTGGTCAAATTTGTTTCTGGTAGACTGTTCTGTTGTGACACTGGTCACTTTCAAAATTTTCAGAATTATCAGCCCACATACCACCATAATGTTAGTAGGAACATTTCTCACCTAAGGAACAAACTTTATGAAATGGAGTGGCTGAAGCAACATATCTTCTTAGCCATTTTCTGTGGCAAAATTATTCCTATCTTTTAGCAGGATGAACAATGGCTGATATGATTGTTTTTTTTTCTTTTTTTTAGAGATAATTTGAGTATTTATTCAAATAAAATTCAAGTGGTAAAATAAAAATCGGTTAAGATAGAATGAAATATAACAGGCTCTTGTTTTCAAGACAGTACTGTGAACCAAGATTTGAACTATAAAGAGATCCATTACAGCTGTATTCAGTTGCATTTTCAATTCAAGAAATAACATTTGATATTTGTTATTTCAGCAGTGCTTGTGAATAAGAACATAAACAAAATTTTAAAGAAGGTTCCTTCTTTTCCTCCATGCTATAGAAAATGCATATCCACACTAGCTTATTTTTTTCTTTTCTTTTGCTTATGTAGCATCTGTATAAATATGCATTTCTTTCACTTTTCAGATGATAAATTATGTTTCTACTATGTAAATAAATGAGATAACTTTCATATTGGCCAACAGCAGCTGCTCTTCTCAAAATGTCAGAAATCCTTATTAATTGTAGCAGTTGGATCTGTTCTTTGTGGAATGCAGACATTATCAACAAAGATAGTTGCTCTGCTTTGTACTAACTTGATAATAAATACCATTATGACATCAAAATGGTTACAGAGTAAAATAATTAATAATATTAACTCAATTGGTGATGATGATGATGGTATCATTAACCAACAATAAAACTGTTTTAATCTCTCTTTAAAATAGATGAGAATTTAATTGATTTATTCGAATTTACACATAGAAATTAACAATAAGTTCTGAAGGATTGCTTTGATTATACACACATATCATGCAACTTTCAAAGACCTAGATTTTAACCATACCATATGCAAAATACAAATTTTGTATGTTTAAATAGTTGGCCAGGGTAGAACTAGTTTGTATCTTGTTTATGGTGTAACTCTCTAATATTAGGCTAAAGCTTAGGTCCCACAAACACTCATTATAAATGATTATATACAATATCTTAGATCTAATTTATCTATGAAATAATAATAATAATAATGTATTATTATAGTCCAATAGTGCTACTCCTTTTGGTTGCTAATTGACATTAGACTATCTACTTCTATCCAGGGAAGAGTGATTTAATCGTTAGCAAGTTACACTAGTAGGCTGTTGCAAGTGAATTCATTTCTGCTTGGGTGCTCCATAATTTTTTCACCAAGTACCAAACAGAATGACAATTTCTATTCATCTCAGTCCATTCAGATTATTTTACAATTCCATAGTGAAAAGTAATAATTGTGGTACTTTTCAGTTAGGTATAATAATAATTAGGAAGAGTTTATCCTCTATAGATGGCCTAACAGTTTTATGTAGAGCTTTCAAAATTAGGAAGAGTTTATCCTCTATAGATGGCCAAAAAGTTTTATGTAGAGCTTTCAAAATTAGGAAGAGTTTATCCTCTATAGATGGCCTAACAGTTTTATGTAGAGCTTTCAAAATTAGGAAGAGTTTATCCTCTATAGATGGCCTAACAGTTTTATGTAGAGCTTTAAAAATTAGGAAGAGTTTATCCTCTATAGATGGCCTAACAGTTTTATGTAGAGCTTTCAAAATTAGGAAGAGTTTATCCTCTATAGATGGCCTAACAGTTTTATGTAGAGCTTTCAAAATTAGGAAGAGTGTATCCTCTATAGATGGCCTAACAGTTTTATGTAGAGCTTTCAAAATTAGGAAGAGTTTATCCTCTATAGATGGCCTAACAGTTTTATGTAGAGCTTTCAAAATTAGGAAGAGTTTATCCTCTATAGATGGCCAAAAAGTTTTATGTAGAGCTTTCAAAATTAGGAAGAGTTTATCCTCTATAGATGGCCTAACAGTTTTATGTAGAGCTTTCAAAATTAGGAAGAGTTTATCCTCTATAGATGGCCTAACAGTTTTATGTAGAGCTTTAAAAATTAGGAAGAGTTTATCCTCTATAGATGGCCAAAAAGTTTTATGTAGAGCTTTCAAAATTAGGAAGAGTTTATCCTCTATAGATGGCCTAACAGTTTTATGTAGAGCTTTAAAAATTAGGAAGAGTTTATCCTCTATAGATGGCCTAACAGTTTTATGTAGAGCTTTCAAAATTAGGAAGAGTTTATCCTCTATAGATGGCCTAACAGTTTTATGTAGAGCTTTCAAAATTAGGAAGAGTTTATCCTCTATAGATGGCCTAACAGTTTTATGTAGAGCTTTCAAAATTAGGAAGAGTTTATCCTCTATAGATGGCCTAACAGTTTTATGTAGAGCTTTCAAAATTAGGAAGAGTTTATCCTCTATAGATGGCCAAAAAGTTTTATGTAGAGCTTTCAAAATTAGGAAGAGTTTATCCTCTATAGATGGCCTAACAGTTTTATGTAGAGCTTTCAAAATTAGGAAGAGTTTATCCTCTATAGATGGCCTAACAGTTTTATGTAGAGCTTTAAAAATTAGGAAGAGTTTATCCTCTATAGATGTCCAAAAAGTTTTATGTAGAGCTTTCAAAATTAGGAAGAGTTTATCCTCTATAGATGGCCTAACAGTTTTATGTAGAGCTTTAAAAATTAGGAAGAGTTTATCCTCTATAGATGGCCTAACAGTTTTATGTAGAGCTTTCAAAATTAGGAAGAGTTTATCCTCTATAGATGGCCTAACAGTTTTATGTAGAGCTTTCAAAATTAGGAAGAGTTTATCCTCTATAGATGGCCTAACAGTTTTATGTAGAGCTTTAAAAATTAGGAAGAGTTTATCCTCTATAGATGGCCTAACAGTTTTATGTAGAGCTTTCAAAATTAGGAAGAGTTTATCCTCTATAGATGGCCTAACAGTTTTATGTAGAGCTTTCAAAATTAGGAAGAGTTTATCCTCTATAGATGGCCTAACAGTTTTATGTAGAGCTTTCAAAATTAGGAAGAGTTTATCCTCTATAGATGGCCTAACAGTTTTATGTAGAGCTTTCAAAATTAGGAAGAGTTTATCCTCTATAGATGGCCTAACAGTTTTATGTAGAGCTTTCAAAATTAGGAAGAGTTTATCCTCTATAGATGGCCAAAAAGTTTTATGTAGAGCTTTCAAAATTAGGAAGAGTTTATCCTCTATAGATGGCCTAACAGTTTTATGTAGAGCTTTAAAAATTAGGAAGAGTTTATCCTCTATAGATGGCCAAAAAGTTTTATGTAGAGCTTTCAAAATTAGGAAGAGTTTATCCTCTATAGATGGCCAAAAAGTTTTATGTAGAGCTTTAAAAATTAGGAAGAGTTTATCCTCTATAGATGGCCAAAAAGTTTTATGTAGAGCTTTCAAAATTAGGAAGAGTTTATCCTCTATAGATGGCCTAACAGTTTTATGTAGAGCTTTCAAAATTAGGAAGAGTTTATCCTCTATAGATGGCCTAACAGTTTTATGTAGAGCTTTCAAAATTAGGAAGAGTTTATCCTCTATAGATGGCCTAACAGTTTTATGTAGAGCTTTCAAAATTAGGAAGAGTTTATCCTCTATAGATGGCCTAACAGTTTTATGTAGAGCTTTAAAAATTAGGAAGAGTTTATCCTCTATAGATGGCCAAAAAGTTTTATGTAGAGCTTTAAAAATTAGGAAGAGTTTATCCTCTATAGATGGCCTAACAGTTTTATGTAGAGCTTTCAAAATTAGGAAGAGTGTATCCTCTATAGATGGCCTAACAGTTTTATGTAGAGCTTTCAAAATTAGGAAGAGTTTATCCTCTATAGATGGCCTAACAGTTTTATGTAAAGCTTTAAAAATTAGGAAGAGTTTATCCTCTATAGATGGCCTAACAGTTTTATGTAGAGCTTTCAAAATTAGGAAGAGTTTATCCTCTATAGATGGCCTAACAGTTTTATGTAGAGCTTTCAAAATTAGGAAGAGTTTATCCTCTATAGATGGCCAAAAAGTTTTATGTAGAGCTTTAAAAATTAGGAAGAGTTTATCCTCTATAGATGGCCAAAAAGTTTTATGTAGAGCTTTAAAAATTAGGAAGAGTTTATCCTCTATAGATGGCCTAACAGTTTTATGTAGAGCTTTCAAAATTAGGAAGAGTTTATCCTCTATAGATGGCCAAAAAGTTTTATGTAGAGCTTTCAAAATTAGGAAGAGTTTATCCTCTATAGATGGCCAAAAAGTTTTATGTAGAGCTTTAAAAATTAGGAAGAGTTTATCCTCTATAGATGGCCTAACAGTTTTATGTAGAGCTTTCAAAATTAGGAAGAGTTTATCCTCTATAGATGGCCTAACAGTTTTATGTAGAGCTTTCAAAATTAGGAAGAGTTTATCCTCTATAGATGGCCAAAAAGTTTTATGTAGAGCTTTAAAAATTAGGAAGAGTTTATCCTCTATAGATAGCCTAACAGTTTTATGTAGAGCTTTCAAAATTAGGAAGAGTTTATCCTCTATAGATGGCCAAAAAGTTTTATGTAGAGCTTTAAAAATTAGGAAGAGTTTATCCTCTATAGATAGCCTAACAGTTTTATGTAGAGCTTTAAAAATTAGGAAGAGTTTATCCTCTATAGATGGCCTAACAGTTTTATGTAGAGCTTTCAAAATTAGGAAGAGTTTATCCTCTATAGATGGCCTAACAGTTTTATGTAGAGCTTTCAAAATTAGGAAGAGTTTATCCTCTATAGATGGCCTAACAGTTTTATGTAGAGCTTTCAAAATTAGGAAGAGTTTATCCTCTATAGATGGCCTAACAGTTTTATGTAGAGCTTTCAAAATTAGGAAGAGTTTATCCTCTATAGATGGCCTAACAGTTTTATGTAGAGCTTTCAAAATTAGGAAGAGTTTATCCTCTATAGATGGCCTAACAGTTTTATGTCGAGCTTTAAAAATTAGGAAGAGTTTATCCTCTATAGATGGCCTAACAGTTTTATGTAGAGCTTTCAAAATTAGGAAGAGTTTATCCTCTATAGATGGCCTAACAGTTTTATGTAGAGCTTTCAAAATTAGGAAGAGTTTATCCTCTATAGATGGCCTAACAGTTTTATGTAGAGCTTTCAAAATTAGGAAGAGTTTATCCTCTATAGATGGCCTAACAGTTTTATGTAGAGCTTTCAAAATTAGGAAGAGTTTATCCTCTATAGATGGCCTAACAGTTTTATGTAGAGCTTTCAAAATTAGGAAGAGTTTATCCTCTATAGATGGCCTAACAGTTTTATGTAGAGCTTTAAAAATTAGGAAGAGTTTATCCTCTATAGATGGCCTAACAGTTTTATGTAGAGCTTTAAAAATTAGGAAGAGTTTATCCTCTATAGATGGCCTAACAGTTTTATGTAGAGCTTTCAAAATTAGGAAGAGTTTATCCTCTATAGATGGCCTAACAGTTTTATGTAGAGCTTTCAAAATTAGGAAGAGTTTATCCTCTATAGATGGCCTAACAGTTTTATGTAGAGCTTTCAAAATTAGGAAGAGTTTATCCTCTATAGATGGCCTAACAGTTTTATGTAGAGCTTTAAAAATTAGGAAGAGTTTATCCTCTATAGATGGCCTAACAGTTTTATGTAGAGCTTTCAAAATTAGGAAGAGTTTATCCTCTATAGATGGCCTAACAGTTTTATGTAGAGCTTTAAAAATTAGGAAGAGTTTATCCTCTATAGATGGCCTAACAGTTTTATGTAGAGCTTTCAAAATTAGGAAGAGTTTATCCTCTATAGATGGCCTAACAGTTTTATGTAGAGCTTTCAAAATTAGGAAGAGTTTATCCTCTATAGATGGCCTAACAGTTTTATGTAGAGCTTTAAAAATTAGGAAGAGTTTATCCTCTATAGATGGCCAAAAAGTTTTATGTAGAGCTTTCAAAATTAGGAAGAGTTTATCCTCTATAGATGGCCTAACAGTTTTATGTAGAGCTTTCAAAATTAGGAAGAGTTTATCCTCTATAGATGGCCTAACAGTTTTATGTAGAGCTTTCAAAATTAGGAAGAGTTTATCCTCTATAGATGGCCTAACAGTTTTATGTAGAGCTTTCAAAATTAGGAAGAGTTTATCCTCTATAGATGGCCTAACAGTTTTATGTAGAGCTTTCAAAATTAGGAAGAGTTTATCCTCTATAGATGGCCTAACAGTTTTATGTAGAGCTTTCAAAATTAGGAAGAGTTTATCCTCTATAGATGGCCAAAAAGTTTTATGTAGAGCTTTCAAAATTAGGAAGAGTTTATCCTCTATAGATGGCCTAACAGTTTTATGTAGAGCTTTAAAAATTAGGAAGAGTTTATCCTCTATAGATGGCCTAACAGTTTTATGTAGAGCTTTCAAAATTAGGAAGAGTTTATCCTCTATAGATGGCCTAACAGTTTTATGTAGAGCTTTAAAAATTAGGAAGAGTTTATCCTCTATAGATGGCCTAACAGTTTTATGTAGAGCTTTAAAAATTAGGAAGAGTTTATCCTCTATAGATGGCCTAACAGTTTTATGTAGAGCTTTCAAAATTAGGAAGAGTTTATCCTCTATAGATGGCCTAACAGTTTTATGTAGAGCTTTCAAAATTAGGAAGAGTTTATCCTCTATAGATGGCCAAAAAGTTTTATGTAGAGCTTTAAAAATTAGGAAGAGTTTATCCTCTATAGATAGCCTAACAGTTTTATGTAGAGCTTTCAAAATTAGGAAGAGTTTATCCTCTATAGATGGCCTAACAGTTTTATGTAGAGCTTTCAAAATTAGGAAGAGTTTATCCTCTATAGATGGCCTAACAGTTTTATGTAGAGCTTTCAAAATTAGGAAGAGTTTATCCTCTATAGATGGCCTAACAGTTTTATGTAGAGCTTTCAAAATTAGAAAGAGTTTATCCTCTATAGATGGCCTAACAGTTTTATGTAGAGCTTTAAAAATTAGGAAGAGTTTATCCTCTATAGATGGCCTAACAGTTTTATGTAGAGCTTTCAAAATTAGGAAGAGTTTATCCTCTATAGATGGCCTAACAGTTTTATGTAGAGCTTTCAAAATTAGGAAGAGTTTATCCTCTATAGATGGCCTAACAGTTTTATGTAGAGCTTTCAAAATTAGGAAGAGTTTATCCTCTATAGATGGCCAAAAAGTTTTATGTAGAGCTTTCAAAATTAGGAAGAGTTTATCCTCTATAGATGGCCTAACAGTTTTATGTAGAGCTTTAAAAATTAGGAAGAGTTTATCCTCTATAGATGGCCTAACAGTTTTATGTAGAGCTTTCAAAATTAGGAAGAGTTTATCCTCTATAGATGGCCTAACAGTTTTATGTAGAGCTTTAAAAATTAGGAAGAGTTTATCCTCTATAGATGGCCTAACAGTTTTATGTAGAGCTTTCAAAATTAGGAAGAGTTTATCCTCTATAGATGGCCTAACAGTTTTATGTAGAGCTTTCAAAATTAGGAAGAGTTTATCCTCTATAGATGGCCTAACAGTTTTATGTAGAGCTTTCAAAATTAGGAAGAGTTTATCCTCTATAGATGGCCTAACAGTTTTATGTAGAGCTTTCAAAATTAGGAAGAGTTTATCCTCTATAGATGGCCTAACAGTTTTATGTAGAGCTTTCAAAATTAGGAAGAGTTTATCCTCTATAGATGGCCTAACAGTTTTATGTAGAGCTTTCAAAATTAGGAAGAGTTTATCCTCTATAGATGGCCTAACAGTTTTATGTAGAGCTTTCAAAATTAGGAAGAGTTTATCCTCTATAGATGGCCTAACAGTTTTATGTAGAGCTTTCAAAATTAGAAAGAGTTTATCCTCTATAGATGGCCTAACAGTTTTATGTAGAGCTTTCAAAATTAGGAAGAGTTTATCCTCTATAGATGGCCTAACAGTTTTATGTAGAGCTTTCAAAATTAGGAAGAGTTTATCCTCTATAGATGGCCTAACAGTTTTATGTAGAGCTTTCAAAATTAGGAAGAGTTTATCCTCTATAGATGGCCTAACAGTTTTATGTAGAGCTTTCAAAATTAGGAAGAGTTTATCCTCTATAGATGGCCTAACAGTTTTATGTAGAGCTTTAAAAATTAGGAAGAGTTTATCCTCTATAGATGGCCAAAAAGTTTTATGTAGAGCTTTAAAAATTAGGAAGAGTTTATCCTCTATAGATGGCCTAACAGTTTTATGTAGAGCTTTCAAAATTAGGAAGAGTTTATCCTCTATAGATGGCCTAACAGTTTTATGTAGAGCTTTCAAAATTAGGAAGAGTTTATCCTCTATAGATGGCCTAACAGTTTTATGTAGAGCTTTCAAAATTAGGAAGAGTTTATCCTCTATAGATGGCCTAACAGTTTTATGTAGAGCTTTAAAAATTAGGAAGAGTTTATCCTCTATAGATGGCCAAAAAGTTTTATGTAGAGCTTTAAAAATTAGGAAGAGTTTATCCTCTATAGATGGCCTAACAGTTTTATGTAGAGCTTTCAAAATTAGGAAGAGTTTATCCTCTATAGATGGCCTAACAGTTTTATGTAGAGCTTTCAAAATTAGGAAGAGTTTATCCTCTATAGATGGCCTAACAGTTTTATGTAGAGCTTTCAAAATTAGGAAGAGTTTATCCTCTATAGATGGCCTAACAGTTTTATGTAGAGCTTTCAAAATTAGGAAGAGTTTATCCTCTATAGATGGCCTAACAGTTTTATGTAGAGCTTTAAAAATTAGGAAGAGTTTATCCTCTATAGATGGCCTAACAGTTTTATGTAGAGCTTTCAAAATTAGGAAGAGTTTATCCTCTATAGATGGCCTAACAGTTTTATGTAGAGCTTTAAAAATTAGGAAGAGTTTATCCTCTATAGATGGCCTAACAGTTTTATGTAGAGCTTTCAAAATTAGGAAGAGTTTATCCTCTATAGATGGCCTAACAGTTTTATGTAGAGCTTTCAAAATTAGGAAGAGTTTATCCTCTATAGATGGCCTAACAGTTTTATGTAGAGCTTTCAAAATTAGGAAGAGTTTATCCTCTATAGATGGCCTAACAGTTTTATGTAGAGCTTTCAAAATTAGGAAGAGTTTATCCTCTATAGATGGCCTAACAGTTTTATGTAGAGCTTTCAAAATTAGGAAGAGTTTATCCTCTATAGATGGCCTAACAGTTTTATGTAGAGCTTTCAAAATTAGGAAGAGTTTATCCTCTATAGATGGCCTAACAGTTTTATGTAGAGCTTTCAAAATTAGGAAGAGTTTATCCTCTATAGATGGCCTAACAGTTTTATGTAGAGTTACCATAATTTGGTATGTATACTGACTAAATCCTGGAAAAACTTAAAATTTTAAAAGATGTTATTGTTCTTAAGAAAGGGAGGTCCTATGTTGATGCATGATTTAAATTTCTTCAAAAGATTAAAAATCCTTCAACTTATGCAGTTTATTAAAATAATAATTCACATTTAATCAAACATTACTAATTACGTTTATTGGTAGATCTTCAAGTTGGAGATTTATCAAAATTTCAGAACATTATTTCTTAATTGGGATGAATAATTTGAAACAGAAAAAAATATTTGAATTGAAAAGTCCTTTAAGCAGCACTCACATAAAAGAAATTTTTGTAAATCTTTTTTCTCAAATGGATTTATCTTTTTATTGTATTAATCACCATTTGTAAATATTTAGTATCAATTTTTTATGTAAAAGATTATGAAATACTCATTATTCATAAAAATGAAATAAATAAAAGGAATTTTTAACATATCGTATCTAAAAGTCTCACAGGGTCTGTGATTCAAGTCTTACCAGTGTAGTTGTGTACTTCAGCTCATATACAATTAAACATAGACATTTGTATATTTTTCTGATTATCTGTCTGTGCACAGAGGATTATTATTCATGGTTATTAATATGATTCCACAAACTATTAAGAGTATGGTCAGTCTTCACTATCTGTGGCCCAGTCAGCTGGGGCTGCAGAATACACAGACTGCATCTCTGCAGAGGGTTAAGACTCCACCCCCGTGTCTAGGACTGTCCTAGATATGACACTAAACAATCTGATGGTGAAGCTTCAATAATGCTGGAGCTTTAGGGAATGTGAAGTACCCCTTCATTGCCATTGCTCCCAGGTCCACTCTGACCCAGAATGGTAACACCTGATAGAGTCCTATCAAGGGGTCAAATAGAATTAAACTGTGTAATTATGCTAAACTGAGTTGTTTTTACATTTAACTGTGTGTAAACCAAAAAAAAACTGTTTGAAACTTTTATCAAAATGAGTTAATTCAGCATTAAATGTGACCCAAAAAGGGTTGATACGCCGTAAAACAAAATAATCAACCAACCAACTAACTGTTTCACAATATCTGTGATTTTGGTCTTGATATCAGTCTCTCTCTCATACATAAAAGGTAAGGAGTGAATATAAAGTTGAAAAATCCACCAAAAAAACAAAATTTGATATGTTCTTTTCATTTTTTTATTACAACTTTCTTAATGCATGATCAACTAAGAGTTCTGTCTTAAGAAGACAGAACTTGAGTCTCACTAGATGTTCCAAAAATACTGTTTTGTATATAGTTTTTTTAATTTCCATTTTTTCTTTCATTATTTTCATTTTTTGATGCTCTTCTTAAGTGGTTGAATCTAACAATGTAAATGGTATATTTTTCTTATTTTTCATTGGCCTTAAGATTTTGGCCAACAGTAGATATCCATAAGTCTTTAGTCTAATGATGATATCAAGCACTTATTTAATTCAACACATTTATTTTTCAATTGAATCTCCTTCCTAATCAATGCATTTAATCCAATAGTCAATTACATAAATTAAACATTATCTAGTGATCATTTCAAATCAAATTTCACTTTATAGTTATATGGATATATATATACACATACATGAGCAGAAGTGCACATTCAGTTAAGCAAAAATTTATTCAACCTTAATTTTGGAAGATTTTTGAAAGGTACCTATTGAACTAACAGTTTGAAATCACATTTCTAAAAGAATGTTAAGCAAAATTATAACAAATAATGTTTGATCATAAATTTGAAATGTCTAACTCATCAAGTACAGTGCATTTAGGCAACAATCTCCCATTAATGTAATTTTCAGTAGAAGTGAGAGAGAAATTAAAAATATTGTCTTTCATCTTATTAAGTATGATGGCTGTGTTCTATTAGGTAATGATGCATAACTGAAGCGTTTCATCGAAAATGAAAATTTGGTATCTGCACTCAAATGCAGGCTGGTCTATCTGAGACTTTTTGGAATTTGTTTGCTTGATACGTTGAGACTTTGGTACAATTTACAATCTTTTACTGTACAATTTTATGTACAAATTAGCTCATTCTGATCAGTTTTATTCAAAACATTCTGTTGAAGAAAAGGCAATCCCTTCCTGCTGTAGAGGAGGGGATGCTCCTGCAGATGTCATATTGACTTTATGGAAAGCCAAAATGTTCTAGGTACCTCTGGGAGTGGAGGCAAACCCTTCATCACCAACAATACTATTAAAATACTCCTTGATATATATATATATATACCACTCTGCATGAGCAGGATGCAATACAAGGTCATATTTTAAACAGAGATCAACAGGTTTTAATTGAGAGTTTTCCTTCCCACAAACCAGTTGTATTAGTGTTATGTGAAATGCAAACAGTTTTGTCCAGGATTTGAACTCGAATCACCATGTCCATTTCCTATAACAGTAACCATTAGACAATGAATGCCTCTATGATCCATAAGGAGTTCATATGTCAAGTTTCATCAAGATTGGCCCATTTGTTTAGAGGTCCATTAGTAAATGAAGAGAATTATATATTAAGATATGTATATGTGTTCAGTTTTGATCAGGTTTTATGGCATATCAACCATTGTAAGTTATTTCATGCCAAATCCTATTTATACATATATATTGAATATATAGGATTTGTAGACATTTTGTTGATAATGCTTTTAAATGAATTTAAGCTCATTCTTTTGCACACAGTCAAATGGTTCCAAGAATCATAATGTATCACTAACAATTCCATTAAACATCAGTCATTTGTTCACACAGTTAAATGATCAAACAGTTCTATTTTAAACAATTCAGTTTAGTATAAGTCATTTGCTTGCACACAGTTTACATGTAAACAATTCTCTTTGACCCATAGATAATACTGTCATATGCTACCACTCCATATCAGAGGGGACCTGGGAACAATGGCAATAAAGCAGTACTCCACATTTGCTTAAACTCCAGGACTAGAGCCTCACTATCAGATTGTTCAATGTCACATCCAAGACACTTGTTGGGTGTGTGTGTGTATATATATATTTGTAGTCATAGTAGTATTAGCATTTTATTAAATATAGTAGATAAAAGTCTTTAGAGTAAGTGTAATCTTTTTACGTTATTTCACAAAAGATTTGTTTGCATTTACCTAAATTTTTATCATACATGGTTGTCTGTAAATTGCATTTTTTTCCATTTGAAAACGTTACAGCATTTATTTCATCATATGATACTGAAATGAAAAAATAGTTCAACAAGATTTTCAGTTGGGATAATGTTGGTTAAATTCATGATCAACAAAAGTTATAAGATAAACAATAATTTTATAATCTAACAAAAAATAAAATGATAACTAAATAATCTCTAAGATATGTTGATTTTAAATATGATGAATCTTTAGATTTCAATCAAGCAGAGCAAAATTAAACAAAAAATTGAATTACCTAAAAGCCAACTTTATTAGCACTCTCAACTCTGTTGGCCCAAAAGGTAATCACAATCTTTAATAATATTAATCAATTGAAGAGTTATTTGAAGAGTTTTATAATCATGAAAGATATTTCTTCATTATGACTGGAAGTGTTTTTAAAGAGATTCTTAAACATATAGCATTTAGTTTTATAAAAATAGCTTTTAATATTTTCCTCATATATCTTTTTAAACTTCTGAAAACTTGAAAATAATTGTTTTGATAGACTTAAGTAGAATGTAGGAAAAAGTAATATATAATCTAAAATATTAAAATGTTCCCAATGTTAGATACAGCTCATGGTTCTTGAGTTTTATGTATATTGAGCTGATATCAATAGTGTAGGGAGTTGTTTGCCTTTTTATTCATTTTTAAAATTGTGGGAGTGTGTGTGTGTTGGTAAGGATTGGTGGGGGTAGGGGTTAAAAAGAAGGAAAGTAAAAGAAAAAAGAAGTAAACAATATAATAATAGATCCTCTCTGTATTTTCTTCTTGCACATTTGATTGACTTTTCTGAGACCTCATACAAAATTTTATATTTTTTCTCTTTTTAAAGATTTATCTCAGTCTTCTTCAAGCATTAATGTTTATACATATAATTTGAGCATAGCTATATATATATTTATTCTATAGAGCTCTCTCTCTCTCTATATATATATATATATATATATATATGTGTGTGTGTGTGTGTGTGTGTGTATTTGTGTGTACTTTTATAGCTCTCTCTCTCTCTCTCTCTCTCTCTCTATATATATATATATATATATATATATATAATCAAGTTATACTGATAACACAGAGTTCTTTGACTCTCTTTTACCATCCATCTTGGCAGGTCCTCTAGAGTGCATCCAGTGTTCGCACAGAGATAATGCGGAGTAAATCCTTCTTTGAAAATTGTTGTGATTTTTTTCTTTGAATTTTCTCAATTTCATGTTGGATATGATAGAGAAGTGGAGCATTATGTCATTAAATTTCCTTGTCTTCCATACTTTTGGAAGTATTTCATTTAGGACTGCAGCTTTTCTGTTTTTAATTTTTGTCTATATTACATCAAGTTTTTCCTCTATAAACTGTACAAGTTTGGTGTCTACTTGGCTATTAATGATTTTTTGGTAGGTTTAACAGTGATTTCAAGAGGGTTTCCAAGCAGATTCTTGAAATGTTCTTTCCACTTCTGTGGTCTTTCTTCTTGGCTGGCAGCATTTACTTTTGCTCAGGTTAAAATAACTGGCAGTGAGATGGAATGCATGAATCTAAGTAAAAAGTAAAGTTAGTGACTGTAGTTGAGAGTAAACCGAAGGCTCCCTTTTCAATAGCTATGACACTGAGGTGTAGGAGAGGCTGCTACTCCTTTCCCTGGATTGCTCCACTTTACCCTTGATAAGTACGTTATAATGCTGAGTGTTAAGCAAGGAAGTATCAAGTACCATTTTTTGAGTCCTTGGTATGACTCAACCTGGGATTGAACCACAACTCTCTTAGGCCATTGGGGAACACTCTACCCACTTGATCAATATTACAAATATACTTTAGTTATTCAACTATAAGGGATCTAACTGTTATCAATCATGGTTGGATGGAACAAATTTATTTGCATGCCTTTCTTAAGATAAAGATGGTATAATTAAAGAAGATATGAGTTTATAGTAAGAATATGCTGGCAGTTCCCTGTAACAATCTACTACAATAATGTTCTTAATAATATTATATTTGTATGGATAGAATAAAAGCACTAACAAGGAACTTAATGCCCCTTTCAACAGCCATTGAAGGAACACTATGATTTATCAAGCGAAAGAACTTTATCTGGTTTCTGATTTATTCTCATCAAATGGAAAGCTATTTTGTCAGAAGAATGTTTGGACTCTAC
Organism: Sepioteuthis lessoniana; assembly: GCA_963585895.1. Lineage (NCBI taxonomy): Eukaryota > Metazoa > Mollusca > Cephalopoda > Myopsida > Loliginidae > Sepioteuthis > Sepioteuthis lessoniana. The sequence goes on from OY757920.1 coordinate 10,766,479, forward strand.
AAATATCCCTTGGGGAAAGTAAATTTTAGCATGTTTCAATCAGAAATTTCAGGTTTTCTACATGTACCCTAATCTTGATTAAAAAAAATTGAATGAATTTTTTAAGATTCTAATATTCAATTTCCTTTACTTCAAGCACTCCTTTCTTAATAAAAATAATTAATATACATATATAATCTAATGAAAGGAAAATAAATATGTAAAAAGTAAGATCCACAAATGTATTAAGTTTTGATATTTATTATATTTGGTAAAACTTAATATATTTCTGGACCTTTTTACACATATATATAATATTTGTGTAGTTTTTCTTTCTTTCTTTCTTTCTCTCTTAAGAGAGAGAGAGAGAGAGAGTGTGTGGATCAATGTTTGCAGCTTAACATATTTATTAGATCAATTTTGATCTGAAATTTTCATTATATAATATTTTATATGATTAATAAACGAGAGTTAGCAAGAAATCTGAAAAAAATTGTGGTAAAAAATAAGCACTCCTTTCATCATAAGACAATTAATACATGTACTTACAGTAGCCTTATTATCATGTCATTTATATATATATATATATATATATATATATATATTCTTGTTTTGACAATATTCAGCAAGTTGAGATATATATATATATATATATTCTTGTATTGACAATATTCAGAAAGTTGATATTAATAAGAAATAGCTTACCAAGGGCTATAGTGCTTTTATCTTTTTCAAATTATTCCTCTTGGAATCTCATATATCAGAATTACTTTTATAAATCATATACTAAATGTGCTTTTGGGATTGACATCAGCTGCCTTCTTGTGTTTTCCTTGCTTGAAACTAATCCAAGATTTAAAGTCTCCCTTTTAATGATGATTTTTAACTTTAGGAAAAGACAGAACTTGTCATGAGTCAGATCTGAATAAGAGGCTGTAAAACTTTGGTGATACAATGTTTTGCCAAAAAAACTCAGTATGAATCAAAGTGAATCTAATAGTAACACAGTATACAAACTCACTGAATCTTATCTCACTGCTGACTGAATAACCCAATAGGAGAGTGTCTATCCATACAGACACAATATGCTCTATTCTAATCCTGGTTGCTAAGTTACATATCTTTGTTTTACCTTTGTTGAATCATTAGTAGTATTTTTCTCTTTTGCCAACATTAATTATTCAGTTCAAAATAAATCAAGACTTCAATGCTAGATTTCATGGCAGGCACATTGTCTCGTTTTCTCTGTCATTAATTAGTGTGGCATAACCTTACAAATAAAACATTATCCACTTATCAGTGATCATTTTTCATTATAGCTTTGTACGAAAGTTGTGATCATACAAGATATGCTATCTTGTTTTTATTCAGTGAGACAATTTAAAAAAAAAAAACATACTTCACAGTGTCAGTAAGTCTCTTTTACCAGAAATACTATGCCCCTTAGGTCTGAGCACTCCCTAATTATTGGCCTAGTCGGTAGAGTGTTTGTCAATGGTCCAGGAGACAAGGGTTCAATCCCAAGTCGAGTCATACCAAAGACTTAAAAAAACTTGGTATTTGATACCTCCTTGCTTAACACTCAGTATTATAAGGTACGTATCAAGGGTAAAGTAGAACAATCCAGGGAAAGGAGTAGCGCCCTCCCCTACACCTCAGTATAGTAGCTATTGAAAAGGGATCCTTCTGGTCACCCTTGACTACAGTTGCCAACTTTACAAATAAAAAACAGCATCTGGGAAAAAGATAATCAATGTTGCTTACCTTCACTGCATATACAAAACATTAATAATCATACTCATTCTCATCAAGGTTTGTTGGTAACATTGATTCTTTTGAAAATCGCTATCCATTCCTTGGTAAGTCATCTAGATGGCACCTAGTGTCCACAACAAATTAATAAATGTAAGTTTTTACAGGTCAGCCAACATTAGTGTATCCTCTAAACATTCCTTTTATTGTTATTATTTTCACTGAACAGTAGACAATGTAGATCAAATCTAATTTGTTTAACATAACTACAAACACTATCAGCTGAAATAATTTTTTTTGATGCTTGATATTTTCAAATAGAATCAAATCACCTTTACATATTTATTATATTAAATTGTCTAAGTTTTCCAAGATATTCTGAGGTGTTAAGTAATTTTGACACCTCAAATTCATCTCTATAGATAAGACTGATTTTTACCTGTTATACTTAAGTGTAGACAGTAAATATATTCTTTTTCTTTGGTATGATGTCAGAGAATCTGCCAGAGGCAAAACATGAGTAAGAAAATACTCCACTCTTCAGAAAACTCAAAGTGACCAGTCTAAATAACTTAATTCCTTATAATATCGTTCACAGTATCTTTCCAATGGAGCATTGCCTGAAAAAGTTATCCAAGTAATTGGAATCAGCACTAACCCTTAGGGAAAAACTGAACAGCTAGTAAAGTCTTGCTGTTTAGTCTTTTCTTGGTAGTTAGTTATATGTCACAAATCTAAAAGTGAAGAATTTTGGACCTGCCAGGCCTTTTTTCACTCAACATGAATCACAGGCACAGTTGGTCTTAATACTCCATTTGCCCATCAGCTAACTGCTGCAAGTGTTTGTCATTTATTCTTGACATAATGCTTGGAGTGTTCTTTAATATCAATATATAACTGATTTGCACATTTTAGTGCTAAGAATCCAGAATTTAGAAACAATAGAAAGCAGTTAAAACTCGTTATTTAATAAAAAGAGATTTATTTATTTGAAAGGATTTAACAAAATTGGATCTGAAAATGTATCTATTGTGAGTTATAAGCAGAGTGTCTGAAAATATTTAAACATAATTATAAGACTTGTTGGAAGATATGGGCATCCTTCATAAAATAATGGTTGCCAAAATGACCTTGTAGACCGTTACTGACATAGAGAATCTGGTTTTCACTAAGTGCTCCTCACTTTTTGACTCGTGCTGAACCAAGCTAACTTTATTAAATACATATAAGACATAAGATTTTATTGTTTTTATATATTAAGGTTTCATGATATATCGATAAAATATTTACTAATGAGAGGATTGTTGAAATCAGGATAATATATGATTATGGTTTTATGAGAATTGTTTCTTCTATAGTGACTATAAAAGGCTTTATAAAGATTATTATAGAATATAATCCTGTATCTAAATCTTTAGAATTTTTTCTCTGACTTTAATCTTTTTAGGTTTTTTTTCTTTGTTTTTGCTGTTGTTTTATACACATATCAAGGTTTAAAAAATGTCTTATTAACCATAAGCAAATTAATACTAGCTATATCAAATACTTTCAATCTAAATTTATATCATACTGACCTTATATACCACAGAAGGTAGACTAACATGCTAGGCTTGAGCAAAACATCTTCAGATGAACCAATCAGGAATGATGATAACTTAGAATCTGATAATTTTTATTTGAAATCATGATTGATTTTTTTTTTAATTATTATTTAACCATTTTTTAGTCAATCATTATTTTATGACATTCATAGAATTAAGTCAACAAATGTTGTTATAGAAATAACAAATATGAATATGATAACAATACAATATCATTAAATATTAACCAGGTATTAACTTTTGTGGTTTAAATAAGTTAAGAACAAATTGGAAAATCTTAACATTTTATTGAAAATCTACAAAACAAAATTCCTCTAAAAACAAGAAAAAGTTTCTTGTACTTTCTTATTTGTACCATTCTATAAACTATCATAAAAATATTTCAGAATGAATATGTCGTTATCTGAAACTGTAAGGCTTATTTTCTATTTTGTAGAATTAAGATATTAGGTATTTGCAAATATTTCCATTGCTCTTTTTGAAAATTAGAGACTATATTCTGTTCATTAGTCCTGTTTATCCTCATAAGGGATATGTTTCAAGATTCCCATTCAATACCAGTATCCATGGATAGTGCCAAGCCTCATATTTACAATGATTATTCCTATATATACAAATGATATAATTGAATGTATAAATTAGGCTTCCAAGATGATAATAGCAATAAACAATAATATAATAATTATAATGCCATGCTGCAATGAAAGTTAGGAAACAGATGGACAGATTTGTTGACATAAATCTTATTAATCTCATTATACATTTTTTTTTTTAATCTTCCACCTTTTCATTTAAAGGAGGCACATTACGGTCGTCTTTGGTATATCTAAACTGACAGTATCATTACTCTTGATCTTTGGTAGTATTATTAATTAAAATTTATAAATTGTTCATATCTAGAGGCTAATCATAAGTGAAACTGCTTAGAAAAGTTGATCACTGTATTTGGATAGCTGAGATGATCATGGAGAATTTCCTTAAATCCATTTTATACTCAGTTAACAAAATAATTTATGTAAAAGATATCATATGTCATAGAATGTTATTTGACTGTGCCTGTGTCCTTTCAAATGAACAAGTTAGACTAAACATGAATAGGATTGAAAAGCCTCACACTAATTGAAGTCATTTTTCTCTATCAACAATCATGACATGTTAGTTTTGTTATGGGATAAGACAGGGAGAGTAGTTTTATGCCTTCTATGGAAAATTAGTTTGAAATGAAACAGTTTTAGCCAGAATTTTAACTTGGTTGTTTAATCCTGTTTTTACGGTTGATAATTGCAACATTTCACACCTTCAACACAATCAATTGAATGTTATTCTACAAAAATTATGTTTAAAAGTGTTGAATTTTTCAAACTTAGATATAGCTGCAGTATAAATATTAAAAAGAATTTTGGCACATTTCCTAGTCTTAGAGTGGTACATGGAATAAAAGCAGAAAAAGATGGTGGAATTTAGTTATTTATGTAAAAAAACAAATATTCTGAGCTTGTTCCTCATTCAGAATAGATTTACTAAGTTGTTTAACAAACATTATTGAAAGATTATAAGCAACTTTGAAAATCTGAGAAAAAGTTCCTTCAAAAGAGTTAAAACTTGGAATCTAAGTTAGTTATACTTTTAGCATGTTTAAAAATCAGCACAGGTTGTTAAAAAGTGCATGTCACCATAATAAGAAGCTTCCAAATTAATTCTGTGGCAAATAACCTAATAGAAAGTTAGAAGATCAGGTACACTGACTGCTTCAGAGAAAACAATAGACTGTATCCAGTTGATGAAATATGAACTGCAATACTAGATGAGGAATCTTGGAGTGGATCTGTCAACTCAGCCTGGCCAAAACAAAAATAATCTATGACTTAGTTAAGTCATAATCTAAAGATTTTTCAGACACCATTTCAAATGGTTCTCCATTTTTATGTATGTGTCTAGGTTATGGTCAAGCTCTTCAGATATCATGGTTGGGTTTGGTTTTATGGCATATCAACCATTGTTGGTTATTTAATGCCAAATCCTGTTTTTACATACATTTTGTAGATACATACAGTTAAATGATCAAACAGTTCTATTTCTAATAATTCAATTTAGCATGTCATTTGTTTTGACTCTGTTTAAAAGTTAAACAGTTCTATTTCACCAACAGATAGGTGCAACCACTCCAGGCCACAGTGGACCAGGGAGCAATGACAATGAAGGGGTACTCCACATTCCCCAAAGCTCCAGCATTACTGGAGCCACACCATCAGATAGTTTAGTGTTATATCTAGGATACTCATTGGTGTGGGGAGAGGGGACTTATTCCTCTGTGAAAATGCAGTCAGTGTATTCTACAGCTCCATCCAACTGGGCTATCAGGAATTATGCATGTAAGAGCCCTATTCTCTTAGTCGTGTTTGCATTAATTCCTGGCTACAGACAATATTTCATCCTGATGTTCCATGAATTTCTAGAGTAAAATCAATTAGAGATTTTGGAAACTATTGGATGAATTACTTAACAGAATTTTGATTGGTATATAAATATTGAATTAATATTAGTATATTGTCTGTGTAAAGAATCTTCTTGTTTTTTTGTTTTTTTTTAGGTTAATATGAGAAGAAAGTAAAAAGGAAAAACGCCCAAAGAGGCATTACAAACAAATGATGATAATGATAATACCTTGCTAAAGAACTTTAAAAAAAACAACAGAACATGAAGGAGATGGTGATACCAATTGTAAATAGAGCACTTGGAACGATTCCCAAAGGTTTGGTAAAGGGACTGAAAGACTTAGAAATCAGTGGATGAGTGGAGACCATCCAAACTACAGCATTATTAAAATCAGCTAGAATACTGGGAAAAGTCCTGAAGACTTGAGCAAACTTGCTGACTCAGACTCCAGTGAAAGACCCTCAGCTAATGCTGGTGTGAAAAACTCACAACGAATAACACTAATGATAATAATGCATTTTGAGAGAAAATCTTTATCAACACCATATATACAATAACCCTATTCTGTCAATTATATTTTTATTGATTTCTGAACACTAGTAATACCTTTAATGATTTCATTGTACAACATATAAATTGAGTATTTACTGGTGAAATCTGCAACTTTCACTTTTAAACTCTGATACTTTAGTAATTTTCATTTATAGCCTTGTGAATGACTTTAGATTTCTTGTTCTAAAATCAAAACTCTCCAAGAGTGGGCGATTAAAATTTTTTTTGTAAATGACCTTTTCTCCATTCTCGCATGACATGAATATTTTTTATAAATTCTTCAGCTGCAGATTGATAGATAAGTATCTTATGGTCTGCTTTTTGAATTACAGTTATGTTCAATGTCTTTGTTTGAATACTAAATTAGGTTTGTGAATTTTAGTATTTATTTATATATGCTTTTAGTATTTGCAGTGTCATTATATATGTAATAGTTAGAGTGAACCAAAATTTCTTCATATTTGTTAAATAAATCCTATAAGTTATATAAATACCTAGTTCACAACATTTCTTCCAGTAAATAAGAATGAAAGCTGGTGTGTTTTTTTTTTTGTTTTGTTTTTTTTACAAATGTAATAATTAAATACTAATATTTTGGATTCAACTGGAACCAAGATTGTCTTGGTTGAAAATATTTAAGATGAAAACAGAATTCAAAATTTTTGTGGAAAATTATATAGGTTTTTTAAGGAAAAATATAAAATTGATAAAAAATTGTATAAGAATATGAATCCTCAAAATAAAAGACCTGCAAAAGATTTTAGAAATCAAAAAATGTTTATAAAATTAGAAAAATTAAGTGTTTAACTTGCTTTGGTTTTATGGCATATCAACCATTGTTGGTTGTTTACTGCCAAATCCTGTTTTTACATATATATTAAATATGATTTGTAAGCACATTTTACACATATTTACATGATCAAACAGTTCTATTTCTAACAATTCAATTTAGCATGTCAACAAAGTTAAATGTTTCCAAGTATTGCGATGTATCACTAAAATTTCAATAAAGCATCAGATATTTATTTACACACATTTAAATGATCAAACAGTTCTATTTCTAATAATTCAATTTAGCATAGGCCATTTGTTTGCACTGTTTGAATGCCAAACAGTTCTATTTGACCCATAGATAGGACCCTATCAGGTGCAACCACTCTAGGACAAATTGGACCAGCATGCAATGGCAATGAAGGTGTACTTCACATTACTCAAAGCTCCAGCATTACTGGAGCCTCACCATCAGATTGTTTAATGTCATATTCAGGACACTTGTTGGGGAGGGGGTGTCTTACCCATCTGCAGAGACGCAGTCAGTATATTCTGCATCTCCAGCTGACTGAGCTACAAGAATTTAGATAAAGCCAAAATTATTAGTAAATATCATTTGAGTACTTAACAATTCAATGTGTTTTCATTCCTTCTTAGCATTCAGTTTAATGGCCATCATCTGTAGAACATTATGGTTTGATTTCATTAGGTATGGCAGAGGGAGATCAAGAGAACTGATTGACCTACACCTAGAAAGATGAAATGATAGAAATAAATGAAACCTGCTAATCATCAAATCAAATAATGGATTTTAAACTAAAAATACAAAATTTATAGGCACAAATACAGATTATAAGAGGGAATAATATCTAATTTTAAATGCTCACTACCAAAAATTTATATATATATATATATATATATATATATATATATATATACATACACACACACACTGATTTTATACTTATTTACCCGTATCAAGTCAAAGAAATATTTATTTCTAAAAGAGAAATCATTTATTAAGCTTAGCTTAGCACATAGCCAGAAGTATAAAGTGCCTAGTGAAAACTGAATTTATTAAAAGTTGTCTACTAGTCTTGCTTGATAACTATTACACAAAAGAGAAAATGACACCAGTCCCTACAAACTTATTACTAATTACATAATCTGTGCATATGTATAGGTTGTTTATGGTGTTCATTGTCCTAAATTCATTAATCTAGTAAAAGGATTACTCAAAATTTGTTTGGGAATTTGTATTCATAGAAAAGTACATGTAAAGAGGTTGACTGACAATATTTCCATCATTTGTTCTTACAAAATTCTCTTTTTCTATATAAATCCATCCATTTAATGAATCTATACTTAAAACTTCTCATCATAAAACAAACACAGCTTTATTTTTACCACTCTCTCATGATCTGACTACTATCACATCATTATAGTATTCGCTGTCAGAAAGTGGACTACAATTTCAAAATAACTACCAAAATATTTTTTATCAAGTTGTATACCGTAATACAAATACAAGCTGAAACATAATCAAACATAAATGACAAACTTCAATGAACAAACGAACGAACACACTTCTTTATAAAAATATATATCTCTCACGCTTTATTCTCAATATTTCTGTGGTATGTGAGAGATGAGTGGAGACAAGGACAGACTGCTATATTGACCCAACTTCTTCTTCTGACCATAGCAGTACTTCTTCTGCATCTTGGCTGGGGTTGCTCAACCGTGGGTCACTGAGGCCCACAGCCCTCAGTCTGCAAGCTGGCCCTCACACTGGCCTTCCAGTCTCCAGCTAACTCAACTGCCGCTGGCACCTGCCTATATTATTTCATAACGCCCACTTGCTTCCACTTCTTTACACAGGTGCATCTCTTGATTGACGGCTCGGTGAAGTGTCAGTATATAACAAAGAGACAGAAAAATTAATTTTCATTAAAATTTATGATTATATTATTGATCAAGATTCATATTTATAGTGAATTTTCTGTCTATAGTGGATGTTCAGTCCTTACCTCGCATTGTCAGAATATATATACTCTTCGTATACATACACTTTCATGCACAATGAATGGAAATGATTCTGAAAATGTACTTAAAGTTAAACAGAATTTATCTGACAAAGAAGTAAGTTTTATTAGCAGGTCAATAACTATTTGCATCCTCTTCAGAACATTATGACTAAAAATAACACATTGCTTATATATAGGAGTTGTATAAATAAATGAAATGAAATAATCAGAACCAAAGACGTAGTGGATAAAAATATATAAGGGGTTTGCAGAAAAGTTCTTGGCTGAATAAAAAAGAGAATAAACAAAAGCGATGGGATGTACATGCCATTTTATATATTCATCCTAAAATTCAACACACATGGTACATTATTTATCAAGTTTCTTTAATTCTTCGAAAAAAGTTCAATAAAGATTTTTTTAAATGTCACCCTCTTCTTGTTTTGGCATTTCAGAGAACCCCTTGTATGATAAACTGCTATGCTTTAAAAAAAAAAAATGAATGGGCATCTTTTATAATGAAAAGCAATCTAATCAGTTGATTTTCAAAATGTTTGTTTTAGCATGGCATAATACACTTCCTTCTCTCACTCTCTCCTGATTGTATGAAGGGTACTGAAAAGTTCTTAACCCAACCAAAAAGGGATTTTTTTTTTATAAAGGTTAAAGAAACTTGAAAAATGATAGACCAAATGTGTTGAACTGTTGGATGAATTTGTTGAATAGAATGTGTTTTATGACTTTAGATAATTCTCTTTTTGGTCACACTGTGAATTTATAAGCACCCTATCTTAATGTTGCATAGCCATGACCACTATACATACTCATATGCAAATGCATAATGACGACACAATAAAGACGAGCGACACAGTTCTTTAGAAAAATATACCTCTCACTTTATTTGAAAGGGTTCGAAAGGGTTACTCAAGGTTTTACTGTGAGAGGGAGTTGGAGACCGAACAGAACTGCAACATATTGACCCCCACTCTTATGGCCATAACAGTGTTTCTTTCCCGTTCTCCTGGGCTGCTCAACCAGGGGCCTGGGGGCCCAGCCTCTCTGGGTGCTGGTTCTCTCTACTGCATTTTGTCTCCAACTAATTGAACTTCCTGTGCACTGAGTTATATAATAGTTCGACGCCCACCTTCTTCTTGTGGGCATCACAAATCACACTCATTCAACCCCTCCATGGTCAAGGTTATATTCTGATATTCCTCGACTGGATGCACCTGTTATTTACACAGGTGCATTTCCTATTTTGACAGCCCAGCTGGGTTGGAGGTCAATATACAACATTAATTTAGAAGGCAAATCCCCTTCAAGATTCAACAAGTTGTTGTGAATGATTCTACTTGCCAAACACCGGTGACCATAACCTTCTTTGGTTTGGGGAAGAGTTTTAATGCTTTACCTCAGTCCAACCATATTGAATGCCATCAATTGTTGTATACAATCAATTTTTTATCTCATATCAACAAATGGATAGTTTTTATACACAAAAGATGCATGGATGTCAATGGTTGAACTTTTTTGATTTTATAATTTGGCTTAATTTTTCTGCATCCTCTACAGTTTTTTTTTGCATAAGTTTAATTCAACAAAGTAAAAGTAACGTTGGCAACCTTAGTCGAGGGTGACCCAAAGGTTCCCTTTTCAATAGCTACTACACCAAAATGTAGGGAAGGTTGCTACTTCTTTCCCTGGATTGCCCCATTTTACTCTTGATTCATAGCTTATAAGGTATATAGGTATGACTCAACCTGGGATTGAACCCCAATCTCCCAGGCCATTGGTGAACACTCAACCCACTAGATAATGAGCCATTTTTTTGTTATTTGGAACAATATTTGTTTACTTATCACCATCGTCAAGTCATGCTGACAGTCCAGAGTTCCCTGGCTTTTTCTCTTGCTATCCATCCCTATCATCCATTGCTCCTAGCAGGGTGCATCCAATGTCTGCATACAGCTGCATAGTCTTTGTTGGTTGGCTGACACTCACACGTCAATATGTTGGAGTCCATAAGAAAACGTAGAGTAAGTAAGTAAAAGTTGGCAACCTTAGTCAAGAGTAAACTGAAGGCTCCCTTTTTAATAGCTACTACACCAAAGTATAGGAAAGGGCGCTACTCCTTTCCCTGGATTGCTCCACTTAACCCTTGATCCATAGCTTATAATGCTGAGTGTTAAACAAGGCAGCATCAAGTACCATTTTTGAGTCTGGTATGACTTGACCTATGATAGAACCCCGGTCTCCGGGACCATTGGTGAACACTTGCTGAAGGATTTCAATAACATTCCTTATCTTCAAGTCTCTCATTTCTGATATAAGAATTTTCAAAAAAATGTTGAGTAGAATATTGATTGACAGTTTTCTGATTTCTTGATTTAATTCTTTAAATCATCATCATTGTCATTAGAGAATTATAATTATGATCATATATATCCATTGTAAAGATGACTTTATTCATATATTTGAATATATTTCATTATTATTATTATGCTCTAAGTATTATGATATCCTTTAGTACACTGACTTTTTTGCCTTTTAATCATAATCAACACTAATAATCAATGGGTGACAAGGGACACTGAGTCTGTTAATGATAGTTTACCAACTGGAGACACAGGATATCCATCCTTGAGACTTTATTCACCTGTGTACTGACAGAAGAAACCAGAGATTAACATAAACAGATAACCAATTTTTATGCTGTCATATTGATACTATTTACCAACCCCTCCGCTCGGGCAGGATATGACACAAGGTCAATTTTTAAGCGGAGTTTAACAGGTTTGAATTCAGAGTTTTCCTTCTCCTAGACTAGTTGCCTAACCATGGCTGAAGAACCTAGTCTGTCCTACTATTTACCCATAGCTGGAGGGAGAATTATTGGATTCATACCTTTCCCAAGGGTATTAGTGCTATGTGAAATGCAATCAGTCTCGTCCAGGATTTGAACTCGTATCGCCGTGTTCATTTCCTACGGCGATAACGACTACACCATGCTGTCATATTGATAAAGAGACATTTTTAAACACTCAACTCTATGCACACAGTGAAATAATAAAGTTGTATAAATGTTGTTATTCTTTGAGTGGCAGTAAAGAGATGTCAACTCAAAAGGAAGATGATCAGGTAAAAGATATGCTTTGGATTTTATTTTTCATGTCAGACAGGATTTTTTTTTCCTGATGTGTGTGTGTATGGGGTACTCTGAATTCCCTAAAGCTCCAGCATTAGATTGTTTACTGTTATATCCAGGACACTCATTGGAGGAGTCTTACCCCTCTGGAGAAATGCAGTCAGTGTATTCTGCAGCCCCAGCTGACTGAACCAAAATGATTAGTATTAAATTAGATAGGAATACTTGATAAATAGAATTATTAATATTAACTAGCAATACTTGTGTACAAACAAATAACTATCAAATTGAATTATTTTTGCTACCAATACTTGAAACCATTTAACAAATGAACTCTGACTCATATAAAAATGATGTTACCCACAGACTATTCACTTACAAATCATATAAACAGGATTTGGCATGAAATAACTCACAAGGTTTACTATGCCATAAAAAGCAACCAATCAAACCAACCAGAAATAAACAAAAATAAGCACCATAGGTCATAATATTAATGAGGAACAAATCATAACTGTTATTTTTCTTTCAGACTGTTGTAGATTGATTGCCTGAGTAAATGATAAGAAAAAGCAACTGAAAATTCAAGATGAAAGAACATTCCAGTTAAAACTAATAATAATAATAATAATAATCTTGTCATGCCATCAGCACGGATAGATACTTACTTAATGGTTGGTAATAATTCATATAAAAATAAATAAAAATCTAAACTGCTTTTATGAAAGTTGAAATGTTTCTAAAATTATACCTAATTACATCTTATGTTATTTATTTATTTATTTATTTTGTATTTTCAATGGAAATAATCTTGATATTTACCAAATTTATGATTTATGGGACAAAGACCTTGAGTCTAATATGAAAGAACTTTGAAAATATCAGAAATTTTTGCTCTGTTCTTTAGATGATGACATATGTATTTGTATAATATCTGGTTGGCGACTTTAGTCGAGGGTGACCCGAAGGCTTCCTTTTCAATTGCTACCACATTGAAGTATAGGAGGGTGCTACTCTATTCCCCGGATTGCTCCACTTTACCCTTGATCCTTACCTTATAATGCTGAGGGTTAAGCATCAAGTACCATTTTTTGAGTCTTTTGGTGTGACTCGACCTGATATTGAACCCCGGTCTCTCGGACTATTAGTGAACACTCTACATATTAGGCTGGGGCATTGGCCTCACTTAATTTGCTTATATTTATTGTTGTTTAAGCTTCTGTTGTTATGATATTTACTAAGGAATTCTTTGACATAATCAGATGGGATTCTCTTAGGTATTGGTTCATATAATATCATTAAACTTTTTCTTCTTATAGACTGAGTGTGTCATGCCACTAATATCTTCTTAAATGTCATTTTGAATAATAAAATCTCATTTTGAAATAATTGGCTCAAAATTCATTCCATAGAAACAACAATTGATAAAAATGTAGAGAAATAATAAAGTCCTTCTGAATGGAGAAAGTGATAAACATGAAAATCATATGATTGCCACAATCTGTCCCAGTACAAATAACAAGAATGTCCGGGTAGAAATAGAGATTTTTGTAGGATCTGTGTAAAGGAATTAGTTTTGACTATTCCATCAAACATGAAGAGCACAGAAATACAGAGTGATAAAATTTAAAAGTAAAAACTATCTTGATCTTAAATGAGATCTGAAGTTGTGAGATATGTTGGTGAGGGCCATGCTTACAATAATTGTTCAACAGACCCTACAAATGAGATTCAAATTTTTTGAGAAGAGTATGGAATCTACTGAGCTGCTGAAAAGGCTAAACAGACTACTAGAGACTTGAAAAGATTGGCTGTCACTTGATCCCAGAAACATCTAGTGTAACGACAGCAATGAGTGTGATAAAAAAATAGTTTAAAACAGAATCTTGAAAAAAAAAATTAGTTTTTAAATTAAAATTTAAAGGAATATATTTGCACAGCAAAGTAACTTATATAATAACATGATAATGTATAGACTATTTGACTGCTGCTTAGATTTCATCTAGACGTGTCAGAGCCAATTTTCTATTATTTTTGATCAGCAGTTTTTCACAAAACATCTTGCAAGGATGCCATCCTCCATCCTCATCAGACCTCACTCGGCGCAACTTATTTGTATATCTTAAACTGAAAATTAATCTCATAGGTCAGGTTTGAGAAAATTAAAATGGTGCAGCTTCACATAATATTATGCTCATAGTAATATGATTGTTGTATATAAACCAATTGACAAGTACTGTATGTAAAATACATATACATATATGTATATTATAAACCAATTGACAAGTACTGTATCTAAAATTTCCACTGCAACATTTTCCAACAAGTTATCCATTTGGATAGAAAATTTTCTTCCTACCATTGAAAGAAAATTATCAAATCTTTAAAAAAATGGAAAGAACATTTAAATTTCAGCTTGCCTAACTCACTGATATGCTATTGCAAAGTATAAAACTTGAAAACTAAAGATTGATCTGGCCAGATATTGCAAAACGAAAGATTTAAAAAGTAAAAATTGGTTTGATTTTCTCACTGGTGGGTCATTATAAAATATAAATTTTGAAAGAAAATTGTCGAATCTTTTATTGTATCATGGTAAGGGAAAGCTACAGTGAAACAGAGTTAATTATTTATTAACTCAAGTGATACAGTCTGACTAGTATTATAAGTCTCGTACTGTTGGTGTTACGTCCGAAGTTGGTCTTACTACTGACCGACGTCCTTTCAGAGCTATCTCTCTGCTTCTGTTTCTCCGTGCTTAAGAGACACAGCGTCTTTTATACTTCTGTGATACCAGAAGTCACGTGGTATGAGCCACTATACAACATCTTTAAAAAGATGGAAAGAATATTTAAATTTCAGCTTGTCTTACTAACTGATGTGTTATTGCAAAATATAAAACTTGAAAAGTAAAGATTGATCTGGCCTTACTCTATGGCAAGATATTGCAAAACAAAAGATTGAAAAAGTAAAAATTGGGTTGATTTTCTCACTGGTGGGTCATTATAAAATACAAAATTGGAAATGTAGAAATTGTTTGGGGGGACATTATAAAATTGTAAATGTAAAAATTGTTTTGGACTTCTCATTGGGGGGACATTATAAAATTGGAAATGTAAAAATTGTTTTGGACTTCTCATTGGGGGGGGGACATTATAAAATTGGAAATGTAAAAATTGTTTTGGACTTCTCATTGGGGGTGGGGACATTATAAAATTGGAAATGTAAAAATTGTTTTGGACTTCTCATTGGGGGTTCATTATAAAATTGGAAAGGTAAATATTGTTTTGGTCTTCTCATTGGGAGGACATTATAAAATTGGAAATGTAAAAATTGTTTTGGACTTCTCATTGGGGGTTCATTATAAAATTGGAAATGTAAATATTGTTTTGGTCTTCTCATTGGGAGGACATTATAAAATTGGAAATGTAAAAATTGTTTTGGACTTCTCATTGGGAGGACATTATAAAATTGGAAATGTAAAATTGTTTTGGTCTTCTCATTGGGGGGGGACATTATAAAAGTGGAAATATAAAAATTGTTTTGGTCTTACTTACTGATAACATATTGCAAAATGTAAAACTTGAAAAGTAAAAACATTAAACAAAAGAAAAATATTTTCCCAATGAATACTGTCTTTTGAGAAATTCTGTAAAATTAAAGATGATACAATTTCTTTTTGTATACATTTATTCCTTTCTAAATGGATAAGTCACTTAAAATTTGGGAATATTTGTTGTTTTTTGTTTTGTTCTTTTCTCACTTTGAAGTTCTCAACCAAAATTACAAAAATTTAATCTGAATTGGACTTAGGAGTTATTATAATCACCACCGTGACCACAATTAAAATGGATTGAGAATTTTTATTCAGCAATAATGAAAAACATTTGAAACTTTCTATCTGTGTATTGTTAAATGACAGTATCTGAAAGAAACAAAAACAAAAAATAATTATCGCAATCAAATTTTAAAAAATTCATTTAAAAAATAAACTCACTGTGGCATTTTGAATCAATTAAATGGTTCTTAATTTTGATACAATGTTCAAAATCAATTTTTAAAAAGATAATAGAAGATAATTTGCAAGTATCTTTTAAACAAACTAAAGATTTTATTAATTTTTATGAATCATTTTTTCATAAAATTATGTGATTTCTTTTTTAAATCATTTTACACAACATTGGAAATAATTTTTCTATATAAAAACTGCCTTATTGAAATTTGAAAAAAAAAAAGATTTACAAAACATTTAGACACCAATAACAAATTTCATTTTAACAAGTACATCATTACTTAATGTAATTATTATAAAGTGTTAAGAAATATTTTTAAGGAGTGAACAGTTTGTAATAGGCTAAGTTTTAATTTTTTGAGTGTCTGCTGTTTAGTAAAAAATAGATGAAGAAATATTACATCTTATGTAAGCACAACTTAGAAAATCCTGAAGCAAGAGTAAATATATCATTGTTAAAATAAATACATCCTCTTTGAAGTTGATCACTATAATTTTTTTGTTTCTTGTTTTCGTTTCTTACAGATACTGTCATTTAACAATACACAAATGAAAAGCTTTTAAATTTTTTCATTATTGTTATTTTTATCATGACAATGTTACTATTATCTTTTAGCCTACAATTGCAATAACTAATAATGGATATAACAGTTTTTCAATGATTTTTCTTTGTGGTAAAAGTTAATATTTCAATGAATTCACTTATGATATTACCCATCAACCAGTGTGGTATGCCATTAATCAAATTAGATCATCTTCAAAATGGCTGGCTGTACAGCAGGAGGATTACATCCTGTCTTTTCTTAAAATAATCAAAGCAAAAGTATCATAGGCAATTAAAACCAAATTCTTAATTAATTTCAACAATTTTCAGAATTTTTTAAAGCAATATATACTGACTTTGTTTATAATATCTACCATTATAAACAAAACATTAAACACTTTCATAATGAATAGTGTAATGAATATCAACTAATTTGGCACCTAGTGTTATACAATACTTTACAAGTATAATGAGTTCAGTCCTCATGAAGCAGTCCACTTTTGTAGCCCTGTGTATAGGAAATAAACAAAAAATGTGTTATGTTATTATGATTCTAACGGTCTGCACAAGGATCTTGGCACAAGCCTGAGCAAGATTGAATGCAAGACCAACAAATGCCCATACAGCAGCAGGTTTTTCTTCTTAAGGATACTAATGTTGTCCAAAAGAAGAGCCAGGCACAATACAACTTGATATCATCATAGTCAAAAAATATAGAGCTCCTTTACTGAGAAAAAAAGAACATTTTGAACACTAAATATAAAGCATTATTTGATCATAAGTGGCGAGAGTTTTCTTTTTTAAGCATTTTTTATAACAAAATATTATTTCTATATTTTATCTCTAAAATTATCCAAACTAAGACACTGAAAATAGAATTTATTATGGTGAAGCATGAAGAGCTATTTTTTTTAAAATGACGAATAATGACAGGTAACAAGATAAAACTTGTCTTAATGGTATCATATCTATTTATTATTTTTGAAATGTAAGTAAGTAAGTAAAGTTGGCAAACTTAGTCAAGAGTGATCTGAAGGCTCCCTTTTCAATAGCTACTACACCGAGGTGTAGAGGAGGGTGCTACTCCATACCCGAGATAGCTCCATTTTACCCTTGATCCTCACCTTATAATGCTGTGCTAAACAAAGTGGCATCAAGTACCACTTTTTTGTCTTTAGTATTGAAACCCTGGGGTCTCTCAGACGATTAGTGAACACTCTACTCATTAGGCCAATGGCCTGAACCTTTGATCAAAAGAGAAATGTCAATAAACAACAAACATGATGATGAATATTTGAAAACATAAATAGAAATATGTATTGGATAAAACTCGTAGATTCATCAGAAAAATAAAGATGATAGGAGTATACTAGTATTTTAACAGGAGGATTCTTTTAAGATGATAGGAGTATGCTTGTATTTTGACAGGAGGATTCTTTTAAGATGATAGGAGTATGCTTGTATTTTGACAGGAGGATTCTTTTAAAATGATAGGAGTATGCTTGTATTTTGACGGGAGGATTCTTTTAAAATGATAGGAGTATGCTTTTAAGATGATAGGAGTATGCTTGTATTTTGACAGGAGGATTCTTTTAAAATGATAGGAGTATGCTTGTATTTTGACGGGAGGATTCTTTTAAAATGATAGGAATATGCTTTTAAGATGATAGGAGTATGCTTGTATTTTGATAGGAGGATTCTTTTAAAATGATAGGAGTATGCTTTTAAGATGATAGGAGTATGCTTGTATTTTGACAGGAGGATTCTTTTAAAATGATAGGAGTATGCTTTTAAGATGATAGGAGTATGCTTGTATTTTGACAGGAGGATTCTTTTAAAATGATAGGAGTATGCTTGTATTTTGACGGGAGGATTCTTTTAAAATGATAGGAATATGCTTTTAAGATGATAGGAGTATGCTTGTATTTTGATAGGAGGATTCTTTTAAAATGATAGGAGTATGCTTGTATTTTGATAGGAGGATTCTTTTAAAATGATAGGAGTATGCTTGTATTTCAACAGGAGGATTCTTTTAAAATGATAGGAGTATGCTTGTATTTTGACAGGAGGATTCTTTTAAAATGATAGGAGTATGCTTGTATTTTGACGGGAGGATTCATTTAAAATGATAGGAGTATGCTTGTATTTTGACAGGAGGATTCTTTTAAGATGATAGGAGTATGCTTGTATTTTGACAGGAGGATTCTTTTAAAATGATAGAAGTATGCTTTTAAGATGATAGGAGTATGCTTGTATTTTGACAGGAGGATTCTTTTAAAATGATAGGAGTATGCTTTTAAGATGATAGGAGTATGCTTGTATTTTGACAGGAGGATTCTTTTAAAATGATAGGAGTATGCTTGTATTTTGACAGGAGGATTCTTTTAAAATGATAGGAGTATGCTTTTAAGATGATAGGAGTATGCTTGTATTTTGACAGGAGGATTCTTTTAAAATGATAGGAGTATGCTTTTAAGATGATAGGAGTATGCTTGTATTTTGACAGGAGGATTCTTTTAAAATGATAGGAGTATGCTTGTATTTTGACGGGAGGATTCTTTTAAAATGATAGGAATATGCTTTTAAGATGATAGGAGTATGCTTGTATTTTGATAGGAGGATTCTTTTAAAATGATAGGAGTATGCTTGTATTTTGATAGGAGGATTCTTTTAAAATGATAGGAGTATGCTTGTATTTTGATAGGAGGATTCTTTTAAAATGATAGGAGTATGCTTGTATTTTGACAGGAGTATGCTTTTAAGATGATAGGAGTATGCTTGTATTTTGACAGGAGGATTCTTTTAAAATGATAGAAGTATGCTTTTAAGATGATAGGAGTATGCTTGGATTTTTTGCAGGAGGATTCTTTTAAAATGATAGAAGTATGCTTGTATTTTGACGGGAGGATTCTTTTAAAATGATAGGAGTATGCTTTTAAGATGATAGGAGTATGCTTGTATTTTGACAGGAGGATTCTTTTAAAATGATAGGAGTATGCTTTTAAGATGATAGGAGTATGCTTGTATTTTGACAGGAGGATTCTTTTAAAATGATAGGAGTATGCTTTTAAGATGATAGGAGTATGCTTGTATTTTGACTGGAGGATTCTTTTAAAATGATAGGAGTATGCTTGTATTTTGACGGGAGGATTCTTTTAAAATGATAGGAGTATGCTTTTAAGATGATAGGAGTATGCTTGTATTTTGACAGGAGGATTCTTTTAAAATGATAGGAGTATGCTTGTATTTTGACAGGAGGATTCTTTTAAAATGATAGAAGTATGCTTTTAAGATGATAGGAGTATGCTTGTATTTTGACAGGAGGATTCTTTTAAAATGATAGGAGTATGCTTGTATTTTGACAGGAGGATTCTTTTAAAATGATAGGAGTATGCTTGTATTTTGACGGGAGGATTCTTTTAAAATGATAGGAGTATGCTTTTAAGATGATAGGAGTATGCTTGTATTTTGACAGGAGGATTCTTTTAAAATGATAGAAGTATGCTTTTAAGATGATAGGAGTATGCTTGTATTTTGACAGGAGGATTCTTTTAAAATGATAGGAGTATGCTTGTATTTCAACAGGAGGATTCTTTTAAAATGATAGAAGTATGCTTTTAAGATGATAGGAGTATGCTTGTATTTTGACAGGAGGATTCTTTTAAAATGATAGGAGTATGCTTTTAAGATGATAGGAGTATGCTTGTATTTTGACAGGAGGATTCTTTTAAAATGATAGGAGTATGCTTTTATTTTGACAGGAGGATTCTTTTAAAATGATAGGAGTATGCTTTTAAGATGATAGGAGTATGCTTGTATTTTGACAGGAGGATTCTTTTAAAATGATAGGAGTATGCTTGTATTTCAACAGGAGGATTCTTTTAAAGATCATAAATCAAATCAAAATACATCTTTAAAAAAAAAATTGTTGTAATTCTTATTTATTTGTTTACATTTTTTTAATAATGAGATGTGCTTATTTTTTTTTTTCATGATAAGTGAATAACTTAAAAAAACACAAGTCCAAAACTTAAATTAAATTTTACATTTTAAAAATTATCTAATGATATATAATGTTGGTCGTCTTGTTAGAAGTTAATAAACAGGATCAGTGACTATTTTCATATTAAGGCCTGATTTTGTTTTCCACTTGGACAGATTGATAGAAAAGCTTGGTTAAGTCTAAAAGAAAAAAAGAATTAATTGAGAATAAATTTACAGGAATTGTATAAACTCTTATGAAATTTATTGTCATTACAAGTTTTATATTTATAGAGATTTTTTTATGTATACTTTTTTCCCTATTTTAAATGGAAAGACTCAAGGATAGTATAAACTATGATCAATTAAAAGAACTGAATTTATACAGTAAATAATAGTTCTTATTAAAATATTTATATGATATGTTCATTCATATTATTCTTGAATTATCATATTTGATATCATTTATGACCTACCTATTCAAAAAAAATAAAAAATGGTAAACAAACTATCTCCTGTTTCTTATAAGTTAAGGTAATTGGTAATCTAATGTTTATCCAAACTCTGTAGACTACTAGTACTAATAAATACCTAGCTCTATTATCATGTAATATTAACCTTTTTGCTATTGCATTTTCCTATTTCCAGTAAAAGATGAGTTTTAAAAAGTGTCTGAATCATGCATAATTTTGTCCAGGATCAGCTCAGTAGGAAGTGACTGATATAATTTATCTTTACAAGTTTTCATAGTAACAATCTGAGTGAAAAAATATAGCAAAAATGGTTGAATTTAGTGTCAAAATAATGCGAGGCTTCTCTGCAAAATTCTCTAGAGAGTGCAAAATGCAAACCAGCAAAACAGAATATCGAATGAAATTTTGGCACATGGCACAACACTAGGAATTCAATCATGATTGCACATGGCAGAGATTTTGCAATATGTCTATAGTCTCACAAGGCACTAAGAAAATTAAATTTAAAAGGAAAGGAGTCTGATCTACCATTAAATAATGTAATCAGATTATCATCTTCGTCTTTCTTGTTTTGACTATAATATTTTGGCTTGTGTACTTTTCAATCTTTCTTTGTTGCCTTTTTTTATCAATTTCTGGCTAATATTTTTTAAAACTTTTGTTATCTTTATTGCAACTCTCATGGTTTTCACATGTATCCTACTGCAGAGCTCAGTCAGCCGGGGCTGTAGAATACACCAACTGCATCTCTACAGAGGGATAAGACCCCTTCCCAATGAGTATTCTGAATATGACATTAAACAATCTGATAATAAGTTTCCAGCCTTGGAGATTTGAAAAATGTGGGGTACCTCTTCATTGTCATTGCTCCACTCTGACCTGGAGTAGTAGCACCTGATAAGGTCCTATCTATGGGTCAAATAGAACAAACTATGTGTCCAAACAAATGACTGATGTTAAATTGTTACTGTTACATAGCAATACTTGAAACCATTTAACTGTGTGCAAAAAAGAGCTCAGGTTTGTTTAACATATTATCTACAAAATGTGTTTACAAATCATATTTTATTTAATATATGAGTATAAAGAAGATTAAATAACCTACAAAGGTTGATATGCCATAAAACCTAACCAAACAAAACAATATATATTTAATATATATCTATAAAGAGGATTTGGCATTAAATAACCTACAATGGTTGATATGCCATAAAACCAAACCAAACCTACTACAACATAGATAAAAATAAAGAATAAGTTTCCAGTATAACTGGGCCATTGGCCTAATGAGTAGAGTGTTTGCCAATGGTCCAGGAAACCAGAGTTCAATCCCAGGTCAAGTCATACCAAAGACTCCAAAAATGGTACTTTATGCCACTTTGCTTAACACTCATTATTATAAGGTACAGATCAAGGGTAAAGGAGCAATCCAGGGAAAGGAGTAGTGCCCTTCCCTACTCCTCAGTGTAGTAACTATTGAAAAGGGAGCGTTCAGGTTATCCTTGACTGCGGTCTCCAACTTTACTTACTTTAATTTTATGACTTAAATCTCTGAGGTTTCTTTCTCACTATTAGAGCACTTCTTTACCAGTTAGGTTGTCAATGCAACTCGGTAGAAAGAATTCAGCTGATAGAGATAACTACATTCTTTTCTTTTCAAATCTCCACTTTTCTGATGCATTTTTATTTACACAAGTAATATTGTTATATAATTACGGAATTATTTTTTTTATATTAATCATTTCTCGTTAATTATATTTTATCAATCAGTTTGGTTAGGCTTTGAACTATTCAGCTCTTAGTTCAGGTGCATAGAATTAGGTACAGTTTATGCTCGCACACAAAGGATATGACAATCACAATTGTCATAATAAACCCCAGATAGGAAATGGGACTGGAGTGTGAATGACGTCATGCCTGGAAGTGATGGTCCTGAGAATTTGAAGATTTTGAAAAGAGTCAGTTGGGAGTTGACTTTGGACGATGTAAGAGACATTTGGGTTGTCTGCCTCAACGGCAGACAGTTGAACTTGGGCTCCGACCATGAAGTTGAGGATTTGAGTTCCGACCATGGTGTTGAGAAGTGGGGTCCAACAATGAAATTGAGAAGTGGGGTCCGACCATAGCGTTGAAAAATTGAGATTGGACCACGAGATCGGCCGCACTTTGGGGGTGTTGTTAGCATAGTATGATTACGAAAGACTTTTAAGAATTGTCTACCTCCTTGTGTCAAAGAACTGAACTCAGAAGTTAATAAATGCGTTTGTACCTGAACATTGGACTTGCCTGTGTTTTTGCATATGTATATGTACAGTAGTTACTGATATCATTACGGTTGTGGTACGAAACAATATTAAATGTAAAAATTTCATAATTCATTTTATGACATTTTATTACATTGTTGTAAATTTTGGATAAGAATCCTTTTTCAATCTTCACAACTCTCAGATCATTTTTAAATTAGGAATAAGATTCTGTCAAGATAATTATGATAACAGTTCATCTAAAAAATTCAAAGACCACTAAAATCTTTTATTTATTAAATACTATTTTCTATATGTTGCCACATTTTAGCAATACACATCAGGAAGTCCAGAGTTTGGTTTAGTTTTATGGCACGTCAACCATTGTAGGTTATGTAATGCCATATCCATTATATATATATATATATATATATATATATATATATATATACAGTTCTATTTCAAATAATTTGACCGATAGATAAGACCCTATAAGGTGTTACTAATCCAGGCCAGAGTTGCCCTGGGAGCAAGGGCTATGAAGGTGTACTCCACATTCCAAAGCTCCAGCATTACTGTAACCTCACCATCAGATTTTTTAGTGTTATATCTTGGATACTTGTTGGGCAGGGTGATCTTACCCCTCTGAAGAGATGCAGTCAGTGTATTCTACAGCCCCAGCCAAGTGGGCAAGAAGTCCAGAGAGGGTAATGATTAAAATACTATGAGTGAAACAAAAAAAAATCCTCTCATCACCAGAACAAGACAACTGTAAAGCCTTTTATTTTTTCTGAAATATTCAGGGTGCTCCTATAATTCCTGGCACTACTACTCTTTTACAGATCTTACTAATATGATACTTGCTGGTGAGACAACTTTCCAGCAGTATTACAAGGATTGAATACAAACACATTGAAATTGTTAATCTGTTGTCATATATTTTTATTTCTTTTTCATTAGCGATTTGTCTTAATCTTGAACACATTCTAATATTCTAAAAAACAAACTTCAAGCAAACATGCCACTAAGTTTTTATCTTTCTACTCTTTTCCAGATTACAACATCCCTGGTAAACAAATAAGAGATGGCATGTGCAGCTTTTTATATGACAGCAAAGAAACAAGAAAGGGTTCGTTTAATTCCCCTGGTCACCCAGGCCTCTACTTCATCAACCTAGATTGCACTTATATATTCCGAGGAAAACCACATGAAAAAATCGCCATCTCTTTTGAGGTCTTCAATTTACCAAATAATGATCCTCATAGGTAAGTTAGAGACAACTTTTGTTTTACAATTTTTTTAGCATATAGATAAGATCTGTCTGGAAAATATCCATCCATTTAATATTGATCAAAATATAGCTAATCTGGAGCAATAGTACCTTAGTCCCCTTCAAAGTACTTCCCTTGGAATATCCCATATCCCAGTTTTAGTGGTAGGGAAGATATCTAATCATGTCTCAACTCTCCCAGGACCAATGGTATTAGTATATGTGATATACTACCACTAAACAGACTGGAAGAAAAGACAGAATTAATTGAATTACACATAGAAGAGCATTTAATATTCTATATGAACAATATACATGAAGGTGGCATTGTAAGGAAAGAATGCTCAAAAGTGTCCTATTCTAGAATTATACACACATTGTTCTATGAACAAGCAGTATGTAAAAGTGTTACAAAATGGAAAAAGGTTTGCTTGACAAGAGTGAGTAATATAGCTGTGTAGTTTTACCATTCTCTGGCAAGGTCGGAGGCAACAAATATGTTTCTGTAACTCTTATGAGATACTCTATGAGACTCTTAACAGATATGCCAAATCTTTAAGGAAGATAACTCTTGTATCCTTAAACCAGTATCCTTCTATTTTTTTAAACTATATATATAAAGTCTTTTTCAGGACTGTGCTCAATTGTTTTGTTGACAACTGAAATTTCCTGTTTACCAACAGTTTCAGATTGGTAAAATGCCAGAAATCACAGAATAGTAAAATGCTAGAAATTACAGTGCTAAATCTGGATTATAAGAAGACTGACATACCAGAATGATTGTTTTACCAAAAAAACACGGCACAAAACATGAAGAAAGGGCAAGTTCATTGTCATTATGATTTTGACAGTAACATATAGTGTACAAGCTAAATCAGTAGTGTCTGACTGCTGATTGAACAACTATATGAGGTATACTCTATCCTTGCATACACAGTAAGGTCCTCTTTGATGAGTTGCCTTGTTACATCAAAGCCATGCAACTAGTTCTCCCAATATACAAAATGGTTGGATACTTTCTGGACACACATCATGCTCATTTATGTATATTTTTGTAAACAGATGTGTACAATGCATGGAATTGCTGTGTGGTGTAATAGGTATTAGCGCAAAAACTGTAATCAACAAACTATGTTCACATCTGAACCAAAACTGTTTATGTTCATTTTGTACAAAGAAATGAGTTCATGCCTTCTCATGGGAACAGCCATCTCATTTTTATTCAAACTTCACTAATTACATTTTCAAACATTGCATCTTGCATGAATGTGTTATATAATATCCAAGATACATTCTAAAGAATTTGGATATTATACAATGCTGCAGGAACAAAGCCTTTTATCTATTTATTTGCTTTGTTTTTAAGTTTCAAACAATCATCGACTATAGAAATTTAACATCATGCACTAACCACCACCTGTAATCATGTGTTTGTATGTTGTTTAAAGACAGTAATTTTTCATTGCTATTAATAGTGCACGTCTAAGCTTTTAAACGTTGCTTGATACACCATTGCCTGCATGGATACCAACTCATAAACATATCTTAATTTATTTTCAGTGTGTATTGATATTATTGGATATTTTTTAATGCAGAAGTTTCCAGAATTTATTTTATAAAACATGTCTTAATTAGTTAATTTTCAAAGTATTTTCTCTGACTTTTTCATTCCCTTTTCGTCAAATTTTATCATAATGATTCTGGTTTGGATTGGATGAATTCTTTGATATTGTGAACTTTGAACTGTGGAAATAGTAAAAAAAAAATGTGTTGTCCAGAGTAAAACAACAGATTGTTTGAAGGTGTGGGATCTAGAGAATACACTGCATATAGAAGAAGTTCCCATTCCAGCTCTATGATCATTTTCTCTGACAGATTGGTAATCAGGGCGTCAGTTTCTGCAGAAATGAAAGTGTCAGATTTTCACTCTGTTCAATCCATGATGTCAGATAATTTAACTGATAAAGAAAACCTTATACAACCTCTTATTCTCTCTTCTATGAACTTTTAATAAAGCCAGGACTTAACAACCAAAAACAGAAAATATCTGAGTTTTAATTTTTACTGTCCTACTACAATGATGGCAGTCACCAAGCTAAGAATAAATAAATAGTTTATTACAGTTTGGATTCTGTCATCTTATTTTATATACTTATTTCAGTTGAGTGTTAGTTTTATTGGAAGTCTTTACTTAACCAAAGTCAGATAAAGTATGTACAACTTTTTAATGTAGTGTATTTATTTTCATTATGAAAAGCTGTGTATTTTATCTCCATCTTCAACAGAAAAATGACAGATAATAGGCTGCAACATTTGAACATCAATTTTTTTTCTTTGTTAATCTGATTTTAGTCCTCTTAATATCTATTTAACTCTCTTAGCCTTCAGATAAAAGTTTCCATTTTTTCAGTGTCAAGGAACAGCAGAATTTTAGTATTATTCAAGTTAGTAAATTTCAGTGAGTTCATTCTTAAAATTATTTAAAAAAAAAAAAAGAAAGATAATTCTACATTTATTGCTACACAAAAAATGTCTTTTTTCTTTCTTTGTTAGGTGAGGAGAGTATCCTATCAGGAAATAAAACAAACAGATGTCAAATTGATAATTTAGAAGAAAAACATGTTTATTTTTTGCTATTTATGTTCATTGTAAATCTTGACTTAAGGGAAAATAAGAACAGGTCTCTCACAAAAAATGTAGTATTTTGGAGAAGAACCACTTTTTCAGAACAGCACTCAGCCATAATTCATCATGATAAAACATTAATATTTTCTTTTGAAGATTATTAAAAGAAAGTTTTCCATCTTTCATTGCTTCTATATTTATATTTACTAGTATTTCTCTTGATCTATTTCCTCCAAGCTTTTATTGCAGACAAGAATCAGCAATGGTTATAAAAGTAATAAATTACCAACTTACAGCATGGGACCCCTATTCCCACTCCACATCTGAAATGGAAACAAAATTGAATTTCTTATGTTCTTACTAATGTTGGACTCTGCCAAGTTTGGCTCAAATCTAGATTTATGGAGTGCCCAGTGAGGAATAAACTAGTGAGTTGGAGCTTGCAAGACTTGTTACTATTACTCTCTGACAAGCCCTCTTGCAAATAAGCCTCTACTTGCTCAACAACTTGTGGGAAGGGGAGATAATACGAACACAAGGGAGGTAATTACAGATAACACTATAAACAAATCAATTTTGGCAATTTGAAAAGCCAATAAGTATGCTGCATGCAGAAAATAAGGTGATATTTTTGTTGATCTTTTAAGTTTATTTCACTAGAGATTTCTATAAATTTTATTATCTTAATTAATGTCAATAAAAATTAGAGGAAAAAGTTTTAATCCTTTTATCTTTTTATACATTAATTCTGATTTTTTTTTTTTTTTGGCTAATCAGGAACATGAGATACTTAAGTTGGTACAGAGTTTAAAAATGAATATTTCTGTACATGATATTTTCGTCCCATCTCCATCAGTTTTTTTACTCGGTCTACTGTAGAACTCAGACATTCACAAAAGTCTGTAAGAATGAAGAATAATGGCCCTTACTCTGTCATGTTGTCTAATGATATTGTAGAGAAGAGGAAAATCTCGTATTTTGTTTTGGCGCGCTATTTAATTCAACACTGCATTTCACCCAATCAGGATGACTTATCCTATTCAGCCCGGACCTTCATTTCCGGCTAGCAAAACGGCTTGAGACGGCGACCAGAACAGACGTGCTTCTGGTCGTCCCTGCTTAGCGATGCTTTTTAGCTAGACAAGCCACCCAGTGTGGACAACTCACTGTGGCTTTAACACTAGCAGCAGCAACATGGACACTCAACGCGGGAACCATCTAATTTATGGATTCTTTACGAGGAATCCCAGTTGAACATAAATTAGAAACATTCAGCATGCCTTCCACAGGCACCACTTCATGTCACCCCAAAAATTAACTATGTCGATCCGAGCGTAACTCCGCTCTCGGCAACATGGAGATATCGCAGACTTTCTCAAAACTACATGGTGACTTTAAACACATCCCTCACACGTCCAACAACATGCTGCCATCTCAACATCCCGCTAAGCCATTTCGTCTTCAACACTAACAAGCCTAAACACCACGAGTCTTGCAGCACCAAAAACAAACCATATTCAAAGCTGCAAATAGAGAACTTTCGTTGTTATGTTGTTAAAGAAAAGTTTCGTAATTCATTTGTTGCCCAAAAAATATTGTGTTATCCTCAAAACGCTATAATATGTTGGCAGAAAATTTACTTTAAAGTTATCCTTTTTCTAAACTAGTTACTCTACTAAGGCTGGAAAGCCCACTCAGCACTACTGTTTCATTCATAGTTAGTTTGGTTTTATGGCATATCAACCACCGTAGGTTATTTAATGCCAAATCCTTTTTATACATATATATTAAATATATGATTTCTAAATATATTTTGTAGATAACATCCTTAAATGAGCCTGAGCTCATTTTTGCATACAGTTAAATGGTTTCACTTATTTTTATCTAATTCAAATAATTCTATTTACTAGTAATCATTTGTTTGCACACAGTTTAATGTTTTCAAGTATTACTATTTAATACTAACAATTCAATTAAACATCAGTCATTTATTTATACACAGTTAAATGATCAAACAGTTCTATTACTAACAATTAACAATTCAGTTTAACATGTTAACAAAGTTCAATGGTTCAAGTATTGCTATGTATCACAAACAATTCAAATGAACATCAGTTATTTGTTTACACAAAGTTAAATGATTAAACTGTTCTATTTCAAGCATTTCAATTTAGCATAAGTCATTTGCTTGCACTCAGTTTAAAAGTCAAACAGTTCAATTTGACTAATAGATAAGACCCTATCTGGTGCTACCACACTGGGTTAGAGTGGACCTGGGAGTGATGGCAATGAAGAAGTACTCAACATTCCCCAAACCTCCAGCATTACAGGAGCCTCACTAACAGATTGTTTAGTGTTATATCTAGGACACTCATTGGGGGGGACCTTACCCCTTTGCAGTGATGTAGTTGGTGTATTCTACACCCCCAGCCGACTGGACCAATTAGCAGTTAGGAGGGAAAGGATCATACCTTTCCTAAAAGTATTAATGTAAAATAAACACAAATAATATCATCTGGAATTTTAATCTGGCTTACTAATTCCAATATCTTTACTTGTAATCATTATGCTACTCTTAAACATATATATATATATATATATATATATATATATATATATATATATATATATGCATTCATTTTTTGTTGTTTAGAGATACTAAGTTTGGTTCCTATTACTGAATTTAAACATGATGAAACATATGCATCTGAATTTTGTTAGAAAATGCTTTCAGTTGATGTTTAAATTTTCACCATGATATATTACACTATAAATTTCAATGTGAAGTATTATTTTTATTTGTTATATTATTCAGACTGTTGTATTTATCTTGTTATGAATATATTTTGGCCAATCGTACTTCACAATGAAATATGACGTGCTCATAGTATAATGGTAATAGTTAAAGGAAATGGACATAGTGACTCAAGTTCAAACCCTGAATGAGTTTGTCTGCATTTTCATGTGGCATTAATACCCTTGGGAAAAGTAGGAATCCAATTATTCTCCCTCAGTCTATGGGTAAATAGTGGAGTAGACTGAGTTCTTTGACCTTGGCATGGTAACTAGTCTAGAAGAAGGAAAATTCTGAATTAAAACCTGTTAAACTCCATTTTAAGAAATTGGCTTTGCAAAAGGGTTGGGTAAACACATACCTCAGTCCTCCTCCAGTACATGTTGAATTTTTACCTTAATATTTGCTTGGTCAATTTTTTCCTTTCTTTTGATTTTTCATTTTTTAATAGAATTACATCATTTGGTGTAAAAGTCTCAGATTGATAATGAAAAAAAGATTGGGACCATTCTCTAGTTGACTAATGTTGTGGGAAGCGTTAATAATAGCTGTAAATCATATTATGTTTATAATAGTATGTGCCTGAAGAAGACATCTGTCAAAAGTTTTGCTTATAACAACAAATATAATAATAGTCTGAATATGGAATAATGAAGATACTTCATGGAAAAATTCTATAAAATAATATATATTCTGAAAAAAATTCTTCTCATATTTTTCTATATTTTATCTATTTTTATTTTTAAAATTATACTGTACTGATGTTATACATCAAAACTTTGACAAACAGAAAAATAGTTAATATATGAATAGCAACTGTCTATATATGCCTTGTTTCTATTAATTTGGGTGAATATTAGATAGAGAGAGAGAACCTGTATATATATATATATATATATATATATATATATATATATATATATATATATGGACAAGTCTTGTGTGTGTGTGTATATATATATATATATACACACACACACAAGACCTGTATATACATATACATACACACACACACACAGAGTCTTCCTCTCATTACCTTCCATTTAGACCTTTGCTGAATTTAACCAAAAGGAATGTATGTGTATATATATATATATATATATATATATTTGGCTAAGTTCAGGAAAGGTCAAAATGGAAGGAAATGAGTGGGAGAAAGTGTTATATATATATATATATATATATATTTATATATATATATATATATATATATATATATATATATATAGTTAGTTAGTCAGTTAGATTAATGTAAACACATACATTTTTAGTTGTACAGATATTTTCTGTAGATATAATCTATAATTTTCTATAGATATAACTATTTTTCTATATAGATATTTTCTATATAGATATTTTCTATATAGATATTTTCTATATAGATATTTTCTATAGATATAACTATAATTTTAGTTATACAGATATTTTCTGTAGATATAATCTTCTCTCTTGCACTTCATGGAATCACTTCTGTTTCTAATTAGTTTTTGTGAATGTACACAAGAATTTTAATCATTGTTTTCATAATAAATTATTTAAATGTTCAATTTTTTTATACTTATAAATATTTTTCTTTCCATAGTTGTGATAACAATAATCACCATCTTTTGATAGTAGCAGTAGTAGAAAAAAAAATAATAGTAGTAGTAGTAGTAATAATAAACAACTTGGGATGAGAAAAATAG
This sequence comes from Sepioteuthis lessoniana, assembly GCA_963585895.1. Classification (NCBI taxonomy): domain Eukaryota; kingdom Metazoa; phylum Mollusca; class Cephalopoda; order Myopsida; family Loliginidae; genus Sepioteuthis; species Sepioteuthis lessoniana. The sequence continues at coordinate 10,798,369 of OY757920.1, forward strand.
AATAAAAACAGAAAAAAATACTTTGACAGATATTAATAGATAGATTTTCACTTTGTTATTTATTTACATTTACTTCTTATCCTGTTTTGCTTCTGTTTCCATAACGTTCTTTCTTTTGTATTTCAATATGATAACTAGATTACATTAGCAGCTAAAGAAAATTTATTGTTTGTAAAGGGTTGTTTTTCTTTTCCATTGTCCCTTCAGATACCTTCTCTTTTCTTTTTTCTTTTTTTTTAATATATAACATTATCTTTTTTTTTTTTTGTATTAATAACATTTCTCTTTTTCATGCTGATTGATAATCTTTCCCCTTTCGTTATTTGAAGTTTTTATTAAAGTCTTTTCTGACAATGAAAGAAAAGCATGGAATAAAAATGATAGAATAGAAATGATTTTAGTTGACAAGCAGAGTTATTTCACAGCAAGTGAAAAGAAAAACAAAAAAGCAAAAAAAAAAATAAAATAAAATAAAAAGCTTTTAAGGGATACAGTTTTAGTTTTCATACTGCAAATCTTTATCAAAAATGTCTAAAGAAAAAGAAAATTTACACAATTGTAGTAAATGTCTCACTCTCAAAAAAAAAAAAAAAAAAAAAAAAAGAAAAAATATAAATTTTTTTAAAAACCTTAAGAAAAATTATCATCATAATCTTTAATCTAAAAAACAGTAGAAAAATCATCATCATCATCATCATCATCATCTCAATTAGCTTATGTTTATTGGTAATGTTTTTATTTTTATTGGTAATGTTTTTATTTTATTTTTATTGGTAATGTTTTTATTTTATCATGTTTGTCATGTCACCTCTTATACTTATTTTTTCTTCTCTCCATTCTTCATCTTTGAATGGTGTATATTCACTAAGTTGAATTTAATTCAGATTATGTTGCATCAGTCTCCTGAGTGAGAAGGGTCTGACTGCCTTTAAATCCTGTTTTTTTTTTTGTTTTTCTAACCTCGTTTCAAACACTAACCATTAATGGGAAATGACTATTTTAGCTATGAGACAGCTGTTTTTTTTATCCCTTTCTTTCTTATCAGTCAAAATTTAATAATTCTGTATATTATTTTCTTATAATCATTCTAATGTAACAAATTGGGAGCTAAGATTTTTTAAATTTCCAATTATAAAAATGTGAGAAAAATTTAGACATTTACTTGAAAAAATTTTTTTTTTCTTTTAAATTTCTTCTATCAGTTTTTTTTATTCTATTCCTTTTTTTATCATTATTCTAATTCTAGTTTCTGTTAAGTGTAAAAATATATTGCTTTCATAGAATAAAAAATAACAAATCTAATTCCTGTTTATAAGTTACACAAAAGTAGAGCAAATTATTTTTGTTGAGAAGAACATCATAAAACTAAAGTATTCCAAACCTCTAATTGTAATAATCTCTAAGAAAGAAAGAAAAAAATCTTCATCTTTAAGCTTCTAGAATCTCTCTTCTCTCTTAGCAACTTTCTTATATGGTTTCTTGCAAAACAAGTTCAGTCGAAAACTTTGTATATTATAGAAAAGTAGTTCCGTGTCTTTTAATATGAGGGTTGAATGGAGATTGTAAAGGTCTGCTTGCTCAGCAGAGAATTCTGTAAGAATTCTTCACACAAATGCATCTTCTGCTTGCTATCTATTATGATCATTCTGTTGAGGAATATCATGCTTTATCTTTCATATATCAAGGAGTCAATAGCACCCACCTCCTTGTGTAATACCAAACCCAACTCACTCTCATCTTTTCTTTTCTAACCAGGCCTCAGATACTTGCTTTACTGATTTCTAAGTTCTGAGGTGAACACTCCCTACCTTGACCCTTGAATATATGCAAGATATTTGCCAAAGAGTTGGATTTGGACACTGCGTCCATTAACAAGGACCCCAGGTGCATTCAACGCTAATGACCTAGATCTCTGAGTAAGAATAAGATTCCATTACCTACCGCTATCATCTCCAAAATAAGAATAGCTACAGTCCTTAATAATTATATCTTTTTTATTCAGATTTTATGCTTGATAAAAGTCACTAGCAATCTTTCATGTGCCATGCTTAGTAAAAGCAAGCACAAAATGCCTGCTTCAAAACACCTAAATTTGATTCAGATGCTCATATTCTTTGAGTGGTGGATTCAGTTAAACTCTCCTGAAACATACGATACAATTTCCCACTATAATGTGCATGTTGTTTCTTCTTATATTTTTGACCTTCTATAAAATTTTTATAAATTAGTCTGCAGTGAAAAAGAGGCTAGTAGCCATTTCAGTATACCATACACTTTCATATTATTTAATTTGTATATCAAGCAGTCAGAAAAGGCTAACATGAACATAAATAAAACTTTTAATACTAATATAAACTGGAAATTCCACAGCTTTGTATTTTCAGAATAATACAATAATGAATAGAACATAATTATTATAACTGAACGGAATAAAAGTGAATCATTATTTAGTGTTTCTATTTTGGTGTGGGGGGAGGTGCTTATCAAATGTTTGGATTTCTTAGATAAAGCACTGGTATTATTCATTTTGATTTTCATTTTCTGCTATATCGTTATGACCAATTTTGTATAGGTCTTGTCGATATCAGTCAATAGAGAAATAGTATATAAGTTCAAATCTCACAAATGATTATTTGTTTTTGTGCTGAAAATCATACTAAGATCTTCGGACACTCTTCAGTATATTATCCTTAACAGGAAAATGCTCTTTGTTTTTAATAGAATGAAAAAAGAATACTTTATTATGGTTTGGTTCAGTTTGATTTTATGGCATATCAACTCTTGTAGGTCATTTAATGCCAAATCCTTTATATATATATATATATATATACCATTTTTAAACAAGCCTGAGGTCATTCTTTTGCATACAGTTAAATTGTTTCACTTAATTTCAAACAATTCAGTTTAGCATAAGTAGTCGTTTGTTCACTCACAGTTAAATGATCAAACAGTTCTATTTCAAACAATTCAGTTTAGTATGTCAACCAAGTTAAATGGTTCCAAGTATTGCTATGTATCACTAGCAATTCAATTAAACATTAGTCATTTGTTTACACGAGTTAAATTATCAAACAGTTCTATTTAACCGGGTCATTGGCCTAATGAGTAGAGTGTTCGACAATGGTCTGGGAGACCGGGGTTTAATCCCAGGTCGAGTCATACCAAAGACCCAAAAAATGATACTTGATCCCACTTTGCTTAACACTCAGCACTATAAGGTAAGGATCAAGAATAAAGGTGTAGTAGCTATTGAAAAGGGAGCCTCCAGGTCACCCTTGACTAAGGTTGCCAATTTTACTTTACTTATGTGACCCATAGATAGGACCCTATCAAGTGCTACCACTCCAGGCCAGAGTGGACCTGGGAGTGATGGAAATGAAGGGGTACTCTGCATTCCCCAAAACTCTAGCATTACTAGAGCCTCACCATCAGATTGTTTAGTGTCATATCTAGGACACTCATTGAGGAGTCTTACCCCTCTGCAGAGATGCAGATGGCATATTCTGCAGCCCCAGCTGACTGGGCAATCTTTATTATTGATTTCTAGAATGTAGACAAACTGTTGCAGCACAGTGTTATGGCATTTGGCATATTTGAATGATGCATCAGATGAGAAAAGCTGATTTTTCAGGCCAAGCAACACATTTTTTTCGGTTGCAAAGGCAATGCAGCAAACAGTTATGAAGCTGGTATATCAAGTTTGTCTATTTGCAGTATACTCTCCTGATTCGTCACTTGTTTTTTTTTGTTTTTTTTTCATAAAACAGCAGTTCAACAACCTCAAAAAATTTTCAAATTCCTTAAAGAATTTGAAACCAGAATAATTCTTTTATGATAAAATACACAATTTTGAAATTGGTAGCATAAATTTATTCAAATCCATACTACAATGATTTAATAGCAACCCTAGTTGGTTGGTTGGTTTTTATGGCATATCAACCATTGTAGGTTATTTAATGCCAAATCCTCTTTACACATATATATTAAATTTTTTTTTTTTTCATCATACAACGTGCGAAAGCACGTGTGATACCCTAGCCTCATCAGCCGCCAACCAGGGTGATAACACAGTTTCGGTAGCTCAAGGCGGCTACCGAAACTGTGTTATCACCCTGGTTGTAGGTTATTTAATGCCAAATCCTCTTTACACATATATATTAAATATATATAATTTGGTTTATTTGGGTTTTATGGCATATCAACCATTGCAAGTTATTTAATGCCAAATCCTCTTTATACATATATATTAAATATATATGATTTGGTTTGGTTGGGTTTGATGGCATATCAACCTTTGTAGGTTATTTAATGCCAAATCCTCTTTATACATATATATTAAATATATATGATGTGGTTTGGTTGGGTTTGATGGCATATCAACCATTGTAGGTTATTTAATGCCAAATCCTCTTTATACATATATATTAAATATATATGATGTGGTTTGGTTGGGTTTTATGGCATATCAACCATTGCAAGTTATTTAATGCCAAATCCTCTTTATACATATATATTAAATATATATAATTTGGTTTAGTTGGGTTTTATGGCATATCAACCATTGCAAGTTATTTAATGCCAAATCCTCTTTATACATATATATTAAATATATATAATTTGGTTTAGTTGGGTTTTATGGCATATCAACTATTGCAAGTTATTTAATGCCAAATCCTCTTTATACATATATATTAAATATATATAATTTGGTTTAGTTGGGTTTTATGGCATATCAACCATTGCAAGTTATTTAATGCCAAATCCTCTTTATACATATATATTAAATATATGTTGGTTAGTTGTTTTGTTTTATGGCGTATCAACCTTTAATTCAGTGACGAATTAAAATTCAAACAATTCAGTTTAGTATAAGTATAGTTTTTGTTTACAAACTGTTGGGTACTTGTTTTGTTTTATGGTGTATCAACCTTTTTCAGGTCATTTAACACTAAATTAAGTCATTTTAATAAAAATTTCAAACAATTTTGTTTAGTATAAGTACAGTTTTTTGTTTACCCACATTTAAATGTCAAAACAGTTCTATTAAAAACAATTCAGTTTAGTATTAGTAAACAGTTTAATTCTATCTAAACCATTGATAGGACCTTGTCAGGTGCTACCACTCCAGGTCAGAGTGGACTAAGGAGCAATAGCAAAGCTCCAGCATTGCTGGAACCTTAACATCAAATTGTTTAGTGTCATATCCAGGAGAGTCTTGTGGGGTGGGGTCATCCATCCACAAAGAAGCAGCCAGTGTATTCTTTTAGCCCCAGCCAACTAGGCAAACTCAATATATAATTTGTAAACACATTTTGTAGATAACATTTTTAAATGAACCTGAGCTCTTTTTTTTTTTAAACAGTCAAATGGTTTCAAGCATTTCTATCTAACATGACTATTTCTATTTACTGTTAATCCTTTGTTTGCGCACAGTGCAGTGGTATACAAGTATTACTATTTAACACTACTCATTTATTTGCATACAGTTAAATAGTTCCAAGTATTCCTACGTATCACTAACAATTCAATTAAACATCAGTCATTTGTTTATACACAGTTAAATGATCAAACAGTTCTATTTGAGCCATAGGTAGGATCCTATCAGGTGCTACCACACTTGGCCAGAGTGGACCAGAGATGAATGACGATGAAGAGGTACTTTGCATTCCCCAAAGCTCCAAGACTGGAGTCTCACCATCTGATTGTTTGTTATATCCAGGATACTTCTTGGAGGAGTCTTCCCCCTCTGTAGAGATGCAGTTGATGTATTCTATAGCCCTAACTGACTGAGCTATAGCAATCATATGAATTTATATGTGAAAGATTTTATAAAAAATATGCTAAATATTTTTTGCATATAACTGATAGATAAATATTGATAGTCTCTCATTTCATTATTCAATGAAACAAAATTGAAAAAATTTTATTTTGACCGTTTTTTTTTTTTTATTAGTGTAATGGTTAACAAGCTATACCAACAAGCCATTGGTTGTAAGTTTGATTTTCACTGAGTGCCCTATATTTCTGGCCTTCAACTAAACTAAACTGAGCTCAGCTTGGAAAATGAAGACTTTCTCTTTTTATTGCATGAATGATAATTTTAATGTCAATTCAGTTTCTTTTATTGCAGCTCATAAATTATCATTTTATAATCATATATAAGCAGTAGGGATCAAAATTAAGAAGACACTGACCAGATTAAAACTTTTATCACTTTTTATAACAGCTCTCTTACTGATTTGAATTATTGTCCCATTTGTTGGCTTCCATAGCTTGATTAGTTAGACACTCTTGATGGGAACAGAGACACAAGTTCAAGTCTCACTAAAGATTTATTCATTATTTTCCGATAATTAATAATCATGGAATTGAGATAAAAACTTTTTTTTTAAAAAGTCTAACCGAAAGAAATGTTCATCAAAAATTAATATTTGATGATCTAAAAATGATATTACAGGGTTTTTTTTAATAGAAAACAGTCGATGCTGTAAAATTTGACAGAGTAAAGAAAACAAATATCTACTTTATAGAAGGAAGACTGCAAGAGTAAATAAAGAGCAAATGGCTTTTATATTCATAACAGTAGGTGTTAAAGCAAAAACTATCCTTATAAGTCTAAAACATAGCAGTGTATTTTGCTTTGATATTACAGTCTGGTGAATGTTTCTGGTTTGCTTAAGGAAAGTTTCTGTTGCTATGCCACACCCTCAGTAGTGACACCCAAATTGAAAAGCTATCTTGAATATTTATTTGTACAATCAATAGGAAAATTTTGCTTCTCCAGGCTATTCTTTGACTGTAGTCACTGCCAAGTCTAAATATAGCAACCATTTGCAAATAAACATCATCATCAAAGAATTTTTTTTGTCATGATAAAAATAAATCAGGATAAGTGAAATTTACCTTCTTGACCAAATCAGAGACTGCAATAAGACAAGTAGGAGTTTAATACAATAAACACTGATTGGCTCATGAAAGAGATGGCTGTAATTACTATAAATAGTGAACATCAACTTTCTTTTCATATTTTAGATTTATTTTCCATCTACAAGATGAATATGGCCTTTTCTTATTCACATGCATGTAATTAAGGATTTCATGTTTAGAGATTTCAACCCCGACCTTTCAACCTTCACCCAAAAAAATAAATTTTACAAATGTAAAGAATACTGAAAAAAAATCTTGTTAAGAAAACTCTTTTTTAATGAAATATAGAAAATGATATTGTTTATACTTAGTACATATTTTTTTTCCTGTTTGGTTTCTGTAATTTCTGAAATTCATGAAAGATTTTTAATTATAAGTTGAACTCCTTCATTAAACTTGACTCATTCATATTCCATTTCAACTAATATCCTTCTGATAAACAAATAAGATATAACAGATTTCAACTGTTTATTCATTCTCTAGTTTTCAAAAAAGTATTGGACATTTTTGCTCACACCAAATATTAATGTAACACTTTTATTCACTGTCCTAATTACAAAAAATGGGATTGAGTAAATGATGATATTACATGGGAAAATGAAACAATCAATGATTTTATCATTGGTTGAACGTGGACCCAAAGTTTAAATTTTTCTTTTTACTACTCAATGACACAACTGCTATTTCCTTTGTCATTTTCTCCACAAGGTAAATATTTCTGGCACAAGAGATACATAATGTATAAAATGTATAATATATGACAAATAATGAGGTAAATATTTCTGGCACTAGAGATACATAATCTATAAAATGTATAATATATGACTACTAATGAGGTAAATATTTCTGGCACTAGAGATACATAATGTATAAAATGTATAATATATGACTACTAATGAGGTAAATATTTCTGGCACTAGAGATACATAATCTATAAAATGTATAATATATGACTACTAATGAGGTAAATATTTCTGGCACAAGAGATACATAATGTATAAAATGTATAATATTTCTCTACTAACGAGGTAAATATTTCTGGCACTATAGATACATACTGTATAAAATGTATAGTATTTGACTACTAATGAGATAAATATTTCTGGCAGTAGAGATACAAAATTTATGATATTTCTCCACTAACGAGGTAAATATTTCTGGCACTAGAGATACATAATTTATAAAAAGTATCATATTGATCCATTAACAAAGTAAATATTTCTGGCACAAGAGATTCATAATGTATAAAATGTTTAATTTAACTAACCAATAGTTTGTAAACAAAAACTATACTAAACTGAATTGTTTGAAATTTAATTTGGCATTAAATAACCTGAAAAGGGTTGATACATTGCAAAACAAATCAACTAACCAACATATATTTAATATATATATGTATAAAGAGGATTTGGCATTAAATAACCTGGAATGGTTGATATACCATACAACCTAACCAATCAACTAGGATTGCTATTAAATCATCATAGTATTTTTCATGGATTTCTATAAATTTATGCTACCAATTTCACAATTAAATAACCTACAGTGGTTGATATACCATAAAATTTCTCAACTAACAGGGTAAATATTTCTGGCACTAGAGATACAGAATGTATAATATATGACTACTAATGTGGTAAATATTTCCGGCAGTAGAGATAATTTATAAAATGTATAAAATTTCTCCACTAATGAGGTAAATATTTCTGGCACTAGAGATACATAACATATAAAATGTATAATATTTTCCCACTAACAAGGTAAATATTTCAGGCAGTACAAATATTTAAAATATAAAATGTATAATATTTCTCCACTTACAAGGTACATATTTTTGGCACTAGAGAAAAGTATTCAAGTATCAAGTTTTTCAAATATTTACCTAAATATTTTTTTGCACAACATATAGCATCTATCCTGTACATATGACATTAAAAGTAGAAAAGGATTATCAGTAATTAATGCAAACATCATTGGCAGAAAAGACAAATATGAGTAAATATTTCTATCTATCTATATATGCATCCACATGTGTATCAGAAACAGTGTTGACATTGACCTACAACTTAAATTAGTTTAGTAACAGTGTTTGTTTGTTTTTTCAAAACAGTGTTGACATTGACCTACAACTTAAATTAGTTTAGTAACAGTGTTTGTTTGTTTTTTCACTTTTGTACAGATATTATTTAGAAAGGTATGGTCTCTTATCCATCCAAACTATGTTTTAGGTCGTACTCCTCCTGTTTTTCTACAAGGATGGATTTGGCATTAAATAGCCCACAAAGGTTGATATGCCATTAAACAAAGAAACCAAACCAACCAAATTGGAAATGACTTTTCTTTTTAAGAGATAAAGAAACTTAAGAATTATCTCCCTCAGCTATGGCTTTAATTGTTCCACTTCTGTTCTTCTACAAGATGTCTTTGGCATTAAATCACTCAAATAAGTTGATATGCCATTAAACAAAGAAACCAAACCAAACCAACCAAATTGGAAATGGCTTTTCTTTTTAAGAGATAAAGAAACTTAAGAATTAGCTCCCTTAGCAATGGCTTTAATTGTTCCACTTCTTTTCTTCTACAAGGATGTCTTTGGTATTAAATAACCCTCATAAGTTGATATGCCATTAAACAAAGAAACCAAACCAACCAAATTGGAAATGACTTTTCTTTTTAAGAGATAAAGAAACTTAAGAATTATCTCCCTCAGCTATGGCTTTAATTGTTCCACTTCTGTTCTTATGATATGCCATTAAACAAAGAAACCAAACCAACCAAATTGGAAATGACTTTTCTTTTTAAGAGATAAAGAAACTTAAGAATTATCTCCCTTAGCAATGGCTTTAATTTTTCCACTTCTTTTCTTCTACAAGGATGTCTTTGGTATTAAATAACTCAAATAAGTTGATATGCCATTAAAAAACAACAACCCACCAACAGCATTTTTGACAATAACTTTATAATATATAGAATAAGGTGATTGAAATCCACCAATAATGGTTTTATTCAAATATTTACCCAACCCCTCCACCACAGACAAGATGTGACACAAGGTGAATTTTTAAGCCAATTCTTTTTTTATTTGGAAATAATTTTGCTATAGATGAGTATTGTAAGTGATTTTACTAGAAAAATACAGTTCAAATGAGAAAAAAATAAGATTGCCATGAGTCAAGTATGAAAGTGTTACTGATAAAATAGGACAATCATGTATATCATTTTAATAATTTTCTTATGATAAAGCATTGCAATTAATTTTATCATAAAAATGTATTAAAGTTAGGTGAATTATTGTCATTGGTCAGGAATTAAGGCAAGTATTACTCACAGAATAGAACTATTATATGTATAATTCTAAAAGCTCTTAGCCTCCTTTCTTATTTCATTTTTTTTGTCTAACTTTTCTTTTCTTTGTTGCTTTAAACTAACATATATATATATATATATATATACATACATACATACAAGACAATAAACAATTGTTTATATATTAGATATATGTTCTGACCTGATCAACCCAACAAAACTGCTACCAATAAACAATGCAAGCCAATACCAATGCAATATTGATCAGGTCATTGATGATTATGGTGACTAGTTCTTATCTAGTGTCAAACGTAGGGTAGACATTTGGGAAGATTAAGAACAAGACCTGTCAAAGGGCAGATGAGCTCCCAGCAAGTCAATGGGTGTTTGCCATTGTAGCAGGGTAGGAGGAACTCTTAAGCTTTGGCTGGTAATCTTCCTAAGAGTTGGAAAACTCTCAGCACAAACTCTACATCCCTGTAGGCTTAGTGTACTTTTGACAGCTTTCGTATTCTGAACCAGCAAGCAGAGATTTTAAAATGGACAAGGAAGTGGGAATTAGAAGAGTACATGCACTTACTACCATGATCACCTTGTGTTTAAGTTATTGCAGCAATTCCTCTGTCCAAATAAATATATAACAGTGATGAATCAAAACATTATAACCAGTAACATGTGGCAAGAATGACAGCTACTGTTTCATAACAACTCTGTTTGTCAGGGGCAGGAGATATAAAAGTTAAGCTGGTTTAAACAACTTCCCTTTGTTGTGTTGAATACTGTAGTTATGAGCAAGAAGAAAGATTTGAGTGACTTTGATAAAAGCCAAATCATTATCACTAAAAGTCAGAGTATTTTCAAATTGCCATGGCTTAAGGAGTACTCATATTCAGTAGTAATGAGTGCCAATTGATAGACAAAAATCGCCAACTGCTACCAAGATTTATTAATGCAAAAAGTAGCTTTTTCACCTGAGTAGATGCTAACAGAAAGGTCACTGTGGCTAAAATTGCAGATAGCTTTAATCAAAATAAAGGAATGTGTCACAATCGTTTTTTTTTTTTGTTATATGTAGAGCTGTGTTGCCACATACTACCCAGAGTACACATGCTAATAAACGACCATAATAAAAAGCCTCTGCAATTGGCATATAGGCATGGAGGCTGAGCCATGTGTCAGTGGAAGAATGTTGCCAGATCTAATGCCTTACTTTCTCCTGAGTAAGGTGGACACAGGGTACATGTGCATCATTAACCTGGAGAAATAATGACAGGATGCACTGTGAGAAACCAGAAAGCCAGTGGAAGAAGTGTGATAATTTAGATAACATTCTACTGAGAAATATCAGCTTCTATCAATAATGTGGAAGGTACTTTGTTATATACCACCTATACTAACAATACAATATACACCTGTTCATGACAACAGTCTTTTATAAGAATAACATCTTTCAGAAGGACACTGCATCCTGTTACTCTATATAAGTTGTAAAGGAATGGTACATGAAGAAGACTTTGCTCACCAAACTCCTCAGGTCTCAATCCAATTGAACACTTATGGAATGCATCTGACCAATAAGTTCACTCTTCAGGACCATGAAATTAACAGCAGGTTCTTTAACTTCAAGCAGTTAAAGGACCTGGTAATAATATCATGGCACCAAATTTCATGTTTAGGTGTGTGTATATACATATATATATATATATTAATAATATTTCTCTGTATTGTCCAAACCATTATTTTGAATTTATAATTCCAACCCTGAAGATGGCATAAAATACTTTCTACCTGAAATTTTCATAATTTCATATCTTAGATAATTTCAGCAAAATACATCGATGGACCTAAAATAATATTTAGTAATAAGTTTTTCTTGTCCATGTCTATATATTTTTTCTTTCTATTTTTTTCTTTTTACAATATATATTGATAAGCACATTTTTCTTAAAATTGAAATGTATATATGTTTATTGGTCTGAGATGAGCAATGGGCATGTATTTACTTATATAGTAATCTTTCAGTTAAAGCTATTGTTGTCATGCTTCAATTCAAAATATGGATGTGAATTAGATTTGTGTAGAGAAACTTGAAAGAGATCTTGAACTACACTATGTATCTCTTGTTTAATTCACCATAAAGGTCAGAAATTCCTATATACAAGTGTCTGTGTGTGTGTGTGTGTGTGTGTGTGTGTGTGTGTGTGTGTGTGTGTGTGTGTGTGTGTGTGTGTGTGTGTATATCTACAATGAGATTTTATAGAATATGAACAATTGTGATACATCAGTGAATAAACATACAAAAGGTTTATGGCACATCAAGTCATAAATAATGGTCATCTTATGACACATTTATTTCAATAAAATGTTCATTATACATACTTATGGTTCTGATTCTTCTTAATGGATATGTCATGTCAAACAAGTTTCCGAACAGATTCTCATGACTGCTAAACTTTTCATAAATTTCAATAGATGAGCAGGAATTTCTGAAATTAAAATTTGAAGATGCATTCTCTTATACATTTTATTTGCTTTTCTCTTTGGTCACATTAAGAATTACTTTATAGTTTATAATCACAAAACATTGTATTCATAATTTGATTGTTAAGGATTAAATCTGATTAAAATTTAATTCCACTATGTTTTAGGATCACTTTAAATAATCAAGTCACGTTCCTCATAATTCAATGTAAATTTAGGAGGATACAATGGACGGTTATTATGCTGCAAATATACATTTCTGTCTGTCTTTTTAATCATTTAATTCAGCATTTAAGATTGTTTCTTTCTTGAGTAGCTAAGTGTATTTTATTTAAATATCCAAGCTGTTAAAGTAAATACCATGTATGAGAATAGAATATCAATATATGCTAACCTTATCGCAAAAGTGGCCTTGAATCTGGGAGGCATGAACAACTATTTTCCTGAGGTATTTGTAAAACTCATACAGAGAACATTTATGTTTTAGAATTTTTATGATCCTGATGGAAATAAGCTTATCAAAACATTGTTAGGTTGTCCTTTTACTGCTTTTTACTGTCGTTATTAAATATGGAATCTTTTATTTAAAAACATTTTTTTTTAGATGAAATTAAAATTTTATATAAAACACAATACCAGCAAATACAATATCAAAAAGAAGACAATTAATTTTAACAGTGAAGAAGGGTTAAAAAGTATTCATATATTGATCATGAATGAGTTCATTTAAGTTGAGCCTTATCAAGGATATACTTATTTAAAAAGTATTCATACATTGATCATCAATATACTAATTGCATGGTTTCTATTGACTTGCTCTTGCTAACAGTCCTTTAGACATCATTCAGTGTTTTCACAGAGCTAAAACTTATGTGTGTGTAAGCATGAATGTATTATAAGTAAAGTTGGCGACCATAGTCGAGGACAACCCAAAGGCTCCCTTTCCGATAGCTACTACACCAAGGTGTAGGGGAGGGCGCTATTCCTTTCCCTGGATTTCTCCACTTTACCCTTGATCTGTACCTTATAATGCTGAGTGTTAAGCAAGGAGGCATCAAGTATCATTTTTAAAGTCTTTGGTATGACTCGACCTGGGATTGAACCCAGGTCTCCCGGGCCATTGGCGAACACTCTAACCATTATGCCAATGTTCGGTATATGAATGTATTATAACATTGCTCTTTCTTGCTTGACAGCCACCCATTTAGTTAGAATAAATTCCTAACTTGTTCCACATTCACATCTTATCACACCAAAGCTTGTGTTTGAAGACTTCTCTTGGGAAATCTAATAAATACAGTGAGGATATCACAAGTCCATTTTGTACTTTATACAAGTCTGGATTGTCACTTGGAATTATTTCCAAACAGTTGAAAGTTTCTAAGTCATTTGTCCAGTCTGTAGTTAACAATTTGAAATCTATTGGCATTGTAAGTACTTTGTCAAATAAAAAAAAAATCTCAAGCAATAAAATAAAACCTGGTTTGAATTGCTGAAAAGAAACCAATAAAAAAATTGATGAATAAGTTAGTCTCCAAGTAAACATGCACCACTGTTCATAATGAAATGATTACTACACAGAAATAATCTAAATGGTTGTCATACAAAATAAAAACAGTCCTGCAAGCTTGGTGAATCTTTCCTAAAAATTTGCAAGTAATAACTTTGATAAAGACCAAAGCTTTTGGCAAAGTCTATTATGGTCAGACAAAACTAAACTTGAACTGTTTTGATACAATGAACAGAAGCAGGTATTCCAAAAGCACAGAGAATATATTTCTTATACTAAAGCATAAAAGTAGCAATTTCCTGTTGTTAGGTAGTTTAACTTCCTGTGGTTCTCATCACTAAATTGAAGAAGAAAAACTTGAATTTGGATCAAAATTGGATGTTTTTTTTCAACGTGACAACAACCGAAAACACACTTAGAAATTAATGTCAAACTGATTGGAACAGAACAAAGTTAAAGTTCTTGAGTGTCCATTAAAGATTCCTGACCGTAGAACCATAGAATTATTCTGATTTATTATAATAGAAAATCAATTGGTATTTATTAATGAAATTTCAAACAAGCAGTTTATAAAACAAATGACCTATTCTCAGTCTTGTTTACAAATTTATTTACTACATTCTTCAATTCAGCAAAGACAAATTTTATAAGTCTATATTTGCAATCAAAATTTCACAGTTATTTTTACCTTCCTTCATATTAGAATGCATATTTTTGATGTGAAAATAACAAAAAATTGTTCAGTCCATAAACTGATAGATTAGAATAATTTTACACCTATATTATTAGTCTCATTATTATCATTATTATTATTATTGTGTATTCTTCTCTTGTATTCTGGGTGTGATCTTAAGAAATCATTAACGATTTTTCTTATTTTTCTTTTGTGTAGATTTGTTTTTGATTAATTTTTAAACTTTTTCCTATTCTTTTTCTAGCATAAAGGTTAATGAAGCCGATCAGTAAACTATTTTACCCTGATTAATCTATTTCCTAATTACTGGCAAAACAAAATCAATTCTTTTTCTTTATTAATGAATAAATTTGAAATTAAACAAACAAACAAAAAACCCTCCAGAGTTCACTGAGATTTTTTCCCTTCTCCTGATTACTCTATAGTAATTTGTTGCCACCCACAAGAAATTACCTATGACAGTTTCTGGGGGGGGGTCTTTTTTTTTTTTTTTTTTTTTTTTTGCAATAGTCATAAAAGATTTGTTCAGGACCCTTAACCATACTGTACTTAACAATAAGAATAAACAGATTCAGACAAATGAAAATATTTGGAGTGTTGGTTACTATAGTTTTATTTTAAAACTTTTATTTTTATCACTAATTCACTTATTTTAGATCTTATTAGATAATCATTCTTATGAGGATGATAGGGTTTTAGTTGATCTCATTTCAAACATAATTGGTTTTAAGGTTGATGAGTGATCTTCAGCTCTGGTCCTATAAGAGAAAACAATTCTAGAATACATCTTATTCTAGGGGAAAAAAAAAAGCAGAAAGCAGACAATCTATTGTGCCTAAAAGTTCACAATGATTACCATTCTGTTGCAACAAAAGAAAATTCATTAGAATATAAATGTCAGGCATCAATTGAGAAAATCTGATTGACTTCTACAAACATTTATATTTGTTTTCAAGATTTACATCCTACTTTACCTTTGTTTTCATAGGATATTATTCTCGACTTATTCATGTGTTCTAGAGAATCATTAACATAATATTAACTACTACATTCATACGTGAAGAAGTTTTCATTTTATTATCTATTGCTGCATTACTTAAGATTTTATTCTATTGGGGGGGGGCAACACATGAATGGATACACACACACGTGTAAGATATTGGTTATATTCATTGGAAATGAGATGGGTGAACCAAGTTCAATTCCTGGGCAAGGCTGTTTGTACTTTAACTTGCGCTAATGTCCTTAGGGAAGGCACAAACCCATCATTTTTCCTCCCAGCTATGAGCAAATAGTAGAGAAGACTGGGCTTTTTAGACTTTGTAAGGTAGCCAGTCCAGGAGAAGGAAGACTGAATTCAAACCAGCTGCACACATACACACAAAGATTTTCCAACCTCTATTGTCTCCCTCCGCTGTGTTTTTGTCTTTGAATGGGAAGCCAGGGAAACCAGAACCTCTTGACAGTAGTCATGGGGCCCAAGGCTATTTTTGGCCAGCTCCCTGGACATACACATAAGCCTTCTTGTTGATCTATGTGTCCCAGAGAGAATGCAGTTAAGTGACCTTTTAGTTTCATAGATTATAATGCTTTATTTGTGTATAGTGAGATTTGGAAAATCGACAAAACAAAATTATGTGTTTTTCTGTTATATAAATATACCCTTAAAATACATATGTAATTTTGAGTACTTGTAAAATTCATCATCATGTTATGAGTAAATATAAATATTTATAAATAACATATAATAACCGGCTCATTGGCCTAGTGGGTAGAGTGTTTGCCAGTGGTCTGGGAGACCTGGGTTCAATCCTTAGTCGTGTCATACCAAAGACTTTAACAATGGTACTTGATACCTCCTTGCTTAACACTCAGCAATATAAGGTACATATCAAGGGTAAAGTGGAGCAATCCAGGGAAAGGAGTAGCACCCTCTGGGAGCCTTCTGGTCACCCTCGACCAAGGTCGCCAACTTTACTTACTTTACTATAAATTAGTTACTCTTAGAATTTTCCTACATATACCAATAAATAATTTCTCAACAGATCTATTTGGTGCATGATCTTTGTCTTCAATAAAGATTCTTCAAACCTCCTCTTAATTGTCCAAGGTATGATACTAATCTGCATTTGATGGTGAGGCTCCAGTTCTGAAGCTTTGGGAAATGTGGAATACCCCTTCATTACCATTACTCCCAGGTCCACTTTATTTATCTGCGGAAATTCCATAGCATCGAAGTAATTCAAGAATGCAACACAAAGAAATAGATTTTCATCATGCAGAAATAAACAAAGAATTCATATTTCTATAGTGATTTATGCATTGAGCAATTTACTACATTTGATGGCATATAACCACTTCCCCATGATAAAAGTAAAAAGTTGACAACCGTAGTGAAGGTCAACCTGAAGGCTCCTTTTTCAATAGCTACTACATTGAGATGTAGGGGAGGGTGTTACTCCTTTCCCTGGATTGCTCCACTTTACCCTTGATCTATACCTTATAATGCTGAATGTTAAGCAAGGAAGCATCCAGTACCATTTTTTGAGTCTTTGGTATGACTCATCCTGGGATTGAACCCTGGTCTCCTGGGCCATTGGCAAACACTCTACCCACTAGGCCAATGGACCATAATAATAGGTGTTATATAAGAACTTGATTTCTGGTAAGTTAATGTTTTCTCAAGTAATATAAACTATCAATACTCCATAATAAATATCAAGGTCAGAAGTATGATATCAAATATGGTGTATACACCTGGTTGGTTGGTTGACTTTAATGGCATGGCAACCCATCTGGGGTTACTTTATGCCAAGATTAAGGGATACGTTTGTATGTCAAAGTCCCAGAGGAGTTCGTGCATCTTATTGCAGGGTGTGTTCGTTTTCTGCACTCGTTTATTATATGATTAATCGTTTTGTCTCTATCACCTCATAACCTATATCTGCTGTTTTGTTGTGTCTCACCTATTCTTGTTTTGTTAAGGTTAAGGAATAATGTATTTTGTATATCCATATTTACACTTTTGTACTTAATAGTTTTAACGATTTGTTAATATCATTGGGGATCATCTTGAGGGGTTACTTTATATGATATCTATCATATTAAAAGTAAGTAAAGTTGGTGACCTTAGTCAAGTGTGACCTGAAGACTCCCTTTTCAATAGCTACTACATCGAAGTGTAGGGGAGGGCACTACTCCTTTCTCTGGATTGCTCCACTTTACCCTTGATCCTTACCTTATAATGCTGAGTGCTAAGCAAGGTGGCATCAAGTACCATTTTTTGAGTCTTTGGTATGACTTGACCTGGGATTGAACCCTGGTCTCCTGGACCATTGGCGAACACTCTACTCATTAGGCCAATGGCCTGGTCTATCATATTAATGTTTACATATTTTTTTAGAATAATTTTGTTTCCTCTCCATAAGAACAGAATGTCATTTATGCTGACATTTTCAAATAGATCTTTCATATAATTTGCATTGAAAAAGCATTTTTTTAAGGAGAACAAATGCTCTATATTCTATGAGAATGCATTTAACACTACAAGATATTTGATATGTTATGCACTGTGGCTGTCATTTTTATTTGAGTATAAAGGTATATATGCCTGATGAAAACACTGCAGTTTTTAATTCTCAGGAATTTTAGAAAAGATTATTCATCACTGAGTAACACTGATAATTTTCCCATGTGACCAGAATCATAAAAGAATCATTGCATTGTAAGGTATCTTGTAAGTACAGAATCAAAATGATTTTGTATATATCAGAATTATTATGCCAATCCTAGATATGTATGTAATCCTTTCAAAAATCATTGGATTACCAAATGGGATTTTCGATGGATCCTAATAGCTTCTCAACAGTCAGTCATTCCTTGTTTTTTCTTTTATTTTTTTCTATGTAAACTTTTTACAAAAATTGGGAAAATGCCTTGAGATATTTTCCCTCTACATTTTCAAGAAATGTAACTTTTAATGCATTTTCTTCAAGATGACTCTTCTCTCACAAAAGTAGTTTTTACTTTCTGATAAATCATAATCGCTCTTCTCCCCACACATGCTTTGAAATTGTAAAAAATTCAGAGATTTTGGTTTTACCAAAGAATAATGGATTATAAAATCAAAATATATGTATTTAGAATTTTTAGAAAATAAGGAATTGTATGTTATTATAACTGTTTACATCAAGAAAATATTATTCAAACCAAAAAATTCCTATTCAAGCATTTTCATCTTATATAAATTTTTTGTAACTAATTAGATTGATTAACAATTAAGTATTTATATTTTTCACGATTTATAGAATTTAGGAGATCTTTTTGAATGTAGGTATTCTAAAAATCAGATGAACTTTCCTTTTCTTTTTGTAATTAGATTGTATAGTCTCAGTAGTGGATCCTCAATGTCTAGATTCTGCCATATCGCTCTCATCCAAGAGTGAGAAGTAGTATCAACTCAAAAGTAAAGTGGTTATGTTTTTGTCTATGTTTGATTATTTATTAAGCTGACACAAAACCAGAGTAATAAGGTACCCAATAAAGCTCAAACTCACTACACTTTTAAATTAGTCTGCATAATAAACTTGTTAACCATCGCACTACATTAGGTGCCTTAGTTTATATGAGTGAGTATAATTAAGTTATGCAAGTTATTGACAGTGACAAAATAATTTTCTTCAAAGTTATTTTTTTTATTAACTCCCTCTAAGGTAAAGAATCACTAACATCACTCGCTTAATCTGATTAGAAATAGACAGAAAAAAGTCAGAAAATTGGTAAATGTAGCTTTGTGACTCCATAGTTTTTAGAGAGGTATTTTTTTTCTTGACAGAATGAGAATATCACTGTCTATATGACAGATATACTGAGAATAAAGAAATAGTTTATACAATTTCATCCCCCATCTCTTTGTGCAGAGATTTTCTTTTCTATCTATTTACTCCTATAAATACGTCATGTGTTTCACTTACAGTCAATATTCTGGAAAGGAGCTGAAAAAAATTGAGAAATGAAAAAAGGAATAATTCTTTATTGCTTCATGTTTGTTAACCAAATATCAATTATCTGTAATCATATTTGGGGGATTTATTTTATTCTTGTTCATTCCAAGCAGGATCATTGAATAAATAAGGTGAATTTTGCTACAGGAATTGGCAATAGAAAGAATTTTTTATAGTTGCACTTTTTTTCATGGAAATCAATAACGATAGGTCCTTTTGTGTTCCAGAACATTGTCAGCATGACCTTCTTTACTGATGATGCACCCAGAACTTTTTCTGAAGAGTCAGTGTCTTTCTACTTGATGATTCTTTGATTAAAACATGCTTCTCTTCATTCACATCATACATTCTTCTGTAAATTTCACATGGTTTGCACTTCTTAGCCACCAAAACTTTGTTCAAGCCTGGAGCATTCTATTTGATTTGCTGCCATTTTGAATAGCCTCAAAGCAAATATTTTTGCACGATTAAGATAATTGTTGCTTTAAACCACTTCAAAACAAGGCAGAGTTCATGTTTATCGAAAAAATTCGGAAAAAAAATTAATTTTATTTTTATCAAATGAATTTCATCTAGTTGTACTGTTATGTCTACTTATGGACAAATATCCTCAGGAAAGGTATGAATCCCCTTATCACTGCAGCTATGGGTTAAATAGTATCACTGCTGTTCTTCTACAAGGAAGGCATTGGCATTAAATAACCCATGAAGGTTGATATAGATGTGAGGGACTCTGAAAAAAAACCTGACCAACAAGAGAATGATATCAAATCTATGAAATGTTAATTTCCTTCTATATATTCATCCTGCAATTCAACACACTTGGTGCATTGTTTTTAAATTTTTAAAAACATTCTTTAAACCTTTCCGGGAAAAAATCACTAAAACTCTTTTTAAAAAAATGGTCTTGAATAGGCTAACTCTTCAGTACCTATATATGTGTGTGTACATACATTATTTTGTCTAATGGTTAAGTAATGACAAACCAATTCACTTCTCATTATTATAAAACAAATATGAATTAGCATAAAGGAATAAAGGAATATTATTCTAAATATGAATTAGCATAAAGGAATATTAATCTAAATATGAATTAGCAAAAAGGAATATTTTTCAGAGTTACGTTTCTGCTGTAGGATTTTTATTTTCTCATTGGACCCATTTAATACAAAAGAAAGTACTGAATATGTTTTCTGAACGAAATGGTTTTTCTTTAATATCACAAACACTATGACTGAATCCAAATTGAGGTCCTGTTTTATTTACCATGAGATGCTGTGGCTCAACACTGCAAAATGATTATTTCAATTATTATTCATTATTTTCTCTTTGATACACTTATTAGTTCCAATTGTGTTGGTAACAAACATGGTACCTAAGGCATAGAACTGAATAAATGACTTGATTGCAAGAGAAAGTGGATGTATACAATCAGGACTGTATTTTAGAACGTAGAAGTTGTCAATCAATTTCATTCGGCTAATTTTTGACAATGTTTCTTGATGATTCTAAGATGTTTCACTCTATATGCTTATTGCCTTCAAGTTTTCATTTTGTATACTACTCTAGTTCTCTATGGCTGTATCAAGAAACATATCATTTCTCTCTGAAAGACTGTAAGGTATAATAATGAATAAATAATAAATAAAGTCTATAAGGTATAATAATCGATACGCCTAATATTCACTGGCCTCTTGGAAGGGTTTAGAATATACTAACTTCATCTTCAAATTTACAAATGAATCAAATTTTGACATTAAATAACCCATCAAGGATTTAAAAGTAAAAAAAAAAAAGATACCAATTTAAGTCACAAAAATATCAGCTGAAAGTTTCAGATTTATAAAATTATATTTTCATCTGTGTTTTAGCTGATGAGCTCTTAGCTCTTTCTTGCGTTACTTAAAATTCTGTGTATTAGTACAATTCAATGAATTAGTATATTTATTTTGATTCATTTCGGAGAGGAAGGCCCTGAAACGGTGCACATTCTCTCCTGATGACCCCAAAACAAGCATGGAGTTAAAACTGCTTGTTGGAAATAAGAAAGGCTAAAGGAGTGTTTTCTATCCACTCACTTTTTGGTGAGTTTCTGTTACTTGGTAAGTAACTTCCTTCTCCAATGAATTAGTATATTTATTTTGATTTCATTTCATTTAAGACAGTAAGCTCTTTGATCTTCCTCATCTTACTTGAATTTCTATGCTGAAGAAATATCATTTTCAATGAATTAGGCTGAAAGTAACTAAAACAATAAAGATGAAGATGCAAATCTTCATCTTTATTGTTTTAGTTACTTTCAGCCTTTCTAGTATTGTTTGAAGTTGATGTTATGGTAAAGTATATTCAATGAATTATTCAGACTGGTATCCTCTCCTTTGTTTTTTGGATCATTACATTTTAGCTTTCCAGCTTTCCTCTTGTATACATCAGATCCAGTAATTCTCAATTTTTTCATTATTAGGAAACAAAGTTTTCTTGATTTTGTAAATTTTGATTTATATACTCTGAAATATAGGAATGGAAGAATGAGAGAGATTTTTAAAACATGAAGATTACTGGATGCAATATACTTCTGAATAAGGGGGAAAATAATGATGAAATATCAAATAGTTGGACATTAATTGAAATAAATCTCTGAATTTTATTCAGAATTTTAGATAACCCTATTAAGTTCAAATAGTTATGGAAACAATAAAAGTGAAAATCTTAGCCTGTATAATTCATCAACTTATGATAACACTCCTAACACTCCATCTTAATACTCCAGGCAACACTAGGAGAATAAAAATGCTCATTAACCTAAATATAGTGGTCAAAACAACAAACATTAGGATATTAATTTGACTAGTGAAAACACATATATTTCTAACTTCAGAAAACTTAGGTGGCTGGAGTAGTTATTGAAAACAACAAAGGTGAAGATGTAAGCTTGTATAATTTATGAAATAATAACATCAATTCAGAATATCAAGCAGTACAAAATTATATTGACATTTGAATTAAATTTTCAGTGTTAATCAGATTTAGAACCGACATTATATGGAAATGTATGTGATGAACAAACCTCTGTGTGTGTGTATGTGTGTGTATCATCAATTTATCGGTTGCTGTACATGTTTCATTTTAATGCTTCAAATCAAATTTGCTTCTATCTGTCCAGAAAAGTGAATGAGTAATGATATCTACTAATTGCACCAGAGAGGTATGGCTGTCAAATAATATCCCTGTCGTTATTATCTTTCACTCTGACCAATCACACAGATACAAATGCTTACATTCAACACCCTCTATCTCTTTCTATATAAGGGAAGGGAGAAAAGTTATTGGTCCAACCAAGAAGAACCTTTTCTTGAACTCCTTTAACTGAAATTTTTGCAGAAGGGTTAAAGAAAATTCTGAAACAATCTAGTGTAT
The DNA here is from genome assembly GCA_963585895.1 of Sepioteuthis lessoniana. NCBI lineage: Eukaryota > Metazoa > Mollusca > Cephalopoda > Myopsida > Loliginidae > Sepioteuthis > Sepioteuthis lessoniana. The sequence goes on from OY757920.1 coordinate 10,821,707, forward strand.
TAAACTGCAGAGATGTTTCATGACTCCAGTTGATTCTCTTCTTAGTCATGCTGAAAATTTTTCAGCATCTTTTCTATATGAAAATTTGTTTTGAATGGAAGCAAAAATATTAAATAAATACTATAGAAATAAAAAGAAAACTTAATGTTAATTTTGAATTAAGTTTCATATCATTTTATAGAATATTGCTGTGTTTACGGGACCAAATTCAGTGAATTTTCTTTGAATTAATTTCCTTACATAAATATTTTTAAAATAAGGGCCTTTAAGGGAAATAATTTCTTTTGCAATTGGAGGAAGTGCTGTAAATTCTTTCATATTTTTAGAGATGTCCAGGGCCAAATTCAGTTCCCTTGAAGGGTCATCAGCTACAAAGCTGGTACCCCCACCAAGTTTTCAGGTGAGGAGGGTGGCTAGATACCCAGCAGGATGAAAAATAAGGGTGGAGGAAGCTTTTCATTCAATAGCCATCAAGCACATTACATGGGGACATAGAAATACCTGGGTTGGTGTCGAAGCATGTAGCAAGACCAACTGAGGTATCCTAGTCTTGTTGAATTTATTCATAAACACTGTCTCTGAATACCAAAAAATGGAGCTGATTCCATACACACTATATCCACTATAAGTATTCTCTGATACAGCTCTTTAGAGCAAACACAGGAAATGGTCTTGTTCAAGTGAGAGTTGACAGTAAACAGATATATGGTTGTCACTGTCTCTCTTGGTAGCAGACCAAATGTGGTATAATTTGGAGAGTGCTCAATATCTATGATAGAGCTATTATATAATATGATAATAAATAGATATATATTAGTTTTTATATGTATTTAATAGCATAGATGTTTATCCATGACTACTGGTTTCATACTGTCTTTATACAACAATCAGTCAAATTATTGTCGTATAAAGATGGCATAAAACCAGCCGTTGCAGATAAGCCTCCATGCTATTAAATCTAAATAAAAACTAATATATATTTATTTATTATTTTATATATATATATGTGTGTGTGTGTGTGTGTGTGTGTGTGTGTATATGTATGTATGTGTGTCTGTGTGTATATATGTATGTGTGTGTGTGTGTCTGTATATATATATATATATATATATGTATGTGTATGTGTGTGTCTGTCTGTGTATATATATATATATATATATATATGTATGTGTGTGTGTGTCTATATATATATATATATATATATATATATATATATATATATATATATGTGTGTGTGTGTGTGTATATGTATATGTGTGTGTGTGTGTATATATATATATATATATATATATATAACGAGATTTGGCATTGAATAAACCACAATGATATGCCATTAAACCCAACCAACCTTAAAATGGGAAAATCAAGAGTAGAAAAGATGATTGTTACCATTTTAGGAAGTTATTACAAATTCAACCAAATTTCTGAATAAATATTTTTAAAAAGATCTAAAAATTGGTTGGGATATCCCAAAAATTTGTATATATTTATTTTTGATTTTATTCACTACCTCATCTAACAAAAGTGTTCAGTCATTTGTAATCTTGTAAATTAAATTTGTAAATCACCTAAGTATCAAGTAGACCAACTTTTTTGATATGAAATAATAAACTATTTGTTATGGCGATTAACAAATTTGATTTAATGATCAAATCATACGTGACTTATTCTTCTTATTATCATCATCAAGTATGGCAAAGCGGATAGATATATCACTTTCACTTTTATCAAAGGGAATCATTGCCCAGTCGGCTGGGGGGGCTGTAGAATACACAGACTGTTTCTCTGCAAAGGAGTAAGAACCCCCCCCCCAACGAGTGTCCTGGATATGACACTAAACAATCTGATGGTGAGGTTCCAGCAATGCTGGAGCTTTGGGGAATGCGGAGTACCCCTTCATTGCCATCGCTCCAAGGTCCACTCTGGCCCGGAGTGGTAGCACCTGATAAGGGTCCTATCTATAGGTTAAATAGAACTACGTGCTTCTTTCACTATACTGATTTTTGCATTTAAACTGCGTATTTATGCTAAACTGAATTGTTTAAAATAGAACTGTTTTGACATTGGAACTGCGTACTAGTGCTGAACTGAATTACTCGAAATAGAACTGTTTTTGAGGTCTAAACTGTGTACTTATGCTGAACTGAATTGTCTGAAATAAAACTGTTTGACATTTAACTCTGTGTATTGCCCAGTCAGCTGGGGCTGTAGAATACACTGGCTGCACCTCTGCAGAGGGGTAGAACCCCCCTAACGAGTGTCCTTGATATGATACTAAACAATCTGATAGTGATGTTCCAGCAGTGCTGGAGCTTTGGGGAATGCGGAGTACCCCTTCATTGCCATCGCTCCCAGGTCCACTCTGGCCCGGGGTGGTAGCACCTGATAGGGCCCTATCTATGGGTTAAATATAACTAACAGCATACTTATGCTAAACTGAATTGTTTGAGTAAACTGAATAGCTGGAAATAGAAACGTTGTTGACACTTAAACCGTACTTACACTTAAACTGCGTGCTTATGCTTAACTGAATTATTTCAAATAGAACTGTTTTTCGACATTAAAACTGTATTTACACTTAACTGAATTATTACATATAACTGCTTGAATAGTCTGAAATGGAAATGTTTTTGACAATTAAACTGTGTACTTATGCTAAACTGAACAATAGAACAGATTATTTACATAAAAATGGATTTGGCGTTAAATAACCTATAAAGGTTGATATGCCATAAAACCAAACAAACCAAACCAAAGGGAATCAAGAATATTTTTGTTTTTTACATACCTTTATTCTGAAGACAATGATTCAAGTATATATATATATATATATATATATATATATATATATATATATATATATAAAATAATATTCTATATATTATATTATTGATACTATTTGACTGAACTTTCTGTTTTACATCTTATAATGGTGGATACAATATTGAGATTTTGGTAAATATTTTGGAGGTATTATTTAGACTGGGCCTCAAAGCTGCTGCAGAATTTGTAAGGTAGAATGAAATGAAACAATATCTGATTGCAGTATTCAAAACTAGTTTGAAGCATTTTAAAGTTGCTGAATTTTCCCCTTGAAATTAAGTCCAGTATTAATGATTCAAAATATTCACTAGATGGAAAGTCAACCACAAGTACATGAACATTTTGGAGAGAGTAAGATCACTGAAAGATACTTTATATAGAGCATTGCATGAACTTATATATATATATATATATATATATATATATATATGTGTGTGTGTGTGCATGTTTCTTACCAATTCTTTTTTTATTAGCATTGTCTCTCCAGCTGCGAGGAAACTACTTCTATCACCAAGTACTACTCTTATCTAAAAAGTTCATGAACTTTTTTGTCTATTTCAGCTGCAAGGCAACAGATTACATTGAAATTTACCAGCAACTTGAGGGCCCCAACAATTATTCAGTAATCCGACGTTACTGTGGCAAAGCTAATCCAGGCCCCATACTCACTGAAAGAGGAGTGAAAATTCTGTTCCATTCAGACAGCGATGGCATAGACATGGGATTCCGTGCAAGTTATGAGTTTATCAGAAAAGAAGACATCAACAAGGAAACAGGTAAACAATTATTTGTTTCATTTTATTTCATTCAGAATGTTTAAAAGGATATCACTGAGCTCCACCAGTTTGACTAATATTAATCCATCTACTAATAATCTACTTTTAATCTAGTGATCAAGCCACTGTTTTAGTGACACTCAATGCAGCAGCAGTAGCTATCGATAAGAACCCAGAAACATTTTAAAAGTATTTCTGTTTGTTTTTCTTGATTCATTATCATTACATTCTTTCATTCCATCGCAACCAAATTTATTACCAGTGAATAAAAAAAGTTATTCTCTTGATGCGAAGTACAAGCAAAAATATATTTATCTAACCTTGATCACCCAAGATATGGTAGAATCAATTTACTTATCTTCGGGGCATTGGCCTAATGAGTAAAGTGTTCGCCAATGGTCCGGAAGACCAAGGTTCAATCCCAGGTCAAGTCATACCAAAGACTCAAAAAATAGTACTTGATGCCACCTTGCTAAGCACTCAGCACTATAAGGTGAAGATCAAGGGTGAAGTGAAGCAATCCTGGGAATGGAATAGTGCCTTCCCTTACACCTCGGTGTAGTAGCAATTGAAAAGGGAGCCTTCAGGTCACCCTTGACTAAGGTTGACAACTTTACTTTTACTTATGTATTCCATAGTAAATCTAGATTAACATTGAAATCAAATACAGATTGACAATCACTAACATATCTCCCTGTTCTCAGATTATTTTGCTAATCAAGCAAAATTCAACTAATATAATTTCAAATTTCTTCAGTGGTTGTTATACTGAATTGCCATTAATGTTTTGATAGCAATGGGTACAGAATCAACTGTCAGCATAAACCTGAAAATAAAATTTGAGTTTTATTTAATGGCGTATCAATCTCTATAGGTTATTTAATGCCAGAAGAGTTAAATTGGTTTTATTATATTTGGTTAGATTTGGATGAAGAGGTTGGTTGTTTTTAGAAAGCTTAAGATTTCCTCAGGTTTGGAGTTTTTGAAGAGGTCCTATAAATTGCTTGTCTGGTAGTATTTTGGGTAAATTTATCTAAACCTGTCACAGTTTATGAGAATATGTTTGACTATGAGGTGTACTTTGCACATTGAGAATATTGGAGGGGGGGGGGTCTTCCCTTTTTAGGAGGTGTCAGTGGGTAATGTGGGTGCAGCCAATACAAAGTCTGGAGAGTATTACTTCTTTTCTATTTCTTCTGTAGCCTGCCAGCCACTCACCTGTGGTATCATATTGAAAATAGAAGTAAGCCATTTTTATTTGCCATTCATATAATCATCATTATCACCTGCTGTTGCTGCTGTCATTTAACATTGGCCATGATTCCAGTGATTTGAGGAAATCTTTTTATAAAGTAACCGGGACATTGACCTAATGAGTAGGGTTTTCGCCAATGGTCTGGGAGACCAGGGCTCAATCCCAGGTAGAGTCATACCAAAGACTCAAAAAATGGTACTTGATACAGCCTTGTTTAACACTCAGCATTATAAGGTATGGATCAAAGATAAAGTGGAGCAATCCAGGGAAAGGAGTAGCGTCATCCCCTACACCTCGGTGTAGAAGTTATTGAAAAGGGAGCCTTTGGGTCACCCTCGACTAAGGTTGCCAACTTACTACTTTTTTATAAAGTACAAATCTTGACCACTGTCCAAAATATCAAAGGTTTTGTTGACATAAGCTGTGAGTGTCAGGGAGATGTAGGGATGCTCATGATGAAAAAGATTCATTTGACATTTACTACAAAATTTTTCATAAACATAAACTAGAAAACATTACTAGATCCTTCAGTTTATACTGTAGACATCAGGATATATACCTAACATAATACTCTGAATGCGACAAAGAAATGCTGTCTGAAGAGACAGATCTCTGGCTACCAGTCTACATTTCACTATCTGACTACTCAACCAAATATAGGAAATGCTGTGATAGTCAAAGCTTCAATTGAGAATTACTGAAGATATAGCTGATTGAGAAAGGCTTTCATTTTCAAATCACACAAGTGACCAAATATTAAAAATATGAACATTACTGGTCATATAAAAGTAAGCATTTGAGGTGGTCTTTTATCAGTTGAGTTCTTGAAAGTTGTTGAATGAATAAGAATAAGCCATCAGCAGAAAATCTTTTTTTTTTTTCTTGATTTTTCTGAATTATATCTACATTAACCCTTTCTCAGCTGTACTTGAATAAAATCTCTTCCTTTTCATCAATTGTCATTTTTAATTTACCTCCCTTGAATGACAGAACAGTTTTATGATATTGACCTTTGGTGATCATATTGACTTATTGCCATTCTTGTCTGTCATCAACATTTCATACAGCCAATCTCACTACATAAGGTTTGAGCTTTTTAGAAAAAAAAATGCCAGTTGTACATCTGTAAGAAGCTTAAAGAAGTCTTAAAAAGATTGCCTCATGTGACATCAAGAAATATGGCTACAATTTTATTTTATTTTTTAACAGTGAATCAAAGAAATATATGTGTATAATGGGAAAAAATAATTGTAGAAATTTACAATGAGATAAAGAAGTGATAAACTAGTTTCAACTCTGTGTGAATAAAAATAATGAAACATGGAAATTTGGGGGCGGGTAGAAAAAAAAAAGAAAATATTTTTTTTATAGAGAGTTCAGATTAGATTGAGTTATGAATTTGGTAAAGGTTAGCTTCGTCATTTCAATCAATGACTTCATCAAGTTTCATCCTAGTAACAAGCAGCCATTAAACTTATGACAAAGTTTACCTCATAAATGTGACCTTGTGCCTAGCTATGCTTAGACCTCTTTAAATAAGTGAGTAGAGAAATAGATTAATATACATTGTAGTGTTAGAACTGCAACAGTATCATTTTGTTCACAATTTAAAGAATTGAAAGATTTGTCTGCATACATGATAATATTCAGAAAACTACACATATGTTTTTTAAATGTTCTGAAATAAAGTATTGTCATTATTTAATATAGTTAAGTGTAGTATCTTTATTTTAGATGTTGAAAACAGTATCTTGGCCAATATATGGTATAGAACACAAACAATGAACTGGAAGAATAAGTCTTTCTAATTTGGTTTTGTTGTAAATTTTATAAGCAGTTGAAAATTTATTTGCATGATCATTATCAAAATGAAAAATGATACAACACTTTTCAGTATTTATTATGATTTCTTGTTTGTTATTCAGATATCATTCACACTGTTTTGTTGCTTTATTTCTAAATGCAAGAAAAATATACCAATTTTCAAAAAGATTTGAATATTGAGGGTTATAATATTATTATAAGGATCCTAGTTTCAAAATCTTTTACTTATTCTCTGTATGAACTTTATTTGGCTAAGCAACATTGAAAAGTAATATGTTAACAGAAATTTCGATTATAAAAACAATCTTCAAAGTCATAAAAACCTTTGTTTTTTCTTTTAAACTTATAAGAAAAGAAGTGTGACATTTTCTACTATTGGAAAACTTATTGGACTAAGTATATTGAATAGCAAGAAGACTATTTTGAAGAAAATGAATGTTTCCATGATTGTTCATTTCTTTCTGGGTACATACAGCTTCAGTCTCAATACATTTTGAACAGACATTGTATATTATGTTTTACATATTTGGTTTATATGCTAAGGGTAGAGACATGTATGGCATAACTGTTATCATCATAGGAAATTAACTTGACAAGGCAAGTTCAAATACAGATTGAGGCTGTTGGCATTCCATTTCATGATAGTACCATTGAGAAAAACACAAATCCATCTTCTTCTCCTCCCCCTAGCTATAGATAAATAGGACAGACTGAGCTCTTTAGTTTGAATGAGGAAACTGATCTAGGAGATAAAAAAAGAATTCTGAATTAAAAATCTGAGGGGTGTAGTTTGGAAAACCTATGGTGAAATTGGGAACCATTCTGCTGTTATCAGCTGATCCTACACAAGCCTTTACCACTATAAACAGATCACCTGTATAGCTTTGGCTAAGTTAATAATTGTCATTGAATCAGTGGATAAACATATCACTCCATGCAAGTTTTTTACGCCAGTTTTAGCTGATGGTCTTTTCCTTGGAATTTGAGTCTAATCAGGTTTCCAGGACTCTTCTCAGTATTATAATCGATACCAACAATGCTGTGATATGTATGGTCTCAATTTTACCTCTGATTTCCAATCCCAGTAGTCTTTTTTCCGAGCTCTTGGGGAGTGTTTCATACACACCAGCTAAAACTAGCATCATTACCTTTATATTCCACAACTACTTTTGCTCTCTGGCAAAACCAAAGTATTTATATAGCTTCTCACTTTTCTTTATTATTATTTTACTGGAATTTGAGTAATATTAAATCTCCTCAGATCTCCAGAACTCTTCTCCATATTCTTGTCAATTTCTACCAATCTGTGGTCAGTATGATCTCAGTTTTTCCTTTTATTTCGTATTCCACCTGTCTTTTTTTTTTTCCAAACATTGGTGGACTGTTCCTACTATGCCTCTCATTATTATTATTATTAGAACTTGAATTTGACCCTCATTAGATTTCTTATTGTAATCTTAAGTCAGAATAAACTGAAATAAATAAGTATCTAAAAAGATGGTTTGCCAAAGAGTGATGGTAAGTTTTTACACAGATCATTATATAGTGTCTGTCTCACTTATGTGGTTTCTTGTCTAAGGTGAGCTTAGTTAATATCTTTGAAAATTAAAAGAAAGAAAAGAAGAAAATGTTTGACCAAGAAACCAGATAATTGATAAAAAGAAAGAAACTCTTCAAATTTCATAAGTTTGAATGAATTTTAAAAAGATATTTTTTGCCTCTATTTTACACTTTGAAAGTTTCTCTTTTCTTTTTAACTAATGATTTCTAGTTAATAGCAAATTTCAACTTTTTTTTCTGATCAAATTTTAAATAATTCTTGTTAGTTACCAAATTGATATCAGAAAATCTCGTTTTATATCAATGGAACTCACTAGTATTGCAATGCAAAGAAGTTCTGAAGAGACTAACAAAATTCAATCTACTGAAAAAAAATTTTAAATCATGAACAAAGAACAATCAAATTAGCAGCTTTCTTAACATTTGGGCACTTTTGCTTGAAGGCATGGAATTTCATTAGGAAGAGAATGTAATTAATTTTGTGTACACATATGATGAGAGAGAATGCAGAGGTAGATTCATAGGTCTGAACAAACTGAGGTATATCCATGCATACAGTTAAAAAAAAATGGATTAATAGGTACCAAACAGAAGTTAATAGATATTGATAGGTAAATAGATTTTTTTAAAGACTGTCATAGATAGAAAGATATCGATAGATTTTTGTTAAAAGAGTGAGATTTTAACAGGTAGATACCTTTAAAAAATATGTATATCCTATGACATAAGATCAGAAAATTTTTTTGTTTTTAAATAATAAGGCTGAGATTTTTAGCTACCCTAAAGCTAATGGCAAGTTTCTTCTTGTTAAAAATATTATAATCCAGATAATATATGAAATAATTTTTCCTAAAAAATAAGAAAATAATAATAATGATTATTTTATTTACTTTTATTGTCACACATATATCTTCATATTTTAAAACCATGCAAATTAAAGTAATAGGAAAACAAGTCAAAAATTAAATGCAAAAAGTTATAGTTTTCTAACCTATTTAATTTTACTTATGCACAATGAGATTTTAGATGATATAACTGCAACGCAGAATTTAAAATTAGCAAATCCAGTTCAAATTCTGACTGTGGTAGTTTTTTGTTCATGTAACACTATTATCCAGAGATAATGGTTGAAGCCACTTCTCCTTGCATTCTAAATGAAGTATTGAAATAGAAGAACTGTTATCAATACTATTCACTTAGCATTAATACCCGATTTATTTGAACTGTTATCCTCATCTTAATTGTTATAGTCACAACATTTTAACCAGTATAACATCTGGACTTTTTGAGATGCCTGATATATTTCTTTGATTCAATAAAAAAGGTAACACTGTTCTCTTTTTACTATCCATGCCAAGGAATATTTTATATCAGATAATTACTTTCCTATACAAGTCTCATTCAATGGAGGTGCCTTTGGTACAGTGGTTGTCATTGTAGGAAATGGACACGGCGACACGAGTTCAAATTTTGGTTGGGGCTGATTGCATTTCACATAGCAGTAATAGCTTTGGGAAAGATATGAATCCCATTATTCTCCCTCCAGCTATGGGTAAAATAGTTGGTCAGACTAGGTCCTTTAGCCTTGGTTGGGCAACTGGTCTAGGAGAAAGAAAACTCTGAATTCAAACGTGTTAAATTCCGCTAAAAAACTGACCGTGTGGAGGGGCTGGTAAATATATACAAGGGTTATTCAAGAGATAAGGGAAATTTTTTTTTTTTTAAAGTAAAATATTTTTTTCAGAAATTTTTCCATAAATGTAAACTCTACATTGGTTTATAGCAAAAATTATTTTAATCTTTCAAATATATTTATTTTGAGGCTATTCAAAATGGTGGCAAGTCAATTGGAATGCTCCAGGCTTGAACAGAGGTCTGCATCAAATTTCTGGTGACTAAGAAGTGCAAACTATGTGAAATTTACTGAAGAAAGTGCGATGTAAACAGAGTGAAGCATGTTTTAGTCAAAAAACTGTTTACTAATGGGCTAAATATGGCTTTGTCACTATGAGCCTGAGTTGAAAAGACAGTCCATTGAGTAAAAACACACTAACTCTTAAAAAAAGAAAATGTTCTGGGTGCAGTAGTCAATAAAGAAGGTCATGCTGACAATGTTCTGGGATATGAAAGGAATCATCACTATTAATTTCCTTGAAAAAGGTGCAATTGTAAACACTGCTTCCTATCGCCAATTTCTTGGGCAAAATTCACCTTATTTATTCAATAACCCTTATATTATCTTTTTAATGCCTCTTTCACTGAATGCCACAGGGATTAAATCCATGGCAATTCTTAAGTAATGTTTATCCACTAGACCGTTGTCCCATCGAACAATCAGATAATGGAATTTTGGAGCTATTTTCCAAACGTCCTTTTAACCCAGTCAGCTGGAGCTGTTGAATACACTGATACATCTCTGTAGAGGGGTAAAACCCACCCTCCAACAAGTCTCCTAGATATAACTCTAAACAATCTGATGGTGAGGCTCCAGTCCTAGACCTTTGGAGAATATAGAGTACCCCTTCATTGTCATTGCTTCCAGGTCCACTCTGGCCTGGAGTGATAGCATTTGATAGGGTCCTACATAGAGGTCAAATAGAATTATTTGACATTCATACTGTATCCAAATAAATGACTTATGCTAAAATAAATTGTTAGAAATAGAACTGTTTGATCATTTAACTGTATGTAAACAAATGACTGATGTTTAATTGACTTGTTACTTATACATTGTATACAGTTAAATGGTACCAAGTATTGTTAACATATGATTAATAGTAAATAGAATTATTTGAAATCATTTGACCGTGTGCAAAAAACAAATCAGCTCAAGCTCATCTGAAAATATTATCAACAAAATATATTTACAAATCATTTAATATATGTATAAAGAGGATTTGGCAATAAATAACCTACAATGGTTGATATGTCGTAAAACCCAACCAAACCATATTTACCAGCCCCTCCCTAAGGGCAGGATATGACACAAGGTCAATTTTTTTAAGCGGGATTTAACAGGTTTGAATTCAGAGTTTTCCTTCTCCTAGACTAGTTGCCTTACCAAGGCTGAAGAACCCAGTCTGCCCTACTATTTACCCATAGCTGGAGGGAGAATAATTGGATTCATACCTTTCCCAAGGGTATTAGTGCTATGTGAAATGCAATCAGTCTCGTCCAGGATTTGAACTCGTGTCGCCGTGTCCATTTCCTACGACGATAACCATTACACTATGGGCACCTCCACCTTTAAAATCTCCTATATATTTTTTCCGTATTATATAAATGTTTATCAGAGTTGAGAATGTGTGCTTATTCTTTCAGTTACTTAATTCTCCAATGTTGCTCACTATTCTGATTTCACTCCATAGGGATTGATAACCCACTCTTTTCCTCAATGTTTCTACTTCATGAAATATCAGAAATTATCATTCTCTTTTCTGAAAAGCATAAACATTTTGCAGTGGTTGTTAACTTCTCCAAAGCTTTCTCAGATCTTAACATTGATATATTGACCTTTGATGTGTAAGGGAACTAATCTTTCATCTGTGGCTCTCTAATTAATATGAGACGTGAAAAGGAAAGGAATGTTTTTCTTTTGTTTCTTAATATTCCTGAATAAGTCTTGATCTGCTTGTGGTATTTTTGTCTTTAGTCTTTATTAAAGGAATGACACTTCTTTTGCTCTTCTCCCAAAATCAATTCAACTGTAACAATGCTTTACTGATTACAATGGTTTTATTCATGAAACATTCGGTTTAATAACTTCTTTTTTTTTTATATAACAAGGGATGTGATAGAATATTGGGATGATGTTTGCAATTCCTGTTAAATTCAACTCTATTTCTGTAGGGCTCCTTGGATCTCTTTATATTAGAAGAATTTCAAACAATAATTAATACTATTTCCCTCAACAAATTAATCCATTTCTTTAGATCTATTTGCATTATTTATCTGCATGTTGGGGATTTGTGATTGGATGATTGCTTTTCAAACACTCATTACAAAAACAAAAATAATAAAGAAAATAATACATTGCAATATAAGATATATGTATGTATGATTTTATATATATGTATACATATTAGATATATGGAAATTATTTACATATTTTATAGATATATTTATGTGCTTTACAAAATATAATTTACAAGTTTTAATGACAAGTAGGAAAATGTTTCTCCCATGAAAATAAAAATTTTTCCATGACATTTTGTCACATATCATATAACTTACCATATCAAAATGCTATCTGAATGTACATTAACCAACATATCCAAAAAAAAAATCAAAATATTCCAACCAATATTAGATCTATAATTGTAAATAGCATATGTATCTTATACTATAATGTCTACAGAGACATAAGGCCATAATCACAAATATAGGAAAACCGACTATATCCTTTTGTTTAGGCAGTGGTATTTTAAGTATCTTTAATAAATAATAAATACACTAATCCTAAATAAATATCATTGAAAACCACTATGTCACTAATGTGTGTTGTTGTCATGGAAACAATTAAACCAATATATTTTCTTTTCTTCATTTAACAATATTTAAATCTCAGCATCTTCGAATGGAGACAGAGAAAATAGTTCAACATGGAAGTTTGTTAGTTGTCTAAATTTCTGAGATGAAGCTTGGTGATTTTTATCATTAAGGGTTTTCGGACTATTGTCTTCATCTTTATTGTTATTTCCACAACATTTCAGGACACATGGTGTAATAGTTATAGGTGTTGGTTCCCTAAGCTTCTAAGGAGACAATCATCTGGAGGTGGCAGGTTCAATCCTGATTGCAGGCGAGTAACAATGCAGGAATACTTAACACTTGTACCCGGTTATGGCTGACAGAATCAGAACAGGCTATCTCCTGTGGAATCAATAAAGGACGTAGTTCAAAGTTCTGTGAAGGTTCCCAAGTTCAACAAACACCTGAAGAAGGCCGGAGGACATGTCAGCCAAAACGTTGTGGAAATAACAATAAAGATGAAGACAATAGTCCAAAAACCCTTAATGATAAAAATAGAAGTTTGTCTGAAGATAACACCCACATCTCATTCTTCTTAACAATGACCTGAGAATGGTCAAAATCACTTTGACCCAGGGAAAAGTGAGAGGTGTCCTCATGGTGTAATGGTTAAAGTGTTATGTAGTCATCTACATCACCATTCAGCATCACAACGACACAACATCAAAGACAGATGCATGAAGGACAACGCAGGAATGAAGGACGCATGAAGACTTCTTCAACAACATATTTATATTTTACCTCTCTCTTTATTGCAAGGTTCGAAAGGGTTGTTGAAGGTTTGCATGTGAGAGGGTGCTAGAGACCGAACATAAACTTCATATTTTGACCCCACTGTTATGACCGTCACGTTGTGTCTTGTTCTCCTGATGTTGGGGTCAACTCCATCGAGGCTTTCCGAGGGCCCCCTCGGTCGGGTGTGGCTTTCCCTACCACATCTGGTCTCTAACTCTCTGGAAGTCTGCTGGCAACTGCTCTGGGACCCAAACTCAACTGAGTTAAATAATAACTCAACGCCCACACGATCGCCTACTGGATCTTTGAATCGGATGTTTAATTGTCATCAAGCGGAAATTGAATATAGTGTATTTTTCAGGGTATCTTCATCATCATCATCATCAATCCAGGCTGATAACATAGATTCCCTTGACTCTCTCTCACTATTTGTCCCTATTAGCCATCATTTTTGGCAGGTCCTCTAGACAGCATCAAGTGTCTGCACATAGCTGATGCATGCAAATCTTTGCTGGTCAGCCAACACTGGCGTGTCCATGTGTAGGAGTTCACATTTTCTTTCATTAGATCTATTGTTATTCATAGTGTGTAAGCAGATTATAAATAGATGTGGTCCTTGTAAGACTCAAGTGACAATGTCAAATAAATCATTACTTTCATGTTTTTGTAGAGCAGTTACACTTGGAGATATTTACAAACAATAGTGTTAGCTCAAGATTTTTTTGCATGTACTCCTTCAATGATCTGACAAATAGTGAAAATCTAAGAAGTTGTTGATCGATTATTCTGAAAGCTGTTGTTATTCCTCCTAAGATTTACTCAACTTCAGGTTGGATACAATTGAGAAGCAAGAAATTATAAACCTTAGCAGCCATAGCAGTAAGAGTTATGCATCTATAGTTCTTAGTGATTCCAATGTGGCCTTTCATCAAAAAGGGAAAAATGCATCATTTTGTTCATTTCTTGATTGTGCTTTGCTTATAAACAGTATTACATTGTCCCAAAAGTGCAGCATTAAATTTCCTTGTTGAAATATTTCGTAGAAGCTTGCAGCTTTACTGCTTTTATTTTATTTTTCATAACTGTGTCGAGTTCTTCCTCAGTAACAAATCCAAGTTTGATGTCTCAGAGGCAATTAATAATTTCTTTAAATAATCTATTTGTGATTTCAGGAGGGTTTCCAGGCAGATTTTCAAAATAAAGTCTTTCTTCTTCGATGGTAGCTTTAACTTTTGCTCTTGAGATGCTTTTTCTTTCATTGACTTCATTTACTGTCTGTCATGCTTATTGTGATTGTTTGTCTACAACAGAATTTCTGATTTTATTTGTTTGACCTTGGATATACTCTAATTGTTCTTTTTGCTATATTTTAGTTAGTTCTCTCAGGGCTTTAAGTTTCTATGTATTGGTGCTTGTTGGGTTTCTTTTATCAAGTAAAGCTGCTGTTTTCATGTTCTCATTTTTTTTCCTAACTGCTATTGACTCACATTTGACTCTTGGTTTGGTTAGTATGTATTCAGCCGCTGCTTCTTAGTCAGTGGTAACAAAGTTTACATATTTTTCATTTGGAGTATGTCTTTAAGATGTGTCCTGAAGAGTATTAAACTTGTTTCTTACAGTTTCCATATATTGATTGTATATATATATATATATATATATATATATATATATCACTATTGATATGTGAGGACCAGTCATATTGTAAAGATTTATCAGTTTGTTTCTTATTTCTGCATAGACTCAAGTGAATTTTTGCTGAGATGATTCCATAATTGGAAGACACTCCTTCAAAAGAAGAGTCTACCTTACAGTTTAAAGAGTTATTTATTCATTTCTTGTTTATAATCTTGCTGTGCTTTCAAATTATTTGGTTAGGATATGACTCTAAATTGTCTGATGGTGAGGCTTCATTAATGCTGGAGCTTTAGACAATGTAGAGTACCCCTTCACTGCCATTGCTCCCTGGTTCACTCTGACCCAGAGTGGTAGCACCTGATAGGGTCCTATCTATGGGTCAAATAGAACTAAATCAGGTACTTACTCTAAACTGAATTGCTTGAAATAGAACTGTTTTTACATTTAAATTGTACTTAAGCAAAATTGAATTGTATGAAATAGAACTGTTTTAAATTTAACTGTACTAAAGGTAAACTGTATTGTTTGAAATAGAACTCTTTGATCATTTAACTGTGTGTAAACAAATGACTGATGTTTAATTGAATTGTTAGTGATACATAGCAATACTTGGATCCATTTAACTTTGTTGACATGCTAAACTGAATTGTTTGAAATAGAACAGTTGACATTTAAACAGCACTTATGCTAAATTGAATTGTTTGAAATAGAACTGTTTTTATGTTTTACTATGTGTCAACAAAAAACTGTATTTAAGCAAATGACTACTGTGTATAAACAAAAAAACTGTCTACTCATGCTAAACTGAATTCTTTGAAATTAAGTGAAACCATTTAACTATGTGCAAAAGAAAATGAGCTCGGACTTGTTTAAAAATGTTATCTACAAAATGCGTTTAGAAATCATATATTTAATATATATGTACAAAAATGATTTGGCATTAAATGACCTAAAATGGTTGATCAAACGAAACGAAATGAAACCAAACTCTCACACGCACACAGACACACACACACATATATATATATATATATATATATATATATATATATATATATATGCGCTCTTATTCTTCACGAGCCCCCTCTCCTTTCTTATCAAATTTATTATTTATCTAGATGTAGCAATCAGTTATTAGTAATATATATATTCAAATCTTTCAATCTCACTGGCAATTAGGATATCAATGTCATTTGTCAGTCCCCACAGAATTGATCCAATTAATCAATATATCTTTTACAACAAATCGAAATTTTGCCAAATCTCTGTCACTGTCATGTTGACAACCTGTTTACATATCAATGCATCCTGTCAAATGATTTCTTGACTAGTTTTTATATATATATATATATATATATACTAATCATTCAATTCAGAGTTATCTTTCTCTTCCAGTTTTTTTTTTCACTTGATACATATTTATTTCTTCTTTTTTGTTTCTTTTAATGAATATATCTTAATCTGTTTGTTTTGACAATTCATATCTATTTATTCCAGACAATTATATATTGTTCAGCAAAAGAATATGTCCAGTCAATGAAATGGTCATTTTTTTAGCAACGTCAATCCTTTCAGAAGACTTTTTTGAAAACATTTTTTTTTGGCATCGGGAGCTAAATATGCCTTATCCATACATTTTATTGGTGACTAAAAATTACCCTTTTTATGATGGCTTTGTGCCAAATTCATTTACTATGCAATTACTGTGAATGAATATATCTTTGAAACCCATTCATATCTTTTCTATTTTGCCTTGATTTATCAAGTTATCCTTTTAGTTCAATCTATTCATATTTATCTCTGACCAATAATACTTGAAAGTTTGATTTTCATGCCAGTAGAAGATGTTTAACTCCTTGTAAAAGCTAAAAGTTCATTTTCTTTAGTGGTTTTTATATAGTGTTAAAATATAAAGGCTGATATGTGTCGCTGCCTCCCACCAGATAGGACTTCACACATGGTCAATGACCTGAAGGTCGATTAAAGTGGGGATTAGGGGAAAGGGAGGCCGGGCACGAGCCAAGGTTCGAACCCTGGTGACTATGATGCATCTAGCTCATCTGAAGGTGACCCAGCCAAAGCTGGGGGCCTTACGGCCTCAAGTCTCCCTTTGCTGGACGGGGCCCGCTGGCAAACCAGCGGGTAGCCACATTGTATAAATTTCTGTTTCTTTATATCTGTCTTCTTCTATTTACATAGCTTTCTTACACAAAAACATTACCTTCTTCACTGTAATATATAACTGCTGTCAAACTCTCTTACAAGTGGATAGACAAGAATTTATTGAAATTATCAAGCATCTGCAATATAAAAGTAAAAATTTGATGTTATTTTGAGCCATGAAAAACTGTTTATGATTCTCATTTTCAATTTCCAAACTATTTTATTAATTTTACATCAGCTTTATGACTTAATTTCTGTTTTCATGTTTAAGGCTGGATAAGCATTTAATGTGAACAGAACAATTGTGCGAAGAAAACTATCTCTAATCCTAGACAAAGGAAAATTATGTGAGATTATCATCAATAGTAGAACTGACAGACATAAAAATATGTTTTTATAATGATTCTTGCTAAAAAAAAAAAATAGACAATATGTCACAAGCAGATGCATTCATTATTGAAGTAGAAAAGTTAAGCAAGACATTAACTATCAATATACTTACCAATACATTAATGATCGTTCTAAATTTTTGATGGCCTGCATGGGACCAAGAAGTCTGTACAACTGAAGTGAGAAGAAAATATTTTTTACTTTTGAGATGATCAGGGATTTTTTTTTAGCAGTGGGGGGATTCTAAAGTTTATGAAATAAGGGTCTGAGCAAAAGCGTGATAATAATTATTTGTTTGGTCATGTAATTTTATTATTACCCTTTTTTTTCCTTATTTATTTGAATTTTTCAAACTTCAAGCATAGCATTGAAATTTTGCTACATACTATTTGTTCTTGTGTATGCTATATATAGTATGATATAAATATGTGGAAAGTTGGATAAATCAAACACTTAACTCAAATTTAGATGTGTGATATTTCGTTTGGCTTTATTTCATCTTCACAAACTTCTTCAGACCTTGTGTGTACATTGTATACACAGCTTGAAAGGAATTCTATTATACATAAAGCAGTTATTTAGTTTAACCAAATTTACAATGACCCAGACAGCATCTCTGCAGAGAGGTAAAACTCCCTCAATGAGTGTCCGGGATATGACACTAAACAATCAGATGGTGAGGCTCCAGTAATGCTGGAACTTTGGGAAATGTGGAGCACCCCTTCATTGCCATCACTCTCAAGGGAACTCTGACCTGGAGTGGTAGCACCTGATAGGGTCCTATCTATGGGTTAAATAGAACTAAAAGGTGTACTTATGCTAAACTGAATCATTTGAAATAGAACTGTTTATATGTATAAAAATGAATTCGGCATTAAATAACCTACAATGGTTGATATGCCATAAAACCAAGCCAAATCAAATTTAAAAGTATTTTCTTTAAAGAATATAACAAAATAAGCAATTGCCTCTTGACTAACATTATATATTGAATGAAAATTTATGAAAAATGAACTGGCAAATATGGTCTTGATCAGCTGCTATCTTGAGTATTTTTCTTGTATTGTAGACTTTTAGGTATTTATTAGGTTGTTAAAAATATACCATCTGATTTTAGTATGAATTGTTTAAATTCTATTCCAAACTAACGAAAGTGTTCTTTTTGTTCATTTGCTATCACTTCGTTCAGAATTTGTAGTACTACTTTCTTCACATTTTAAAATTGAATTTTCAGCAGCGGATGATTACATAATTACATAATCTGATTGATAATTCCTCTTATATGATATGGTATGATTAAAAGTTAAATTTTGATTCTTTTTATGGTGCATTTCTTTTGATTATAAGAAATAAGTTATACTGATAGCTAATATGTATTAGGTCATTTGGAAGATTCTGATTTTAGTTTAAACTGTTTGAATTCTGCCCTAATATATTAATTTTCTAGAAGTTGTATAAAAAAAATCACAATCCTAATCACTAAATTGTCGTCTTTGTTAATTTTCTATCACTTCTTTTGGAAATTGATTTTGAATTGTTATATAAGGGCACATAACTTTCAATCAGGAACATGAAAAAAAAAAAAGTGATGCATCTATTTCTTTTTGCATGAATTCAAGCTTGGTTATAATGCTTCTCAAAGAGCTGCCAATATCAACAGAGCATAAAGTGAAAGATCCACCCGGGATTGGACAATATGGCGCTGGTTTCAGAAGTTCCATAGTGGGAATATGAATCTTGAAAATTAAGAGCACATCCATCCATAACTGATGACTAGCATCTGAAAACACTTGTTAAACAAAACCTATGTCAAAGTGTCAGAAAAATGTCTCAGGCAATGGGTGTTAGCATTTCAACAATATTGAATCATCTCAAGAAAATTGGTCTGGTGAAGAAACTCAATAAATTGGTTCAACATTTTGAAGTGTGTTCAATGCTGTTTCTGCAGAACTTGAATGATCCATTTCAGGATCGAATAGTGACTTATGACAAAAAATGGATTCTTTATGACAATCATAAACAATCAACTCAATGGCTGGATCAAGACAAAGCACACAAACACTTTCCAAAACCAAAATTGTGTGAACTAAAGATTATGGTGACTTTCTGGTGGTCTTCCATTGGCATTGTCCATTCTAGCTTTCTGGAATCTAACCAGGGGATCATTGTGAAAGTTTATTCTCAACAACTGGATGAAATGAATGTTTATTTAAGCAAAATGCATCTGGCACTGGTTTATCAACTAGGTCCAGTTTTGCTTCACAACAATACTCCGCCACACATTGCCAGAATGACACCACAAAAGATCACTGACTTGGGATAAGAGATTTTGCCATATCCACCATAATTTCCTAATCTCTCATCCACTGATTACCATTTCTTTCCAAGAATTTGGACACTTTTTTATGCCAAAAATGTTCTATTCCAAAGAAGTAAAAACTGTATTTAAGGATTTCTTGGCATCAAAACCTTTTAATGTTTTATTGTGCAAGTGTAGATAAACTTGTTATAATTAATAGGAGAAATGCAGAGATGTTCAGGGTTTATATTTGGATGGATTAAAACACTGTTTAAAATCATTTAACCGGCTCATTGGCCTAGTGGGTAGAGTGTTTGCCAATAGTCCAGGAGATCTGGGTTCAATCCCAGGTCGCGTCATACCAAAGACTTTAAAAATGGTACTTGATACCTCCTTGCTTAACACTCAGCAATATAAGGTACATATCAAGGGTAAAGTGAAGCAATCCAGGGAAAGGAGTAGCACCCTCCCCTACACCTTGGTGTAGTAGCTATTGAAAAGAGAGCTTTCTGGTCACCCTCTTTACTTTAAAATCATTTATTCAGGAATAAAAATTTATTCTAAAATCAAATATTATTTTCAGAACAACCTAATATCAAGCTAAACTGAGTCTGGTACAAAGCTATAAGTATGGCAAACTCTTTGAGGGTTAAAAGCACTGAATACTACATATAGTATGCAAAATTGGCTCACAAATTTTCACTTTCTGACAATGTGCCCTATAATGTTTTGTCTTTGTCTTTTCACGAAGCTTCATTTAGTCTAACACAAAGCCACAAGTTCATGAACATAGTCGAGTTGCTTGCTAACTATTACTTCACTATGAGGTGACTATATTAGTACATTTATAATGATGAGTATAACAGTAAAACTTTAAAGATAATAAAAAAAAAAGGTCATTACTGTTTCCAAGCCTTTGGTGATGAATTTCACTAATAGAGTAAAATATTGATTAAGCTCTATGTTCCCAAAGTTATAAATAGCTGGTTATTGGCACAGAAAATAGAAACCAGCTGAACTGTTTTCATTCACTTTTATGTCCCTTGGAAATATAAGAATCCACTTCTTCCCCCCCACCACAAAAGCTATAGGTAAAATAGCAGAGTTGATTGGGCTCTCTAGCCATGGAGGCAAGCAACCAGTTTAGGAGATAGAAAACTCTGAATTCAAACCTAGGAAAGGAAAGTAATCCATTAATCTTTCCCAACTACAGTTCTGGTAATTCACAGTTACAGATAAAAAAGGTAGCTTTGGAGGGACATGATCATCCACGTCTTGAAAGATCGTAGGACTTTATTTCAGCACCCAGCAGTTGTATGTTCCAAGTACTGTTTTAGTTAGTATCCTTACTATGTACTTGGTAATTGTGATTTATTTGCTGGTTACCTTCGAGAAAAATGCTATTTTCTCTTAATACCAACCAAAAAAAGGTTATGACAAGAAGCACTTTCATGAAAAGGAGTATTTTTCCCCTTTTACTTTTTGTGAGAATAAAAGATTAAATGAAGATGCAGGAGAAAAGGCAGCCGCCAACAAGCTGACCAAATTGCTGCTAGGTTTGATTCAAAGAGAGCACAATCAAAACAGCAATGTCTCTAGGATGATGCCAAAAGAAGTTCTTGCTGCTGTACTCTAGAGAATACAGGAATTATTTCCCTAACGGTGCTTTCAATGGTTTCCACTAATTTATAAAGACAGATTGATGGAAACAATTCTCAAGTGGTTTAACATTGTGCTGAGAAAATTACCCTTGGGTTGGTTTTGTCAATAAGGTATTCCATAAAAATTATTTCTGTAGCCCTGATGCAGATATTTCCTGGCAAAAATGTCATTCTTATTTTGTTGCACATAAAACCTTCTTGTGTCAAAATTAATATCACTAATGCAGTGTTTTCATTTAAAGATAACCCAAGAGGTTTTACATCATTTCATATTTTGAATGGTCTGAAACCAAGAAAATAGAATCCACTTAAGGCTTACTCCTGAAATCAGGCAGAGATCATGCAAAACTTGGTATCAGAGAAGAACTTCTTTTTTTTTTTAAAGTATCATTATTATTGAATTTAAGATTAATCAGTACAATTAAATCAGAACTATGATAGCCATATTGTCAAACATCACCATTTTCTACTAAACAATATCCATTTATTTATATGTCCTCTGTTAATAGCTATCAAAAATTAAACTTAAGCTGTGGCACATAGCAAACCTAAGTGGTCTTTAAAATACATCCAAATATATGATGGTTCAAAGAAGTAACAATGGTTCTAAGTATATAATCTTAAATTTCTATTGTCTATAATTATTTTAGACTTAAAAACAAAAAAAGGCTCGGTTACCACAGCATCCAATCAGGTAATATCTGATTTTTTTTAGAACATATCTTGGACATTATGCAATGTACAAATTATAGAAGCAACCAGAACTAAAGCACAAATTAGAGGCTTTGTCTTATACATAGGTAATATTTTGGCTATTTTGTTTATTTCTATCTATAAATTAACCAGTGGTTTCATCTCTCATAAACAACCAATCAGTGTATATTTGACTGATTTTGCTTGCCTAGCATGATTTACAATATTAATTTACTTTGTATAAATAATCAAATATTTATGTTGTAATAGAATCCCTCATCCTTATCAACTGTTAATTGGCCAAAGACACCCAAGTTTTAAACTGACCTTTGAACCTCTCTTTATGATGCATTGTACAAATTGACAATTGATCATTTCACACCTTCCATACATAGTAATGTAGGAATTGCATTCTACACAAAAATATATTCATTATAATTTTTTTCTCAATACAATGGCAATAATGGTATATACAGGACTGTATTGTACACAAATATGTCTAAGCCGAGGATTACATTTTTTTCATCCTGGAAATATGAAGTGAAGGCACAGAAAAGCCGTCATATCCAGGTTTTGGTGGTGTAAAGGAGGCCAAAGAATTTCCTAGAATTTAAGAAAACTTCTGTATATACTGAAGACTAGCATTTACATTTTGTTCAAGCTTTTCAGCTCAGAATATAAAACTGTAGTGGATAAAGATTAAGGGACTAATTAAGATGAAAAAGGGACCCAAAAGAAATTTTATAGCCATTCATAAAACTATTTTCAGAAGCCATGTTTGAAATTTAATTAGATCATAAACATTGTAAATGTGACAATTGTATATTTAACGTGTATTTGTTACTGATCACATCATGTTAGTTGCAATAAGACCCTAGTCCATACTAATAATAAACATTTTCTCTTTTTGAATGTTCTTCAAATTCTCTTTTCCTATTAAGATATTCTTATTTGGTTTCTATATTCTCCCTGTACTAGATTCATAATGACTTTTACACTGATTCTGTTTTGATTTAAAACTTTTTTTTTAATTTTTAACAATGACAGTTTTTGTTTTTTTTTCAAATTTTATTTTTAGATGAATCATGGCTAATCATCATCAACAGTAATTATAATAATAATAATTTTGACTGATATTTTCTTTCATTTTGGATTTTAGTTGTTTTTTTAATTACAATTCATGAGGAATGGTAGGGAGTGGAAATAATAATGCATTGACTGTTGTTGAGATTCCTTTCAACTTAGAGAAACCTAGTTCAATTCACCAGCTCTAACCAACAGACCAATAAATGACCATTGGTTTGCAAAAGTACAAATCATACTTCTTATCCCTTACTTTTTTTTTTTTTACTTTCTTGTTATTTGTTCAACAGTTTTTATTTACTATTTCATTTAGGGGTTCCTTTTCTAGTTAATATCAAATATATATAATTTATTTACAGTTTTGTCTTTTCCAGAAAGAAAAAATATTCTTAAATGATAAATTAGTTTGGGACTGGGAGGTAAAGAATGAAAAAAAAAGTTGATTGACAACATTAGTAAAAGCCAATCAAGTTCATTATATTTGCAAATTTAAACACCTTGACAAGCAATTTCACTTCATTGCTAAGTGTTTAAAACATTGGATGATTTGGTACTGATTCCAAATCCTAATGCCATTAATTTTTCCATTAGTTTGACAATGATTTTTATATTTCTATCTAAAACTGCCCATGTTGATTAAAAACCAAAGATTTAAAATTTATTTTATCTAAACTGATTATAAATATTTTTGATTAGACCAAAAGGAAATAAATAAATTGAATTAATTTAAATTTCACTATCCTCACAGTTTGCAAATCAAAAAACCCTTTGGCTCAGTTTGTTCTATAAAGTTTATTCTGACTTAAAAAAAAAACAACATTAATTATTCTGTGAACTGTCAGAGTTAAGGATAATTAAAAGGAAAATATTTTGATATTTCTTAATAAAACACCAAAGCACACAATTGAATTCTTTATTCTAATGACAGAAACTGAAAGTGAATAAGTGAAAGAATGCATTAATGAAAATCACAAATTGAAAGTGATGTCCTGTTCTGGACAGGAAGCAAGAATTGTCATTGTTAAGTGTTACTTCCTGTAACATTGAGAATGAGACTGTTCCAGGAAATAATGGCTCTTCTAGAAATAATGAAAGATCCACAAAAGAACAAAACCTTTTTATTTTGTGAAAATCATTTGTATCTTTTCCCAGCCACCTCAATACTTGACCAAGAAACATCAGACTAAATTTGTTTTTAATAGATTCAAAGACACAATCAACTGACCAGCACTCAATGATTTATTTCATTTGTACTCCTGACATTATTTCCTGTCATTTATTGGATAATATTATTGAATTGTTTTTGACATTACATTTATTGTTCTTCAATGATTCTATTATTTGCTTTTCTTTCAGAATACTTTTCTTCTTTGCGGTAGGCTTTTTCCCTATGTCAATACAAAGAACATTTTTAAGAGTATTTTCAATAAAATATTATCTGAGACAAAACATCATGTTTTGATTTTTTCCATCAATTTCTAATGACTTTTTACTATAAAGAAATTTTTAAATTAATGAAAAATTTAGTTTAAAATTTAAATTTTTAAATTTAAATATTTGCTTTTCTTTCTGAATACTTTTCTTCTTTGCGGTAGGCTTTTTCCCTATGTCAATACAAAGAACATTTTTAAGAGTATTTTCAATAAAATATTATCTGAGACAAAACATCATGTTTTGATTTTTTCCATCAATTTCTAATGACTTTTTACAATAAAGAAATTTTTAAATTAATGAAAAATTTAGTTTAAAATTTAAATTTAAAGATAAAAATACTTTTAATCTACAGTTTTCAGTATTGATTCAGGAGTTAATATGTATTGCACCATCAATTTCTATCCCATTCTATTCTATGATTTTCATAATCTTTTAAACTAACTATATCTCCAACATTTTTACTTGGTTAAAATGTGTGTGTATATATATATATATATATATATATATATATATATATATATATATATATTTCAAATTAATTTTGGCTTGTTTTTATTAATCCATTTAAATGAAAACTTCATAGGCTAATCTATTATCTTTTATCAACATTCATCTTCCAATATCAGTTATAGATCAAGCAGCTATTTTTTTGTCCCTGCTTAGGCAAATAAAATAATTATTTGAAAGTAGATTGTTTACCTACTCTTTTCTCTTACCATCATAACATACCAGTAGAAAGTTAAGGTAACTCAGTAAAGTTGAATTCAGGGATAACTGGATTCGGGGCTTTCTCACTGGTATTAATTAAAAATTGATACCTACAATCTGCTAAAATTTTACCTCATGTTTTATGACTTCAAAATTGATAACTGCGACACACACCTATCATTCATTGCTCATTTTTTGTGTTAATGTTTTTATTATTCCCATGTTTCAGCTAATCCATTCTACACCCTTCTTTAGATGCAAAATCTGTAAAGAATGAGAGATAAAAAAATGGTAGTTTTCTTTTTCAGTTGAAGTGAAGGGAATTGGAGTGCATCTTTATATACAGACTAACTTGTTTTGTTTGGGTTTTATGGCATATCAACCTTTGTAGGTTATTTAATGCCAAATCCATTTTTATCCAAATAGTTTTATTTCAAGCTATTCAGCTATTTAAGTTTAGTATAAGTGCAGATTTTGTTTACACACAGTTTCAATGTCAAAAAACAGTTCTATTTCAAATAATTCAGTTTAGCATAAGCTCACAGTTTAAATGTAAGCATGGTTTAATTGTCAAAAACATTTCTATTTCAAGCTATTCAGTTTAGTATATGTATGCCGTTAGTTCTATTTAACCCATACATATGGCCCTATCATGTGCTACCATGCCAGGACAGAGTGGACCTGGGAGCAATAGCAATGAAGGGGTGCTCCACATTTCCCAAAGCTCTAGCATCACTGGAGCCTCATCATCAGATTGTTTAGTGTCCTATTCAGGACACTCGTTGTGGTGGGGGTCTTGCTCCTTCTGCAGAGGTGCAGTTGGTGTATTCTACAATCCCAGCCAACTGGACAAGATTAACTTGTATTATACGTGTTATTTAAAGTCTTGAGAATGGAATCATTTGTGTGACTTTCATTGCTTGAAATGAAATAAGACCATCAGAAGTACATTTGCCATCTCTTCTTTTCGGTACCATTTTCTTATGAAAAGAGATGCTTCTTTTCTTTCCTGATGGACTGTTCATCTGAAGAAGGCTGTAGAATATACTGGTTGAAATATAACAAAAAAAAATTCAACCTTGTACAAAAAATATCTTTGATAATTTACACAACTCTTAAGATAATGATTTTTTTAAATTTTTTTTAGACAAAATAAAGCTTGAATGTTTTAAAAAATTTGTCATACATATGATCCGATGTACAGGGTTCTCTTCTGTTTCCTCTTAAGAACTCTCAGATAAAACAGATTTATAACATCATCATGTTGTACTGCTAGCATGGATCTCCCTGACCCTCTCTGGGAGGTCTTCCAGGCTACATCCTGTATCAGCACAGAGCAATTGTATATAGGTTTTAGCTGGTCATCCTACCTTTGCTCATACATGTGAAGGGGTCCACAGGAGCACATTACTGATGAGCTTGTCCTTACTTCTCCAGTAGTGTCCTACATGTCTGGTTCATCTAACTTGGATAGTTTTTGTAAAGGGTAGTAGGTGGCCGTACAGCTGCTGTTTTGGTGGGGGCTGCCTCCAGGACTTGTTCAAAACAGCTTGCAGCATTCTTGTGTAATTGCTGTCAAAAACTGAAGTTAGAGGAAGAATAGAATGAATTGGGAATTTCGTATTAGGTGATGAAAAAGATAAAAAAGGAAGGAAGATAAAATGAATGCTCCCGCCCAACCCTGAAAAAAACAAACAAAAAAAATGCTAAAAGCCACATGTATATCTGTATAAAAGAGGAAAGATTTAGAACCCTACAGACCCCCATAGAATGGACTCTCATAAAATTAAGAAATCCCAAAGCTATCAAATCTTTCTACCTTTGGCACTGTTCAACTCATGGTCAGTTATTCTGTCTTTTACTATATTATCATATAAAAATGCCTGAAAGATTTTATTATGTGTAAAATCACTGCTGTTTTAAATGTAAAATACTAATACTGTAATTACAAGTAGCAGTTGAACCATGAAAAAAAAGAGGTAAAAGATGTTAATAACTTTTTGAATTTATTCCAGTGTTTTAAAACCAAAGTTAGAGTAAGAATAGAATAAATTGGGAATTTCGTGTTAGGTGATGAAGAAAGTAGGAAAAAAAAGGAAGATAAAATGAATGACCCCCCTGAAAAAAAACAAACAAAAAAAAAACACTAGAAAACACATGTATATCAATATAAAAGATTTTTATATATATATATATCTTTATGTATTATATCATTGATAGTGAAGATAATTAAAATATTCAAACCAGAAAAATGAGAACTTGTGAGGAAATTTGTGTCATTTGTATTTTATGTTTTGGTCTAAGAGTAAAAGAGAAGAAAAAAACGAGTTAAAGTTTTTTTTTATTGTGTTACTCAAACATTATCAAGAAGAATTTTTTGGCAAGTGTACAGTCTCACAAAAGATTTGTAAATTTTAAAATCATTGACTCAAAATGACATTGAATTTTTCTTTTGTCTCATTTTTCAGATTGCACCAAAACAGTTCTTGCCAGTGAACGGTGGGGTGGCTTCATACAAAGCCCCGATTATCCACTTAAGTACAAACCAGTCACCCATTGTGAATGGAATATAAAAGCCCCTTCAAATTCCAGCAGAATCTTGCTACAGTTCACAGTATTGAAGTTAGAGGGTCAAGGCAATACTGACCAAAGTGAAAACAGTAAGTCTTTATGTTTTTTTTCATTTTGTTATTTTGTATGTATCAAGAAAAATGTGAATTTTAACCATATTTACCCAACCCCTCCGCTCGGGCAGGATATGACACAAAGTCAATTTTTAAGCAGAGTTTAACAGGTTTCAATTCAGAGTTTTCCTTCACTTAGACTAGTTAAGTTGGGCTGAAGAACCTAGTCTGTCCTACTATTTACCCATAGCTGGAGGGAGAATAATTGGATTCATACCTTTCCCAAGGGTATTAGTGCTATGTGAAATGCTATCAGCCTCGTCCAGGATTTGAACTCATATTGCCATGTCCATTTCCTACGACAATAACCATTACACCACGGGTACCTCTATGTGAATTTTAACAGTTAATATTTAACTATCCTCCCTCAATAGAAATACTATGTTTGTATATGTATGGATAAGGATAAAAATTACCTGTTTGTAACAAGCAGTAACAAAAAGGTGTCTAACCATATCCTTTCATGTAGCGAGAAGCTGCTGTCAAAAATAAAATGGGGAAAAACTATGATAATGATATATCTGCTCAAAACATAGAGATAATAAATTTTTTTAAAAAAATTACAGATATTTTAATCAGATAATGCCTTATAAAATTTTAGTTTTATCATAACGTTTTTTTTTTTTTATCATATAGACAATGCTACAATTATCAGGCTATTAAAAGCTGATGTTTATTGCAAGTAGAGATCTTAACTGTGAATTATAGAAAGTCCAACTGATACATTGTCAAGACTGTATGAATTAGCTTCATCAGGCATTGATTTGTATGGATTGCATGATGCTTCAACTTTACAAAGTTCATTTGAAATTACAGTGATTCTCAGCAAAATTTTGTGCTTAAAATTCAGTTGAGTCTTACAAAAGTTTTCTTCAGTTCTGGAAATTTTATTTCTAGAACTCAGTTATGGACTCAGATTTTTTTGTGGCCTTGAAGGGCCAGAAATGAACATCGCAAAGAGATGTAAGGTTTACAGCAGTATATATTAACAGAAATACAGACAATAACGGTTACCAGTAACTGACTAGACTCACGTGACTCGTTTTATCAAGTCAGTTACTATGTATAGTATCAGGGAGGGTCCATGCAGTGACATCATGGGGTATATCACTATAACAGATCTATAGGTCATCATTAGACTAAAGTCTTCCTGTAGTTTTATCTGTTCCATTTCCAAAGCAGAGGTTTGAGGATTGGACAACCATAAGTAATCACATCCACAATGAACAGAAATTTAGGAAAGGCAAAACAAAGCTTTAGTGTCTGAAAATCATCAAAGCTAGCAAGGAAATTATCCAACATTCCATTGAATTCATCTTTGTATCATTCCAGTTTGTGGTCAAGGAATGTATTTACTCACCTACTGAGATTGTAAAAGTAACTGATGTTTCTTGATATTATATCACCTTGGAAAGAAAAAAAAACTTGTATTTTATTCTGAAAGCTATAAATTGTCTGAGTAAACTCAGAAACAGTCTTATACTTATCCTGGAGTGCCAAGTTTAGAGTTTGTAGATGATTCATTATATCAATTAGGAACATCAAATCTAGCATCCACTCATAATTTTCTAGCTGAAAAAAGGACATTTTTTTTTGCTTTAAGAAATGTAGTAATAAGTCAAAAAGCTCCATAAACCTGATGAATACATTGCTGATTTTCAGTCAACTGGCAATGCAGTATAAGCTTGACTATTTCAAGGACAGATTTTTTATCATCTTTATAACTGAAGTATCTAGTGCTTATGATATCAACCAATAGAAAGCTAGGATCCTTTGTCATTAAATGCAAGTGATCCAACATTTTTTCTACTATTACATTTATTGCAAAAGGAATTAAATCAATGGAAAATCAGCATTTATTAACATTTTGTTCAGCATACTTTTAATGGCAACACCATTTTTCTTCTTTCACATTTACATAAAAACAAAAAAAGAAAAACTATTGCTATTGCTATTTTTGTATGTCAATAAACTCCTTGAATGCCAAGAAAATGCCCATTACGTCTTATAGACTTTAGGGAATTCCTTTAGTGGACTGATAAAAGAGTTGATATAATAATGCTGATGAAATGATTTTTGCCTGGAACATTGGCATTGTTTTTGAAGATAAACTTTTCCTTGTAGTCAGGTTAAAAACTTTTAGTTTGATCTATAATTTACTGAATTTTTGTGTTATTTGGTTTAAACACGGCAACAACTTTAGTCATTTTTCTTTATAAATTTATCATCTAAATTTTGAATTTCAAACTAGCTTCAGCTGTTGTATTAGCTTTCTTACTTAACTTTATCAACAGCATTGGTGGTTTATTTAATAATGGTTTAACACAGAATTATGAAAAAAAAAGTCAACTAATTTAGACGGTTAATCAGAAAGAAAAGTTTGGTTTTTTTATGATTTATAGTAACATTTCAAGTTAATGGAATTATAATTTAGCTAAACCCAACACTAAATAACATGACTTTTATAATGTTATATAGAAAACTACTAAGAAACTTGTTACTTTAGGAAGAAGCAGTTGTTTTGGTGAAATGATTTTATGTAGAACCAAGCATCAAATAATCAAACACAGTTATGATATATATATTATATATATATATATATGTGTGTGTGTGTGAAAGTAAAGGGTGATGATATATATGAAATAACATAGTAATATATTAATTTTATCCATTTTATACAAAAACTTTTAAGAAAGAAATTAAATATTTCATATGATGTGACAATATATCATTTACAGAGGATTGACTTTATTTTGATTCACATAAATAGAATTTCATAATTTTACTGAAGTTTTATTAGCATTGTTTGGTAGAAGGCTAATAATTGTGAGGTAAAATTCATTGTATTAGTAAACTGATGTTCAACATTAGCTTGCTTGATGTCTTGCTTTAGTAGACATCTTTTCATTAGGTTGGTGGGTGCTTCCGCAAAGAACATGGGTGTTCATAGTTTGGGTATTTTACATGATTTATATTTAATTTAATCAGTCATAACAAAATAAATATATATTTGGGTTTTTCACATAAATAGCTTACTCATTGTACCTATCAAATTTATGACCTTGTTCATTAAACCCTGTAATTTTACGTATGGTGGATGACTTGAAACCATCAACAAGATAATTAATTCATTATTTCTGAACTATAGCCAACATTTATCTATAAATTTTGAGTAAAGAATCTAGGTCATTTTCTTGGTATTTATCAAAAAAATTTTGAAGAAAAAATAGCACCAAAAAGATTCTAATTTCATATATGACCATTTCAAACAAATACCAAGATTTGTCAGAAGGTTGATATGCCATAAAATCCAACCAACCAACCAGGATTTGTCCTTTGAAACTTGTTTTCTTATTAAAGTTATTTCTATCTGAAAATAAATACAAAAAAAAAGGGAATCATTTTTTTTTATATTGTTTACTTTTCTAATTTTAAGACGTTATCTGATGTCCTTGAGAAATGGGCCAAACCTAAGCAGAATTTTTCGTTAGTGTAAAATTTTCCAATGTCCAGGAATAAATAGATATCAATCAGACTTATTTTATTCCTATATGATTACAAGTTTTATATAATTCTTGACTGCATGTTATACTTTTTCTACTTAAGTTCAGTTCAATACACTGAAAATTAAACTGTTTAGTGACAAGTCCTCATCTTATATATATATATTTAATCAAGCCACATAGGTGTATTCATGTGTATGTATGCATGCATATATGTAAATATATAAATGTTAAACATACTTTATACACACACACACACACACACACATGTATACATGTACACAAATACTTATGTTTATAAATAAATATACTCACACACACATGTATACGTAAGACGGAAGACATTTTCTAAGTTCTAGAAGAGATATGGTTATTGATAATTGATTCCATTGATAAAAGTAGTTTGCAATGGAATATTGATCAGGGCTGGCAGAGCAGAGATTTCCGGCTGCCATGTTGGTCTGTGTGCTGTGCATGGCTTTTGTGAAACAGGAGAAGAGGAAGCAATTATTTGTGGAAGATTAAGTTTGCATTACTTCACCAAGATAAGCCTGCAAATCTCAGGTCGGATCCTTCGTGTGAGGATATACAAGTCTAATGGCCAGACGCCACAAGTCAATTCTCTAATTTTGGGAGGTTAGATTTGGTTATGGAATTCGATAAAGAAGATTATCACCTTCCACAGAGATTAGTATGCCATTCTGCAACAACACCAGCAATAATATCAGTAACCATGATGATAATAATAATAATAATAATAACAATAATAATGATAAAAATATTAAGTCTTTTTCTAATAATAGTGGTTGTTGTAAACATTGGGAAAGTTGCTATATAATTTTGTATTATATACAGAATGCAAAAGTAATAGGGCAGTCTGTGTTAATAACTTTGGCAAGTCTCTATTGTTTTTATATTAATTCTTGTTAATGACTGCCCTAAAATTTTTGCTTCATGTTATATAGATATATCTATATTTGTCTGTAATCATCATTATTTTATATACTATTCCAACA
The DNA here is from genome assembly GCA_963585895.1 of Sepioteuthis lessoniana. Classification (NCBI taxonomy): domain Eukaryota; kingdom Metazoa; phylum Mollusca; class Cephalopoda; order Myopsida; family Loliginidae; genus Sepioteuthis; species Sepioteuthis lessoniana. The sequence continues at coordinate 10,854,479 of OY757920.1, forward strand.
AGCATTGTTGTTTTTATCATAAGGCATAAGGTTTCAATTGATGTTCTCTTCAGATATGTTATATAAACTTTAACGATTGTTTTGTGAGTGTGTGTATATATATATATATACTTGGGAAATAACTAATTATGAAAGGTTTATCAACCAATTCCCACCTAATATCATAAGATCAATATACCAATTCAAAAGGATTAACAAAAAATATGTAGACAAAAAATGTCTATTATGCTCAATGAAATATTTATCAATGAAGAAATCCTGCCTATATATATATATATATATATACACACACACACACACACTGATGGAAAATGAAATTGTATTGAAGATAGGCTTCAATTTATTCAAAATTAAACATAGCAGTTATATCAGTGGAGGTGCCCGTGGTGTAGTCGTTATCGTCGTAAGAAATGGACATGGCGACACGAGTTCAAATCCTGGACGAGACTCATTGCATTTCATATAGCACTAATACCCTTGGGAAAAGTATGAATCCAATTATTCTCCCTCCAGCTATGGGTAAATAGTAGGACAGACTAGGTTCTTCAGCCTTGGTGAGACAACTAGTCTAGGAGAAGGAAAACTCTGAATTCAAACCTGTTAAACTCCGCTTAAAAATTGACCTTGTGTCATATCCTTCCCGAGCGGAGGGGTTGGTAAATAGTATCAGTGGATTACAGTAAATGAGGATATATGGTGATCAATGCATATATAGGTTCAAAAGTAAGAGGTGAAGCATTAGTATTCAGACTGGATTCACGTAATGTACCCAGATCAAAAGTGACATTGTCCTTCAGTGTGTTATGAATTTATTTTATCATAGGAGTAGCTCTGTCCTGGATATATAACACTGTTATAGGAAAGACAACAATGAACTGTCATAATTCACATTTTTTCATATTCATCATATATATATATATATATATATGTATGGTGTCCTCGTGGTGTAATGGTTAAAGCGATGGACTGCGGAATCGTAGTACGCGAGTTCATACTCCAGTCGCGCTATTACATTCACTTTCGGGCAAATACCCTTGGGAAAGGTATGAACCCCCTTATCCTCCCAGCTATGGGTTAAATAGTACCACTACTGTTCTTCTAGGAGAATGGCTTTGGCATTAAATAACCTAAAAAGAGTTGATATGCCATTAAACAAAGAATCCTTGATACATATATATATATATATAAAATGAGAGATTAGATATTGTAACAAAATTCATTAAAGATTATAAGATCTTGCAAAGCTTAACTTACCATTCTTCTACAACTGCTTTCAGGATAACTCTTTTCCTAGGAATATTAGCTAAAAATGTAAACAAACATGATTACTTGTAAGAATAATATTAGCAAATTATTATTATTTGGTTATCTAATGCAAAGCCAAACCTTATTTTACAAGCAATTATTCCTATTTAATAGTTCAAGTATTCCAATATAATACAAATAATTTGCAAGCAACTATATGGTCTCAAGGATCCAATAAAATCTTTAGTCCTTTTCAACAAGGCAAACAGTTCATATTTAGGTGCAATATCAATATTTAAAAAAAAAATTGTATTAATGTAGTTCAAAATCAAAATATTATCTCAAACAGAACTATTTGACCCATGGATGTGACCCCCAACCAGTACTATAATTCCAGGTCAGAGTGGATTTGTAAGTAATAGCCATGAAGGTGGGATTAAACTCTAGATCTCCAGAACTGGATGCAGTTTAATGTCCTATTCAGAACACAGATTATTCGTAATGACCACTAATAAAATTTTTAACAATAATTATCACTGAAATAAAGTAACAATAGAGAATAATTATGATCTTAGAAGAAAGAATAAGCAAGTAATATTCCTCTTATTCTAATGTTGTTTTTTGTGTCATTTTTACCATGGTTTTAATGTAATAATAAATAATTTTGATAAATTAATAAATATTTAAACAGTCATATTAACAATACAATAATGGTAATTGTTACTGATGGTAATTTTTTTTGAATTTTTCTATAAAGGAATGCTACCAACTTATTTTATTTTTAGTAAAAAATCTTTTCATTTGCTACTGTTATTGGTTCATAACATTTCTGCTATGTGTCCTCTTGTCTTCAGGTGCATTTTCTTTGAAATTGGCTGTGTCAACCCTCCATTATGAAGTTCCATACAAATAAAACTTCCGAATGGACAGATGACACTACCAATTCCACAATAAATATACCAGAAGAAGGCCAAAGGGTACATAGCCTAAAAGTTGGGAACAAAAAAGAAAAAGTGTCTGTCTAATATGGAATGAATTACAAAATTCAAAAAAGAATTTAACCAGTTAAAAATTTACAGTTTTAAATGATGATTATCTTGCTCTTTTGAAGTAGCTGATCAACTTTTCAATAAATTATTCATTAGGCAGCTGTTGAAATATCAAAGTCATTAAAGTTTTCTAAATAATAAATTGACTTCATAGTGATAAAACTTATAAGAAAAGAATGTTTAGGATTTAATGTCTTGACTAACATATCTCCCACTTCTTTTGCTACTTTTAGCAACAATAATGCTGTCTTTATTTTTAATAAGATTTTTTAATGATGTTACAGTTTTCATATAAAATAATGTAAATAATAATTAATTATTATAATAAGTAAAGTTGGTGACCTGCAGGCTCCTTTTTCAATAGCTACTAAACCAAGGTGTAGGGAACGGTGCTATTCCATTCCCTGGATTGCTCCACTTTACCCTTGATCCCTACCTTATAATGCTGAGTGTTAAGCAAGGTGGCATCAGGTACCATTTTTTGAGTCTTTGGTATGACTCGACCTAGAATTGAACTCCAGTCTCCTGGGCTATTGATAAACACTCTACTCATTAGGCCAATGACCCGGTCAAATTATTATAATAATGGACTGATAATGTTTCTAACTTTTGATGAGAAAAATCTTAACCCCTCAGATAAGATAAGAGAAGAAATATATTAGTCAGTGGTTTATCACTGACTATTTCTGAAAGAACAGAAATGATACCACAAGAGGACCAGATGAGCTGTTATATGTAAATCAGCACATATTCACGGAGATCAAGATAAGGCAGAAGAATGTAGCCATAGCACGGATTCATCCCCGCTAATTTCAATAATAAAATGTATAAAAATAAACAAAATTTCTGACAAAATTATAAACTTCATCACAAAAGCCATGGGAAGCCAGAAAAAGGTAAAAATCTAATACTTAAGAAGTGCATAAAGGGCTACAAATCAACAAAATCACAGGGGAAAAAATAGACAAGGGAAGAACTTTAAAAAATTGACCAGAGGACAAGAAAGTTGATGATAATGCACAAGGCCTTACATCCGAGAGATGCCTTAGACAAACTCTATGCATTGAGAAAAGAAGAAGAAAACTCGCCAGTATTGAAGATAGCATGGATGCATCAATATGAAGAGTAGAGGACTACATTAAAAAGAGCAAAAGAAAGAATAATTCCAGTCATCAATAAAAGTACTGAGAACATAAGGATCAACAAAAGTAGGAAACAGAAATACAAAGAAAAGCGATCAACTGGCAAAATCTCACACAAAAAACCTTGACGTGGCTGTGAAAAGGAAACCTCAAAAGAGAAACTGAATTTCTTCTAATAGGAGTACAAAACAATGACATAAGGACCAATTACATTAAACAACAGAACGGCAAGTGGAATTAATCACATGATAAGCAAATGTAGCAAACTAGTATAAAAGGAGTATAGGACTAGACATGACTGGGTGGGGAAGGTGATCCACTGGGAATTGTGCAAGAAATTGAAATTGGATCATATAAACGAATGGTATATGCACCAACCAGAATCCATCTTCGAGAATGAGAAGCATAAAATTCTCTGGGGGTTTGAAATTCAAACAGATGACATGTTCGTAACAATTCCCAAAAACTTGGATAGAGTTAGAAGTTGGAGGATGAATTGAGACCATCCAAACTACAGTATTGTTGAGACCATCCAAAATACTGACCTGAGTCCTTGGTACCTGACGAGACTTGCTGTTACTTAGCTGATTCTCTTTTACTGGAGTCTAATACTAGTGTGAAAAACTTGCAAGGAGTATACTTAATCGTAAAGATTTCTGTAATTTTGAGATGCTTCAGCATTTCGAGAATTGTTTGGACTATTCATCTTTTTTTTTTTTTTTTTTTGCCACATTTTGATTGCTGTATTCTGCGGAAAAGGGTTTCCTCACAAAATGATTAGAGTAAAATAAAATGCTAGTAAAGATGAATGTAGATAAAACACAGATGTCTCTTACCACCCCCACTTTCCACATTTGTTATTTAAAAGAAACATTTTGTTTTTTTCCTCCAATATATATACAACTCAATTTATACATATATATGCTTTTTTTTCCCAATCCTCTTCATTGGATCTTGTTTAATATTCTTATACGAATTTTCATTTGGATAATTTTCTAGTTTGCATTACTGAAATAAAAAAAAGAGATCCCTTCTCTTAACACATGATTTCTCCACCTAAAGAAGGTCAGAGAATATATTAGCTAAAAATATTGTGATAACAATAAGAGCAGCAAAAAAAGACTTCCGCATTATAAATAAATCTTTGAATAAGAAATAATTTTCAGGATCACAATGTCCTGAAAGTTTTTTTCCTATTTTAAGATTTTATAAAATCATAAAAATTAGATCAATTTTTGGTTGGTTGGTTGGGTTTTATGGCATATCAACCCTTGTGGTTACTTAATGTCAAATTCTGTTTGTAAATATATATATATATATATATTGATTGGTTAGTTGGGTTTTATGGCATATCCAACATTGTAGGTTACTTAATGCTAAATACTCTTTATATATATGAAATATATATGACTTGTAAACAAATGATTTAAACAAGCCAAAGCTTATCTGTTTGCACTTAGCAATACTTGAAACCATTTAACTATCTAGCCTTAATAATTCTTTTAGATATTACTCATTCATTTGAACACAGTTAGATGGTTTCAAGTATTGCTATGTCACACTAACAATTCAATTTAACATCAGTCATTGGTTTGTGCAGTTAAATGATTAAATAGTTCTATTTGACCCATATACAGGTTAGTTGTTTTGTTTTACGGAGTATCAACCCTTTTGGGGTCATTTAACACCGAATTCAATTTCAAACAATTCAGGTGAGTATAAATATAGTTTTTGTTTACAATCAGTTAAATGTTAAAACAGTTCTATTTAGCATAAGTACACAGTTTAAATGTCAGAACAGTCCAATTTTAGTATAAGAGTTCTAATTCAAACAATTCAGTTTATCATAAGTACAGTTTAAATGTCAAAAACAGTTCTATTTGACCCATAAATAGGACCCTATCAGGTGCTACCACTCTGGGTCAGAGTAGATCTGGGAGTAAAAGCAATGAAGAGTACTCTACATTCCCCACAGCTCCAGGACTGGATGTCCACCATCAGATAGTTTAATGTTATATCTAAGAGACTTGTGGGGAGGAGGGTCTTAAACCTCTGCAGAGATGTTGTCAACATATTCTACAGTCCCAGCTGACTGGGCTGAGAAGTTTTGGTTCTATTATATAAAAGTTTAATTGCCTATATTGTGATTATGAAGTCATATTTTAATAAAGTTTCTTTTTCTCTCTCCATGGTTTAGAAAAAGTCTATGCAACTATTAAACAAATACTATAGATTCTTGTTTACAATTTTCTGTACAGGCTGACCTTTGATTTTTAGCCAAAAAAATCTTTAATTTATGATGTGTATCCTATGTAAGTTGACCCCAGTCATTCTTAGTAATTGTATAATACATTAAACTAAGAAAACACATTTTATGGCTTATAAAACACATTTCAGAAAAGTTTCATTAAAAATCCTTCTACATTTTATAAGCTAAAGCTTTGAACCTGAACCACATTGTACTAAAGATGAAAGTGATTAACATTTATTATTTTGGAACATTACTTTGAAAATCAGGAACATTCATAAATTCTCATTCAAGTCAATTAGGAGAGAATATCATTTTATACATCAGTTTAATTTTGTAATTTATAAATATTTTTCCCGTCTGAAGTTAACCATTCCCATCATGCATGGATTTCAGTGTAATTATACTACTATACCTATGTAGAAGTTGATCTCTGGTTTTTTTATTAAATTTTTGGTCATAAAAATCATGAATATAAATCATCATTCAAACAATTTCTCCTTAATCATCTCTTTCTTTTTTTATTTTCTTCTTATCTAGCATCTTTCTCCTTCCTTATCTTTCATCACTCTTTTTGTCTTTATCATCTTAACCTTACTCTATCTATGCTTATTTCTCTTTTCACTCTCCTACTCTCTTTCTGTCTTTCTCTTATTACAGCTGTTTATCATTAAATTCTTATCTCTCCTATAAACAAGGAAAAATGAAGTCTTGTTTTGTCAGGCCCAGAAATATGAATGTTCATGCAATCATAACTGGTGCTTGTACAGAACAGCTCACCTATGAAAAATTATGTTAAATTCGTTTTAATAGACAAAAGATCTAATACTTAAATTGTCCATCTAGATAAGAATAAGTTTCAGTCATTTGCTTCATTCTCTTTACTGAATAATTAAATCCCTAATAATTCAGAGATGTAATACTTACTTTCACCATCCAGATAAGAATAAGTTTCTGCTTGTAGCTTAATTTTTTACTGAACAGTATAATTCCGTAATTATATCTTCAGTTAGAAACAATTCAGCCATCAGCCATATTTTTAGTCTTTCCCTCCTTCAACAACAATGACTGATTTGTAATTTTAGCATTTAACAGTAAAAAGAAAATTAAGCTGATGACTAAAACTTACTATTGAATGAAAAATAACTTTTTTTTTTGTCCATTAAAACAAAATTCATATAAATGATCATGGGTGGACTATTCCATACAAGTACCAAGTAATTAATATGAAATTTAAAGTCATCTTTAAAAAGGTTTTGATATGGTTCCATGAAACCATAACTTTTTTTTTTAATAAATCAATAAGACGCCTACTCAAAAGTATGTCTATTCCTAGTTTGTGCTCAAGCCAAGAGGAAAGCATTTTTTTTTTTAAGTAATGACTTTCAATTCATTTAGTAGTCTCTCGCCACAATTTTTTCCCCCCATTTGTAATAATTACAAACATTTCCTAGTAAATTCTTCAAAAGTAAATATCTATTTACCCATGCAATTATATTAATAACTAATTTCCATAGTCAGTGCATCTCTGGGTTTTATATGTTTGTGGCAACTATTAGATGCCCTACTTTTGCAGATATTGCAGACTGTTCTCACATAGCAATCAATAATTTAGTTTTGTGCATTAACACTGATATAAATAATGATTCTTTTAATAAGTCAAGAAATCTTATACTTTTGATCATTTCACAAAGTTAAAAATACTGTCTACTTCCCCTTTTTGTTTTAATTTTTTTTGTTTTTTATTTTTAGCTATGTTCTGTTTACTACTGTCAATTTTATTCAAACTTTTACCTATCTATCTCAGTCAATCTACACCTAAGCTAATATCTACGTTCCTATCTCAAATGGCCCAGTTAGCTGGGGCTGCAAAATACACCAACTGTATCTCTCCTGAGGGTTAAGCTCTCCCAATGAGTGTTCTGTTATGACACTAAACATTCTGATGGTGAGGCTCGGGGAATGCGGATTACCCCTTCATTGCCATTGCAAGTGGTAGCACTTGATCAGGTCCAATCTGTTAAGCATGCAAATTATCTCCCCTGATACTCTCGAGAAGAGAAGGGATTATTCGATGACCAGAAGTAAACAAACAGCCATATTGGTTTATGTGTGAGTGTAAGAAGAAGGGTGTAATAAAGGTGTCTCTGTATGCAGAGTGTTAAAGTCTGAGTTCTTTGTTTTTAACATTATCTATGGGTTAAATAGAACTCTTTGATCATTTGTGTAAACAAAAAACTGTACTTATGCTGAACTGAATTGTTTTAAATAAAACTGTTTTTCCATTTAACTATGAGTAATCAAAAAAAAATGTATTTCAACAAATGACTGTCTGTAGACAAGAAACTGAATTGTATGAAATTGAACTGTATGAAATTGAATTGTATGAAATTGTATGAAATTGTATGAAATATTGTATGAAATTGAATTGTATGAAATATTGTATGAAACTGAATTGTATGAAATAGGACTATTTTTACATTTAACTGTGTATTCGTATTAGATAGAAGTAAGTGAAACCATTTAACTGTATGAGAAAAATGAGCTAAGACTCATTTTAAAATATTAATCATTTTTATTCATATATATTAAATATACAATTTGACATTAAATGACCTACAATTTAAAATGAAAAACCAAAGTTCAGTAACATGCTTTTTCACACTTGCTGATACAGAAAGAAACAAAGTATTTTTTCTTTTCTCCTTTTAAATAAGAAAATTAAGCTGCTTGAAAATTTCTAATCTTTTGACCAGTCCATTGGCCTAGCCATTAGAGTTTTCGCCAACAGTCCAGGAGACCGGAGTTCAATCTTAGGGCGAGTCATACCAAAGACTCAAAAAATAGTATGTGATGCCTCCTTGCTTAACACTCAGCAATACAAGGTAGGAATCAAGGGTAAAGTGGAGCAATCTCGGGAAAGGAGCTAAGTGTAGTAGCTATCAAAAAGAGAGCCTTCAGGTTGCCCTTGACTATAGTCGCCAACTTTACTTTTTTACTGTACATGTAAATTGCTGAAATACTCATCTCCATTGTATAAAAGATCAAGTTGGACTGAAGCTGGTTATTATGGAAGTTAAAACAATTTCTTGAACTGGTGAGAGTTATTTCTGTTCGAATCAAGTTACATAAAATTGTCAGATATATACTAGTCCCGAAAATTCCTAGAATTTTATACTTACGAGTCATAATGAATTACATTATTTGCTTGCATCATCAACACTAACAAAATGCATAGAGAAAAGGTTAGATAAGAACTACACAAGAGTGCTACGAGCTATTTTGAACAAATCCTCAAAGCAACACCCCACAAAGTAACAGCTGTATGGTCACTCACCTCTCATCTCAAAAAAGAACAAGATGAACGAGACATGTGGGACACTACTGAAGAAGCAAAGATGAACTCATAAGAGAAATTCTTCTATAGATGAGCTAGTGTTGGCTGACTAGAAGAACTTATCTACATCAGTTTTGTGCAGATACAGGTTGATTGGTCATTTTCTATGGCATATCAACCTTTGTAGGTTATTTAATGCCCAATCCATTTTTATGCAAATATTCAGTTCTATTTCAAACAATTCAGTTTAACATGAGTACACAGTTTAATTGTCAAAAACATTTCTATTTCAAGCGATTCAGTTTACTTAAACAGTTCTATTTCAAACAACTAAAGTACACAGTTTCGATGTTAAATCAGTTCTATTTCAAGCAGTTCAGTTTAGCATAAGTATGCAGTTAAGTTCTATTTAAATCCATTTTATATAAATAATCAGTTCTATTTCAAACAATTCTATTTAGTATGAGCACACAGTTTAATTGTGAAAAACATTTCTATTTCAAACTATTCAGTTTATTCAAACAGTTCTACTTCAACCAATCCAGTTTAGTATAAGTATAGATTTTGTTTATACACAGTTAAATATCAAAAGTTTTATATTAAACAATTCAGTTTAGCATAAGTACAGTTTTAATATCAAAACAGTTCCATTTGAAACAATTCAGTTTAGTGTAAGTATGCAGTTTAAATGTAAGTACACAGTTTAATTGTCAAAAATGTTTCTATTTCAAGCTATTCAGTTTAGTCAAACAGTTCTAATTCAGACAATTCAGCATCACTGGAACCTCAGCATCAGATTGTTTAGTGTCATATCCAGAACACTTGTTGGGGGGTGGTTTTACCCCTCTGCAGAGGCAAGTACAGACACAGGATGTAGTTTGGAAGACCTGCCAGGTGCAATGGAGGATAGGAATGGAGAGAGAGAGAGAGAGTCAGGGAAATCCATACTGTCAGCATGACTTGATTATTTGCTAAGACAAGTAGCTCATGTTCACAATTAGACAGATTTGCTGAAACTAATAATTATTAATATAACCCTTCACATTTCATTTTTCTACACAATGTATATTTTTCAATTTGTCATCAATTAGAAATTTATACTGAATGGCTATAAATGGTTATTGTTATTATAAAAGGTGAATTTGCATAAAAGAAAAGAAATTTACTAATTATATTTTGTTTTATATTGTCTTATGAAATTAACCCATTATCCTCTTTTTTGAGATATTTGCAAAAATATGTCTTATAAAAAAGGCAAACATTTTATATCTGATGAGTATTGAGTCGACATTATTTTTGGAAGAACCCAATCCTAATTATTAAATAAATAGTAAAAATAACTGGTTAGTATTAGACTAATATCACTGAATGAAAACTGTTGTAGAATTTTGCAAAGAAATTTTTTAAATATTCTAAGTGAGTGATACTTAAGAGTTATATTGATTCAAGCATTTTTTTGTTTCTTGGTTAGTCCTAAATAAACAATAGTAAGTAAAGTAAAATTGGCAACCAGAAGGCTCCCTTTTCAATAGCTACAACACTGAAATGTAAGGAAGGGCACTACTCCTTTCCCTGGATTGCTCCATACCTTATATTGCTGAGTGTTATGCAAAGAGGAATCGAGTACAATTTTTAAAGTCTTTGGTATGATGTGACCTGGGATTGAACCCAGGTCTCACGGACCATTAGCAAACTCACTATCCACTACCTCAATGAGCTGGTTTAAATAAACAATAATGTTATTTAATTATCTGACATCTCCCAATGGTTAGTCCTAACTAAGTAATAATGCAGTGTAATTATTGAATTGAAAAGGCTGTGGTACATGAAAATAAAAGTAGTGCTGATAATTATAGGCATACACACAACAATTACAAGTATTCTTGCTGAGGGTTTAAAAGAGTTAAGATCACATAAATTAAAGCACTACTAATATCTGCAAGAATACTGTAAAGAGCTTTTGAGATTTGAAAAAATTTGCTGTCACTTGATCCACAGTATCAGCTCCCCAAGTATCTTTAATGTGGAACTACAAATAATTACTTATTTGATAAGTCAGTATCCTGGACTTTTTCTCTCTTTATAGATAATGAAAAATAATCTTCCCTTTCTCTGTCTTTACCAAAGGCACAAAATAAATTGATCTCTTAAAAGAGTCTGATGAGACATCAGATGAAGAAATATGATTCTGTTTGTGTTTGCCAGATGCAAACTGTCCAGTCACTAGAGTGACCCAGGCAGATTAAAGCCATGTTCCTCTTAATTCAGTTTTCAGATAAAGCACAGAATCAACTCTTAAGCTCCAAACATTGAGGTCAGATCAGTGACTTAAAAAGAAATTGACCATCCTAAATATTGTTGTGATAAGTTTCCTCTAAGATATATAGACTTTCCTGATTCAGACTCAAATATTTATATTCTCAATCCCAAACTTCCTAAGTTTGTTAAAACCCACACTGCAATGCAAAGTTTGTTAAGCTAAGTAAAAGTTAAGTAAAAATTAGTAGTAAAAAAAGTTGGCGACCATAGTCGAGGGTAACCCGAAGGCTCCCTTTTCGATAGCTACTACACCAAGGTGTAGGGGAGGGCACTAGTAATATTTATTAATTTGGTCTAGTAGTTAGTGAGGATCAAACTCACCACAGTAGTAAAGGTTTACAAGTATAGTTTGTTGCCCTATATGACAAAGCACTATTTTTATTAAGCATAGCTTTAAAGTACCAAGTGAGAAATAAACTCACTGTAAAAGTCATAGCTTGCAGGATAAGTTTGCTAATCACTGCTCTGGAGCAAGACATCTAAAATATTTATGAAGTTTTGTTTTACTTGTACAAAACAAAAGTACATGAGTTCCCAGTGAAAATTAAATTTACAACACCAGTATGAAGAAAAGCTTGCTAACCTCAGTAGGCACTATTTTGTGTGAACCATCTTTATTAATTATATATATATATATATATATATTAGTTGTTAAATAAAAACAATTTCGAATGTCAATTTTTAGAATTTTAAAAGATGACACAACTGGACAATTTCAAGGTGCAACTGGAATATATATCCAAAATGTTAATCCCTGTATTTTTTTTAGAGTTTACCTTTAATATACTGAGATATAGATGAATGAAATACAGGTAAATGATGGTCTTAGGTGAATTTACAGATAATGAATATAAAACCTGTTGATTTAGTAACAAAATAAGCTAGTTGTAATAAATTCTATGTGCTGATGATTTTGATTATATCATCAATTAAAAGAGATCCTTTTCTTAATCTTCATTTGCCTACTGGTCAATAAATAAAAATGGTTTTAATAAGAATTCTTGAATTTTTAAAAATATATACTACCTCTGATGGACTTTTGTGTCTTGACCAAGTGGACATTAAAGAAAAAAAAAGCTAAGGATATCATATGTAACATGTACTTAAGGAAGGTTGAGGCAAAATGGTGTGAATGAATAAAAAACATTAAAGATTCTAGTTAGAATCAAGACATGAAATATTCCTTTTGACAATCAAACTACATTGAATTCCCATTTATAAGTCTCATGTGATTAACACCAATACATATCCTCCTCTAAAAAATGAGTTACTTTTTAGCACAACGTACATGACTCTTTATATATTACACTCGAGTAAAATTTGAAACAGTACAACTGTTATTGAATCATTCAAGGTATCTAGTTTGTGACATTACAATCAAATTGGAAATTTCAGAATCAATCATCTTGAAACAGAATATTAAGCCAATCTGAATTTTTAAAACACAGTGTTGTTAATATATTAAGTTTGTGCACTGCATCCAAAAGAGCTTATTAAGCAATCCATATGAAAGCTATTATAGAAACCTCTAATTAAAGGACAAGACCTTAGATTTAAAGTCACAAAATCTCACACACTGACTAGCTATGGGACATGTATATAAAAACATTAGTGTAGGAATATATAAAATGAAGAAAGCCAAGAAGTAACATAAGGAGATAAAGGTTTATGACAAAGTCTGAAATCCTAAGAAAGAACATTGACTGTAACAAAAAGTCAAAAATGATAATCATATATTTCACTGAATAAAATAATGGTTCTATTCAACACTCCTTGAAGGCTAACAGACATGATAAAGAAAAGAAATCAAAATCTTATGATAATAATGGTAAGGATGTAAGTTTGAAAGAATTTTAGTATTCATTATTGTATGATATTAGATGTGCAAAAGTTTCTAATAAGATAAAATATTCAGTGGTGATGACGACTTTAAACTGAAAAAGAATTTTTACAAATTCATAAGGGCAGCTACAAGAGCCATAAAGGACTTTGTGTGTGTGTGTGTGTGTGTATATATATATATATATATATATATATATATATACACACACACACACATATATAGAGAGAGAGGGAGGGGGAGAGAAATTCACAACCTAATGGTAAAAAAATAATTTATTTTCTACAACAAATACCTATTTTTCAACATCATCATCTCCCTTGTCAATACACTGCTTCATTAATTCCATAGATTGAACACTGTACAATGAAAATTTAAGGTTATCATTATGTCAGGCTATGAGCTAATTGATTCATCCTTGTGTACATTGTGTGTGGGCATATCTCATCCTCAAGTCTCTTTGGGGAGTCACTGTGGCATAGTGACTTAATTGCTGGATTGTGGCCTTGAAGTCATCAAACTTGAACTCTAGTTGTGCAATTATGTTCACTTTTGGACTAATGCCCTTGGGAAAGGTATGAACCTCTTCTTCTTCTTAGCAATGGGTTCAATAGTATCATTGCTTTTATTCTACAAGGATGGCTTTGGAATTAAATAACCCTCGAATATTGATATGCCATTAACCAAAAAAGCAAACAGAGCCCTAGACTCTCTTTCTCTCTGTGTCCATATCATTCATCACTCCTAGTACGTCCTCTTGACTGCATCCAGTGACCACACAGTTGAGGTGTGTCCATGTTTAGAAGTCTATTATGAGTTTGTCCTTATTTCACCAGACGTAATGAGCAGGTCTTGTTCATCTTACTTGGATGGTTTGTGAGATGGGAGGCAGGTGGGCTGTACAACTGTGGGGTGCTACTTTCAGGATTTGTTTGGAATAGCAAATATATTTCTTTCAAGTTGTGGCTATGTCTGTACCTCTATATGGTTGCACCACCTGTACTATCAAAATACTTTTAGAAAAAGTTAGATGGGAATTACACACATATAAATAACTGTTGTATGTTATAACTGACTTGAATGTATTTGTCGGTACACATATAACTAAATTGATGTGCATTTGATATATCCATATATGTATGCGTGTTTGCATATCTTTATAACAATCTATGAACCAATTATCTATCAGAACACACTGAAAAAGGGCATTGACAAATCAATAGATAAAGAGATATGTCTGGGGAGGGGAGAGAGAGAGAGAGTATATACATTTTTTTTTTATCTTTAAGGAAATTATATGCACACTCTTCCTCTTACCATGCACATGTAGACTTTCCTAAGCCCATCCTCATTTCTGCTGAAGACCCCTAAATTCCTGCATACTGTCATTTGCAGTTGTATCATCTGCTCATCTGGCTGCTGTTCCAGGACACTGCCTCTCCCACATTCAACTTCCTCTTATCCAGTCAATCAAATCTCCTCTCACTCATTTTTCCTCTCCATTTGCCTTTATTTTCCATTCTCATTTATCTCTTTATCTCTCTCTCTCGTTTCATCATCTTTATATTGTCTCCCTTTCCTTTGCACAGCATTGTTCTCCTTATGTAGTGCAGTCTCTGTACATGACAGCTGATGTAAGTCAGCCAGAAACTGATTTTAATAGGCCACTCAGTAGAACTAACAAACTGAGAATGCACCATCCCTGCACATATGATCAGCCATCATGAATTGGGGAGAAAGACAGAGGAAAAAGGGATGGAAAAATAACGAGAAAAAGAAAAAGATGTCTGTTGTATATCGTTAATAATAACAAGTCAAGAAATACACATATACAAACGTTCAAATGAATGTAGAATTCTTTAGCAAGAAAGTTGGCAGACTTGAAAAGATGGCAAGAACAGAAAGGAAGTTTGAGTAAATTCATTGTATATTGAAAGTTGAGAAAGACAGACAAACAGGTAAAGAGGATATGGATCAACAATGAGAAAGAGTCAGAAGGTGTGGAGAGCAAAGAAAAAACAGAATTTAATTGAAAAGGATACACTATATACACACTTCTACTGTTTTAGGTGAACAAACAACTTAATCACACACATATATATATATATATATATATATATATATTTCAATATATAAGAATTTCAATTATTTATATACATTTTTTTAAATGGTGAACACACATGTATACATTCATTGATAGGAGACATGCCATTTAGTTATTTTCTAATTGTAGCTTAGTTGTCACACAAGGCCAAAAGTATTGGGCACTTTGAAATTTGAACTCACTACACAATGCAAGCTGCCTTCTAAAATACTAAGCTTAACTTAGTTTAGACAATTGGCCACAAGTATAAGATACCCAGTGAGAATCAAACTCACTGATAATGATGATCAACTTGAAAAGTTTACTCACCATGTTAAGATACCTGAAATACACCTTTAAATATGGAGTAAAATAATGTTATTTATTAATCTTACCAATGATTATATCTATTCACTTAACGACTTTAGAGTCAGCAAATAATTACTGTACATACAAATTACCTCATTGATCATTTATTTTCATTTTTCATATTCTGGGAGTTATTTTTGAGAACTCCATGATGTATATTCATTGAGCAAGAATTTTGATCTTATAAGAAAAAGGGGCTGACATGTCTAAATTAAAAGAACAGGATAATACTCTCAAAAGAAATTGCTGAGACATTAGTAGCTTGATCTTTATATGATTGTTAACTACTTTCAGAGTGGATGTTATACAACCAACTATTTTTTCAAAAAAATGATTCTTGTTGGAAAACAAGACAGGAATAATGTTTTTTGATGTATCAGAAATATACCACAATCAATAAAACATATTAAACATACATCGTTATCATCCAAGAACTGCAAGCTATTTATAAATAAGGAATATTTATTAAAATAAATGACAAAGTTGGTTCAAATTTCATGAGAAACAAAATGTAATATCCACATTCCCAGTTAATTATTTTCTTTATTTTGGTAAACCAAAGACAAGAAAAAATCAAGTTAGAGAAATCAGGAAAAGTCAAGTTCAGCTTTTCCACAGTTTTTTTTTAAAAGAAAATAATATGAGCTACAAGCTATCAGAATTTGAAATTACTTCATTGAGATTCAGTTATGATATATTGCATGAACACTTGCACCATTCTCCAGAAGTTGAAGCCGAAACTCTAATTTAAAATAATTTGTTTTATACACATTCCTAAATTCAGCAGCACCTGCACAATAAACAGAAGAAATACATTTGTTCTGCTGGTTTTATTTTTGATCCTTTTACATTGTGATTCTACCTCTACCTCCTCCTCCTCCTCATTGCTGAGATCCCTGCTTTGTCACTATCTCCATATTCCAAATAAGACAAGTCAAGGAAAATATTGATTTCCATTCAGGATTCATATTGAGTTTATCTGAACTTGAACGGCTGTGCATGATCTAAATATGCAACATGCAAAATGTCTCTCAAACACACAACATTGTTTTGGGGTTCAAAAGAAATTTTTTTGTTCTTTTTTTCCTTTTCTCTTTCTCTCAGTTTCTTATTTTCTTTTGATGGTCATCGTTTCTTTTGTCTGCTGATTCTTTTGTAAAATGGATGCCTAATTCAACTCTTGTTCTTGTCATGAGAATGTCATCTCATTGGATGCTAGGATTTCAAACATAAGATACAAGTTACTGGTCAACTCGATAATATACAGAAAACAACTAACTATATAAATAACTCAAAACTTTATTTAATAATAGAACAAAAAAAAATGTTTTTAAAGTTACTTTCTAAAATAGAAATGTCAATTTCGGTTTGACTGCAACATAAAATCTTAGAAGGTAATTATTTTTCACATCCATAGATACAAAATATCACACAAAACTGATTTTCTTTTTTGTTTTTTTTTTTGTGGATAATTAATAAAAATTACTGAGGTTTCTCTGAATTTGCTTAATACATAATGGTCATTTTTAACCTCTTTTTCTGCATTGTGCAATGGGGAGATAATGTCAGAAGAATAAATCCACAGATACCAGGCTGCATTTTTTTTCCTGGAATGCCAAATTTGAAGATAGTAAAGATGCTGCACATATGACAAACCTTTCTGTGTAGCTTAATCTAGCGAAAGATCAAATGAAAGAAAGAAAATATTAGTTAAAAAGGTGCTGCTGCATCAGCCTTCCTGTGATGAGAGGAAATAACTCCCTCCTATGAAAATCAATATTCAAAAATGTTTTTTTGTTTTATTTTTTTTTTTAAAATGACCTCAACAGCAGTCACTGGTTAGTAATGTACAACTATCTCAACCACTAAGCCAGCCAACACCTTTAAATTTGCTACATTTTTTTTAGATATTACTTCTAAACTTGAAGAATTCAAGTCTAATGATCAAGACAGTTTATCTTCAGTTGACAGAGATTGCCTTCTAATAGCACCCAGTGATATCAGAGGTCAACTTCACATTATCTGTGTTAGAGTATAGTTCAGTCCAAAAAGTAGATCCATGTGATTTTCTGTTTAACTGTGACCTTTAGAAAGAGACACATACACACATATTGACATGATAGTATAGATTAATTAAAAAATATTAACATGGTAATATAGATCGGTTCATAAAAATATATTCGGAGTTTGTAGACCAAAATGAATGTTCACATTACAGAAATTATAGGCATGAATCTAGTATTTCTCAAAAAAGATTTTTTTTTTTTTTTTTTTTCTTTAGAAAATTAAAAAATAATGCTCAAGATATTTCATAAGTGATCAGCTTCTCAATTTTTTTTTGTTTTATCTGAAATCAAAAATGAAACCAAACACATACTCCACTTTCGTTCTTAATAATTACCTATTGAAAATCAGAAAACTAAGCTTATGGCTGTCACTTATACATAGAACTTAAAGGCTCTATAATTATCTTACATGAATTTCTCTTTAACTTCAACTTTTAATTAAGTGTGATGTTTAATTATCATGTGATAATTAAAAATATCAAAAACTAATTTGTGATAATCTTATTGACTTTTTAACCTAACCAACAATGATAGATATAAACAAAAAACAAAGATATCTGGGTTGTTTTGCAGTTTGTACACTTTTATTGATGCATGTTGAAATGTTGTGCTATAGCACTTTGGTTCTTGTGATGTCTGCAACTGATGATGGGTTCCCTCAGATGTTAGCAAGCAAGAAAGAAAGAAAGAAAAAATAACAGATTGCATTAGTCCCAGCAAAGTCATGAGTGAAATACCCAAATAGGAATAAACCTTGTTTTTTCTGTCTGGCTAGACAATTCAGTGGAATTGTTTTGTATTCAAAATTCTCTCACCTGTGATGTTATGTTCCCTTTTGAAAAATCAGATTCAATTTCTCAAGATAATATCATCTTGGGAATAATAACTAGTGAGGCTTCACAGTATTTATTGATCATTAAAATAACTTCATGATACAGGTCACCCTTTTTATGATTCGGTGTTTTCTGACTTTGTCTTCATCTTTATTATTATATTCACAACATTTTGGCTGATATGTCCTCCAGTCTTCTTCAGGTATTTCTTTATATCTTCCTACTGCCTCAAAAAAAGAAAAAAAAAATTGTAAAATGAGCTCAGGTAAAAATCATCAAGCTTAATCTCAGAAATTCTGACAACAGGTCACGCTTCTTTGTACTGCCCACAAATCATCTTCTTGTCAAATCAACCTTAAATTTTATTTTTCTCATCAATATCAACAAATATGGCCAAGAGAATATTATCAATATAACTTGAATTGATGGATTAAAATTAATGAGCAAAACTTGATTCTGGGTATATAAACATTAAAAGATCATCTAAAACCTATCAAAAACTTGCTATATATATATATATGATAAAAAAGAAAATTGCCTTGTTTGAGGCAGGGAATAAATGTATATAGATGAGCAGGGGAAGCTAAAATTCACTTTTTTTATATTAAAATTTAATTTTCATCATTGATTATAAAACAATTGAATTAATGAATAATTCCCATGTTAAATTTCAGTTTTTAAAAAAATTCAAATCAAATGAAATAATAAACTTACTTCTAGTTTGATTAGTATGTCATCAAAATATCTAATAATTTAATATAAATGGAATTATCAAAATTATTTTACTGGGTTGGCAAAACATGTTTTTGTTTTTTTTTTTCCAGTTCAATAAAATAGGATTTTGTTTGTGTTGTTAAGTTCTCTACATTTAGTTAAATATTTCACAAAATTTCTGAAATTTTTGTGTTTTACTTGATTTTTTCTTTGGTTTACATTTTCTTATATATTTTTTTTTTTTTGTTCTACAAAGCAAAAGACCTTTTTTCTTTTTATTTAAGAAATGTGAAAAAATTTGGAGTCAATTTTGGCAATGTATATATGAAAATTAAGCAAAAAACAACCACAAGGGTCTTCTACAACAAAAATTAAAATAGTAGTACCTGTTACTCACCCATGTATGAAAAAAATAAGCAAATGTGTTGATCATCTCAATTGATGTAACCTGATATTTTTATACATAAACAGAGGAATTACTATTCCCTTAAGAATCTTAGATGTATGTATTTAAAACAATCTAAAAAGGGGGAACAACTCTACCTGAGGGATTGTATATCTGAAGCAAGATGAATAACATTATTGTCAAAATGTAGTGATAAAAACCAGAAAGAATACAAGATTCATCCTCACATGGAATAGTAAATTATCATTGACTCTTTTTTTTTTTTTTTTTTTCTTTATTGAAAATGATAAAAAAGTTATGTTGTACATGTTCTAGAAATAATAAATTGCTAACTTAAAAAAAAAAAAAAAATTCTATTTTCTTAACATTAAAACCAACTTGTGTTATACAAACATACACACTATCATAGTTTTACATGTAAACTATCAAATTTTTGTTTGGAGACATAAAAATTGTCAAATGAATTTAAACTATTTTACATTATCAAAATGAAAATTTGGGAAACCATTGTACTACGTAAAAATTTTCATCTGAATAGCGATTTTTTTTTTTTTTTTTTTTTTTTTTTTGACAATCCTTAATATGTTTTCTCTCCATCTTTAATATAAGACAGGCATATTCTTCTGATGTACAATATTTAATATATAACAATCAACTTTTTCTTTACTTTTAAAATAGAAAGTGTATTAATAGCTATTTTTGTAATTGCGACATTTTCTATTTCTATTTTCATTATAAACATTATCTATTAGGATTTATTTCCTGATTATTTTTTTTTGGCAATACATTTTAACCAGTGTCAAAAAAAAAATAATGAAAAATTAATGAAACATTCCATTCCATTAGAGCAAGCAATAGAATAAACTAAAGATAAGTTTCATCAAAGGAGCAGAGATAATTTTTAGATTGTGGGTTGGGCTGTGGGGCTTGGTTTTTCCATCAAAGAGTTTTAGAATAGCTTTCACCACTGAGCACTGTAATGTTGAAATTTCAAAATTCTGTTGATAAAGAACATAAGTATCTTTGAAGATGCAGACAGCTATTGATTAACTTTGATAGAACAACAAAAGCTAAGTTTAAAAATCAGAAGCAAACAAGCAAAACCCAAATGTGAGATTACATGAAAAAGTAAAAGAAAAAATGCTTTTTTATTTCAGTGATTGTCTATTACTTTCATCTTGCTTGAGGGACAGGAGAATTGTGAAGGAATTGAAAGGGAAATGAATTAAGAGAAATAAATTAGATAACAGAATTGTGGAGTAAAAATATTTTATCATTACTGAAATTTAGGATAGTCCTTCATCAGAAATTTGAAAGAGGGCAAAAAAAAAAGTCTAAAATTTAATCCTACCATTATAAAAATTTTCAATTAAAACTTTGTTTTGATGTTTTTTTTTTAATTTCTTACCATTACTTTCATCTCATATCTGTTGTATTTGAAATCATAAAATGTTTCTATTTGGGTTACTGTCTAGTTGAAGTTTCTTTGTTTCTTGCTAGACAATACTGTTCTTCATATCACATATTCTATTTGGTCAAGTAATTACCCTTCATAGTGTCTCTTAAAGCAATGGAAGGCTTACTCATTTCCAAGTAACTTGTGACATGTTTATTGAGTTACTTGGTACCGGTAACAAAGAATGATCCTTGACCTGATTTACACAGCTTGTCTTAAATTTCCAAATTTTCCTTCTCTTAGACCTGTTACTCTGCCATTGTTGGAGATCCAAATCTGATTTGATATTTACTGGTTGGAGAAGGAGTGGATTCATGCTCTTTTTTGAGGATATCAGTGCAAAGTGAAATGTAAATAGCTGTATCTAGGATTTTAACTCAGGTTGCCAAATCCATTTTCTATAGCAATAACCAGTATAATATATACATCTCAATATAGTTATGTATCTACAAAACGAAATTTTCCTAGGCATGACACTAACACTTTCTGATAGCCCAGTCAGCTGGGGCTGTAGAATATACCAACTGTATATCTGCAGAGGAGTAAGATCCCAGCCCCAACAAGTGTCCTAGATATAAGACTAAACAATCTGAGAGTGAGGCTCCAGTAATGCAAGAGCTTTGGGGAATACAAAGTACCTCTTCATTGCCATCACTCCCAAGTCCACTCTGGTCCAGAATGGTAGCACCTGAAAGGGTCCTATTTATGGGTCAAATAAATTTGTTTGACATTTAAACTGAGTGCAAACAAATGACTTTTGCCAAATAGAATTGTTTGGTCATTTAACTGTGTGTAAACAAATAACTAATGTTTAATTGTTAGTGATACATAGCAATACTTGGAACCATTTAACTTTGACTTATGTTTATGAATTATATATATCTAAGATATATGTATAAACTGGATTTGGCATTAAATAACCTATAATGATTGATATGCCATAAGACTAAAGCAAACACTTCCTGAAACATTGCCAAAATATCAAAAATAGTAGAGTCTTAGCTGTAAGGACAGATGGATATTTGGCAAATTATAATAAGATGTTAAATCTGCTTAAGCGAGAATAAAATTAGCCACTACAAGTAAGATACTGTGGAAGTTATTCTTAATAAGGAAAATCTTGGAAAGCTTTGTTATTTATACAAAAATGACT
Source organism: Sepioteuthis lessoniana (assembly GCA_963585895.1). Lineage (NCBI taxonomy): Eukaryota > Metazoa > Mollusca > Cephalopoda > Myopsida > Loliginidae > Sepioteuthis > Sepioteuthis lessoniana. The sequence goes on from OY757920.1 coordinate 10,876,739, forward strand.
TCACACTCTGCTATCATTAGGTCTTCTTTATAATACAAGTCAATAAGATTTTGATAAGTAAAAATAGAAAACCATTAAATAGATCACCAATATGATCTCATAAATGAAATAATCAAAAAGAAAAACTGCAAACAGGTTTTAGTTATTTGTATGAAATAAAGAAGAGAATCATAACAATGTTTGACCTGTTTTCTTATAACTATCAATGAATTGTAATAAGCTTGCATTTAAGTAAGGAAAAATTATTTATACATTATTAGAATGGAATGTATTTTGGTCAAGATAAACAGATTTTACTACTTGTTAATTTATGGTTTAACACCAAGTGAACCAGGATGGTGGATAAGGCCGAACAAGGTCACATGATTTTAAAATTGCCACCTTCTTCTTAGCAGGTTAGCATTTCTCTACAATAATAACAATTTGCTAAAGGAATTATTTATTTGAATTCACGGATTTTTGCAAGTATAAAGGATAAAACAGTGAATGCCATTTATAACCAAATACTTTTTAAAAAGGTTGTTAGAAGCTGAAATGAATTTTTGAAAATGTTGTTCTTAAAGAATATTTTGTTGGATCAAAGGAAATATTTGAAACTAATTTTTTAAAAGAAAACGATGCGTGTACAAATCATACTAGACAAATGCACAAATATGTTATGAAATTAATTAATATTGTTTTGGTTTTCTTTCAATGACTGCAGCATTTTTATAAATATTACTTTGATTTTTGCTATTGAATTTCATTTTTTTTTTTAATGTAGTCTGTATGTTCACTGCTTTCAAGTTTCTAATTTTACTTGAATAATAAAATCATTTTGTGGGGTTTTTTTTTTCAAATTTTGAACATGTATTAATTGATTTAAATTATTCTTCTGGTTAATCCAGGAAAGCTTATTAATGAATGTAAAAAAAAAGAAAAGAATTACAGCCTCCAAAAGAAACCTACCATAAAAAAAAAGAAAAGAAAAATTACCTTGCAACAAGTTCTGTGGAATATCTTTATTGTATGAACAGTTGTCATTCTGCCTTAAAGGGATGCAGAAAGAGAAATGTTTAATATTTCCTAATCACTCTTCATAGCAATTTTATCAAAGTAGTTCTGTTAAATGTCTCACTTTTATAGGAAAATAAATAGATTATCATTTTGTGATATTTCTAGACAAAAATGTTTGTTGCAATTATTGAGTTATATTGAGCAGTTTTCAAAGCTCATGTTAGGAGATTTTATTTACTGCACACTGCATGAAAATAGCCATGGACTAAAGTTAGCTTCATCCAAGAAATATAATTTCAGACTAATGTACTCAGATAAGTTATTTTACTCATGTTCCAACTGGTGTGCTCTCTGACCTTTCTCAGAAGTATAACACATTTAGTAACCTTCAATAAAGTTTCCTATTCAGATATATATATATATATATATATATATATTTAGGAAGGGTAAAGTATTATAATTAATATTTCATACTTATCCCTGTTATATCACTAATTTTGATGATAAAAAGATTTCATAAAATTATTATTCAGTTACAAGCTCAACAGAAAATTGCTTTATTCTCTAAAAAATTTAAATATATTGCTCTAATAAAATCTTATCATTTTGAGTTTTTTTTGTGGGTTGGATTATAGTTCTATACCTACATATATGGTGAGAGAGAGTTCAGGAAATCTGTGCTGTCAGAATGACTTGATGATTATAAGATACATATAATGAAAATGTTAATATCATATATGTATATGTCCAAATATATGCAAAATAAGGATCATTCAATGATATTGATCAATAAAATAAGGATCATTCAATGATCAATAAACACTTATTTTTGTCTGTTTTAACATAATTATTATTATAATCTTTGGCTTTTCTCAAGTACATACCACCTTCAGCTTAAGTTTCTAACTCTTCAAAGTTCACTGTTGTCATCAAGTTGTGCTGTCAGTACAGATTTCCTTGACTCATTCTCTCTCTCTCTCTCTCCATTTGTCCCTATCATCCATTACTCCCAGTACATCCTCCAAACTACATCCCAATGTAAGCTTTAATTTTATTCAAAAGCCTTTTTACAGTTACAGCAACTTTACTAAGTGTTGGACTCTGATTTTCACTTTGTTTTTGGTCCAATCATTCATATACACTGATCTCTCCACAAAATAATGTTCTATGGTTGCCATTTTCTGTGAAAGCATTTTGCATTATAAATAATTTATCTTTGAGCTTTGGACCAAAAATTGAATTATAACAAAATTTTATACTCCGATAAATGAGAGCACAGTTGGCTAGAGCTGTAAAATACTCTGACTGCATCTCTGCTGAGGGAAAAGACTCACTTCCAACAAGTGTCTTGGATATGACATTAAATCATCTGATGGCAAGGCTCCAGATAGTAGAGATCTGGGGAATATAGAGTACCTCTTCATTGCCATTGCTCCTTGATCTGCTCTGACCCAGAGTGGTAGCACCTGATAGGGTTCTCTCTGTGGGTTAAATAGAACTGTTTGATTATTTTAACTGTAAACAAAAAAATATATATATGCTACATTGAAATGTTAAAAATAGGAATTGATCATTTTAATTGTGTGTAAATAAATGACTGATTTTAAATTGTGACAGTTATATAGCAATGCTTCAAACCATTTAACTGTATACAAAAAAATGAGCTCAGGCTTGTTTAAAAATGTTACAACAAAGTGTGTTTACAAATCATATATTTAATATATATTTATACAGTTAGAAATTAAATAACGTAAAATGGTTGATATGCCATAAAACCCAACCAAACTAAACCCTATATATTTAATATATATGCATAAAGAGGATTTGGAATTAAATAACCCACAAGGGTTGATATGCCATAAACCCTACCAAACCAAATCATATATATCTAATATGTTATAAAGAGAATTTCTCATTAAATAACCTACAATGGTTGATATGCGATGACACCCAACCCAAACCCAACCAAACCAAACCAAATCATATATATTTTATATATATGTATATAAAGGATTTGGCATTAAGTAACCTATAATAGCTGATATGTCATAAAACCCTACCAATCCAACTAATTAGATAAATGAAATCATTTTATACTTGGATGAAAAGGTGATCAACTTACAATACATTTTCGATGATTTTACTATAAGCCATCATCATCATCATCATCATCATCATTTGTTTATTTGTTTGGGTTTTATGGCATATCAACCTTTGTAGGTTATTTAATACCATGTCTATTTTTATACAAATAAACAGTTCTATTTCAGACAATTCAGTTTAGCATAAGTACACAGTTTAAGTGTCAAAAATATTTCTATGTTAAGCTATTCAGTTTAGCCAAACAGTTCTAATTCAAACAATTCAGTTTTTGTTTACACACAGTTAAATGTCAAAACAGTTCAATTTCAACTAATTCAGTTTAACATAAGTATGCAGTTTGAATGTCAAAACAGTTCTATTTCAAGCAATACAGTTAAGCATAAGTACTCAGTTTAGTTCTATTTGACCCATAGATAGAACCCTATCAGGTGTTACCACTCCAGGCCAGAGTGGACCTCGGAGCAATGGCAATGACGGGGTGTTCTGCATTCCACAAAGCTCCAACATTACTGATACCTCACCATCAGATTGTTTAGTGTCATATACAGGTCACTCGTTTTGCGGGGGAGGGGGAATCTTAACCCTCTGCAGAGAAGCATCCAGTGTATTCTCCAGCTCCAGCCAACTGGGCAAGCCATTGTCATTAAATCACACTAACAGCACAGATTTCCCTGACTCTCTCTCACCATCTATCCCTATCATCCATTACCTTTGACAGGTCCTTCAAACTACATCCAATGTCCACATTTAGCTGAAGTAAGACAGTCTTTGCTCATTGGCCAACACTGGCACAACCACATGTAAAAGTCCATACGAGAATGTCACAAGAGTTTATCAGTGTTTCTCTAGCAGTACAAAAAAAAAAAAAAATGACTGATCACATTGTGTTGAAAAGTCTTTATTTTTTGAAATAAAAACTTCAAGAGAGTTAAATCTTGTCATTCTTCTAAATGCCAGAAACACCGATTATTATTCTTTTTAAACTAAATTTTGCTTAATTTGATTTTTCAGGTTGCCCAAGAGCCGTCATTCGGATCTATTCCAATGCAGATGGAATCAAGCCAGATAAGGAATTGTGTGGTGTTTGGAAACAAGGATATTCCTTCTTAGTAAAATCTCCTTCAGTAAGAGTAAGGTAAGAACAGTATTTATTTCATTTACATCTTAAACACAGCTTTATTTTTTGTTGTTGTTGTTGTTTTTGCTCTACTGATTCTGAATATATATATCTTTCACAATTAGAATTATCTCACTTATAGAGTGTTAATCCATTATACACTGATACAACTGAACGAACAAACTTCATACTCTTTAAACTTAACTTGATATGGCACAAGGCCAAATGTGGAGAAAAGTATAAGAACTGTAAGATTGTGTTACACCATAAATTGGAAGAGTCTATTTGCATAGATAATAATCATATGAACATAATCTAAAACCCCGGCTTTTACCTGGGCACAAGCATTATTCTCTGACAACCTTGAAGCAATCTATTAAAAAGACAGATATGTACAATATCTGTGTTGCACAAAGTAGATGAAAGAGAAGCAATCAATATAAATATATACAAAGATCAAATTGTTATTTAGATAAAAATACAGAAAAATACTTTATTCTCTCAACACTGTTTTTGTTGCATAAACATTAAAAAGCCAAAAAGATAAAGAATCAAATATGAAAATCAAAAGATTGATAGAGAACAGAACAGTTGTCATATCATAGGGTTGGTTAAACAAAAGAAATAGACATTAATGGTAGCAATGCACTAGGATAATCCATTTTAAACATAAAATAGATATGTTGTGATGGTGCAGGAAAATATTATGGATTTTCTATTTAACAGTGACATTTGACAGGTAAACATTTCATAAATATGCCTGTCTTTTCATTCATTGTAATACAGAAGTTTTAATGCAAGGAGAATACATTACTTTCTCTATAAGCAAATCTTTACGCAATATAAGTTATAATAAAGCTTATTAATCACTTGTTTCAGGAATCAAACTTTGAATGTCCTGGGTATGACACTAAAAGAATCTGATGGTGAAGCTTGAGTTCTGAAGATTTGGGGAATGTGGTATACCCCTACATTGCTATTTCTCCCAGGTTCAGTCTGACCCAGAGCAGTATTACCTGTTAGGGTCTCATCTATGGGGGTCAAATAGATTTGTTTAAAAATTATTCTTATTCAATAGGATTGTGTATCAAAAAAAAATTTTAAGAAACAACAACACAAATAATGTAAATGTGAATATCATTCCCTAACCTCTGAGCATACGATGACCCTAGAATAGATGACATACCATTAGAATTAATCAAACTTTATAACAATGTATAATTCAATAAATATCGACATACTTAAAAAATTCCTTATAGATCCTCTTTTCTTAAAAAAAATAACTGATTTTTTAAAAATAATTATTTACTTTAGTTCAATACATACAAACAGAATAAATATTCTCAAAACTAAAGAACCTTATGAATGTTTCAATCAATTTATATATACACAGAATGGCAAAAAGCTGGTGTGTATATTTTAGTTACCTTAAAGGCTAACAGCTCCACCCAAACTGAAGAAGAATTCAGTGCCATTTGAATTCTTTTTATCCTTAGTTGCTAAGTATTAACTTCCTGACTTGTTACAGTAAATAATGGAGATTTAAGTTTGGAGCAAAAATCTTGTTTGTTTTGTTTAATCTTTCTCTTATTATCATTAAAAAAAAAACATGTTCAGATATGTCAAGTACATCTTTTCATTGTATCCAAGATCATGTTGAAGAGGAATAGACTCTTTAAGCTCTTGGAGCAGAAAGAGTTTCTTTGTGCTTCTCTATTGTTTGCAAAGAGTGAACTATGCTGAATGAAACTTGCTTTTTGTTGCTGTCTTTTCTTTTTTTTTTTTTGGTGTCAAACCTCTGTATTCAAGAGAAACTTCACAAAACTCAAAAGATATTAATGTAGAACTGTGTATACATTCATGAAGATTAAATAGAACAACAGAAGCATTATTTAAGTCCAAAAAAAAAATGCAAGATCCTCCTTGGTTGATGCTAAATACATCAGTACAAAGTTAAAAAAAGAAAAAAAAAATTAAAAGTATACAATCTTCTAAGTCTGATTTTGTATTGGAAAATAAGAGTAGAACAAAGAGAAAACTTGATACAAGTTAAAGTTGTCAGGTTAAATTCATGATGCATTTATCTGAAAAATTTCAACTGACCAAGTTTTCTGCTTTTGTATTGAGAGAAGCTGAATATCACTGTCCTTTCTCTTCAGGTTTTCACTAAGCAAATATGCATTTTTTAAACTTCTTTTTTTTTTTTTTGCTCATTTTGAATTGAGTCAAGGCATGCTGCCATATTCACTTTTCTAATCACAATTAAGACTGAATTTTCTCTTCTGTTCTATTATTAACGACTATTCTGTTTACTACCACATGCTGGAAGCAACTTCAACTACTAATATTAGCTCAATATCTCTATAAGAGACAAGAAGTTGCCAAATTACTTTCATTTTTGGCAGACACCAAATATAATTCCTCTTAATGAAGACCTTGGACAAGTCTTTTATTGCACCATCTTGTAGAGTCTCCTTTTGTATTTAAGGAAAAATAAATCATCTCCTTTATCCTAATGAACAGAATTGGTTTAAGGGTCTAGTGGCAGCTTTTGTGGTCAAAGCAGTTTAAGAACTGCCACATGACAGCCAGCTCTTATGATATTGGATTTAAGTTGATCTTATCCAAAGCTATTTATGGTGAATTTACACAATTTATCTTGAAAGTCAAAACATATATCAATCAAAAAGGCTGTCATAAAAACAATAAAAAAAAATTAAGATTAAAAATGTAAAATATAAGAAAAAGATCTTAGACATTCTAATAAATATATCTTAAGTGAAATCATAGTGAAATTTGGCAAATGTAGAAATTACGAGAGGAAGGAATAATTTTGAGATATAAATTTAGAAAATTTAGATGGTATTAACATTGAATTAAAACAGTTATTCAAAAAATGTCTGTATCAAGAATACCCTTTCAGCTATTTTCTTTTTATATCAAAGTAGGCACACATGGCATAATGGTTATCAATGTAAAAAGTGGACTCAATAAATCAATTCTAGATGAGTCTGTTTTTATTTCACTTAGGAAAAGCATGAATCCATCTCTTCTCTTGGGAAGAACTGGGCTCTCTTGTTTTGTAAGTGGACAAACTGATCCTGTTGAAGGAAAAAATGCTGAATTCAAAATCAGATGGTGTCGGGCTTGCAACTCCACCTGTAAAAATCTATTTGCTAATCAACAATCTTTTATGCCTGGTGAACATTGAAGATTTTACCAGGATTTGACTGGCTGACCAAGCAGATAGTACTTTTGTGGTGTTGATTTGTATTTTCTCCACCTAGATTCTTCAGTCTTGTTAACCACTCAGAAAAACAGATATTCCAACTTTCAAGCCATTCTTGTCTTATCAAAGTGAAACTTTAGAGGCTCTCTCCATTGGGAAATAGATCATTTAATCTATTACTGACAGTAGGTCAGCATTGAATGAATAATTTGAATTCAAAAACAGAATCTATTGACACATCTAGACAGAAATATTTTAAATAAAAATAATGATAAAATCCAGAAACCTACTCAGGTGGGTGGCATCTGTTCTTGTGAATCTGATAAAGTGAAAGAATATTGTTTTTTTACCCAAACTTCATTTTCAGAGAGAAACAGTGCCAGTACCAGTGGTTGTAAGCAGAGGGAGTCTGTACAATTAAAATGAAGTCTGCATTTTCCATTGTAGCACCTGTTTGGTTCTCACAATCATCAGGTGTTTGCTTCTGTTCACATTCTTCTTCTTCTTACCTGAGTGAAATGGCATAAACAACCTATTTGTTTGGTAACTAGCTGAAAGCTAGTCTTGGAATGCAGTACTGGTTGCTATTCAAATAATTACTTCCTTGGGCCACCTGACACTCCCAAACTCTGTATTTATTCTCTTGCTTGATGCTAAGCATTATATATAACCCAGACAATTATTTTTTGGCACCCGTGAGGAATCTTTGAAACTTACTGAGGAATGTGAAAGAGTTTTTGAATACACTACAGCATAAATTTGTCATATTAACCAAAACATAGAAAAAAACTGAGCATAATTATTAAGCTTTTTTGTTCCTCTCACACTTTGATTGAACATATTTTGATTGAAGACTTTTTTTTAAATGAGTTGTTAAAAGGTTCTAACTGAGATTGCCAAATGGTCCCCAATGAATAGAAATTGTTTTATTATTAGTTGAAGTACCCATCTATGCTCAGGAAGAGGTTGAGACTTGGATCATAGACATGAGTGATAAAGAGACATGTAAAAAACATCTCTTCTGGTTTCATTTTCTTGGCAATGTCCATTTTACAATATTAGTCATCAATTAAAAATTAAAATTGAATGTTTACATGCAATATATATTTCCATAAAAAATCAATTGTCTTAACAGAGAAGAAATTTACCAAATGTATTTTTTTTATATTATGAAGTTAATATTATTCTCTGAATATTTTCATGGAGCTTTTTACAGTATTGATGAGTGGTTTATCAATTCAAATATCTTTATTTTATATTCAGCTTGTTCATCTTAAGCAATAATATTATATAATTATTTTATATTTCCAGTTTAAAGAACTATCTACAAATCTAATTAATAAATTTTAATAAAAAAAAATTATTATTTTATGAAGAAATTTTGTTCACTTTTCCTTTTGAAGTTTAGAAATTTAGATTCTATATAATTATTTATGTCTTGCTCCTATGCTTATCAGGAGTGGACCCACTCCTCTTCCATTTTTTTTTTTTTTTTTTATTAAAACCTTTCTTCACAGATCCAGTAAATATGAATATCAAATTTGATAGCAACAAACAAACTCTTATTAATATAGATCAAAGATATCCTCTGATATATCGATAATAGATCAAAGATATCCCGTTAAGTACACTAGTAAGCATAAGTCTAATATGAAGTAATAGGATTTTAGAAATCAGATCTGACAATGTTGATTGATGATAGAAAGTGTTAGTTTTTAGTTAATACTAATAATGTCTGTAAACTGAATTATTTCCTTATTGCTTCACCCATTTTTAGCTGTTCGGATTTTGACCAATCAACAACGAAATGTTTGATTACAACAAAGTTCACAACTTTAGTTCATGAAAAGAAATCAAAACTGATGGAAATATAAAAAGTGGATTGATCAAGTTAATGTTAGACAAATTTTAAAATGTTTACCAAAAATATTTTTATTTTAGGTTTAATAGAAAGCCTCCATATCATAATTATTTTGCTCATACGTTCCTACCTATGGCTTAATGTCTTTATTTTAATGGCATATTAACCTTCATGGGTTATTTAATGCCAAAGCCATCCTTGTAGAAGAACAGTAGTAATGGTACTGTTTAACCTGGAGTTGTGAGTGATGTAAGGGAGTTCAACCCTGCCTATGCATTACCAGAATCATACTGCCAAAAATGACCTTACAACTCAGGAATCTATTTATGATTTTGTTGATTTAGAAAAATATTTCTTATGCCATAAACTATTCATCAGAGCGAATACTTCACTGTGAACAACTTTATTTCATTTCTATATAGAATGAAATGTGAAATATTAGTCAGTCACAATCAGATAGAGAAAAATAGTTTTCCTATAGAATGATTGAAATTAAAGCTTATGTTGATTTTTTTTTTTTTCACCAAAATTCTACGTCCTGAGAATACTCATCTTTAAATAACAATTTTATTCACCTTATGTTGTTTATTCAACTACTATATCATAGTGTTTTAATGTTGGTAATATACTTTTGCAACTGTGAGTAATATCAGATTTTGTCATTGGTTGTTCATCCTTATTTTAGCTGTCCGATTAGATGATCATGAATTTAAATGGATTTTTCTTACATATGTAGAAGGAAAGTTGACTTCATACAGATAATAGACATCCAATATAAATGTGTTTTTTTAAGATCCAGTTGAATAATCAATAAATTAACTAATCTTATATTACTATAATAGCCAAATTATTTTCAGTTGCAGAGTTTGAATTTTTTTATCTGCAGACTTCAATCATGGTATAATTAAAGTCAATTTTTGATAATAAAAATTGATATTAAAAACAGTTTGAAACCTGTCTTAAGTATGCTAAAGTAATTCTTACATTTTCTTGCAATAAAAAGCAAAATTAAACTATCAAAAAAGATATTTAAATTATTACAATAAATCTTAAATTTTTTTTTGAGAAAAAAAAATATGTGATCACTTTCTTATTTAACAACAGAAAGTTGATATCCAGTTTTATCAAATCCGCACCACAATCTAAAACATACATAAAGTTCACAAAATAATCCCTCTTTTTATAAGATTTTTTTTTTTCAAGCTTATATATACAAACTATGGTCTAAATTCTTATGTATATGTCTTTAATTGGAATCATTTTGAGATGAGGCTTCTTAATCTGAGAATTAATTTTAATTTTTTTTTATTTATTGTGGACTTTTTGTCCTCATCTTAGTAGTTTTTGTGTGTTGTTTCTTCTTCTTCACTATGTTTTGGCCAAATTTCACCTCTGGCCTTCTTCAGGTGATTTAACCGTGATCTCGGATAGGAATGCTGAGTCTTGTATCCGTGTCCCCAGTAATTATGTATATCTATAACAGATTATGAGAATCTTCATATTCCAGCATTTTAGATATAAAAAGTAATTAGATTTTTGTGCATTAATCTTGTTCAGGTCAATAATAATAGGTGTTAAGTATATTAATGTTTTATATTCACAGAATCTTATCTGGGAAAAGTTCTATATGAATATATCTTTCAAATATGTTAGCATCTGTCTTTTCTTATATTTATAAAGATTTTTTTTAAAATGATTAATTTATTATTTAGGGAATCTTAATTTACAGTCATTTGTTTGTTATTTTCAAGAGCAAAATTTCATTTTTGTGCTTGAATTTTTATGAGCATAAAAAAACAACAGAAAATACAATCAGCTGAATTGACTGTAAATGCTTATAATATGGTTACTTCTGTCATCTCTGTTCTTGTTGCTTTAAGCTCCATTGCATTTGTGTGTGTGTGTGTACATACACGTATCTACCACGTTTATCCCTCAGAATCCAAGAAACATAAGGTGTTGTGTATTTATCATCTGTAGGTACACAGATGGCTTCAAAGACTAAAGAGACTGACGAACGAAGGATAAATGGGATGCACAATAAAAACGTGTACATGAAAGATATCTAAGTAGAAGTCCCCTTGCACAAAAGCAATCTCTCTCTCTCTCTCTCTCTCTCTCTCTCTCTCTCTCTCTTGACCTCAGAAACTAGGGTTTAAGTGGCACAGAAATATCATTACAGACCTTTTTGGCTGCATTCAATGATTGTATTGTCTTCTATGCTCAAACAATACCCTTGTACTTCACAATGCATTGTTGCAATACCTTCACAGCTGTTGAATCCTAAAGATTTCTTCCTCCTCGTCTGACAAAGCTGTCTTTGTATAATAGAAATGAGTAAATCCGTTAGTGAAAATTTGGAACTCTTCTGTTATCCTCAATCATATATAAATGCTTCCCAAAATTTAAAGGAATTTAAACATGTGTAAACTGATTATAATAAGGTTATATCTTAGCACTCAGTGTTTGAACAAAAGCCAGGGAACTGCTTTGAAATAGACTATAGACACTAGTAATTGAGAAGCACTTTTAATAGAAATATATATGTAAACATTTATCTATGAATAAAATTCTCAATATGTTTGGATATATGTAATCATAACCTAGCAATAATGGCACATCATGACAAAATCTTCATTCGAGCAATATGCTTAAAATACTTTAACTTAGAGGATAAAACAATTTCTAGTTTAATGTGCAATTGAATGAAAATTTTGTGGAGTCTGCCTTCATCCTGAATGTCATTTTTTAATCATCCAAATTCTAATTACCATTTTATAATTTTGATAACAAAAATTGATATTAAAAACAGTTTGAAACCTGTTTTAAGTATGCTAAAGTAATTCTTACATTTATGGTAATTAGAATTTTTCTTCCTAATCAGAAGCATCCTCATGATAAAATGGTTGGTTGGTTTCTTTGTTTCATGGCATATCAACCTTCATTGGTTATTTATAATGCCAAAGCCGTCCTTCTAGAGGAACAGAAGTAATGCTATTTAACCTATATTTAGCTAGGAGGATAAGGGGGTTCATACCTTTCACAAGGGTATTGGTCCAAAAGTGAATGCGATAGCATGACTGGAGTTTGAACTCGCTTACTACGATTCCGCAGTCCATCACTTTAACCATTACACCATGAGGACACACCCCCTAATTAAATGGGATCCAACAAGGTCACAGGTTAACAAGTATGTGCGTGTTCATATAAAGGTTAACTTAATTTCTGTAAAAAATGATGGGATTATACATTAAAATTTCTCCTTAAGATAAGAGTGTAGTATCTGTCCAGATAGAAATCTCACAATTATTTTAATCATAAAGACAATTTTCATATATTTTTGGCAAAACACAGGATTATGCAAGTACAGCATTAGCTATAAGTCATCAGATCAAATTCTGCAACTTTTTCTTGTTGATCAACTTAAAAATTCATCTTCTAAGTAAGATTTAAGGACAATAAAAGTAATACCATATCAAAAAGTGCTTCAACAAATGGGAAATTCATTGGAATAAGAATTCCAAGGGTACTTACTATTTAGGAGAAAATTAATGTTTCATTCATTATTCATATATATATATATATATATATATATCAAATATTCAAATAAAATCTGTTTAAACAAAGGACTGCTGCCCAACTATATATATATAGGTATAACTGGGCAGCAGTCCTTTGTTTAAACAGATTTGATTAAATAATAAAGACACATTTTGTCTATATAATTTTATTAGGATCCTTCCAAGTTTACCGAAATTTTCTCAAGCATTTTCTGACCCTTCATAAGCGATTATTAGGAGTGGAGGGGGTTGCAAATGTAAAAAAAAATTTTTTTTTTTTTTTAAGTTTTTTAGATTGCAAAAAAACATTTTTACTTTTGGATACATAAACGTATTGTTGGACTAAACTGAGATTGCCAGAAAAAGGCTAACTTGGATAAATTTTGGGGAATTCTAATGACATCAAACAAATTTTTAACAGAACACATGCACAAACACGCACACACATATATTAGTATTTTATTGATGTATTTATGAAATATAGACTGCTCTATATTTCACTGTAGAATAAAGCTTAAATATTATATCTATTGACTTGCAACAATTGAATAAATTGTTTCAATGTTAACTCATCTCTTCAGGTTCATAAAATTATCTTTTAATATACTGAATTCAAAATTTGACTTTTCAAAATTGATTACTTTGCAAGTAAAAAATTCTATTTTGTTTCTTTGTTATGATTACTCATTTTTTTCTATTTCTAAACTTATAATTTAACTATTCTAATACAATAAATTATATTTATATAATGAATATATAATCTATACATTACAGTGTTGGGGTTTAGTTGCAGTTTTTATAATGATCTTTTCTGCGTATTTTAATATGTATTTGTTTAGATGTCTTTATTTAGATATAAATGGTAATCAGTTTGTAATTTTTAAAATTCAAAAGAAATGGTATTATATACAAAATAATCAATTTTCAACTGTTAAAGTTTAAATTCAATACATTGGAATATTATTTTACTCATCTAAAGGGATAATACTGAAACAGTTTGTCAAATTATTGCATATATATTATTTCTATTCTTATAACTATTTCTATAACTCTGGCAGCATGAAAAAATATGTTACTAACTGATATCTGGAAAAAAGATTTTATAAAGAAAAGAAAATACTAAAAAGATGCATATTGCTTGAAAATAATCAACCAGTACCACAATGCCTAGCCAAAAGAAAAAAAACTCTGATAGAGTTACCTAAGCTAACATATAAAAGTGCTCAAGTAAAGCAAAAGGTATTATATATATATATATATATATATATATATATATATATATATATATATGTAAATGATAATGTGTAAGTTGATAGTGCCATGGGAGGATTATTTTGAAGAATCACATGTGAGGAAATCCTCAAACTACCCTGACATGGTATTAGAATATAGAGTTAAAGGCTGGCAAGCATGCTGTGAACTGGTGGAAATAAGATGTAAAAAGCTTCATAGACCACTCTAAGTAAAATCCTAACATCCCCAGGTCTAACAGGAAACAAAAATGAAATGCCATACGCAAAATAACAGAAAAAGCAGAAGCAGTGATTGTGGTACAAAAGAATTTAATTGAGAAATTAAATTAAAATATATATCAAATGGCAGTAAGATCCAACTGATTCTGGACACTATTGATATTATAGTAAAGAATTTGCCTATGCTCAGTTAGCTGAAACTAATACACTAACAGTCAACATATTCATATTCATCATTAGGCCAGAAACAGTTACTCATTGGTCAAAAGACATTTAATGCATGCATAAACAGTGAAACCTGAAGCCATTCAAAATTAGCCAGAAGCAATACAGGAAATGCTGATAAACACTAATGTTAGATACTGGCCAAGACATGATCTATCTTGACTGGGTCACTTTAGCGAGGGGGTATGATGTTGAAAATACCCAAAACCCCTAATGAACTAAAGATATCACTGATGATGTACTTTGCAACATAATACACCCCTGGACAAAAATATAAGACCACCCTCAAAAATGAAGAAAAAGATACTGTTTACAATTTTAAAATTATGAAAATCAGATATATGAAAGATAAGGTTAAAAAACATTTTGATTTAAAATAAGAAAAAATTTCAATCCATTTTTTTAATATGTATATTAGCATTTATGCTAAATTTTAAAATTTATTTTTGACATAAATATAAGACCACCAATAAAAACTAAAGAAAAAAAGAACTTAATTTAATTAAAAAATTACAATATACAGTCTTCATAATATAAAAGCTATTAAAACTCTAATACTTAAAATACTAAAAACATAAATGGCTGAAGGAACTAAATTATTTGAATTTGAGAAAGGTGAGGTTACAGCTCCGAAAAGAGATGGAAAATTTCAGAGAGAAATTTCAAAGGCCTTAGGACACAGTAAAACTGTTATCTGCAATTACTTGAAAAGTCCAAATAAGTATGGAACAAGAAAACTGACTGGCAGGCCAGAAAAATTATCACCACAATTCAAGATAAGAATTGTTTGTGAAGTAAAAAAGAAAATTTTGTCAACATGAAAGATATTGAAATCTCAAGTGAATGCTCCTTGCAGTACTAGAACAATTAGAAGGCATTTAAACAACAAAAAAATTAAGCATAAGAAAAGAATTCATCATCCAAGGTAAACTATAAAGCACAAAAAGAAACAACTGGAATATGCTCATCAATATCAAACCATGAGTGCTTAAAGAATGGCAAAAGTTGTTTTCTCAGATAAAAAGAAATTCAATTTAGATGGTCCAGATTGCTTTCAGAAGTACTAGCACCCAAAAAATTTTCCAGATGAGAATTACTCAACAAGGCATAGTAGAGGAGGATCTCTTATGATGAGGACGGGGGGCTTCTCATCTTCAGGAAAACTTTTACTGCAATTTGTCAGCTGTAGTTAAAAAGCAACAGATTATGTGAAGATGCTAAATGATTTATCTCTCACATAAGAAGGGTGTTGTCTAAGTCAAGAAGAATGGATTTTTCAGCAAGATAATGCTGCTATCCACAATGCATCAATAACAAAGAAGTACTTGCTTGAACAAAAAGTAAGATTTCTTGACCACCCAGCATGCTCTCCAGACTTCAATCCTTTAGAAAATTTGTGGGGATTGATTGTTGCAAAAGTTTATGAAGGAGGTCGACAGTACTCAGCAATTTCTGAACTCAAAAACGCAATCTTAGATGCATGGGAAAAAATAACTTCAGTTCAACTTTAGAAACTAGTTGATAGAATGCCTAGCCAAACTTTTGAGGTCATCAAAGCTAACAGAAGATCTACAAAATATTAAATTAAAAAAATTTGCCTTTATATTCTATAGTTCTGCTTATTGGTCTTATATTTATGTCAAAACAAAATTTTAAAAGTAAGCATCAACGCTAATATACATATAAAAATTAAATTGAAATTTCTTCATATTTTAAATTTGTCTTAATGCCTTACCTTTCATGTATCAGATTTTCATAATCAAAAATTGTAAACAATATCTTTTTCTTCATTTTTGAGGGTGGTCTTATATTTTTGTCCAGGGGTATATACAGATACAGCAAATTTTTATGAAATAGATAAATACTAATCTTTCCTGAAAACAATTCCTATATCCTTCTGCAGCAAGTTTGCATAAGATCATCCAATATTGATTTCATTGCTACAGGAAGAGTAGATATAAATCATTTGGAAACCAAGCTAATCGAATGTCTCTACTGAGATTTAAGTTCCCTCAGCAGGAAGTCATTAATTGGCCAATAGTAGAAGAAATTGTCTGCACTCTCAAACATGTGTTGATACAATATTTAATGTTTACTTGAGCTTTATATGGCAGACTCACACTTTGAGATGTAAATTTGATATTAATTATCTCAGATATAAGTATACTTTCTCAGGATAATTCTTAATGTTTTCAGCAGTTTAAAGAGTCTATAAATTTATCCCATCATGTTTTCTAGTTTTTGTTAATAAAGGGAGCTTACTCCTTTTTGTTTCAGAGTATATCTTCATGGGATTTCCAGTTCTATATTCAAGAAATAATTTGCACGTGGTCTTCTACAGTCAGAAAATTACTGCCTCAGGATTAGCTTCATGAGCTTATTCTCATAAGCAGTACCTACCCTATAACATTAAAAATTGATAGGGTCAGAATCAATTCTTGATACCTGAGGCACCACCATAAATATGAATGCTAGATTATTTGGAGCACTATTCACTCATGTGGAAAGATTCTTGATTTAAATCACAACCTTGTGTCAAACTGGCTTTTATCGGCAAAACTCTGGAAATAATATATATGTTGCAAATATCCCTATAGTTGTATAAAACTCTTTTTCAAAAATGAATAAACATATTTATAATACATACTTTAAAATTGAATGTGTTTATATATATATATATATATATATATATATATATATATATAAAAACATATCATTTATAATATATACTTTGAAATTGAATGTGTTTGTATTTCATATAGACTTTGAAAACAAAAATGATATTTCTTGTAATAAATCAGTTTTTTAAATCATATTTAGGGGCCTAATGATCTTTCTTCTCATCTCCTCAGTAATAAGAACAAAATAGTTTTAAAAGTTTACAATAACCAGAAGAGATCATTATTCAGCCTAGGATGGAAAATGTTGAGTTATTTTATCAGAGAATTAAACCTATATTAAAATATTAACTCTTAATAACAGACTTTTATGATCAAAATAGTTCTCTAAAAGTTAGTTTCTATATGGGAAACATCTACATGTATTGAAAAAGTTCTTGACCCAACCAAGGGAATGACTTCAAACCATGAAATGTATATGCTATTCCACATATTCATTTTACAGTTCAGTACAGTTGGCATATTATAAATTTCAAGTTTCTTTGACTCATTTGAAGAAAGCTTGATTCATTTTTTAAATTAAAAAGTCATTCTCTTCTTAGTTAGGCCAAGGCCTTTTCATCAACCCTTCATATAAAAGTGAGTGTGTCAACGTATGTGTGTGTGTATGTATGTATATATATATATATATATGCCCAAGACCTTTTCATCAAACCTTCATATATATAAAAATGAGAATGTGTGTGTGTGTGTTTGATGTCTGAAGATGGTAGTGTTAACACAACCTGTAAAATTTAATAATGACATTTGATTTTATTGGTGAACTTTTCCAACATTAACATTTTAGGTTTTAGTTTCGAGAAGGACTTCACTTTTAGAAAATAATAGTTAGATTTACATAACAGTTTCTTGACATTTATATATATATATATTGTAATGCTTATCACTAGCTCACTTGATGAGTTAATGGTGGACCAAATTTTGCTGTATTATTAGATAGTGCTCAATATCAATGATGGAACTGTTATATATATATATATTTATATATGAAATGAATACATAAAACATGAAACCCAGGGCTACAGACACCATCATGTAATATATATATATATATATAATTTCTCTGTGCATGTGTCTAACTTATAGTTTTCTTATTGCACATTAAACCCACACTGAGATTAACATTAACTACCACTTTTGAGTTTATTCTCTCTCTTTCTCTCCATACCTGTGCATATATGCACATGTCACTTTATATATTTATATCTGATAACTTTAGTCAGGTTTTCTTGCTAGTTACCTTCATATATTCATATTGGTTTATGGATAGCTGTATGAGTGTTACCAGAAAAAAAAAAAGAATAAAAATAACTAATAAACTTTGTCGTTGTGATCTTAATAATTACCTGTTAAGTTTTTACTCAAATTCCTCTACTTTCTTCATTTTCCTTTATTTATATGAAGTCATCATTTTACATCTTAATCTGCTGAGGTGTGGCTGGTGGCTGAGAGAGTTGCCTATTTTTCTCCTAGAATCAGTGGAAACCGGGATTTAAAATAGTTTTTCAACACAAGTTGGCAGGCATCTTTAATTGGAAAAATGGAACTACATAAGCTTCCTTGACATTTAATCTTGTATTAAATTAAGCTGAGTAAATATTTGTATTCCATATATTCTCTTTTTTGGTGACCCAAGTTCAAATCCTGGACAATTATTTTCCATCCAGCTATAAGTAGTAAACAGTTGGGCAGACTGAGCTCTTTAATCTTGGTATGGCAACCAGTCTAGAAGGAAAACTCTGAATTCAAACCTGTTAAACATTGCTTTAAAATTAATCATGAGGGTTTGGGTAAATATATTATCTTTTTGACTTTTATTTTATTCTATTCCTATGCCTATTTTCCTTTAAATAAGCAATACATAAGTTAATTTCAATTTCAGAGTTATGTAGAGATCAGAATAAGCATGAAATCTATTGATAAAATCAACCATATTTCTTGACTGTTTATCATATATTGATTGCAGAAAAATGTTTTCAAAGTTATTTTAAAACTTTATATTGTAAAATTGTCAGTTATTTCCTACATATCCTTACAGTGTGTATATATATATATACACACTGTACATTTAAACATGAGTAAATTGTAAAACCTTAAGAAAAAAATGCAGATTTTGATTTGGATACAAGATGTACAAACTTGGAGGTTCTGTTGATACAACTCTTATTCTGGAACCTGTATTCATGTTGATCTGAATATGTAATCATTTACTATAATCCAGCAATATTCAATCTTGACTAAATTGAAATATATATTCAGCATTGCAATTCTATTGTGTGTGTGTGTGTGTGTGTGTGTGTATACACACGCACACACAGACAAAACCTAACCAATATATGTATATAAACAAATATACTAATGTATATGTCTGTATATATATATATATATATATATATATATATTAGTTATATACTAATATAGACAAATATGTAAATATTGCTGTATTGATATGAGTGTATATATATATATATATATATATATATATTCACTAAGTTTAGCTAAGTTGTAGTAGAAGACTAGAAACATGGGACACCCAATGACAGTTGAATTTACTAGTAATAATTTGGTAACTAGTATACCAACCTCGTCATGGACTTGTGTGACAGTGAAAAGCTCATGACTCTCCAATTCTTAAAGACTTTCATCCTATAGTAGAATGAGAAAAAAGCTGATGGGGATGGGATATGCCTAAATGGAATGATTATATATATATATATATATATGTGTGTGTGTGTGTGTGTGTGTGTGTATATGCATGCATAGACAAGTTTTTTGTTTTATATGTCTGTATAATTAGATAACCATATGATGATATTTTATATCTGCACACATAACCTTCAAAGATTTTTGTACCTTTGTTGGGTAAAATGAACAAAAAAGTTTTAACTGCAGCTGTTGAATACATGAAGTATCATTTTCTACAAGTGTTTCACTGTTTTTCTTTTCATTTTTTTTTTAAAGCTTGTCATAAAGCATATCCAGCAATGATCATTTCAGCTTAATTCACTTTACATATGTTCCTGCATATAAGACACTAAATACCTGCTCAGGTGTTGTTGTGACATCTGTTGCTTCACATCTTTATTTGTAAACTCTGGCATCAATATACAAAATTGAAGTGAGGAAGTAGGAAAACACTAGGATACAAAACTAGACAAATTGCTCTTACTTTACACAATTGAATATATCTTGTTAAGTTTAGAAACTTTGAATTCATTTTTATTTCTATACATTTGGTTTTTATTATTATAGATGTTTCCCTTTTTATGATTTTTTAAAGATACAATTCAGCATTATCTCGTATATATTGCTAAAAAAGTTTTGATCATACTTGTATATAAAAAAAACAAAAAAAAAAAAAAAAAACAATATAGTGAGATCTTTATTAGAGCAATATACTTATAAGCTCTTAAAGAATAAACCACTTCTCAGTTCAATTTGTAATAAAATGATAAGTTTGTGCAGTTTGCATTTATGTTGAATATCATTTTAAATCATCAAAATTCTCATTATAATGGAGAAAACCATGAAATACCAATTAGAATATTTCACTTCTTTCTAAACAGTAACGTCAATATGATCATCGATCACTGTTATAACAGGAACCCAGTTGGTTCGAGTATTGTCTAGTCTATAATTTCAAATAAGATTTTAACTTCCCCTTATCTACCAGGCCTAAGGATATGTTAGAAGCAAATAAGTTAACAAGTTCTATTGGTGAGAGAAGACACCAGCAGAGAAATATAAAAAGATTTATAACAAATATTTTTTTTTTATATATCAACTGAGTTTAAATAACTTTTGTGTGAGCAAATATATTTCTGTTTTAATTTCCCTAAAGCAACATCAACAAGAAAAGTAGTGTCAGAAATAAAGGTAGAAGTCAGAGATTAAGAGGAACTCCAGGATATAAAACTAGGCAAATTGTTCTTACTTTACACAACTCAATATATTAGAAACTTAGCAATTAAATATACAAAAATGTATATATATATATATATATATATACACACACACACTGATATATATATATATATATATATATATATATATATATACACACACACACACACACACTGATATATATATATATATATATATATATATATATATATATATACATACACACACACACACACTGATATATATATATATATATATATATATATACCATCAAGTCATGTTGCTAATCAGGATTTCCCTGACTCTCTCTCTCTCTCCATTCATCCCTATCATCCACTACTCTCGGCAGGTCCTCCAGACTACATTCTGTGTCCACACAGCTGTTGGAGGTGAATTCTTGTTTGTTGCCCTGCACTGGCACATCCATAGTAGAACATCACTTATGATTTTGTTCTTGCTTCTCCATCAGCCTCCCATATGTCTTATTCGTCTTATTTGGATGGTTTTAGAGGTGGGAGGTAAGTAGCTGTACAACTGTTGTTTCATGGGGCGTTGCTTCAAGGATTTGTGCATTCCCCATTTTAATTTATCAGACAGGATTTAGTTATATATATATATATATATATATATATATATATATATACACACACACACACATGTATATATCTATATATATATATATATATTCTTTTTTACATACTTGAGATATATATATATATAGGCATATTTTCATGTGTGTGTGTGTGTGTGTGTATATATATATATACATATATATAAAGTTGTGCTGATAGCATGGATTTCCCTGACTCTCTCTCCCCATCCATTCCTATCATTCATTACTCGTGGTAGGTCTTCCAAACGACATTCAGTGTCTGCACAGATTTGATGTAAATTAATTCTTGCTGGTCGACCAAAACTGAAAGAATGTCACTTATGAGTTCCTTCTTGCTTCTCCAGCTGTGTCCCTCAAGTTTTACTTATCTGATGTGGATATTTTTTGAGATGAGAGTTAAGTGGCCATACAGCCATTGCTTGGTGGAGTATTGCTTCCAGGATTTGTTTAAAATAGCATGTAGCACTCTTGTGTAGTTCCCATCTCACTTTTTCTCCATGTGTTTTGCTAGCATCCATGTGGTGCATCCATACAATAGTACTGATTCAGCCACAGCTTGGAAAAAATTTCATTTTATTTTATCAGAGGCCTGCAGCCTAGAGTGGAGATGGCTTCTTCTCATTTAAAAAAACATGAACTCTAATTTATTTGCAATCATGTGGAGGCCAAAGCCTCCTGATGCTTGCACTTGGCTATGCAATAAGAACTCAGCTTGAATTGGTGTATTTGCAAGAAGTACTTGATCATCTGCATAGTCTGCATGATATTGTCAGCTTCATTTTTTTTTTTTAGCATAAAGCCATTTTCTTTTATTCAATCTGTTGACATTCAAAGTACATCATCTAGGGAAATGATAAACAAATCAGGTGGTAATATATCTCCTTTCAAAACTCCAGCAACAATGTCAAAGAATTCTGTGTCTCCATCAGGTGAGAAAACCATTGTTTTTTTATGTTTTTATTTAGTATCATTATAGCTGTAACAGTTTCTTTGGGAAGACCATATGCTCACTTTATTTGGTCTATCTTCCATCTGTGTAATGGAATCAAATTCCTTGGAGAAATCTACAAACAATAGTGTTGCCTTGAGATTTATAGAACATATTCCTTCAATGATTTGATGGATAGTGATAATCATTGAAGTTGGGGATTGATTTCTCTGAAAACTGTTCTGATTTTTCCTAAGAATTTTCTTGATATAAGGTTTGATACAGCTGAGAAGCAGTAAATATATATATATATATATATATATATATATATATATATTTGTATGTATATCTGTGTGTGTGTGTGTGTGTGTGTGTGTATATATATATATATTTAAATTTCTTCATATTGTAAATCTATATTTGCATATGTCTCTAGGTATTTGCCTTTTTAAGTTTGCATATACCATCTATATATATATATATATATATATATATATATATATATATATATATATATAATATTTACGATAGATACAGATGTAGTTGTAAACATTCTAAAGAATAATGAAGGCTTCTTTCTTTAAAAATAGTCAACCAGTCTCGAACAAGTAAAATCTACATTATCTTCACTGTTGAAATACTGCACATGCTAAATATTTCCTTAGGCTTATCAAAAGGTTTTTCTTAAAAACTTGTTTTTTTAAATTTTAGTTTTAAAATTAACCATGATTGCCATAAAATCTCTGAAACTTGTTTTTCTCAGGAGAAAAAAAGATCCAGACTTTAAATGTTATGTCTAAAACTGTTTGAACAAACATTTTATCCCTGAGCAAATACAAATTTTTGTCCATTTTTTTTTTTTCTTGAACTTTGAAAGTTCTGACCCTTCTGATGTTTTCTCCTCGAATCTGTCAACACCTATCCTCCTCTTTCTTATATAAAACACATAGCACCTCATAGACATACAAGATATCTTCAAAATAATTCCTTATTAGCAGAATTTTTAGATCAATTTTTTTGAATTGCTACTATTTGTATTTCTGAATAAATTATGAGTCAACTTCTGAATTTTCCTTCACCCCAATCTCTTCCCTATCTAAAAAAAATAGTAACTTATAACAAATTTGTTGTCTTGCCTCTTAGTTTAATTGTTATATTTTAACAACAAATGCCAGAGGATCAAACTCAGGTAGAAGTCATAATTCTATATGCTGATTTTCTAAATAGTAGGTAGGATATCAACTACACTTTGAAAAATGTGTTTGTTTCTCTCTCTCTAAGTATTACTTTTTCTCTGAAGCATGTTTTGTTAAAAACTGCAAACAACATTTTAACAATTTTCTTTGGATTTTTCTTAAGATTTTTATTGTATCTAAAATTTTCTCCCCAAGCACCATCATTAGTCATTTTCAAGGGTAATATGAATGTCATTTTTTCTTTAAAATCTAATGAAACTTTTTGCTTTTAATATCTGGGATGTTTTCTCTTCAGACTTTAAAGAAATTTGAAATATTTGGAGTTTTTAGTAGCATATTCTGATGTTAAAGTTTTTAATTTAGACGATCATCTCTTTATGGCATAACAAGGATTGGAGCAGTTGTCAGCTGTTAATAGTTGTATAATGTTTTTAGTTATTTATTGCATTTGGTAGACCAGTTGCCAGGTTGAATGTTATTTTAGCTATTGTACTTTGCTTGTTCCTTTCTTTCTTTCTATTATGGATTTTAGCTTTTTGTTTTGTTTTTTTAGTTTGTTATTTTGTATGTTTATATTTTTGACAAGCGTCTTTATGTTAAATTGACTATGGTGGCCATGCATTTGATATTGATTGACATGAGTTTTTATTGCACTATTTTTGGATTATATACATATATATAACACCCTGTTAGCAGCAGGACTTAGAATATGCCAATTGTGTCCTCTACAGAGGAGTAGCCTCTCACTTCAAAAGAAATGTCCTAGGTATGACCTTAAACTGCATCTGGTGGTGAGGTTTTAGTTTTGGTACTCTGAGGAATGTGGACTACCCCTTTATTATCATTACTCCCAGGTCCACTACCATGATGTGGTAGCACCTGTAAGAGTCCCTTTTATGGGTCAAATAGATCTTAAAATTATTAATATGAGATAGTTTTATGGTTGCATATATTTCTGTGTGCAATGTATTGGGATTAGATATGAATATTTGACACTATATAACTGTGTAAACAAATCATTACTGCAGACAAATAAAAAAAATTGTGATAAACACAAATAATTGCAAGTAAACACTGAAAATATTAATGTTTACGATTATAATCAAACATTTACAAAAGAATCAAATTTTGGCATTAAATAACCCATAAGGGGTTGATATGTCATTAAACAAATTAACCAAACCTATTTACCATGGAGGAATAGTAAACAAGCTAATCTGCTAAAATTAAGTTTTGGTTTGGTTTTATGGCACATCAAGTATTTTAGGTTATTTAATGCTAAATCCTCCTCATGCATATTTATTAAATATGTATGTAAACATTTTGTTAAAAACATTTTTAAACGAGCTGAAACTCATTCTTTTTCACACAGTTACAGGATTCCAAGTATTGCTATGTATCACTAACAATTCATTTAAAAATCAGTCATTTGTTTACACACAGTTAAATGATCAAGCAGTTCTATTTCAAACAATTCAGTTTAGCTTAAGTCATTTGTTTGCACTCAGTTTAATTGAAAAACAGTTCTATAAAGTTCTACTACTCCCAGGCAGAGTGGATCTGGGAGTAATGGCAACAAAGAGGTACTTTGCATTCTTCAAAGCTCCAGCATCACTGGAGCCTCACCATCAGGTTGGTTAATATCATAACAGGACACCCGTTGTGGGGAGGGACTTAATCCTCAGCAGAGATGCAGTCTGTGTATTCTATAGTCCCAGTTGACTGGGCTGAAAATTAAGCTTTGTAATTATCCCAAAAGAGAAGATCTGCTTTAAACAGATGGCAATTTAACCTCAGAAACAATTAATAATATGAAAGTTTGGTCTTCTTTGCTCCACACTAAGTTTAGTAAATATATTTCTGTATTTTTCATGGAATTTATCACAATGTTTGGATAATCATAAATCTTCTTATATCTTTAGTCAATATTCCAAAAGTCATAATAGTCAAAGTATTTTTCAAGAGATTGATTGTTTTCACAAATTTCCACTGATTTCATTTGGGCCAGAATTCTGTTATTTTTTCTTGCAATGAGGGATGATTGATAAGCTCATTGCCTAAGGTACAAGGACATGTGTTTTAAAGTTCCAAGTAAATTCACATGCAGTTCAATCTTTTGAATGACTGCATAGAAAATTTGAAGTTTGTAAGTATTTTATTTTTTGTTCTGAAACATCAGTTTTTAGACAAGTACCTTCTCTTTGGTTTGATTTCAGCAAAAGATAACTCCTCAAAATCTAATTTGGTGATATTTGGTTCTTAAACTGGATGCAAGTTCACTGTAGTTAAATTTAAATGACTTGTGTGAAGAAACAAAGAAGAAAAAATAAAAATTTGAGAGAAAGTATTTGCAGAAATTATTGTGACAAAATCAGAAGCAGCCATAGCCGTTCTTGAATGTATGAAGTAGGATGACAGAATAGATTAAAGATAGAAAAAATATTTTGGTTGATATTTACAATGGTATATAGATGTTCCTTGTTATTTTTTGCTAACATATAATTGACAGGACATTGGAAATAATCCATTCTGTAGTTTGAGACAAAAAGGAATTTCATAACTGTATATGCTGGGATATTCAGGAAATATATGAAGTGTTTAAAAAAAAAAAAAGAAAAGAATTTTCATCTAATTTTCTTTATATATATATATATATATATATAGATCAATAGATAGACACTCATAAATCTATATTTACAAACATAATTCCTGTAAAAAATGAAAGAATCTTTTATATGTGGATCAGTACTCTAGTCTAAGATGAAAGTGTAGTTTCTGTTTCTATAGAAATCCTAGTTCTAAACTATATGGATGGCAACTATTATTATCAAAAGTATAAAATTGAATAATTCTCAAGACCCAACTCCACAAAAAACTGTATGAATATATTGATGGGTACAGATAATACACACTGATCCTAGCTAAAGTCACTGAAAGATAAGCAACAAAAAACACAAACTTAAAAGGACAATGCTCTCTCTCTCTCTCTCTCTATATATATATATATATATATATATATATATACACATGTATATTCAGTGTCACTGTGGCTGTGAGTGCACATATATAGATTTGTCACTATACATTTCTATATAATACACACTAATCCTAGTAGAATTTACTGATAGCTAAACAAAGAAAACACAAACATTAGAAGCCACTATATATATATATATATACATACATACACACACACTGTATCTAAAGTTTGAAATAAGATATAAACTTGATAAAGCATACAAAGTAAGTAAAGTTGGCGACTTTAGTCGCAGGAGACCCAAGGTCTTCCTTTTCAACTGCTACTACACCAAGGCATAGGCACTACTCCATTTCCTGGATTGCTCCACTTTACCCTTGATCCTCACCTTATAATACTGAGTGCTAAGCAAGGCAGCATCAAGTACCCTTTTTGGAGTCTTTGGTATAACTCGACCTGGGATTGAAACCCGGTCTCCTGGACCATTGGTGAACACTCTACTCATAAGGCTAACAGCCCGGTACATAAAGCATAGAACTCAGGGTTTCTACTTGAAAAAATATTGTGATATTGCTCTGCATTTTCATGTATACAGCACTCTGAAGATATTCCAGATTAAAAATGCTTTTAGCATTAAATTTTCATCACAGTTGTTTGTGTATATGTGTGTGTGTTTGTAGAGAGATAGATGGATAGATAATGTAGTTTGCTATATCCATAAAGAGTGCTCAATATCATTGATAGAGCATATATATTTAAGTTAGAATAGTGTAGACACAGAGACATTTGTACTTGGCAACAGTCTCTTTCTGGCCGATGAAATTTTTACTGTATCATGTTCAGTCTACATGATTAATATTCACCACTGAATTAGGTACAATGACAAGGAAGGAGATTATGTTGAAAAATAAATGTTTTATCATTAAGTTGTGGACTTATTGATGTACATATGTAGGCACATATATAAATATGATGTATATGTAAGAATTTAATGATTGCGTATTCATTTTTATTATGAAAAATAAATGTAAGTCATTACATCTATTTTTCTTGTCAGAATTTTTAAATATAAATGTTAAATTAGGCATCTGTAAAAGGAAATTAAATGATACAAAAACATTCAGAAAATAAAACTTTCTTTGTATATTAAGTGGCATATAAGTAGGAATACAAGAAGATATCCATTTATTTTACTTACTGAAGATTTTTCTTTTTTTTTTCTTTAAGATACTATTTCACTTACCAATTTTGTCTGCCAATCACTATAAAAAGAAAAAATGCCAAAATCTATAGACTGATTTTTGAATATTTGTACAAAGTGAAGACTTTTTCCTGGAAAATATTAACCCTCCTGCCAAGTAGAAAATTATATTTGGGTTTCTAAATATTTGCTAACAAACCCCTAAAAGAAACAACACCTAAGAATACTTTTGGTGAAAGTCATTTCCCATAGCCTTTTTCTCTATGATTCTAATGTCTTATTTTTCCCATGCTCTCTCCCTCAGATTTATAGATTTGTCACTATTATGTTGATAATAATGTTAACATAACAAATATTCTTTAAGTTTTTTGCTATGCTAACATTAATATGTTATATATATATATATATTGTATAGCCATGACCAACTATACATATACATATGCATGCAGAAACATAACGACGCAATGAAGATGAGCGGACACAGTTCTTTAGAAAAATATACCTCTCATTTTATTTAAAAGGGTTACTAAAGGTTTTACTGTGTGAGAGGTGAGTTGGAGACTGAACAGAACTGCAACATATTGACCCCCACTCTTATGACCATAACAGTGTTTCTTTCCCGTTCTCCTGGGCTGCTCAACTGTGGGCCTGGGGGCCCAGCCTCTCTGGGACATGGTCCTCATTCCAGCATCTTCTCTCCAACTGATCTGAACTTCCTATCCACCTACTTCCTGCGAGCATCACAATTTCGCACTCAATTCAACCCCTCGACAGTTAAAGTCACCCCTGATCTCTTCGACCGGATACACCTGTTATTTACACAGGTGCATTTCTTCTTTTGACAGCTTGGCTGGGTCGGAGGTCAATATGCAACATATATGTATTTTTTAATTAGATGAAGTATTGTAAGCCATTGTTGATTTGTATTTGAATCATCTTAATTTCTCTTGCTTATTTACTCTAGTAGTCATAGTAATGTCTTGAATTTTTATTTACTGAATTATTGACAACCATTTTAAAGTTTTGACTAGTATTTCATTTCAGGTTATTATTCTATAGCAATCAGTAAACATCTAATCAGATATAAAGAATTAGTTCTCGCCAAGACTCAAACTTATATCCAGTAATTTCAACATTTTATTTCTGAAACATTATTACTATAACAACCAAGATGTGGACAGTACTCTATTAGCAATATGACAATGATGATTCCTTATCTCTATAATTCATCAAAAAGTAATTGTAGATTTCTTTTTGTTTTTTAACAAAGCATAAAAACTAACTCTAAAATTCTGGGAGGATTCATTATTAATACTATCCTCATTATCACAGCATTTTTGCCGATGTTCCTTTTTTTTTTTTCCTTTCTCAACCGTATAGTACATTGAGATATTTTCTCTCTAAATGAGGCTAAATCTCTGTCTTCAAATAGAATCCCACTAAAAAGTTCAGTTGGATTGTTTCTGTATGCAAAAATCTTTGTCTTAAATAGACAGTTCTAGATTTAAGTATCAAAGAACAAAATAAAAGACAGACAAAGCAATCTATACATCTGATTTAGATAAAGCAATACATTGGTTGAAGCATCACAATAAATACAATTAAGATGATGATGCTAGTCTGAATAATTCATGGAATGATAGAGATTAAGTTACATATGTTTATACAGTTATATTTATTCATATCAATTTTCTTACCTATCTCTCAAATTCCAATACATCAAAAACACACACCTGTGTGAAATACAACAATACTTTGAATAGTGATGTTTTGATTTGATTTGTTTGGGTTTTGATATAGCATGGTTAATTGCATTTTTGCAAAAAACCTATGTAAGCAATTGTTAGTAAAGACATACTTGAAGACGAAAAGAAGAAAAGAATGATGTAAACTAAACTGAAGGATTATTTCTCTGGAAAGTAAAACCTTTTCAATTACAATGTGTTTTCCTAACAGTTTTTAAAATATTTGTTGTGTATTAATTATAAAAGAATCAAGAAATCCATTATGGATAAGTTTGGTTTTGAAAAGTACAAATAAAATTTTTAAACAAATTATACTATTCAAGGAATGTAATACACTATTGAGATAAGTAAAGTAAAGTTGGCAACCATAGTCGAGGGTGACCAGAAGGCTCCCTTTTCAATAGTTACGACACCAAGGTGTAGGGGAGGACACTACTCCTTTCCCTGGATTGCTCCACTTGTACCTTCTATTGCTGTGTGTTAAGCAAGGAGGTTTCAAGTACCATTTTTAAAGTCTTTGGTATGACGCGACCTGGGATTGAACCCAGGTCTCCCAGATCATCAGCGAACACTCTACCCAATGACCAATTTAATATTACTATCTAGATAAAAAGAAATTGCTTAAAAGTTCTCATTGTTCAATTGAATCATTCCTTAGATTTTTTGGGGGGGTGGTCTATCCTTATTGGCAATAATGTCATCATTTCTTTGAGAAAGGTAAAAGAAATTGCCTTGTTGACTGGGAATAGATTATGCTCACTGTATCCGCTCTAGAGGAGTATATTTTTAAAAAATCCTGGGTATAACCAAACTACAGCTGATGAGGCTCCAGTTCTGGGGATCTGAAAATTGTGAAGTACGTCTTCATTGCCATTACTCACAGATCTACTCTGACCTGGAGTGGTAGAATTTGTTAGTTTCTTATCTATGGACCAGATAGATCTGTTTCAAGATTATTTATATTTGATAGGACTGTGTGTGTAAAAAAAAAAAAAAAAAGTAACAACAACACAAAAATGTTAATATGAACATACAATGAATTCTCTAACCTTTAGGCTTATAATAACTCTAGATGAGTTGACATGCCTTTAAAGTATCACAGAAAGTCCCAAACAATTATTAGCTCCATAAATTGCAGTATTTTGCCATGTTTCAATATCTAATAAGAATATATCATATAGTTTGTTTAGGGTTATCTCCCCTAGCCTTCTGTTTTTATATATAGGAAGTTTTCTATTGGATAAATAGCTGGAGAGATTGTGGGTAATTTCATTAATTTGGTGCCTTTAAAACTTTTTTTTTTGCCACAGTGGGTAGTAGACAAATTTGTAAAACATGGAGAAACATTGTATATTCTTTAGCTTAAAGCTTGTTAGTTGTAATCTACACCAATCAAGAAATATCTTGTCCAAGAACTTACAAAAATTCTCTGCATTTATCTTCACATCATCATCAACTCTGAAGGAACCTATCATTTTTCTGCCTACAATACTAGCTCAAAACTTTATCCACCTTCCACTATTGTTTTCTAAGTCATATTGATTGACTATTTCCGTGAAGAACCCAATCACTCACCCAGCCATTATGTCCATTCAATGTAGCTCTACATTCATCACTAAAAATAACTGCTGAAAAATCAGTTTTCATATATTTCTTTTCCCAATTTACATGTTTCTCTTTGTGATGTTTATCTAAACTTAGAAGTCGGGTTGTTTTCATGTCTTTTGCCAATTTCCTTAATATTCTGCATCTTTTCTTTTGGTTTGTAGTTGTTACATCAATTTCATCAAATATTTTCTTGCTGGTCAATCCACCTCCTTTTGTTTTTTATTATGATTATTTTTCTCCTTTTTGTTCTCAAAACTTATTTTTATTTTATGACATTCTTTAGTTTTTTTTTTCTCTTGTTCTTGCAAATGTTTCCAGTTTCTTTTTCAATTGTTCTATCATCTGTGTTCAAATTTTTCAGCATTACATTTTCCATCACTCAACTCTATAACTTTAAAATACATTGTTTCTCATTTGAGCATATATCTTTCTAACAATCCATGGTAATCTTTATATATCTGAAATGAGAAAAATAATTATCAATAACTATATATATATATATATATATATATATATAATTATTAAGACTGAGGTGAACACCCTTGAAGTTGCATAATAAAATCTCACACAAATAATTTGTTGTAAACATTTCTAATAAAAAACATATATGCTGGGCTCTTGAGAAAAAATATAGAAAGCCAAATATGAGTCAGAGAAATGATAATTGCATGGTAACTATTGGGCAGAATCCAAAAAAATCTGAGGACAATAACAACAATAGACTTGACTGTCACCTACCACTAATATTTTGCCTTAATGTGCCAGTCATCCCAGCAAGTTGTTTATTTCCACATGTTATTGATTAGCACTGGAGAGAGAGAATCTGGTAGAGATTTTGGTTTTCTTGTTTTCCCTAAAAAGTTGCTGGTTAAAATATGGAAGGTTGTTTCAATAACAAATTTGAAAAGATTATCGTAAGGGAAACATGTATAACATGACCACACTATCTCTTCATTCTCTGTCTTCATGACAGACGAGAGACAAATGTCGTTTAGAATAAATAGTAAGGATGCAAGATACAGGGAGGATTGGATTCATGATGTTGAAATAAATTGAAAATAATGTCTACTTTTAAGTATCATAATAAACAAAGATTAATGTCTGTTCAAAATACACAGGCAGTGCATGATAAGTCATATAGTGGGTAGTAGACAAATTTGTAAAACGTGAAGAAACATTGTATATTCTTTAGCTTAAAGCTATTTATTCAATAAAGAGACAAGTGAAATCCCAAGGAAGAATTAAATATCTTTTATCCAAGCATGGATAGTCGAATGAGAATTTCTCCTTGTGGATTGAATAAATGGTTTGATTTAAAATGCTCAGAAAATTACAAATAATAACGGATACCTTAAGTTGTGCTGTGGGTATACTGAAAGAAATATATAAATGAATATTGTGACTATAATAACAATCAAGATGAAGATACTAGTTCAAATATATCAGTGAATCAAAACCAATTTTAGAAATTGAGCAAAAATTTTCAAATAAAAAAATACACCCTTTAAAATTAATGAAAACTAAAAGCTGATAAAAATTGTTCACAGTTTTATATGGAGGATTTGAATCCAAGGTTCAAAGTGGGGGGGGGAGAAGAAAAAGAATGGAAATATTGTGGATATCTTTTCAGTGAATCACTAAGACTGGCAGTATTTATAAGACATGAAAATGTAAATTGAATTTTGCTTCTATATCAGTGGATAATCTATCTGCTAAAAATAATCCAGTAATTTTAAAACATAGAATATTTAAATTGGATTACAAGAACAAGGAAGTAGATGCAACCATTGACAGTTCAATAATTGCATCAGAACTAGTAAATACTGAACAAGAAATGAAATGATAGAAATGCCACAAAAGAAAAAATACCAAAAACATGTACATACTCTTCAAAATGTCAACAAACTTATACATGTCTACA
This sequence comes from Sepioteuthis lessoniana, assembly GCA_963585895.1. NCBI lineage: Eukaryota > Metazoa > Mollusca > Cephalopoda > Myopsida > Loliginidae > Sepioteuthis > Sepioteuthis lessoniana. The sequence continues at coordinate 10,910,072 of OY757920.1, forward strand.
CCCAGTGTCAATAAAAAATGTATAAAGATTTTCTTAGACAATTTGAAAGTGAAATACATAGATTAGATTCTAATATTAACAATTCTATAATGTAGTCAAAATAAGAATCAAGTCTACCATATACATAGTTATAATTCAAAATGATTATATTGCTTGGTAACTGATGCTAAAAAAAAAAAAAAATAATAATAATTTCATATTTTCAGTATATAATGTCAAAAATATTTGTTACTTTTTACTTTAAATAGAATCTCAAAAGCTTTGCACTTCATAGCAGCCACTCTATAAATGTGCATAGAATTACATGCCAAAAATATAGAAGACATGCTTACTATAACAGTTATTGTCACTGGAAATGGAATTGACAATCCAAGTTCAAACCCTACCTGAGGCCGTTTGTATTTCACTTTGCACTAATTCCCTCAAGAAAAACATGAATCTATCTGTTCTCCACCAGCTATGAGTAAACAATTGGGCAGAGTGGGTTATTTGACCTTGGTTGGGTCACCAGTTTAGGAAAAGGAAAACCTTATTCAAAACGGCTTTACTCCACTTAAAAAGTGACCTTACGTTGCGTCTTCCTCATGGTGGAAGAGTTGAATGAATGGATACATACCAAAAATATATAAAAGCTTGCTATAAGTCATTTGAGTTTAGTAAATAAATGTTTCTACATATTTGGCACCGGAACAATGCTACGTACCTCTGCTAGTATGTAATAATGTACAGTATGATTGCTTCTTTGTTTCACAATCCACAATTTTTATCATGTTAATAGAGTACATAAAATTAACAATGGAAACATGAACCGGTTTAAGCATCCAACAGATTTATCCATTATGTCAGCAGCAGACTGCTGCTTGAACAGTATCGTAAAATCAACTTGAAAATACTTAACCAACCAGAGTACACAGATAATAATTCTCAGTGTGATACACAAATATTCTAATCCAAGGTAGAAGTACCTATCAGGTCATTTTTGGCTACGACTGGGCTTGTAAAAGTAATATTAATATATTTACAATATCCATTTATTAATATATTTAACATATTCATGTATGTAATCATACAAATTATGTAATCACCCAAATTATATATATATATATATAAGAAACGGTTACTGTAAACGTGCAATAACATCAATGGCTGAAAGTAAACGCGTTTTTTTTGGGGGGGGGTTAATCACAAAGTGCACACTAAAAATGAAGATTAACATCTAATGTAGTCTCTGCTCCTAATTGATCTGTCATATATATATATATATATATATATATATAATTCTCTTAATACCCTGTCCGGTCGCAAAAGCTGCTTGGTAGTGCCAGGAGTGGCAGTACCGTCTTGAGCGACCGAAACTGTGTTATCACCCCTGGTTGGCAGCTGATGAGGGCAGGGTATCACACATGCTTTCACATGTTGTATGATGAAAATTTGATATCCATATATTAATATATTCATGATATCCATGTATAGGTATTTAGATCTTATATATTTACCTCTCTGTTTTTGTTTCTATATAAATACACATAAATCTAGACATTGTTATATGTACATTTACATGTCTATTTAATAAGGGGAATAAAATATAAAAATTTGCATGTGCAGAAATACATATTTGCATATGATGTTTGACTCACTCTCTCTCTGTTTATTTATTGAATTTGTGGCTGCATCAATAATTCTTTAGCATAATAATGAAAAAAAAAAACATTTATTTTACTCCACTATTTATTTTCTAACATAATCTTATGTTATGTCCTGAGTATATCACAAATCTGAATCCAGTGGTGAGACTTCAATTCTAAAAGGTGTAGACCCTTCATTGCTATTATTCCCAGGTGCACTCTGAGTTGCAGTGGTACTATTTGTTAGGGTCTCATCATTAGGTCGAATAGATCTGTTTGAGATGAGGTCAAGAGTGAATTCAAATTACATTATTTTGTCTTATAAACATTGATATTGCAAATAAGTGGGATGTATTTACCTATTTAAAAGAATTCCTTAGATTCATTTTTCTACTGTATATAATTAGAGATCATAATTGTTAAAATGACTTCAGCATTAAATGATCCAACAAGGGTTGACATGCCATGAAACCAACCAACAAAAATATTCACTACAATGCACTTAACCCAAAAGATTTCCATTTATCACAAATATTGAACATTATACAGTGAACGTTTTAGGTTAAAATACAGCTGATAAGTATGTGCCAGCCTATGGGTTTAATTTTCATTGAAGTTCATTGCAAATGATAAAAACCTCGCTGACTCTGTAGACGTAAATGCAGCCCAATAGTGAATGCACAGACGTGGCCATACAACAGTATAAGTTGGGTTGGGTTTCTCTTCTTGCAGTCTCAAGGCTTCTGGTCTAAATTTTCCAGATGTCTTTCCTCAAAGACTTGAAAACTCTTGTGGACTGTTTGTCAGCCTCTAGAGATTCTTTCAAGCAGTCTTTGAATCTCTTTTGCAGATGTTTGATATCAATGTGTGATAAATGAGCTCAGAAAAGAAAATCATATTTGAGATATGTATTTATACATAATTTGAACATATCATAATCATACATATATATCATCATTAGTAGTCCATTAGTTTAAAGGTGATTGTCCGTATTATAATTAGTCCCCATAGTCGTAACATATTCCTCCATGTGGACCTCTTTTTTGCAATTTATTACCTTTTCCCTCAGCCAATATCCTGTCTCTTCATGTTTCATTTTGCTGTATCCTTGAATTTCACCTTGGTTTCTCCTTCCATGACACAATTAAGAATATAACAGTGTTGTTTTGGCTATACACACACACATATATATATATATATATATATATATATATATACACACACACACACACACATGCTATTGTACAAATGTCAATATTCCCTTGCCCAGTTGTCTGGGGCTGTAGAATACACTGACTGCATCTTTACTGTAAGGGAAGACTCCCCCAATGAGTATCCTGGATATGATACTAAACAATCTGATGGTGAGGCTCCAGTAATGCTGGAGCTTTGGGGAATTCTGAGTACCCTTTTATTGCCATTGCTCCCAGGTCCAATTTTTGAAGAACTGATAGGGTCCTATCTATGGGTTTAAATAGAACTAAATTGCATACTTATGCTAAACTGAGTTGTTTGAAGTAGAACTGTTTTGATATTTAACTGTGTGTGGACAAAAACTATACTTATACTAAATTGAATTGCTTGAAATAGAAATGTTTGACTAAAGTGAATGGCTTGAAATAGAAATGTTTTTGACAATTAAACAGTGTACTCATGCTAAAGTGAATTGTTATAAATAGAACTGATTATTTGTATAAAAATGGATTTGGCATTAAATAACCTACAAAAGGTTGATATGCCATAAAACCCAACCAACCAATATTCCCTTTCATTGTTTTCAAGGCCTGCATGGGACCAAAAAGCCTGTGAGCAACTGAAGAGTTTGAATGCACAGAAAATATTTTTGCTTTTAAGATGATCAAGGATTTTTTTTTTTTGTCTAAAGTTTATAAGGAAAAATGTCTGAACAAGATTGAAATGATGATTGCTTGTTCAACAGTTTTATTATTGAAACACTTTTTATTGATCTGAAACTTTCAAAATGCATTCATGTCATCCAACATGGCATAATCCTTTCTTATGTACAGCCGTGCAGCTTAAATTAAATGCTACTTTACCTTTTAATAAATATTTTAAAGATCTAAAAATAGTGCAATATTTTGTGTGTTATTTTTCAGACTGATGTCCTCATCTTTATTGTTGTTAGTTGTAACACAATGTTTTGGCCGCCATATCCTCCAATCTTCCTCAGATGTCACTTGTTTATTTGGGTACAGAAATGATTCAACTTGGGAAAACATTTTTAAAGTTTGACAGTTTCTTTAACACCTTGTTTGATCAACAGTCAAACTCTAAAAATGATTTCCCAGGTTGAATCATTTTTATGCCCAGATAAACAAGGGACACCTGAGGAAGGCTGGAGGATATGACGGCTGAAACATTGTGTTTCAACCAACAACAATAAAGATGAGTACAACAGTCGAATAAATCACACTCAAAATATTACACATCATACCTCATCTCAAAAATTCAGACAGATTATCTAAAAATAGTTTTATATATATATATATATATATATATATATATATAACTGATATTTATTTGTTATGCATATAAAAAATGATGCATTCTATTTAACAGTGAGTGTCCACTTTATTCCATTTAATATCTTTTAGGGAAAATTTAACAGATCTCAATCGATAAAAATAATTTTTTTTTAATTACTATCTGGAAAATTACCTAACCTAAAATTCACCAACATACTCCACATGCTTCAGTGCACAAATCTGCATGTCTCTGAATTACTTTAAAAGGTGAAATAATGTATACACAGCAATTATATGGTTGACTATACAATCTACATGAATAATCCTGGATAGAAGTGTTTCAGTTGTCAGGTTCCATGTTTAAACACTATTTACAAAAAAAAAAAAAAACCAAAAACGAATTAATATATCCATTTATATATGACTATGTAATGGACTGAATATAATACACCATTTTGTCACTGGTTTTTATTATGACCATATATATATATATATATATATATATACATATATGTTGTATCAAAAAATTATTTATTTAATTTGAAGTGAAATTATACCTGTTCACTATTTTTTTCACATTCCCTTCTTTATTTTACTTTATATATCTTTTTAACAATCTACAATCCTGAGAAATATGTTATAAACAAACTTGAAATATAAAAAACAAGATATCTTTTGGAACAATTTCCTTTTTTCAAGCTTATATAAAACTTTACCATTTTATTTTTTTGCTTCAAAATTTACCAAACTTTTCTGGAGTCTTAGCTAAACAAAACATCTGACTTACAATAAAATTATGAAAGAAAGAGAAATGAAATTGTATGGATTTAATATGTACTATTATTTGAAAAAAATATTTTTGGTGGAATTATTTGACTTTGTAAGTAAGAAACTGTCTTTAGTAACACCAAATGTAATATAAAATAACCTACTAAGCAAGCATCCACTCCTCATTGAACTCTCTTCCATCGGAAGATATCTTGACAATGGTCTCAACATCAACATACCACAATTGTTGGCAGAACATACCCAAATGAGGGATGCTCCTGCTGCTTGTATTATACCATCCATTAATACCCATTACATGATACTTTGAAGCGAAATTAGTACTATCATGTAACTTTCATTTCCTACTGAGATTTTTGAAGAACTAAAGTCTAGCATGATACCACATTGACCCGAGTCAAAGGAACAACCCATAAACTGTTTGGAAATTTAACAGAAAGAAAGCAAAGAAAACTTCAAAATAACATTTTTTGGTAAATATTGAGTAACATTTAAAAATTAAAGAATTGATAATGTATAATTCAACATTACTTTACTTAATGTTTGTATATAGCATTATTATTCCTATATCTTTTGTGTGTGTGTGTGTATATATATATATATATATATATATATAGATACTTTTATAATGATCCAATTTCTATATGTCTGTATTGTCACATAGCAAAAATGGTACATAGTAAGTAGTGAAATTATTTGTACAATACAATGTAAATGTTTTAAATTGAAAAATAAACAAGTTTCCAATTGGCCTACCTGGTTTCAAATAATTTAAAATTATTTAACAGACAAAATAATATCTAACCACAAAAGATAACACCAAGTCAATTCAATGCTAATTACTAACAATAATTAATAATAATAATAATAATTAGCATTAATGAATAATTACAATATAAATTTTCTAAATAGGAAGTGATTTGACAGAGTAAAGGCCATTGAAGGTGGCATTTAAGAGAGTAAGCAACAAATCAAGAATTTAGCTGCTTAATTAAATGAAATAATATAAATATAGCAAAGTTTTTATTATTAATTTTAAAAAAATAGAGTTTGATCCTTACTGTAGCATGTGATTCAGTCTGCTGGGGTTGAAAAATACACTGATTGCATCTCTGCAGAAGGGTAAGACTTCCCCAAAGAGTGTCCAGATTATGACACAAAACAATCTGATGGTAAAGATCCAGTAATAGTGGAGCTTTGGGGAATGTGGAGTACCCCTTTATTGCCATTAATCCCAGGTCTATTCTGGTCTGGAGTTCTATCTAGGGTCCTATCTATGGATTAAATAGAATTAAACTGTGTAATTATGCTAAAATGAATTGTCTGAAATAGAACTGTTTTTAAACTTAAACAGTACTTATGCTCAACTAAATTGTTCGAAAATGGATATACTTAAGCTAGACTGAATTTTTTTTAATAAAACTTCTATGTATAAAAATGAATAAGGTATTAAATAACTTACAATGGTTGATATGCCATAAAACCAAACCAAATCATATATATTTAATATATATGTATAAAAATGGATCTAGCATTAAATAACCCACAATGGTTGATATACCATAAAACCAAACCAAACTTAATGTAGCATGAGGATAAACATGTTCATCTCGGGAGTTAATTCTTTAGTATAATGAATTCAATCCTCAATGGAAGTTCATTATTTTTTGCTTTATGCCAAATTAAGCTTAGGCTTCTATAGATGCTGAGTGGTTTTTGTTCAAACTCAGGTAAAAGGCAAGATTCCAAATGTTGATTTTCAAAGCAATTTCATGTCCTCACTTCAATACATTTATTTTTCAGATCAGATTAAGATAAAATTAATTAACTAAATGAATAAGTTGGCTGACCATAGTTGAGGGTGACCCAAAGGCTCCCTTTTCAATAGCTACTACACTGATGTGTAGGGGAGGGCACTGCTTCTTTCCCTGGATTGTTCCACTTTACCCTTGATCCATACCTTATGATTCCGAGTGCTAAGCAAGGCAGCATCAAGTGCTATTTTTTGAGTCTTTGGTATGACTTGAAATAGGATTGAATTTATTTTTCAGATCAGATTAAGATAAAATTAGTTATCATATAAATAAGATAAATAAGCTTGTCAACCTTTTCAGCAGTTCTCTGATTGGTCAGTTTGGTAGAGTCAATGAGAATTGTCCAGGTGCCGTAACAAATGGACACCTATAATGGCTAGTTCTCCTGCCAAACGGTTGATGTAGGAAATTGGATGAATAAAAACATTAAAAACCAAACAAAGTCTTTGTGTCCATTTATAAGAACAGAAGTTGACACAGAGACCAAGATAAACCCAAGACTCCCTGAAGAAGTTCCCAGATAAAAGACCAGATAATCTAGCCTGATAGATAAGTCTAAGAAAAAGAATAAGGTGTATATATTGTTGCTGTCTATCGTACTTCGGGGCCCGTGGCGCAGCGGATAGAGGCGTTGAGTCTCTACGGTTCCAAGTGAGCATTGTCAGAAGATAGCGGTTTCAAATCCTACCCAAGCTGGCCAGAGGTTTACTTGGTCAAAAACATGGTGCGATAGACAACAACTATGGAAGGCAGTAATTACTGGGGATACGGTTACAAGACTCAACATTCCAATCCGAGGTCGCGGTAAAACACCTGAAGAATGCCAGAGGTGAAATTTGGCTGAAACGTAGTGAAAGAAGAAACAACACAAAAAAAAAAAAAAAACTACCAAGATGAGGACAAAAAGTCCGCAATAAATAAAAATTAATTCTCAGATTAAGAAGCCTCATCTCAAAATGATTCCAATTAAAGACAAGTACACAGAATTTAGTCTGATGTACTCAAGATTAAACATGCAGGTAATATAACTGGATAATAGATATCAATATGTTCAGACTCCATATTGATATACTGTATATCATCCTTGGGTATTTAAAACTTATACTCTCACATGTATTTACTTGTGAAGTTGGTGATACACTTCTTATTTTGGAACACACACACACACACATATATATATATATATATATACAAACTCATAGAAAGAAAAAAATTCTTTAACTTTGCTAACATTATACTCAAGTCTTATTCATGGAGTAATTTGTAAGAAATTCACTTAAGAGGGATAACAAGATATGTCTGATCATCAGTATAGTATAGCCTACATGTTTAGTTATATGTCTGCATGGATATCTATGCACTCACATATTATATATATATATTGTCATCCACAGACAGACTGTTTCGTTGTATCACAACTCTTCAGTGTGGCGAGACACGTAGGACACTTGAAGCTGGGATCGAAACCTGCCCAACTTTACATTAGAAAAAACGTTTTGTGTGTGTGTGTATATATATGTATATACACACACAAAACAACTTTTTTTTTTCTGTTCTATTTTTCTGTAGTCACATAAAAATCCATCTTGCTTTCCCAGTTAAATAAAAACTTTCTTCAAATTATTTATTTCATATGAAAAACTTTCCAAAAACCAAAGGACATATACTTTTGGAAATGTCATTTTTAGTACATTTTTTACAATTTTTGTTTGTAATTTAAAAAGAAATCTATTAAGCTCATCATTTTCATACAACAGCCTTTTAGCTGAGTCAGTATTCAAATTTTACTTAGATGCCGACAACAAAATGTTATTTTCTCAAATCTACCAAAATTTTTTACAAGACCACTGAAACTTGCTTTTACTCAAAATTATATGTAAGTAAAGTTGGTGATTATGGTCGAGGGTGACCCAAAGGCTCCCTTTTCAATAGCTACTACACTGAAGTGTAGGGGAGGGCACTACTCCTTTCCCTGGATTACTCTACTTTACTCTTGATATGTACCTTATAAGGCTAAGTGTTAAACAAAGAGGCATCAAGTATCATTTTTTGAGTCCTTGGTATGACTCAACCTGGGATTGAACCCCAGTCTCCCAGCCATGAGCAAACACTGTTCCAATTTAAAAAAAAAAAACGATTTTGACTGTGACCTATTTATTAAGATATCAGTCTTTATTTTGAAGGGATGGGAACTAGTATAGATAAAAGTAACTTTAAAAACCAATGAATCTAAGGAGGTGGTAGTTATACCTAGAGAAACAACCCATTACTTTGGCAGTCATTATGGAAAGTCTGATGACTCATTAGCCACAAAAATCAGGTCAGGTGCCTCTTCATGATATAACGGTTAGCAAACTTGATTGATTATTACTGTTTGCTTCATACTATTGGCAAGATCAGATCAAGATGATAAATAAGGATACAGAAGTAGGTATTTCAGTTCTGTTTTGACCTTTATTCTGACTTGAACATGTTTTTGTGGTTGAGAGTTTCAAATAATATGCTTTCCTAAAATGTACGTGAAAAAATGAAACTATCTGATGCTTTCATTTGAAACCTTAAAGCTTGTAATAATTTATGATATTTAATCTATTTTCTATCGTCTTTTTCTCTTACACACACACACACACACACACACACACACTCTCTCTCATATATATATATATATATATATATATATATATATATATATACACAAGTTCTGTTTAGAAAATATCAGTTACTATAATTTAATATTAGGCTGTTTGGAATATAATGGCTGAGTTTTCCATTTAAATATTTTCCAAACAACTCAATATTAACAACTAAAAAGTAACCTATCAAGAGTAATGGTGGCTTAGTCTCCTTTAAATTACTCTCCTTAAGACCTCAGAACCGTCCTACATTAAAAACATTCTTAAACATCCTTTTCTGGTGTGTAAAATTATAATCAAGTGATCACAGGATGCAAATAAATAAGTCACAAAAATCCAGTTGTAAGAAGAGAGATGAGTAGACAAAATATGAGAAAACCCAAAAATCTACACCCACATTTGCCCCAATTATTCATTTCCACAGCCTCAGTTACTGAATGGAAGAAATAAAACATCAGAAAATCTTGCATTTGACGCTTTCCTCTCATCCACCAGACAATCCCCATCACTAATATAGCAGTGATTGGTAACTATGCTACACCAAGACTGCTATTAGCTTCCTTATCCAATTTTCTTAATCCTGTTAGTCTGAAGCCTAACTGCTTTTCAATAGGAATAACCAAATGTCACAGACGGACAAATCTGGATTGTAGAGAAGCTGACAGGCTTGGTTGACATTTTGAAAAAAAAACAAAAACTATACAAGATGAGAAGAATGAACTGGCACCCAGTCACTGTGAATGCAATGATAACACAGTAAATAATCTAACTTAATGGTGTATCAATGCTGACTAAATAACTTTAAGCCAGAGTATCTGCTCACACATATACAATGAGGTCCACTGATTTTTTGGCTAAGCTATATCAAACTAGCACCTCCAATTCTTATGATATTCAAAATGGCCATATACAATCTGTACACACCCTATATATGATTATGTATATGTCTACATAAAGATAAAAGTTTATGAACTTATCATTTTTAACAAGAGAGAAGAGATTTTGTTGGCTATCAAATACAGTATATTATATATGACTAACTGTTGCCTAGATTGAAAATAGGTTATACCAACTTTATATTGAGACTGCTGGATATATTATAAAACATAGAAAATCAGTTTACTCATTTACTTACTCACCAGCTCAGTTTATTACGATTGTGGCATGCTAGTAACAAGACATTTTGTCAAGGTATTATATAATGAGACAGAATGCAAAAACAGCCCAGTTGACTGAGGCTGTAGAATATACCAAACTGCATCTCTGCAGAGGGTAAGACTCCCCCAGTGAATGTCCTAGATACGACATTAAACAATATGATGGCAAGGCTCCAGCCTTGGAGATTTGGGAAATGTGGAGTTCCCCTTCATTATAGGGTCTTATCTATAGGTCAAATAGAACAAACTGTGTGTGCAAACAAATAACTGATGTTAAATTGTCACTGTTATATAGAAATACATGAAACTATTTAACTGTGTGCAGAAAAAGAGCTCAGGCTCATTTTAGAATGTTATCTACAAAATGTGTTTACAAATCATATATATATTTATATAAAGAGGATTTGGCATTAAATAACCTACAATGGTTGATATGTCATAAACCCCAACCAAACCAAATCATACATATTTTGATATATATGTATAAAGAGGATTTGGCATTAAATAACCTACAATGGTTGATTTGCCACAAAACTCAATCAAACCAAATCATATATATTTAATATATATGTGTAAAGAGGATTTGGCATTAAATAATCTACAATCAAACTAAATCAGAATCCTGAGAGATGTGAATTCATATTTTTCCTAAAAGACAGAAGTGAACAACAAAAAACACCTTCACTCAAAACCAATTTACAGATTCCATCTTTCTATCCTGATAACCGATACATTCATCTTATATATTAGATCAATGCAACTGCTTCCCAATTTTTTTTTTAATAAATCTTTTATTCATTAACCAAAGTATTTTATATCATTTTTATCACCTTACGCCACATCTCTGCCAAAATTTTATATTCCATCATAAAATCATAATTCCGCTTTTGATTTGATGATATCTTAAAAATTTGGATCCATGTAGATCAAAGAGTTGTACATGGAGCAAAACAAGTGATAGTCTGGAGGTGACACGTCTATAGAATATGCCACATAGGAAAGAACTTCCCATAATAGGTGTTGCCCATAATAGGTGTTGCAAAATTACTAAGTGATTTCATTTCCTTGTTCAATAAAAAGAACATTTCTGTTGCAATGAAACATTCAACTAAGTTGACCAATTAACCTCTTTTCTCAAAGTTCTTATTTTGTTAAATTCTGTAACTTTATACAAAAATCTTTTCTAATTCATCAGTTTCTAAGTTCTAAGGTCAACTAGAGCATCCAATATTATTTAGTTCAAAATTGTTTTGTAAAATTTGTCATATGCGTGCAACTACAGAATCATTACTAAAATCTTCTATGATCTTTTATGAAGAGTAAATTGTACAGAATATGAATTTGACATTCTTTTATAATTTCACCACATTATGTCAAAATTATAACAAAGATAAACATTTCTTAAAGCATGCACAAACAATAAAATGCAAACCTCTGATACACTAAGATACACTATATCTAATATTGTACAAAATAGAGAAAGAAATTTTTGTATTAGCTATATATATATATATATTACCTTTGTGTGTGTAGGGAGAAGTGGCGAGAGAGGGTCAGGAATATCCATGCTGGCGGCACGGTGATGATGATATATATATATATATATATATTTATTCATAGAAATATACATGTTACCATTATGTGTATTCATAGAAATATGTATATATATGTTAGCAAACCTCTGATACACTAAGATACACTATATCTAATATTGTACAAAATAGAGAAAGAAATTTTTGTATTAGCTATATATATATATATATATTACCTTTGTGTGTGTAGGGAGAAGTGGCGAGAGAGGGTCAGGAATATCCATGCTGGCGGCACGGTGATGATGATATATATATATATATATATATATTTATTCATTGAAATATACATGTTACCATTATGTGTATTCATAGAAATATGTATATATATGTTAGCAAACCTCTGATACACTAAGATACACTATATCTAATATTGTACAAAATAGAGAAAGAAATTTTTGTATTAGCTATATATATATATATATATATAAATATATATATATATTACCTTTGTGTGTGTAGGGAGAAGTGGCGAGAGAGAGTCAGGAATATCCGTGCTGGCGGCACGGTGATGATGATATATATATATATATATATATATATATATATATATAACCTTTGTGTGGGTGTGTGTATATATATATATATATATATTTATATATATACACACACACACACACATATTTACCGACCCCTCCGCTCGGGCAGGATATGACATAAGGTCAATTTTTTAAGCAGAGTTTAACAGGTTCGAATTCAGAGTTTTCCTTCTTTTAGACTAGTTGCCTCACCAAGGCTGAAGAACCTTGTCTGCCCTACTATTTTACCCATAGCTGGAGGGAGAATACTAAGATTCATACCTTTCCCAAGAGTATTAGTGCAATGTGAAACGCAATCAGTCTTGTCCAGGATATATATATATATATATATATATATATATTCATAGAAATATACATGTTACCATTATGTGTATTCATAGAAATATGTATATATATATGTTAGCAAACCTCTGATACACTAAGATCTATATCTAATATTGTACAAAATAGAGAAAGAAATTTTTGTATCAGCTATATATATATATATATATATATATATATATATATATATATATATAACCTTTGTGTGTGTATGAATATATACATATATATTCATAGAAATATACATGTTACCGTTATGTGTGTGTGTGTATATATATATATATATATATATGTATTCATAGAAATATGTATATACATGTTAGCATTGTGTATGTGTGTATATATATAAATAAGAAAAAAAATGGTAGATTTTGGTCAATCTGACAAAATGAAAAAAATTAGTGGAAAAGTGGATAAACCAAAATACTGACAACGGATTTAACAATGATATTTTGTCTTTATTTTGAATCCTTTCTAAAATAAAGATGAAATATTATTGTTAAACCCGTTGTCAGTGTTTTGGTTCATCCACTTTTCCACTAATTTTTCTCATATATGCATGTTACCATTGGTGTGTGTTTAAGGAATGTTACATATACATATAATGGATATAGTTCCATTGAAATAAATTTATATAGCATTCATATACATGCACAGATATCATAACCTATATATCATACATATTTACATAAGTGAGATATATTCTCTTTTTCAGTCACATATATGTGTTTTCTAGAGGTAATTTAAAGTAACTGATAGCTGAACACATTTGTGCAAAGTTGAAAAATCTCCACTTAATGAACCAATCGGGCAGAAATGACTAAGTCAATAAATAAATAAGTAAAAATAATTTGGCTGCCATCTTTGTCATTGGTCATCAACTGAGACATCAAACATATTGATCATTCTGCTACTGTAGTTCTCCTCCAGATTCCCAACCCCCAATAAAAATTCCTACCTTTGACTGAGTCATGCCCTTTCTGATTTCCACATGAAGTGAACTGATCAACCCCCACACCTACCCATTAATTTTTTTTTTTCTCTATTCATACCTCAACTTAATTGTGGCACAGAATTGCCACTGTCATCATTAAAAAAAAAATCCATCTTTTGTTTTTAGTTTAGTTTAATTATCTTACAAAGTTCACATTTTACATCTTTTTTAAAGACATTGTCTTCCTATCATAGGAACATAATTATCCCGACTATGAAATTCTCTATCTTTTTCAGCTCTTATCTCATGACCTGCTAACTCAACCTATCATTATATGCACCTACAAAAGTGACCCCAAAATGTTTACACTTCATCTTAATCTTTGATAATCCTCTCTAAATAGGTATACCTTGAATTTCTTTTCATAAGTTTTAAGATTTCCGAAACACTCAATGAAGATAAAACTTACTTTTAACTGCTAACAAAACCAGAATACTAATTATATTCTTAAGTTTGTGTTTCTTTTTTAATTTTGCTTGGCATATATATATATATATATATATATATATATATATATATATATATTCTCTTGCATATTATGAAAGACAAAGAATGAAGTATCAATTTTTACTAATATTTTATTTATCTTCATTTATCACAACTCCCGGAGTGTCAGATATCCTATCAACAGGGCTTAGAGTATACTGATTGTATCCTCTGTAGAAAGGTAAGACTCCACTCAAAAAAGGGGGGGTCTTGTGTGCGACACTCAAGTGATATGATGGTAAAACTCCTGTCCTGGAACTTTGGGGAATGTGGAGTACTCCTTCATTGACATTACTCCCAGGTTCACTTTGAACCAGAGTGATAGTACTTGTTATGCTTCCATCAAATAGATCTGTTTGAAAATTATTTGTATAATTTGTGTTTTTGTGAGAGTGGTGCATCTAACAATTTATCTACACCAAAGCCAGCTTTCATCTTTTGGTAGTTGACAAAAGGGGGTTCCTCGAGGACCTCAAATATCTTGACCAAACTCCTCACAATCATTCATCTTGCCCTCTCATAGAAATAGAATGAAAGAAATACTAGTCAAAAACTGATAATAATCGACAATGCTTCATTTAAGAAATTCAGATGATATTACAGGGTAGATGTTATTCAGCTGTCAGTTGGGGTTGTAGAATACATTGACTGCATCTTGGCAGAGGGGTAAGACCCCCTCCAACAACTGTCCTGAATATGACATCTAACAATCTGATGGTGAGGCTCTAGTCCTGAAGCTTTAGGGAATGTGGAGTTCCCCTTCATTACCATTGCTCCCAGGTCCACTCTGACCTAGAATGGAAGCACCTGATAGGGCCCTATATATGGGTCAAATAGAACTTTTTCATTTTTAATCTGTATGCAAACAGATGACTTATGTTAAATTGTTAGTGATACACAGAAATTCTTAAAACCATTTTACTGCATGCAAACAAATGAGTCTCATTTAAAAATGTTATCTACAAAATATGCTTACAAATCATATATATTTCATAGATGTAAGAACTGAATTCGGCATTAAATAACATACCAGAGTTGATATGCCATAAAATCAAACCAACCAATCAGCTGTCAAATACAAGAAAAACAGATTATTAGATTGTATCTTGTTTATTGACTTAGAAAGTATTAAGATAGTTTTATATTATGAAAATTAGTGGCAAGAGAATTGGTGCAGTTTGGTAGTTGAATTATGAGGATGTGCTGAAAAGTTTTTGCTTGACTAATAAGGAATGACCCAGAGCCATGAAAGATACGTAACTCTTCCCCATATTCAATCTATAGTTCAACACATTGAACACATCATTTCTAAATTTGGTTTGGTTTGATTTTATGGCATATCAACCATTGTAGGTTATTTAATGCCAAATCCATTTTTATACATATAAACAGTTCTATTTCAAACAATTCAGTTTGACATAAATACACAGTTTAGTTCTGTTTGACTCCTAGAAAGGATCCTATCAAGTGCCACCACTCTGATCCAGAGAGGACCAGAGAGCAATAGCAATAAAGGGGTACTCCTCATTTCCAGAGCTTCTACTGAAGCCTCACCATCAGATTGTTTATTGTCATATATCAGGACACTCATTGGGAGAGTTTTTTGCAGCCCCAGCTGATTGGGCCAGTCATTTCTCAATTTTTTTAAATCCTTTCAAAAAACAAAAACAAATATCAATGTAATGGTTAAAGCATTGGACTGCAGAAATGTAGTGAGTTTGAACTCCACTCAGGCTATTATGGTCACTTTCAAACAAATACCCTTGGAGAAGGTATGAACCCTCTTATCCTCCCAGCTATGGGTTAAATAGCATCACTGTTTCTTGTAGAAGGATGTCTTTGGCATTAAATAACCCATAAAGGTTGATATGCCATTAAACAAAGAAACCAAGCCAAACATCTATACTAAGTTTAAAAAATCATTCAGTCTTGGTTGGGCTAAGAAATTTCCACACCTCTTATACTGCGTACAAGTCTACAGCTGTTGGTGAAGACTTGTATGCATATTACTCAAATCTTGGAAGCAGACTGGTTCAAATATTTAAATTTTAATCTTTCATAAATAAAAGATATCTCCTGTGAAACTTACATGATTAGGTCATTTCAGTCCAATTAAGATTAACTTTGATATTTCTTGAGTTCAATTCATAGTCATAAAAGCATTTTCAGACAAACCTTTTAAAAAAAAACTTTGCCTTTTTATATAAGTTATTATCATCATTCCTAACAATAACTGGACTATTTTCTTTCTTTTTGTTTTATCAAATTAATTATTTCCATAAATATTAGTGCTTTGTAATATCTTTCTCTGCTTCTGCCAGTAGTTGAACAAAAATGTTTTAGATTCTTGATTTTTAACATTCTAAAATACTTTCTGTACTATTCACTAGTGCATTCAGACTTATGTACTTATCTTGTTTGGCCAAAATGTTTGGATTATAATAGTTTTGTATCTGCCAGCTTTTTCAGGTGTCTGGTGTAGTCAGTAATCTTCTGGGAATTATAAACCAAAAACCCTCCATTCAGTCTATGGAGATTGTTTTCATTCCAATATACTTACTTAGAGGATATCTTGTTTCAGTTAATTCTTCTTAATTAATTTGTCCTTGAGATGTTTTTTTTTTTCTTTAAAGTATATGGTTAATCATTCACTAAATTGAATGTACAATCACCAGGTAACTTGATACATTTTAACCAATGTCTATAGTCACTATGCCATTGTCCCATAAGACAATTTAGTGCTGATAACATGAAGCATTAAATCTAATGTAATTTTTGTTTGATTCTTTAAATGAACCAGATTATACATCATAGTGTAAATCGATAGCAACATTTTTGAGTCTCTTGTCTAAAGTTCTTTCTAAATAAGAGGCTCAATTCCCTACTAAATTGACTGAATAGGTTATTATAACGTAAGTGCCAATTCATTCAGTTGTCTTATTTTCCTGTGTTATTCACTGTCTATTATACCGACTTCATTTGAGTGTTTTCAGTAATTACAAGTAATTTACTATGCTTAACTAGAACACATTTTTATTTTGATATATCAATTACCCAATGAACTAGTGTTATTCTTTTGTAAGAATTAGCCACAAACTTTTGAAGACAATAAGTTTAGAAATGCAGTCATAAACTCATAATTTTTTTTTTATTATTGTTAAACTTGATATTCAACTAATGGATAATATTTGGGTAGAGCTATAATTCTGTTCTGTCATATTGGGATTTCTTCTCAAAAATTAAAAATTTGATGCAATGAAAAAAAGAAATCTTGGAAAATGGTTTGTAATTACTTCTTTCTTGAATAAGATTCAAATAGCATAATTTCCTATTGTATGCACAAACTTTCATTTCAAATGCTTTCATATTTAGTATCTTATAGAAATAAACTAATTTCCTGCTGATATATAAGTTTGTTCATATCTATATATATTCACACCACTAAAGTGTAAGCATTTCTACATTTTCCTTAAACTGATTCCCCAGTCATAAAATGTCTGACTACTGTATCCATCAATGATTCTAATTTAATAAATATCTTTTATATTCAGTGATAAAAAAAAGATTAATCCAAACATTTAAAAAATAGGAATTACTTTCATCCAGTATTTAGCCACAAACAACAGCATTGGAAAATGTAAATTACAATTGAAAATTTTGTTTGTATGATTCACTTTCTCTTCTGTGTTCTTGATGTTATTGCCATAATCCAGCTAAGATATTTCTTTTGTCAGATGAATTGATGTCTGAATGTTAATTATTCTCCTCAATTACATAAACAGTAAAAAATATTTAACTAGAACACATTGAAATATGCTGTCTTTCTTGAAGTTCTTTTTTTTTCCATCAAGTATGTACAAGTTGATACTGAAAGGTCCTCAGTCCAATCAAAAAGAGAATCAACCAAATAATATACATGTTATTGCACATCATTTCTCATGTCTATTTAACCCTTTCAAAAAAAAAAAATTCAATGAAGGTTATTCTCTTTTTTTGGTAGGGTCAAAAGCTTTTTAAGCACCCTTGTATAAGTAAATCAATAAACCATTGCTTGAAACTAATATATAATTTTTTTTGTTAAAATGTACAAATTACATTTTTATCTGATTCCTTAAGACAGCCCATATGGCTGGGGCAGTAGAATACACCAACTACATCTCTGCAGAGGAGTAAGAACCCACCACCAACGAAGGTCCTAGATATGACATTAAACAATTTAATGGTGAGGCTCCAGCCTTGGAGATTTGGGAAATGTGAAGTACTCCTTTAATGCCATTGTTCCCAGCTACTACTTTAAACCGGAGTGGTAGCACCTGATAAGGTACGATCTTTGGATCAAATAAAACAAACTATATGTGCAAACAAATGGCATGTTAAATTGTAACTTATATACTTAAAAACATTTATATGTGTATAAAAAAGAGCTCAGGCTTATTTAAGAATGCTATCTACAAAATATATTTATAAATCATATATATATTTAACATGTATAAAGTGAATTTGGCATTAAATAACTTATAATGGTTGATATGCCATAAAACCCAACCAAACCAAATCATATATATTTAATATATATGTATAAAGAAGATTTGGCATTAAATAACCTATAATGGTTGATTTGCCACAAAACTCAATCAAACCAAATCATATATATATATATATATATATACACACACACACAGAATTTGGCATTAAATAGCCAACAATGGTTGATATGCCATAAAACCCAACCAAACCAAATCATATATATTTAATATATATGTATAAAGAAGATTTGGCATTAAATAACCTACAATGGTTGATATGCCATAAAACCCAACCAAACCAAATCATATCATATATATATATATATATATATATATATATATATATAAATAAAGAGAATTTGGCATTAAATAACTTATAATGGTTGATATGCCATAAAACCCAACCAAGCTAAACCATGATTCCTAAAGATGGTTTGGTTTGGTTTCTTTAGTTTAATGGCATATCAACTCTTTGTAGGTTATTTAATGCCAAAGCCATTCTTCCTAGATGAACAGTAGTGGTACTATTTAACCCATAGCTGGAAGGATAAAGGAGTTAATACCTTTCCCAAGGGTATTTGCCTGAAAGTGAACGTAATAGCGCGACTGGAGTTCGAATTCACTTATTACGATTCCGCAGTCCATCGCTTTAACCATTACACCACGAGGACACCCCCGATTCCTAAAGAGCAGGAGTCCCTATGACATATTAGTTAAAGTACTGGACAGTAAAATTATAGTAAGAATGTTCAAATTCTGATCATGCTATTAAGTTCAATTTACCCTTGGGAAAGGTATGAACCCCCTTATCCTCCCAGCTATGGGTTAAATAGTACCACAACTAGTCTTCTACAAGGATGTCTTCAGCATTAAATAACCTATGAAAGTTGATATGCCTTGAAAAAAGGAAATCAAACTGATTCTTTGATTGCAAAAACGTATCATGAAATATCCAAAGATTCTGATAGTGTCACAGAAATCTGAAATCTTACTCTGTCAACAGAGCTTAGAATAAACTTATTGCAACCTCCGTAGAGGGTGGGGGTAACACTCTCCACTAAAAAGGCATCCTAGGTATATTACTACTAAACTACATCTGGTGATGAGATTCCAGTTGTGGAGTTGGGAGTCACCCCTTCATTGCTATTACTCTCAGGTCCACTCTGGTCTGAAGTCATAATTCCTGTTAGTGTTCAATCTATGGATCAAATAGATTTGTTTGAAAATCATAGGAATACTTGATACGATATTGCAAAGGATTATTATAATTAGTTACTTAGTAAAGTAAGTTAGCGACCATAGTCGAGGGTGACCCGAAAGCTCCCTTTTCGATAGCTACTACACCAAGGTGTAGGGGAGGGCGCTACTCCATTCCCAGGATTGCTCCACTTTACCCTTGAACCGTACCTTATAATGCTGAGTGTTAAGCAAGGTGGTATCAAGTACCATTTTTAAAGTCTTTGGTATGACTCGACCTGGGATTGAACCCAGGTCTCCCGGGCCATTGGCGAACACTCTAAGACCAACTTAATTGCTTGTAAATTATTGTTTGTTTGGGTTGTATGGCATATCAACCTTTGTGGGTTATTTAATGCCAAATCCATTTTCATAAAAATAAACATTTCTATTTCAAACAATTCAGTTTAGCATAAGTACACAGTTTAATTGTCAAAAACGTTTTATATTTCAAGCTATTCACTTTAGTCAAACGGTTCTAATTCAAACAACTCAGTTTAGTATAAGCATAGTTTTTGTCCCCACACAGTTAAATATCAAAACAGGTCTATTTGAAACAATTCTGTTTACCATACAAAAACAGTCCTATTTCAAACAATTCAGTTTGGCATAAGTACACAGTTTAGTAATATTTGACCCATTGATAGGCCCCTATCAGGTGCTACCACTTATGGAGGTGCCCGTGATGTAATGGTTATCGTCACAGGATATAGACACGGCGATACAAGTTCAATTCCTGGACAAGACTGATTGCATTTTACATAGCACTAATACCCCTAGGAAAGGTATGAATCCAATTATTCTCACTCCAGCTATGGGTAAATAGTAGGGCAGACTAGGTTCTTCAGCCTTGGTGAGGCAACTAGTCTAGGAGAAGGAAAACTCTGAATTCAAACCTGCTAAACTCCGCTTAAAAAATTGACCTTGTGTCATATCCTGCCCGAGCGGAGGGGTTGGGTAAATAGGATCAGGTGCTACCACTTCAGGCCGAACTGGACCTGGGTATGATGGCAATAAAGAAGTACTCCACATTCCCCAAAGTTCTAGCATTACTGAAACCTCACCATCAGATTTAGTGTTATATGCAGGACACACATGGCAGGAGGAGCGGTCTTAACCCTCTAAAGAGAAGCAGTCAGTGTATTCTACAGCCCCAGCCAACTGGGCAATGTAAATTATTAGTGATAGATAGGAGTACTTGAAGCTGTATAATTGAGTATAAATTCTTAGTATTAAATAGGAATATTTGATGTCATATAACCATGCAAACGATTATTATTTTGTCAAATAAAAAAAAAAGTGAAATTTAAAAAAAATGATTGCGATGAAACATTAAAAAAAAGAATAGTTATGACTAATCAAACGTTTATAAATTACTCAAAATGATTATTATTAATTTTGGCATTAAATAACTCTTAATTAGTTGATATGCCATTAACCAAACCAAAAATTATAAATAGTTTTCATGTATTGTGTTTTTTTTTTAAAGCTGTTTATTATAATGCTTTTCCTATATTTACAAAACTTTATGTTTGCAAAAGCAATTGTTGTAATATGTTGTAATTTTTATCTTTCTTTTTTAAATCTTTTTTTTAGCTTTTTAAGTTCCAGTCGATCACTTGGAGCAAAAGGTTTCAATTTAGCCTGGACAGAACTCAGAGGAACAGGTTGGTTATTTTTTCATTTAGATCACATCATCTCTTTCTTTTCAACTTTCCCATTTTCTCCAAATCATATGTACAAAAATAACTTGTCGTGTGTATTTGTGTGTATGAGCTTAAATTCAGAAGAAAGAAGTAAAAAAAAAAAAAAATTAGTAAATAAGAAGAAAGAAAGAGAATGTGAATATGCTTAAAAACATTAGACATTTAAAAAAAAAAAAAAAGTAGTTACAAAATGGGCTAATTAAACATCAAAAAAAAGGAAAATTTCATAAAGATGGCAAACTAAAATATGTTAACTAAGTGGAAAGAAGAAAAAAAAACCTACAAAGTCTCGCTAAAACTGTTTTGGTAATAAAAATGTTGATTGAACATTATTGTCAAGAGGTGAGCAAAATTATTAAGTTCTAAATATTCTCTTTTATAACAGTATTATAAGAGAGAATATTTAGAAAGGGACCAATTTAGAAGAGGTCAAAAGTAATAAACAAATTTGTATTTCTTGTTCTCCAAAGAATGTCATCATCATCAAAAAAAAAAGTCTATCAGGCAATTCAATATTGAGATTCAGATTGAGGCATCTAAAACTTATCTAAATCAACTTCATAAAATTAATGGCTGATTGTTATGAAAATAAATAATATAAGAGAAATTTAGTTTTCTTAAGTTTTACTTCTTTTTGTTAAACTACATTTACTTCATACCAGCTCATTGGCCTAGTGGGTAGAGTGTTCGCCAATGGTCTGGGAGACCTGGATTCAGTCCCAGGTCACATCATACCAAAGACTTTAAAAATGGTACTTGATATCTCCTTGCTTAACACACAGTAATATAAGGTATGTATCAAGGGTAAAGTGGAGCAAATCAGGGAAAGGAGTAGCGCCCTACCTTACACCTTGGTGTAGTAGCTATTGAAAAGGGAGCCTTCTGATCACCCTCGATTATGGTTGCCAACTTTACTTACATTTACTTCTCTAATGCATATATAATGAAATCTAGGGATGAATAATTGCAATTATTGCTCCTTTGACCAGGTTATGGAATTTTAAAAAAACAAAATGAAAATGACATATTCCTTTTACCTTAAACAATCTAATCTGAATTAAGTATAATCTGGATATGACAGTAAATTGCATCCACAAGTGAAGCTCCAGTTTTGGTACTTTGGAAGATGTGGAGTCACTCTTTTTATTGCCTTTACACTCAGATTGACTTTGACCTGGAGTGGTGGTACTTGTCAGGGTCTCTTCTATGGGTCAAATAAATCTATTTGAAATAATGAAGTATTTACCTGTTTAGAAATATTGTGAAGATACACATTGATTGAAGCAATTAGTTTAACAATTAATTAAATTAGGGACCATAATTGTTCAAATGACTTCAGCGGGAAATAACCCAACAAGGGTTGACCTAACAAAAGCAAGCAATCAACTGAATTAAGTCACTTGATGATTGACAAGAAAGAAAGACTTCAGTGAAGTTAATCTTGATCATTTTACTGGTTATTAGAAATGATTGACAAAAGAGAAAAGCTTCAGTAAAGTTAATCTTAATCCTTGTACTAGTTACTGAAAAAATATAATTTGTTCTTAAAGGAACATTTTGGAACAATTTCCATCATTTGTTTGAGTTTTTTTTATTCCAGAAAGAAATTAACATGCCTAACTTGTTCCACCTTTGTTGACTTTGCATAAACTTTTCAGATGAATTAAGAATAGAAGAATAAATCCAGATTTTACACATTAAATTCTGTGAGGAAATAATCATATGTTCTGATGTGTGTGTTTTTCAAATAAATCACTTGCTTACTCTACCAATTGTCCAAGTTCTAGCAATATATAGTAAGATATTTCCCCTAAATTACAACAGACACAAGAAATCATTTTTTTATCTAGGAGAATTAACTTAGGTTGAGATTGTTTTGGATCAAACCTTGAGTTTCTATATTTTAATACATTTTTCATGACTACTAACTATTTAATCAAAAAATGAATTTTTTTTCTTTATTGAGCAAGAATTGAAAGACAAGATTTTAAATGTAAATTGATGTTTCTACAAATTCAAAGAAATTCTGAAAATACACTGAGACTTCACTAACATTGTGCAAAAGATATTAAAGATAGTACTGGGAAAGTTTATTTCAACTTAAAACTAGATAACCCATGAACCTGCAGTAACAACAATTACAATGACATTGATGCTTCTATTTAGGAAGCAGTGGAAGATTCTAATTAGCATTTCTTAGTTATCTTTATCATACTGAGAATTTGGATGATTAAAATTATGTTCGGTGCAAATGCAAATTGGACTGTAATTTGTTTGTTTTTTTTTTCTTTGTAAAGTTAAAGAACTTGAAAAGTTGCATTGATATGTTTTTCTTCTTGTAGTTTTTTTTTGTTTTGTTGGTCTATCCTGATCTTTAATTGTTTTCTAATATCATATTTTGAATTATTGATTCTCCAGCCATTTCTATGTGAGGTTTTCATTTTTCATATTTCACGGCATAAGCCACATGGTTTACAAAAGTCTTTGGAAGGACTAGCGCTCATTACAATCCATCCAAGCTCCATAGCTGTCGATTTCAAACTTAGTACCAGCTAATGGGATGCTCTATGATATTAGTGTAGAAGTCAAATGACTCACCTTCTAACATGGCTGCCTTCTTGAGTCTTCTTGGTAAAAAGCAAGCCAGCTAAGCTTACCTCATTTATAGGAGAGCACCTAATGCAGCAGGTGGGTTGGTCTGTGGTACCAGGATGACCTGTCCAACACATTTGTATGAGTGGTGTTTATTCACCCATATATTCATCCAGTAAATGGCAATGGGAATCATTCTACTTGTGTGTTAGACCACTTTCAATTCAACCAATATTCATCAATTAGCATAGAATTATTTTAATGCTAAATGAACATCTTATATTTCCAAATGGTGAAAATCAGCCAAAAAACATGTCAATTGATATGAAAGAATTCAAAAATATAGAAAGTAGCGCGGGGGGGGGGAACAATTATGTTGCATTTAAAAACAATTGCCAATTCTAAATAGGGTTGTGGAATTTTAATTTTATTCTTTCTATTGCATTTGTTATTACCACATTTCTGCTGATCAATTGCACAATCTTTTTTAAGCATACAATTCAAGAGGTATTTATTTTTTTTAATTTTAAGATTCTCTTTTAAACAAGAAGAAAGAGATTAGATATACTAAAACAGATAGTTTATGCTTTTGCTGAATTAGCAAAGGAAAATGAATTCTCTAATCATTGGTTATATACGAGAAGATGTCTGGAACATGGCTTCATCATATCAAAAGTATTAACTTATTTCAATTTAAGAGAAAAGTTATTTAGACATTGAGCAGACAAAACACTATAAAGCAGTGACTGAAATCTCAAATTTGTAGTGCTTTGCCATAATTTGTTCTGAAATGAAGTGATGAATTGATTCTCTACACTCATTAATTATTGAACTTGATCTTTCCTCATTTCTTATGTGCAATTTATTGATTTCCCTCATTTTCCAATGACTATCTTATTATCAGACCAACTCAGACACGAACAAAATTATTGCTATTTACCATATATAACCAATCATCACTTGCTGTGAGGTGCTGTCTTTTGCAGTAGCAAAAACCATTTCTTACCAGGAATGTGAACATGGACTGACCAAATCAAGATAAAAACTGTTATACATTTCTGATTCTAAATTGAAAAAAAGTTTTTTTTGGTTGGTTTTTCTTGTTCAATTTAAAACTGAAACCTGACAAAAGTTTTAAAGCAGAAAATTGAAATGTCTCTTTAACACTTGTAAGAGTGAGTCAATAATTATCTTTTGGTATAACATTAGAATGACAGTACAAAACTCAGCACAGTCAACCTTTAGAAAAATATAACAAAAGTGTAGATAATTACTGACTCACCCTTATGTCATTTTGGTTAGTCTTTTCTCAGCTGTCATCAAATAACTTTAGTAGCCTTAAGACATTATCAAAGCCTCGTCTAAACGCAAAGCCAAAAGTATTAAGCTTCCACTATAAAATGAACTCTCCCTACAATTGTACTGATTTTGAGATTTGTTTACAAACCATTAGTGGATTTTGATGTCACTTTTGTAAGGAGCCATTTACAAAAGATTATCATATGAGAATGCTCACATGATATAATGATTAGCATCACAGGAAACAAACACAGCAATCCAAGTTCAAATCCTAGACAAGCCTGTTTACATTTCAATTTACATTAATGTCCTTGGAAAAGGCATTAATATATCTCTTTTCCCGACAACAAAATAGGTAGGGTAGACTGTGCTCTTAAGCCTTGGCAAAGCAACTAGTATAGAAAAAGAAACCCTCAGAATTATATAAGACAGGTCAGGAATCATTTTTTGATACTAGTACCATGTAACCTCGTTGCTAGGTGAGAAATGGGTCTTGTTAAGTTACTTTCTATGCCATGAAGAGAAAATACTCATTGGGATACTTAACAAATCTAAAAAAGGATTATGCGATGTGAGAATGAGGATTATATTGTATATCAAAATTATCGAATGTAGTTTGGTACAAGGTCCCAAGTATAAAGTACCCATTAATGATTGCTCGTACTTCAACTGTAAAGGGTCTGTAAAAATCAGCCGCTAATTTATGAAGTTTGTAAAGTCAGTTCCGACAACATTTAACTGATAAAACAAAAAGAAATCTTTAAAGAGAAAATTAGAAGATGGGAAGCAAATTTTGAAAATGAATATTTTGAATGCATTGAAATAAGCTAAAGGGTTTTAAACCTTTCTTTTGTTGGGTTGCAATTTCAGTTTCCAAGATGTTTTTATTGAAAAAGTTTAAATTGATTTAATTGCTTATGAAAATACAAACTGTCAATGGCTGCCAGGTCCAGAAACAACAAACTCCAAGAATTATTATTATTATTATTATTAATAATGATAATAATAATAATAAGAAGAAGAATGAACCTGCAACCAAATGAAAATTCAGATATATTCAAATCATCATTGAAGGAGATATGAACTTATTGTATTGTCAGAAATAACCATTTTCTGGTAATATTTATAAAGTTGTCAATTTCTTTTCTATTTTATTTACTGAAATGAAAGGAGTTCTTCTCAACCAACACAAATGTTTACTGCCTCTGTCTTGTTTTGCAAATAAAACAAATATAAGCTATTGTTTGCACAAATACTTGAGAATTTCTTTCTAGCTCAATTATTTCAATGCTTTGGCTAAAATCTGCAACATCTCAATTAACCCTTTCAGAATTTTGTTCAATTTTGTTTTATTTTACAAAACATCTCATTGTATAACTGATTTCTAGAAAATAATAATTTACAGATACAAGAAAAACATTGTTACACAGAATTAAATTGTTTAAAAAACAAATTGGTGAGACCTTCAAATAAGTGTGTATAACAACAACAAAGGTACCAGGGCATTAAGAGACAATATAAAGGATGAGTTTATAGGTGTAATTGTCAACGGCTATTGTAACATAGTTGATAAAATAGCTGATATAGATAATCAGGCTTCTTTAAAGCAAAAGTCGGCATGAGTCTGAATCTCACCAAGACCTTAACCTTTATTATTATCTCCGAAATATGCTGCATTTTTTAAAGACCTGAGTCGTGATAAAAAGCAAATTTAAGTTGAAAGAAAATACTAGTAAAAATTAATAATGATGAGTGGCCCTTAAATCAAGACCATAGAAATATTCAACTTACACACAGCAAGAATTATCCATGCTCTGGGATTTATTTGAAGCATGTACTTTTTAGTGAAATATCATCCAATTTCTCAACACAAGACTATCTGCTAATCATTTCCATAATAATCCCTTCTCTCTCATAAGCACAGCAATTGTAACCACTTGGTACTTTTCTACCCACAAATCCACTGTACATATTCATACAAGTTCAGAATTTTCCAAATTATTATAGACAGGCTTTTTTTTCCTGTTGATTTTTAAAGGTCTCACTACATTTCCAGAAAACATAAGATAAAATCATTTTCATAAATTACTCCCAATAAATGCATTTTTGGGGGTTGAATGTTGGAATTTATCATTTTTTATTGGAGTGTAGACAATGTAAACAAATAAGTGGTAATCACTTTATATAATCACAAAGAAGTTCTTAAGATATATACAAAAAGATGAATGTGTATTAACTGTCAAAAAAAGTCTACAAAAATTAGCTTAGTTACTTTTGGTAAAATCCCTCAAGTAATAACAGTTTAGTTAATTTTTCATTATATAATAATAGAATATGAGTGAGATTTGTGAAAGGTATGGCTTGTTTATCATTTTGTTCTTGACTAAATTTTGTTTATTCTGGAATGGGAAGAAATTATACAAAACAAAGTATGATATCATGAAACACTGTCTTAATCCTAATTCAACAGACCTTTAGCCTGACCAATATGAAACACTGTTTTAATTTTAAGTCAACAGACCTATAGCTTGACCAATATGAAACACTATCTTAATTTTAAGTCAACAGACCTATAGCCTGACCAATATGAAACACTGTTTTAATTTTAAGTCAACAGACCTATAGCTTGACCAATATGAAACACTATCTTAATTTTAAGTCAACAGACCTATAGCCTGACCAATATGAAACACTGTTTTAATTTTAAGTCAACAGACCTATAGCTTGACCAATATGAAACACTATCTTAATTTTTAAGTCAACAGACCTATAGCCTGACCAATATGAAACACTGTTTTAATTTTAAGTCAACAGACCTATAGCTTGACCAATATGAAACACTGTCTTAATTTTAAGTCAACAGACCTTTAGCCTGACCAATATGAAACACTATCTAAATTTTAAGTCAACAGACCTATAGCTTGACCAATATGAAACACTGTTTTAATTTTAAGTCAACAGACCTAGACCCTGAGCTAACCCTAAGAAATCTTTCCAAAACAATGAAAATGTATTCTATTTTGTTATGAAATAGCTCTATACGTAAAAAATAAAAATGTATTTATTTTGTTCTATATTTTTTGGACTTCAGTTAAATTCAAAATTAGGTTTCTATATTATACTCAATGTTGTGTGTGATGTCAATTTTTGTGTACATTTCCTGCTAATTCTAAATAAGTAGTTTGCCTGGTTCCATGTAATTTTAATACCTTGTAGAAGACAGAATTTGCTATTTGATTATTTTACATGGATGAAACTTCAAACTTTATGGCCCTTTAAATAGTGAGTGTCTAGAGAGCAAATAATCTTAATGTTTGTCTTATGATAAATGGAAAAAAGATTTTGAATAGTTTTTTTTATTAAGACTCAGTTTCCAATAGCAACTGTGTTCTGATGCCTCTTGGTGTCATAATTCTGAATGTAGATAAATAATTAAAATTCTCTCTGTATCTGGTACAATAAATTTATTAATAGAGCTAGGATTAAAATTTAGAAAAAAATATATTTCAAAAATCTTAAAAGTGCCATTTTATTTTTGCTCAATATAAGTGTATTTATATATTTTTTATTAAACAAAAGAAATTATATTACTTAGCTTTATTATTTTGTTTTAGGTATTTATAAATATATATCATTGTGTTTATGGTTAAATGTTACACATCTACTTTGGAATTTTAGCAGATGCTGTTAGTCTTATGAAATATGCCCATTTCCAGCTCATGTATAAAAGATAAGATATAATCTTTTGGAAGTATCAATTGATGATTGTCCAGTCTTTAAAAAATTAGTTTTTGTAAAAATCTACTTTCTTAACATGTGGATTTTATTTACAAGAATTTATTTTATTTTTCTTAATCATTAATAACTCCTTAAACTATGAGAGATTCTAAGTGACATAATTGTCAAAGTATTGGATTGTGGCCTCAAAGTAAGTGAGTTTAAACTGTTGCTCTATTGCATTCACTTTCAGACTAAAACCCTTGGGAAAAGTATGAAACCCCTCGCTAGCAGTTAAATAGTATCACTGCTTTTCTTCTACTGGCTTTGGCATTAAATAACTCATGAAGGTTGATATGTCATTAAACAAAGAAACTAAACCAAATCCTTTAACTACATCTGGTTTAGCCTGGTCTACTCAAGAAATTAGAAACTACTTTAAAAACTATTAAGAAAAGAGACATATTTACTCTGGATACAGAAGATTTTTTTAAAATGAAAAATGAATTACTTTACTGAGAATATGCAAAGCATCAATTATTAAATGTTTACCTTTCAATATTTCTCCAGTATCAAGAATAAAGAAAATGGTCTATTTGCCATAAAATATCAGGAAGGTTATATTTTTTTCCCTTTTTGAGTGATATCCACATATATCTGGTAAATTCATGCTTACAGCAAAGATGATATCTTCTTAAAATCACAAAACAAAAGTATGTCATTGTTACCTAAACAAACCTGACTTTTTGAAGTTGTCACAATGGAAACAATAATCAGTAAGATAACTGATTGTCCAAAAGGTTTAACATAAGGGAACCTTGTTAGAAAATGACACATTGGAACAGTTTTTTCATAAATATGGGCCTGAGAATATTTCAAGATAAAAATGAAAACTTCTTTTCCTATGTGGCATCAATGTTATCTGACTTGAGGCCAATAAACACTGACTAGAAGACAGATAAGGTCATCCTATATATATATATATATATATATATACTTTAGAGGCAGAGCAGTTTGACAAGAGATAATCCTGATTATCTATGCAAAAAACCAACATTATAATGATTACATGAGTATACAAAGATTGACCCGTCTTTCTTTCTCCTTATACAATGCTTTTTATTCCAAAAGTATCAGTTCTTGTTTTGATGTAAGAGATTTTTCAGTTGACAGAATAAACAATTTTTTCATGCATCATGTTCATATTAATACTCAAGTATAAAAAAGAGTTGCACAACATCTTCCACATTTCTTTTCTCAGTCATACTTATAATCATAAATATCAGTTCTGAATTTAAAAACAAAACAAAACAAAAACAATGTCCATCATTCTCAGAAGACATATCCCAGTGATCAGAGACTTTATAATTATCTCCAGATTTTTTTATGCATACCAACAGTACAATTTCATAATAAGTATTACCTCTGGGAATTGAACATTGTTCAGTACTACTAAAAGCAACAACAGTTTCTGATGTGACAAACATAATATAATGCTATATCGTATACATCAATTCAAAAGATAACTAAAATTGAATCATTGATATCTTGCTATGAATTTCGAGTGGGAAGTATATGATGTTTATTCAGAACATGTTAAGACTGAAGTTCTATTTACTCAGACTGAAATGAAAAATTAATAAGACTTTATTTTTCTTCGAAATAATCCCTTTGGCATTTGATACACTTATTCTAGCAAGTTTTCCATTATTCAAAACACTTTTGAAACTTCTCTTTCTTTGTATAGAGAGCAATGGGTAAATTATTGCCTATGGTCCAGAAGACCTGGGTTCAATCCCCGATCGCATCATACCAAAGACTTTAAAAATGGTACTTGATACCTCCTTGCTTAACACTCAGCAATATAAGGTATGTATCAAGAGTAAAGTGGAGCAATCCAGGGAAAGGAGTAGCGCCCTCCCCTACACCTCAGTATAGTAGCTATTGAAAAGGGAGCTTTTGGGTGGCCCTCAACTACGTTTGCCTACTTTACTTTACTACACAAAAATAAAAATAACACTCACATCTCATTTTATCAGATATATTTACCAAAATTACATGAAAATATCTTGAGATACTGTAGATTAAATCTAATCAAAGAAATCGCCATGAGCTTCAACCACAGCCTCCAGATGATTTCAGAATCTCCTGCAAGCCTTTCCAAAGGCCTCCTTGTTTAAAATGGTAAATGGTGGGTTTATTGGGTTTATGGCATATCAACCTTTGTCGGTTATTTAACGCCAAATCCATTTTTATGTAAATAATCTGTTCTATTGAAAACATAATTCAAATTTAAAAATTCATATTGACTTACCTATACATTTAGATATCATCACTTTATAAGTTGCACAGCTATGTACATATTTTTATTTATATTTAAAAAATGTAAAAGTTCATTCTTGATTTTTTTTTTCTGATCACACTGAATGAAGGAAATTTAATTTTCTTTAGCAATGCGAAATTGATTTTTGCATAATTTATATCTCAAGAGAGTCTTAAGTTAAAATATTTTGGGTCTTTTGTTTTAACATCTATTACCTTATCAGCATCAAAAAAGTTAGGCTTTTAGTATTTTTTTTTCTTCCAAGAAGCAGACTTCAAAAATACTTTAGATTTTGTAGCCATTTTTTTTTTTTCTTAAAATGTAATTGTAACATACTGTCATATGGTGTTAATAACTATAGTGCTACCAAAGTTGCTTTTAAAAACTAAAGTGGTGTTGCTGTAATATTTACTTATTTTGTTTCTCTAGGAAAATGTGATGGTTTCAAGTGTGCCCAAAGCGGATACTGTATTGCACCCCAGTTGAAGTGCAACCAATTACCAAACTGCGGCCCACAAGACGAATCAGATGAAAGCACAGAAGTGGCTCAGTGTAAGTATTGCTCTGCATTGTTCCAATCAACATCACTATCAGTTTGCCGCAATCCTGAGCAGCTGCCACCTGGGCAGAGAATATTCCCACTGCAACTTACCTATTTACCTTTCAAACCACCTATCTACCTTTCTATTTATATATCTCATTCACCCTTCTACACCTGCTCCTGATATACAGAAAAATGCTTCTTTTTTTCATCTTTTTTAAATTTTTATTTATTTATTTATTTATTTTTTTACATGTCATGAGTGTTGGTTTGAATGTGATAGAAAAGTAATAGACCTGAAATTTCCCTTTTATATTTTCATATAAAAAATAAGTTTCAATTTTAGCTAAAATAGCTTTCAAGATTAATCATTATTGGAAATTTTTATCTTGTTTCATTGACTTTCAACATAATAGCCAAATTTACAATAGAAAAATAGATAAATGTCATTAATGGAAAAAAAAACTATAAAAACAAGAGATTAAACAAAAAAAAAACATTATTAGCAAAATTAAGAAATTGGAGACTTTGGTTAATTTTCCCCCCTTTTTCTCATTGAAATAAGGACAAGTGTCCTCATCTTATTTAGATTAAAGCAATTTCATTTAACATTAGCAAAATATTCAATTTAAATATTTTAGATAATTTTCATTTAAAAGAAATTATATTTTAAAAGGATGATAATAATTTCTTGTGCAATCAAAAAATATAATATTTTAAAATGTTTCAGTTAATCTTACAGACTTATTCAGAAGGAATATATCTTTGAAAAATTAGGTAATTCTTAGAATGACAGAAAAATATTCTATACTGAAATTAAGGCACATTTGAGAAATTTTGACACTCTTGAGGAAATATGTTGATTCTCTAACCTACTTGGAAAAAATTATATCCAAGAAAAAGAATGATATCAAATAATATCAAAGTAAAAGTCCTTTAACAGGATAAGAAAACAATGTAATAATATTTATTATCTTAGGTTATATGAGATTTTATTCTATGTATAATACTGCACTATTTTCAAGAAAAGAGTAAAACAATATCTCTTCAAAAAAGGTCAATTTATCTTCCATAGTAAATACTTGAGGGTTATCAATCATCTGTGTTTTCATGTGAGGAAGAAACTTTTTGCCTTTGGACATAATATTTATCCCTTTTGGTCAATGATACTTCAATTGTTTTCATGAAATTTTAGCTAGCTTTCATCACATATTGGAAAAAATAAAAACTGACTCAATACACCCACTTGACATTCTGACTGAGTTAACAGCTAACTGACACACACTGTAAACAAATCTATTTTTCATTATATTTCAAGAAAAAGTAAGGAATATTTTTCAAAATCCAATTTAGAAATAATTAAAGAAACAATTTTATATGAATTTTGTATAAGGATAATAATTTTTGGAAGATTTTTAATTACACATTTTTACTTATTTATTTTCAATCGTGTTGTAATCAAAGTTAATTGATAAACTAAAACCTGTTTTAAATACACAAAAGTAATTTTTATTTCTATCAAATTTATGCAATTGTAATTAAAACTAAAAACAAAACTTCAAAGAAGATATTTAAATTATTGCAATATATTCTTAGATTTTTATTAAAACTTTCTGATCAGGTTTTTACTTTAAAAAATAGAAAACTGATCTCCACATCATCTACAGATACAGTAAAACTTGTTTTTAGGTGCAAGAAAAGTTTGGGGTTTTTTTTTTTTTATTTTATTTGTTCATAATTTGAGGTTATGTAGCTGAATATGAAAGGTACATCAAGTATACATTCTCAGATATGAAAAAATTATTAGAGAACATGTTTTGTGTATTACCAAGCAATGGCCACTGGCTCTCTCTCATATGTGTGGTGTGTGTGTGTAAAAAAAAAAAAAAAAAAAAAAAAGCCTTATTAAGTGAACAAGGTACGTTATATTCATTTTTTATTTAATTTTTCTTGTTTCTTTACAAAGGAATGTACATAAAGAATAAGAGACTGTCGAAGCTCTCATGGTTTTTTTCTTCTGGGTCCTAACACTTTTGTCCCTTCTCAGGCTATTGTGAAGGACAAGACTAAGACATGGATGTTATTGTCTTTGATGTTCATCTTTCTTAAGTGCCTCTCTTTAAGGATGCTAAGATTTTAAGTGTATTATTAAATCAAGGAAAATTTATTGGTTTGTTTAGATGATGTCTCTCATTAAGAATGTCATAATTTTTAACTTGTTTTGAAAGATATCAGCTTAAGTTGATTACATAAAATCTTTTTAATCATTGCAGATTTTCTCATTTGCTTTCATGATTAAAACTAAGTATCCATAGCCATTGTTTGCAGTTAATATTGTATAAGATATAGATATTATTTGCTATTATAGGTACATGATTATTAGGAATATTTTGATTTTAAAAAAAAAATATA
Source organism: Sepioteuthis lessoniana (assembly GCA_963585895.1). Lineage (NCBI taxonomy): Eukaryota > Metazoa > Mollusca > Cephalopoda > Myopsida > Loliginidae > Sepioteuthis > Sepioteuthis lessoniana. Next base: position 10,944,854 of record OY757920.1, read on the forward strand.
TTGATTGATGTGTATTTGGATTGTACTATGATCAAATATATATGAGAGAGAGATTGTTGTGTTTTTTTATAGCATGTCTTTGGGAAGATAGCAATATTTTCTTCCAATTTTTAGCATAGACACTTTACACAATTTTAGTTATTCTAATGCAATATTCTACATCATAAATATTACATTTCTGATTTTCAATACTTGCTGCAAGTTATCTTAATAGTCCAGTTTATATTGAACTGTGTTGGCATGATCTGCAAACCAACAGAAATAAACATGCATGATAATCAAAGTTTTAGTAAATAATGTCCACATATTTATATTGTGAACAACAATATCTTGTTTCCTTATAAATATCTTCTGTACTTATAAAAATAAAATGAATATATTGCTAAAGCTAAATCAAAACTTGTGTTTTATATAAAAAGTTAGGAATCTTTTCAGTTCAAAACAAAAGGATAACAAAATGTAAAGAATGACAATGTGGTTAATCATAAGCTGAATTTGTTTTCTGTTTATTTGGGTAAAGTTCTCATGAATGAAATATTAAAAGAAAATGTCTCTTTCCTGATTTTCCAAGGTTGTATTTCAATTAACTCTTATTTCAACTGTTCTTATGTAAATATCTCTTTATCATCAATTAATTGTTTTAGTTGACAGGGTGGTCATCTCTAAGGCCTTTCTGTGGTGGTAAGATTGTATTCTTTACATTACAGTCTTATGTACAAGTATATAGTCTAATATTCTGTACTTTATGAGAGTTTTTATAAAATCTTGTTATATACTGAAATAGATGTTGATACATTGACATTTTTTTTAAAGAAGAAAATAATAATTTGTCAAGATTTTGCAAAGTTCTACTTTTGTTCTAAATTGTCAGTGTAAATTTGACCAATTTTATCTTTTTCTTAGCATTTTCATCTTTTTGTTGGTGTTTTTTTTTTTCTAATAACACTTTTAGTCTCTTTATCAGCCTTTTATTTGTATATTGGCCGGAGATTAATGATGAAACTTAATCATATCTTCTATTCTGTAGGAGCTTACTATAGCATGTAACATTTTAGCGACCAAAGTCGTTATGATCAAATTTCCTTAACCCTAATATCGCTTTTGTTCTAAATTACTCCAAACCATGTTCTTGACAATTGATTAGTAATAGTTGTACTTTAAATTGCCTGAAATTAAATTTGTCTAATCATTATTTTACTTAGTATTTTTATCTATTCGTCATTTTTATCACAATGTTTATATTGGCATTAATTAAATTGCAGTAATTCAGATAAAAAAAAGTATCTTGCTACGTCAATGTAGCAATAACACGTTTGCTGTTGTTTCAATATCAGTTAGCCATAAATTGACAAAAGATTTATGTATCTCTGTGCAAAGTGGCATAAGATCCTAATATGGGAGAATGAAAATCACTTCTTCCAGTGATAACAGTTTCATCATAAAGATTATTAGTTTGGATTTTATTTGTCTCTCTTCTCTCTTGGACTTTCACTAACACTATATTGAATATTAATAATATGCCAACCTCATAGATATTAAAGATGATATCACTCAATCCAGATACACATCCACTGCACTTGACCAATACATTATAAAAATAATGATTATAAAGCTTTATACTAAGACTTCCTATTATGGCTGGGACTGTAGAGCATGCTGAATGCATCGCTGCAGAAGGGTATGAATTCCCAACCTCACCCAACAAGTATCCTAAATATGACATAAAACTATCTGATGGTGAGGCTCCAGTCCTAGAGTTTTGAAAATGTGAAGTACCCAATCGTTGCCATTACTCCCAGGCCTACTTTGATCCAGAGTCGTAGCACCTGATAGGGTCCCATCAATAAGTTGAATAGAACTGTTTCACCATTTAACTGCGTATTAGTGTTATATAACAATACTTGAAACCATTTAGCTGTTTGCAAATGAAAAACTGATTGAATAGAATTATTAGTGTTGAATAACAATACTTGAAACCCTTTAAGTGAGTGTAAACAAGAGTAAAACTTAATTGAGTGCAAAAGGATTAGCTCTAATCTTTTTTTTTGTATAACCATTTTATGGTGTATAAAAAAAATGATTGATGCTAAGTTAAAATGTTTATGTTACATAGCAATACTTGAAACCATTGTATGCAAACAAATGAGTTGTGTTGAATTGCAATACTTGAAACCATTTAACTGTGTGTGAAAACTAAAATATTGGCATTACATAGCAATACTTGGAACTATTTGACTGTGTTCAAATGAATAGTATTGAATTGAATTATTAGTGTTAAATAACAATACTTGAAACCATTTAACTGTGTGCAAACAAATTAGCTCTAACTTTTACAAATAGAATTACCAAGAAACTATTTACTTAAAAATCATACGTATAAATATCAAACTGATGTTAAATCAAATTGATAGCAATACTTGAAATCGCTTAATATTAATCAATTGTTTGCACAAATTTAAGTAGAATCATTTGTAAAAGATAGCAAAGACTTGAAACCATTGTCTGCAAAGATATAAACTTAGGTTTATTTAAAAATTTTACCTAAAAATCATCTGTTTACAAATCATATCTAATATATGTATGAACAGATTTGGCATTAAATCGCCTACAAAGGTTGATATGCCATAAAAACCAACAAACCAACCCTGCTATGATCAATGATATAAAGTAGTCCACAGAAGAAAATATTGATTTGAATAAATGCTGTGTAGTTTAATATCTCTTTGCATCAACTGAGATGATTTTCAAAATCCTATTTTTTTTAATGGGGCACTCGAATCATCATTAGATAAAATTTGTTTTCATGTCATGGCAGTATTCTACCTTTTCTTCTTGGCTTGTCAGTTTCTTTTGGCTCTATATCTTTTTGTATCTATGATCTTTATTTTGTTTTATGTATAATTGTGCCATCAAATAAGCTGCCTGCTATGTTTCTTTATTGGATAGTAATTGTAGCAGTCATAGAGAATATAGAACCGAATCTTTTTGTTCTACCAGAGTCACAGAGCTACATATAATTATTTTCTATTATCTGTAAAGTGTTTATGATCAAGTTCAGTTCTTGAAAAATCTTTGTTTCAGATCAAATTGTATATTTAATGTAACCTCAAGGAATTAAAATTAAGGTACAAACCTGACTACATCTATAACAGGACTGCAGTTTCATAGCAAGTAGTTTTTTTATGGGGTGGAGTTGCTTGACACATACTCGTTGGTTTTGAATTCAGAGTCTTTTCTTCTTTTAGATCAGTTGCCTTTCCAAGACTAAAGACCATAATTTACCCTACTATTTACCCATTGAAGAGAAGGGCTCATGCCTTTCCCAAAGGCATTAGTGTGAAAGTGAAAAGCAGTTTTATCCAAGATTTAAACTTGGCTAATTAAGTCCATTTTCTATGATAACCATTGCACTATATGCCTCCAACAAAGCAGTTGACAGGGGCTGCAGAATATACTGACTGAATCTCTGCAGTAAGGTAAGACTCTCCTAATGAGTGTCCTAGATGTAACACTAAACAATCTGATGGTCAGGCTCCAGTAATGCTGGAGCTTTGGGGAATGCGGAGTATCCCTTTATTGCCAACGCTCCCAGGTCCACTCTGACCTGAAATAGTAGCACCTGATGGTTTAGTTCTATTTGACCCATAGATAGGACCCTGTGTACTTATGCTGAACTGAATTGCTTGAAACAGAACTGTTTGGACATTTTAAACTGTGTGCCTATGCTAAACTGAATTGTTTGAAATAAAACTGTTTATTTGTATAAAAATGGATTTGGCATTAAATAACCTACAATGGTTGATATGCCATCAAACCCAACCAAACCAAATCATATATATTTAATATATATGTATAAAGAGGATTTGGCATTAAATAACCTACAATGGTTGATATGCCATAAAACCCAACCAAACCAAATCATATATATTTAATATATATGTATAAAGAGGATTTGACATTAAATAACCTACAATGGTTGATATGCCATAAAAACCCAACCAAACCAAATCATATATATTTAATACATATGTATAAAGAGGATTTGGCATTAAATAACCTACAATGGTTGATATGCCATAAAACCAAACCAAACCAAACCAAAGTAGTATGGATTCAGTTTATAATAAGCATTTATATTACAGAGATAAAATTATCTTTACAAATAGCCGTAAAATTTGTTTATAGTTAAAGAAAGCTTTTCCTTTTAATGTTCCTTTGTTTTCTAGGAGCAGCAGTTGGGATTAATAGGAGTCAGTGGCCAACTTTTTTTTTTAAGTATATAATCATATACTTTTAAAAATCATCAACCAAAACCATGTTCATTGATGCATAAAAAAAAAAGACTTTTTTCTTGGATTAAGATATTTACTAAGGTTAGTCTGGCACATGAACATGAATATTATGCACCTAGTGAGACTAGGACTCATTAATGATTGATCAGACTATTACTCAAAGGAAGATGCCTCAACCACTTGAATTAAAGAATTATATCTTGCTATAAATCAGATTAAGATAAGATTAGTTAATATATAAATAAGTTAAGTTGGCTGACTATAGTCGAAGGTGACCTGAAGGCTCCTTTTTCAATAGCTACTACACCAATGTATAAAGGAGGGCACTACTCCTTTCCCTGAATTGCTCCACTTACCCTTGATCCACACCTTATCATGCTGAGTGTTAAGCAAGGAGGCATCAAGTACTATTTTTTGAGTCTTTGGTATGACTCAATCTAGGATTGAATCCCAGTCTCCCGGACCAATGGCAAACACTCTAACCCTTACTTAATTGCTACATATATATATATATATGTACATATATACTATGAAAATACTTGTTCTTTTCTTAATGATATATATGTATGTGTATTCATAAATTCTTATTGCAGAATTTCTTCAAATCCTAAAAGTAATTGAATAAATTTGAATGTAATTACATATTTGCATAGTTTATCTATATTTACTTATAAAAATATAGACAGAATATTTATAATAAAGTAAGTGTGTGTGCGTGTAGACATATTTATAGACAATCATTTATACTTTCTTGTTGATGTTATTCATTGATTATTACTGTATTTGCCAGCCTAGGAGAAATAAGTTTTATATGAAAAAATCCAATATGGAAGACTGATTATTGAATGCCTCTTCTTAATATAAAAATTTTAAAAAAAATTTATGTACAGGTAAATAAAGTAATTATATTTGTATTATTTATTATAAACAACAAAAAATAAATTTTTTTTTTCTAATTTTTCAAAATCAAATTAAACTACACATACTCTTTTAAAATGGAATTTCTTAAAAATGTATGAATAATTTATAAGTTGTGCATTTCCCATCTTTGAAAGGTTAAATAAAAATAAAAAAAATAGAAGAGGATTACTTTAAGACATATGTGTAAAATTCATACATATTAAGAATATTATTAGTTATGAATAACCAACACTATTAATAGAAAGAAATTATAGTTCCTCATCCAGGAGTTAACTATAAAGTATAGTCATTGTCTCATTATTTATTTATACTGGGGTTTTCATCTTTGTTGGTTTGAGGCAATATTTGAGGAGAGATGAGTTGAAACATCGCAAATGAGGATAATAGTTTTAAAAAAATGAAGTAACAAAAAAATAATGCAAATAACTTATTTATTTAGTCATATATTTGATAAGTATTCTAAAATACCATTTCATGCCATATAAAAGTAAGTTGGCGACCATAGTCGAGGGTGACCCGAAGGCTCCCTTTTCGATAGCTACTACACCAAGGTGTAAGGGAGGGCGCTACTCCTTCCCAGGATTGCTCTACTTTACCCTTGATCCGTACCTTATAATGCTGAGTGTTAAGCAAGGAGGCATCAAGTACCATTTTTTGAGTCTTTGGTATGACTCGACCAGGGATTGAACCCAGGTCTCCCGGCCCATTGGCGAACACTCTAACTGCTAGGCCAATGTCCGGTACAATATATATGCCATATACATAACAGCAACAATAATAATGACTAGTTGAACCTATATAAATCTCATGTTTTAATTAGTATGTACAAATAATGATATGCAATATCTATTTATACGCAATACAAAAGAGAAAATTGAAGAAATGAAACATAAACTAAAGTATTTAAAAGAATATTTTACTCATTAAAAACTTTGTGAAAAAAATGTTTTTTTTATAAATGTAATTCCTCTTTTAGTGACCGGACTTATCCCAATTTTAAGTCCTAAAAATTATTCTAATATATTTTTTTATGTTACACAATAGAAAAGCTGTATTCTACTGCATTTAACAACACTAATACAATATCTCATCATAGAAATTTGATGTGTTTGCTTTTTAAATAGTAAAATTTTACAGAATGAAATAATGATTTACTTGTGAATTAAAATTCCTATACTTATGTATTTCTGTAGTATTTCAGCAAATATGTGAGAGTTGGCTTGGATAGGTGTCATAGCAAAGCTGTCACTGAGAGAGCTAGTGTGCTAAGAATTTCATAAGTTACTTCTCCCACCTGTCCATGTTGTAAGAGTATAAATTCATGGGTATGAAAAAGATTACATTTCCTTTATCTATCCCTTTCCCTACAAGTAGGTTGGTTGTTTTGTTTTTACAGCGTATCAACCCTTTTCAGGTCATTTAACACCAAATTGAATTTCAAACAATTCAGTTTAGTATAAGAATGGGTTTTGTTTACAAATAGTTAAACGTCAAAACATTTCAGTCAAAACAGTTCTATTTGAAACTATTCAGTTTAGCATAAGTACACAGTTTCAATGTCAGAAACAGTTCTATTTCAAATAATTCAGTTTAGCATAAGTACACAGTTTAGTTCTATTTGATTAATAGATAGGACTATCAGGTGCTACCACTCCAGGTCACAGTGGACCTTGGAGTGATGGCAATAAAGGAGTACTTTGCATTCTCCGAAGCTCTGCATTACTGAAACCTCACCATCAGATTGTTTAGTGTCATATCCAGGACACTCGTTGGTTTAGGTCTTACCCCTCTGCAGAGAAGCAGTCGATGTATTCTACAGCCACAGTCAACTGGGCAATTTTCCCTCCTAGTGTAAGAGGGGACTCCCCATGGCATAGTTGTTAATGTGCTGGATTGTTACATTGTAGTAAGCAAGTTCAAACTCCAGTCATACTATTACATTCACTTTTGCTCTAATGCCCCTTGGGAAAGGTATGAACCCCTTATCCCCTCCTCCTCCAGGTTAAATAATTCCTCTACTGTTCTTCTTTAAGGATGGATTTGGCATTAAATAAAACAAAGAAACCAAACATTGGTGTGATGCATGCCAAATTTCAATGAAGAAGATATGTAAGTAGTTACATATATATAGATAATAATTATTTCCTATTCATTCTCAGAGATATCCACTAGTTAGTGCACTCACAATGACTCATAGTTACATAAAATTATTCCTTACTAAACCAAAAACTTAAATGTATATAAATAAATCTTAGTAGCAGCAAATAGGGAGATATTCAAAGACAAATTCTTTGGTTCAATTCAGCAGATATAACAATTGTAGTTTCACCAATATATGTCATGATTATAATATGGTTAAAAGAACAAGAAGACATGCATTGAGCTGGTTTGAAGTTTTGAGCAAACCCTACATAATAATTAATTGTTTGAATGCAGAAGCAGAAATCCAGATATAGTACAAGCAATCTCTACAAAAGATCAGGTTGCCTTTATTTATTGATTCACTATATTCACAAGAATTCTTTTTTATGGGTGAAGATGAAATTATGCACTTCTATATTGTTTGAGTTATCTTCTTCATACAGATAGTTTATTGAATAACAAATTTATGAATGAGAATTCAATTCACTCTTAAACCAGAAAACTTATGGTAGAAAGAAACTCAAAACAACTTTATATATATAAGACTATTTCTTACTCATTCTTTTTCTGTATGTAACAAATAGCTGTTATATGTAAGTATATATATCTTAATCATTTATTCATATTTAAAGTCAAGATATACATATTAGTAAAAATTTGAATATATACAATGCTATTACTATATAGATATGTACATATCACAAATGTAATTGATGTGTATGTCCTTATATATATATATATATATATATATATATAAGCACATACCAAAAAAGAATTTGAAATATTAATATTAATATATATGTAACAAATAATTATTATATGTAAGTTTATGTATTTTAATTATTTATTCATATTTACAGTCAAGATAAATATATGAAGAAAGTAGTAAAAACAAAATAATCTGAATTTGATGAATTTATGAAAGTCAACATTAAATGTTTCAGTTTTAATAACCTTCTTCAGGACTTTAAGATAATGATAAATGTTGTCCAAACAGAAATGGATGTTTATTTTCATATTTACTATATATATATATATATATATATATATATATATACACACACCTTTAAGAAAAACAAAACCCGGTCACATTAGGATTATAAATTTATTTCCTTCCTGGTATGGGTATTGATATGAATCAATAACAGGAAATTTAACAGGACTTCCTGTGAGGTGGACATATGTACATTTTAGGGAAAAGGTAACTGAATAAATTGGCACAAAGATAAATTTTAAATTTAACATAAGTATTACTGTAATCTTTGCTTATGGTTAATAAGAATTGTTGTAATTCCTTAAATTAATGTTGAATCTGAATAATTACGTTAAAATGTAAATTAATTTACTGTAGAAAATGAAGTTGAACCAACGTCTAGTTATTTTATTGTGATTCCGACTGGTAACAAAAGAAAAAACGGAAGTGGGCGAAATAGGAAGGAAACTCTTCACCTCTCTTCAACCCTCTCCCATTCTTCCCTCCTGCGACCATTCTGGCTGAATTAACTATATCCAGTGGATCTGCAGAAGTCCAGTTAAATTTGGTGTTATTGATTCATATCAATACCCATAGCAGGATGGAAATAAATTTATAATCCTAATGTGACCAGGGTTTGTTTTTCTTAAAGGAATTGTTGCTCTGTGATGTCAGTTACATTGAGCTCTTTACCAAGAAGATTTAAATGTTCGTAATTGAATAATTTAATTGTCCTGACAGAATTATTCCCGACTCTGGTTTAACTGGACTGAATAATGTATATATATATATATATATATATATATATATATATAGTAATAATTTGAATATATACAATGCTATTCCTATATATAGATATCTACATGTCACAAATGTAATTGTTGTGTATGTGCTTATATATATATATATATATATATATATACATACATGCAGATACCAAAAAAAAATTTAAAATGTGAATGTATATTTTTCATGTCAATACATACAGATATATCCATACAAGTTTTTTTTTTTCAATTTTATTTTTTTTTTTTTTAATGGAGGAATCACATTTATCATGAATTAAATAACCACTGAGCAGTGCTAGCTGGATTTTCTTGTCATGGTAGAGTTTCGACTCAGCATTCTGTGGTCACTGGTTTAATCTCCAGTAGGACGGGGGCAGATCATGGTATTCACTGCTGATGAGACCTAATAAGGTTAAAACAGCTGTTCAGTGGTTCTATATGTCACATGCAGTGTTTGCTGGATATTTTTTTCATGGTAATTTAATTTATAATTATATATATATATATATATGACTCAGGTAACTGCATAGATAATCAAAATTTATATGTAAGACTGTATTTCACCAGTTTATAAAGTGAGGTGTCCTTGTGGTGTAATAGTTAAAGCAATTTGACTGCAGAATTGTAATAAGCAAGTTCATACTCCCGTTGCACTATTACATTCACTTTTGGACAAATACTCTTGGGAAAGGCATGAACCCCCTTATCCCTCTATGTTAGACTGCAACCTCAAAGTAAGTGAGTTCAAACTCCAGTTGTGCTATTACGTTCACTTTTGGACAAATACCCTTGGGAAAGGTATGAACCCCCTTATCCTCCCTGCAATGGGTTGAATAGTATCACTACTGATCTTTGAGAAGTATGACTTTGGAATTAAATAACCTACTAAGGTTGATATGCAATTAAACAAAGAAAACAAACCAAACCAGTTTATAAAGTAGATATCTTGTTAGTTCTTTAAAAAAAATGTAAAATTATGTTATAATGGTAAATTGATTAACAACCATCAGTTGAAATGTCTATGGTGTAGTGCTATGAGAGGATGTTGAAAAGCATCATCTTGAGTCTTAACTTGATATTGTAACTTCTATTCCCATGTTAGCCCTAAGCAAAAATGTGGCTGAAGTTCCTTTGTAGGGCATCAGGCTATGAAGAAACTGAGTTGCCATTCTACAGATTATCCATCTTGGTCTTTGTGGGGTGACTCAGAGGAATGGTGGGACCAGCACATCTGGTGCCAGGTTGACTGCACTGGCTGCCAAAAAAATATTGAATACAACATTAATCAGCTTTTGGGGTTACACTCTAGATTTTCTTTTAGGGTTGTCTCCTTTAGTCTTTCCCAGAACCAGTGCTATTCAACCCATAGCTAGCGTTTTATCATGAGAATAAAATGCACGATGTGTTAGCATTAGCTTGAAGTACAATTTTTATGAATCAATCCATATGCGTAATGCTTCCATTAAGATTTTATAAACTAGGATCAGATTTCCTAGCTGCCTGAAAAAAAAAAAAAAAACGTTCAGGAGAAGCCATATTTCTCCCATTTATTTTTGTAAGTTTATAAACACATCTTCTATGAAACAAGCATGTTGATATAAAATCATTGAAATTTCCATATATGATTCAGATAAAATAGGGACACGGAAAACTGCTTTAGTTGAAAATTTCTAAATAAAATCTTTTTAGCTCAAATAAAAACAGAATTTATTTTTGCTTCAAGATGTTCAATTTTTATCCTAACATATGCTCTTACTCAGCTTTCTGTATGAATTGAATAATTTCTGTTTAGGATTTGAATAAAATGAATGTTGAAATAATATTCACATCTTGATATATAGTTATTCTTCTGGATTGACATCGTTATTCAAATCAGAATATTATTAGAACATCCACATAACTCAATAAAAAATGTTTATCCAAAAGTGCTATTATGGCATATATCCTCCACATAAAAAAGATTTTTTAAACTAAGAAAAAGACTATAAATTTTGTGTATGATTTTATAAACCCAACCATTTATGCATAAACACTTTATTTCTCTTTATTCATAGTATATTGTTTTGTTCCTTCTATGACCAACTTTCTTTTAACTTTTTTATTTTTATTTTAAAGTCATCTTTAGCAACCATTAAGCTCAATGTTATGTCATAATATAAATTCTAAATAGGATATAATTGCAAATGAATAATTAAGAGGAAGTACAAGGTAATTACCATTTAATTGTTATCTCCCTTGAGAAATTATAGCTATCAAAGACCTGACAACATTATTAATTTGCAAATTGGATTTTTTAAATATACAACGATGGTGTGTATGTGAAAATTCATACTTCAATGAGCCATTTTTACTGCATTAGACAAAAATCATTGTCGATTACTAATTATCATTTACTTAGTTTGGCAAAAGGACTGAAGAATGGAGCACTCTGTAGAAAGACTCAAATGCACTAATAATGGTTTGCTAACTTAACTTACTAACCATTATATTATACCGGGGGTCCATATTGTAGATTACTAGCAAATAATTTTCTTATTTCTTTAATTAATTTTAATTAAATAAAATGAAAATCTAAAAAAATATATCAGTATTGAATTAATTTAAAAATTCCATTCCCAAATCAAATATTGAAGTAAAAAATATTGGATTAAAAAATCAGAAGGACCTTAATACAAAATTTTTTTATCAACTAGATTGTAATTAATTGGATTTCCCTTCATTATTGGGAGAAAGTCTTTTCTATCCTGATTGTAAACATGTTTGCATCAATGCTATAAATTCGTTGTTATACAATCTGTATAATTACCAAACAGGTAATGATAAGTTGAGCAAATTCTATGAAGAATAACTGATAGAATATCTAAGCTTTTCTTCGACTGGTACACAGCCCTCTGGTTGCTTACAGTACTGACCATTCCATAGTGGTCACTTATTTAAGTGACAATCTGGCTCATTACTGCTTTTTTAATCAAAGAAGAGTAAATGTTTTTCAGTATGACTTGACTGTAAGACTTAAAAGTAAGGCATAGTTTAGAATTGGCACAAGGCCACAAGTATAGAGCTCCTAGTGAGAATCAAATTCAGTACATATTGATCTGCAAGACCACCTTGTTAAATATTACATGATAATAATAAAGTATCCAATTAATTATTCTTTTTAATATCAAGGTGTTTTCAGTTTCTTATCAATTTTAGAATTAAAGACAAACAAAAAACATGGTATAAACATTACTTTTTTTTTCCAACATCAGTTCTTCCTGATTTAAAATTTCCTCTATTTTGCTTGTTTACATTTTACAGAAAAAGAAAAAAATTATCAATGTTTAGCACGTAAATCTCAATTCTACTTAATGACTATTCAAGATTACTGATCAAACATTGTTCACAAGTTCAAGAATCTTAAATTTTCCTTAATCATCTTTAATAAGACATCCTATAATAATAATGATAATAATAATGATAATATACTTTATAACCTTGTTTACCTTTACTTCTCACCTCACTTTAAATTTATCATCATATCTTAATAAAAAGAAAGTCTGTTTTAAGCTTATGAACAACAAAGAAGCTTTCACGCACTAAAAGATATTTTTAGATGCATATTTACCTGAGATAAAGATTTTTTTTTTTCTTGTCATTCTTTTTTTTCTTTGGTTGGCTTAGGGCAACTGAAAATAAAATTCTTTATTTTGCCCCTGCTTCGATGAATGACATTTTGTTGAATTGGTTCACAAAGAACCAACATATTTCTTTTAATTTTTTTTTTTCCCCACTTTTTCTTTGGCTTCTTTTATTGAAAACACTGGCACCATGTTCATCATCAAACCCAGCAGGCAATTTATTCATGAAAAAATTCATTTTCTTTTCTGAGAAATTCAAAACTTTGCATATGAATTGTACAATTCTCAGTTTATCAAGTGAGTTGCAGATTAATGATCCTTTTCAAAATCAGGCCATTCCTGGAAAGGAACAAAAAAAGAAAAATCACTGACAAAAGAGTTATAGTTTTTATCCTAAAACTTTCATTTTGATTTTTTTTTTTTTAGCATATATTCACTTCCAAAAAGCATATTCACTATTATCAGATTCGGGATAATTTTATAATTTCTTTAAAAAAAAAAAAAAAAAAAATCTATGTTCTGGAATTAAATTTTGGGACTATAACATATTTCAGTTAATATATAATTTAACATTCTCAGGTCTATGTTGTATTCATTCTTTAAAATTCACTTCTTTATTTTTCATCTCACCAACTAGAATATATCAGTCTAACAGAATTACAAGATTGAGTTAAGATCTCGTGTTTGTAGTGTTCATGATAAAATTCTGAAAACTGAAGTGAACATAAACTTGAAGAAGGCTGAATGTCATGTTTAAATTAAAAATGAAAAAAGGTAATCTGAAAAATATATGTTATTTTCTTATTGGCAGTTCAAAACTAACAGTGTCTATAAGAAGACACCAGTTGTGACGAGTAATAAAAAGAGGAAATGACGTGTATTGAGAGTTTTACTTAAAATCTTAGACCACTTGGATATAACTTTTCTTAGGTTGGTTGGGTTTTATGGCATATCAACCCTTTTAGGTTATTTAATAGCAAATCCATTTTTATGTATATAATCAGTTCTATTTCAAACAATTCAGTTTAGCATGAGTACACAGTTTAATTGTCAAAAACAGTTCTATTTCAAGCTATTCAGTTTAGTCAAGCAGTTCTAATTGAGCTAAGTATAAGTGCAGATTTTGTTTACATACAGTTGTATATTAAACAAATCAGTTTAGTGTAAGTACAGTTTCAATATCAAAAAACAGTTCCATTTCAAATAATTCAGCATGCAGTTTAAATGTAAGTACAGTTTAATTGTCAAAAACATTTCTATTTCAAGCTATTCAGTTTAGTCAAACAATTCAGTTTAGCATAAGTATGCCATTGGTTCTATTTAACCCATAGATAGAGCCCTTTCAGATGCTACCAGAGTGGACCCAGGAGCAATGGCAAGGAAGGGGTACTCTGCATTTCCCAAAGCTCCAGTATCACTGGAACCTCACCATCAGATTGTTTAGTGTCATATCCAGGACACTCGTTGCGCGGGTCTTACCCCTCTGCAGAGGTGCAGTCAGCATATTCTACAGCCCCAGCTAACTGGGCAAAACTTTTCTTCATCTCTTTAAGCTTACATACATATACATATATGTGTGTATACATACACAAGGGTTGCTGAACCCATGGTGTAATGGTTATTGTTGTTTGAAATTGGTGCAATGAACCAAGTTCGAATCCTGGATGAGGCAGTTAGCATTTCACATCATAGTAAGTCACATCCTGCTCACTCAGAGGGGTTGGTAATACATTCACAAAGGTTGCTCATATGTTCTCAACCTGGATAAAAAGGTTATATAACTTAGAGACACGAAACATACATGCTATTCAATATATTTGTACTTCAGTTCAACTAACTTAGTACATAATTTCTTAAGCTCTGTTTAACCCTTCAAAAACAACTTAAAAAAACTTATTGTTCAAACCAAGAAGAGAATAACTTTAAAAAAAAAACATTAATCAGTTCAACTAACTTAGTACATAATTTCTTAAGCTCTGTTTAACCCTTCAAAAACAACTTAAAAAAACTTATTGTTCAAACCAAGAAGAGAATAACTTAAAAAAAAACGTTTTTAGCACCACCTCATATATATAACACATGCTTATATCCTGATACATAGAGGATTTTAGTAAATATTTTACTGAAAATATGTGGACTGACAGTTGATGAGATTATTAGGTAGGTGTGTGGAAAAGTTTCTAATGAAAATAAGGTTTCACCTATATCTTTAATGTCTACTTGAAAAGTGAAGGCTTGGAACAAGCAAAAAGTGTTGCCAAATTACTGAAGTTAAGCAACATTGTTCAATTCTGAGTTGGATGACTACTTCATTACACAATTACTGTAAATGACCTGAGACCTAACCTAAGCTTACTAAATAACAGGGCATTTCATTGTGGTGTATTGGTTAGTAAGCTAGGCCTGAAGATCATTGTTGTGAGTTTGATTCTCACAGGATACCCCATAATCTTGCCCTTGTGTCAAACTAGGCTCATCTTAGTAAGAACTGTGATTGAGTGTTATGTTTTAAATACTATTTGCTATTTATTCTAATCATCTAAAGAAAGTTATGTCACTGTCTTGGATTCTTTTATTTAACATACTATATAAGAATAAAAATTACATATAATATTTTACCCTAGTATAGTACCTATCAAAAATCAAGAGTTTATTTCAATATAGATTGGCATTTCTACCTAGGATCATAGTGTCACTAGCTGGCTCCCTGCCTTGGAATGGTATAGTATCAGTGTACTCTATCTAATTCTATTTTCAAGTTAATTTTGCAATGCTGTTTCAGCAACAGGTTGCATAGCATAGTTAAGCATTTGCCTGCTTAACTCCACGTTGAACATTACAATCAGGACATGATTCACTTATTAATTTTATATATCTGTTTGTGTAAGCATGACAGAAGTTATGGACAGAAAATAATCATATTGTTCATTGTTATGATTGTTCTTTTTCTAAAAGCAACATTCATCAATTTTGAAACATTAAGGATGAAAGTAACTGACAAAAACATGCATGTATGTCATCAAGATTTACTTAAAATATTAATAAATTCAATATTCATTTGTTAATGTTTATTTAAATCCACTTTAGAGCACTGATAATGTGTAAGCATATGTTTTAAAATTACTTTCATCCTTAATATTCAAAAATTAATTCATTAGATGCATTAAATTTAGAAATAAAATCCAATAACCTTAAGATATAAGACTAACTTTTTATTGATATTTTCCATAAATGACAGTGCATAGCATCTCTTATTCTAAGTATACAAGGTATCTCTTCCTTCAAAACATATACACAGTTTGTTCCTTAATGTTCCACATATTCAACATGTCCTCTTCTGCATTAAGACCTGGCTTCTATTATGAAAAGTCTGAGTTGTAAATATCAATTAACATATAGACTGCAATCAATGAGAAATGTTGCATAATTACAAAATAGCTGCAATTAACGAAAGAATCTCTCTATATATTTTAAGAGAACATTTTCCATCTTACCAGAAATTACATAGTTATGCATTGAAAAATGATTAACAGAAAGTCTTTTCTGATAAAGTTTGTTTATCTTTGATAGAATATTGGCTATTCCTTATTCTGATTGGAAAAATGGAGTTATCATCAAATATTTTTGTTTTAAAAAAGTTTTATTGATAATACAAACTTCCTTTGTCATGTATACATGATTAAAATTTCCATTGTGATTGTGTGTGTGCATATATATATATATATATATATATATATATACACACACACACACACACACTAGCATATAGTACATGTCAAAAGCATTTATGCATGTAACAATAACCGACCAAAAACGTAACATCACAGTGTGATACATATTAGAGCAATACACTTAAAATACTTTAACCAATAGAATAAAGCAATTTTCAGTCAAAGTTAAATCTGTTATGTGATTAAACAGATTTTAAATGAAAGTATAAAATAAAAAAGTTTTTATCTAATGTTTGATGAGTAAATGCTATAAAAATGTAAAGCCTCACGTGAACCAGTACGCTGCTCAAACTTCCACCTTCCTATATCAATCTGAATATTCTTTAGTACATCTTGTTTAAAATTGTTTCTGCTGAAAATTTTTGATTACTTAGAAGAAACTGTCTTCAGTGAAGTTATCTAATTACCAGTTCAAAACTAACTGTGTTTATAAGATGACACCAGTTGTGACCAGTAATAACAAGAGGAAATGATGTGTGTAGGGAGTCTTGAAATGGTTCTGAACGAAGCAGCTGGTGCCATATGGCTGACAGTTGGGAACAATGATAAAAAAAAAGGCAGGAATTGTCACAACAAAAGGCAAATGTCTACTAATCTAGCAAATGTAATGTTAGGATTGTTTCATCTTTTCTCAAAGATAATTTTTAAAAAAGGTGACAGGGATGCGTAATTTGTAAACACGTTATATCTTTAACTTTACATGGTGGATTAAATAAAATTAGTTACTTTTTTTACTCATGTTAATAAAAATAACATTGAAATACGAATTAATCATATCCTATTAATTTTTTGTCTATTGATAATTTTGTTTATTCTGATGACAAGAGCTTACATTTGTTATTTAGCAATCCTGAAAAAAGATCATCTTTCTCAAGATATCAATATCAATCATGGTGCTCAAGGGAGTCTACACTAGAAATAAAATACCAATAGAGACTTTATAAATTGTTCGACATCTTGATATTTATTTTCATGGATTTTTTTCCAATCTTTGGGAGAATTCCTTTATTTGGTCAATTAGAGAATGCTTGACACACATACAATGTAATTTTATTATTGTGATTTCAGTGATAATATATTCACTAAGCTTGAACACTTCTTGAAAAAAAGAATAATTGTTTTCTTTTGTATCTAGACTAAAATGGGGGTTAAAGCTTATTGAACAGAAAATTAGTTTCCCACTTCAGTTTGATTGTAAAATACATATAAAATGGATTTTGAAAGATTTTTTTTCTGAATGAAGTTTGTGGCCATGATGATATAAATAAAGTTGAGTTTGGCAAATTAATCTCCTTTCCTCAAGTATCTGTTTTCAATGATTTTTACTTTCTGCATTAAGAAAAGAAAAGTTTTCCTTGCACGGTTTTAATCAGAAATTAGCTCCTTACATATACAAATGCAAGTGTTGCATCAATTTAAAAAATAATTGACTTCTATTTGGAAATCTAGACTTTACAATTAGTTACAGATATAAATGGTTATGACAATAACTGCAATGATTTTGGGAGGACAAAAGTTATAATGCACAAAAATTGAATAAGAAAAAAAATAGAATTTTGTAGAATGTTATATTCAAAAGTTTGTTTTTTAAAATCTTATTTAATTATTCTTGTTTTTGTAAAATTTTGAGCAAACTCTTAAAGTTTGTTTTTTTGGGTTTTTTTTTAACTTTGACACTCTTGAGATTTTATATTGTGATTTATGTCTTGACTATGTCTCTATTAATTCTGGATAGTTGCAACATCTGTATATTACTAAAATTGTCATTATGTTTGTGTGTGTATGTATATATATATATATATATATATTGATATAGATAGATATCCCAGCAAAGATGACATGACCATAATGATTTTTTTTTAACAATACTCTTAAAATTCTCTGAGAGAATAAATAAATGTTCAATCCAATTTGTAAACAAATGATAATTTTGTAACATCTATATTCAATACTGAACATGATTTTTTCCTCATCAAAATTCTTGAAACAATTGTGAACTATAAAATTCTCTCATATACTTGTCACAAAAAGAACAATAGATTCATATATCTAATTTGTATATATTATATAGATGTGTCAAGACAGTGTGAGTGTATATATATATATATATATATATATAGAGAGAGAGAGAGAGAGAGAGTGTGTGTGGGGGGGGGGTGTTCCAAGGATTGTTTAATGGCTAAGATAATTATATATATATATATATATATATATACCTATCAATACAAATAAGTGTCCGTGTTCAATTTCAAGACAAAGCCATAATTCTGAATATTGATTTCTCACTTGAAAGATTGTATAGTGCCAATCTTCTTTTCTCAACCAAATAGCTCTATGCTAGGATAAGCAGACTTCATTAAGGATTTATGAACAGTGCCCACCTCCAATGTAGACATAGGTTATCAGATATTTTGAAAACTTGAGTATGAATCATTAAATGAACAAAGGAATTTTTTTTTGAGAAAAGCAAAATGATTTTTTGAAAAAAATTATTTTTCCTAAATGTAAACTTTGCACTATCTGGAATTGGTTTTATGGCAAAAATTATTTTAATCACATAAAAATATTTGTTTTGATGCTATTCATAATGGCAGCAAATTAAAGAGGCCAGAGGTCTGTCATCGAATTTTTGGTAGTTGAGAAGTGCAAACCATCTGAAATTTACTAATCAATGAGTGATGTGTATGGAAAAGCATGTTTTAGTATTAAAAAATTATCTACAATTGGGCTAAACATGGGTTTTGCCACTCTGAATCCGAGTCAAAAAGACAGTTCCTAGAATGGAAACACACTGACTCTCCGGTAAAAAAAAAAGTTCCAGGTGCAGCAGTCAGAAAAGAAGGTCATGCTGACAGTCATCTAAAAGAACATGAGAGGACCCATGACAATTGATTTCCTTGAAAAGGTGCAATTATAAACAGTGATTCCTTTTGCCAATGCCTTATGCTAAATTAACCCTATTTATTGAATGAGCCTTATATACGTATTTATACTAAGTCATCTTTCATACAGATATTTTTATGTTAAAAACAAATCATATGGGTGCTACCTAGATATATATATCATCATCATCATCATAATGTCATGCTGCTAGCACAGATCTCTCTGACCCTCTCTTGTCACCCGTCTCTATTGTTCATCACTCCAGACAGATCTTCCAGGCTACATCCTGTATCGGTACAGAGCTGTTGTATATAGTTTCTAGCTGTTTATCCTACCTTTGCTTGTCCATGTGAAGGGGTCCACAGGACTACATTGCTCATAAGTTTGTCCTTACTTCTCCTGCAGTGTCCTGCATGTCTAGTTTGTCTAACTTCGATAGTTTTCATGATGGGTGGTAGGTGGCCGTACAGCTGCTATTTTCAGGGTTGCTGCCTCCTGGACTTGTTTAGTACAGCTTGCAGCATTCTTGTGTAGTTGCTGTCAAGCTTTTTCTCCATATGCTTAATTAGCATCCATGTGGTACATCCATATAGCAGTATCAACATGACTGCTGCTTGGAAAAAACTGTGTTTTATTTTATTGGTCAGGTCTGACTTGCATATGACTGATAGCCTATCAATAGCTGTCCATGCCTTAGCTATTCTCGGTTGATGAGATGCTGCTTCTAAGGTAGGTAAACTTGTCCACTAGTTTCAAAGGACTGCCCTTTAATGTGGAGGTGTCACCTTTTTGATTAAAGCTGATGTATTCAGTCTTGTCTGCATTGACATGGAGGCCTATGCCACCTGCTGCTCATTCTAGACTATGTAGTAAGGATTCAGCCTGGGCGGGTGTATTTGCAAGAAGCGCTATGTCATCAGCGTAGTCCGTGTCCATAATTGTTTATGTGGGGTATCTTCTGCTTCTTTCCTTTGCAAGCTTGAAACTGTTTTCTTTCATTAAATCTATAGACGTTCTAAGCATGTAGTCTACTGGTATCAAAGTATATACAACAAAACAAACTATTTTTTTCACCACTTTGGTTTTGGTCAAGGTACTGCTTTATTTTAAATACCTTGAATTAAGTCTAATCCTTCTCTTTTTCCCCTCTGATAATCTTGGTTTATCATATTTACCCAACCCCTCCACTCGGGCAGGATATGACACAAGGTCAATTTTTAAGCGGAGTTGAACAGGTTTGAATTCAGAGTTTTCCTTCTCCTAGACTAGTTGCCTCACCAAGGCTGAAAAACCTAGTCTGCTCTACTATTTACCCATAGCTGGAGGGAGAATAATTGGATTCATACCTTTCCCAAGGGTATTAGTGCTATGTGAAATGCAATCAGTCTCGTCCAGGATTTGAACTTGTGTCACCATGTCCATTCCCTATGACGATAACCATTACACCACGGGCACCTCCTGATAATCTTGGTTTATACCATGTTCGACTTTTAGTCAGAGCTTTTGGCCAATTGTATTTTAATATTTTATATATATATATACATACATACATATCATGAAAACCTACCGGGTATCTAGATCCTTGTGTGTGTGTATATATATATATATATATATATATATATATATGCATCTTTGGCTGTGAGTTAAATGAAGTCAAGAAAGATTAAGGATTTTTTCTGTTAAGTTTTCATATTATTTCCAGTTCACCTTCAGTAAAGATATTATCCAAAAACAATCTTCTAGTTCAATAGTCAACTAAAAAAGTTGATACAGACAATGAGTAAAGTGAATATCCATTTTTAGACATCTTATATGTACATATGTGTTGAATGTTGCAAAGTGCATATAGATATAAACTATATACGAATTTAGAAAAGAATAAGAAACAAAGAGCCGTTTTCTGATATGAGATTGGCTTTTTATTGACCTTTCTAGAAACCTTCTGATCCCCTAATTGGTGATTTGACATAACAAAAATGTAGAGGTCAAATTGTAAGTTATTTTTAAACTCAGTGAGAATAGGTCATCAAAGATGAAAGAAATATTAAAATATTTCCAAATGCATAATACATACTCACACATGCACAAAGATACACACACACATATATGTGTAAATATATATATATATATATATATGACAGGAGAGAAGATGGTACAATGATTATTGTCAAAGAATATGGAATCAGCAAGCAAAGTTCAAATTCCAAATATAGGTGAACCAGGACCTCTTGCTCCAGTAGATGAACTGATATAGAAGAAAAACCCTAAATTTAAACCCCCTACCAATATATCTGGGTCAGTATGGAAAGGTAAGACCAATTTCTCCCCATGTCTTAGAGACCTTAAAGAATGCCCACATCCTCCAGTAGAGTGAAAAAAGTCTGATGGTGTGTGTGTGTGTGTGTGTGTGTGTGTGCATGCATATAGTTATCCAAAGACAGACTGTTTCATTGTATCACAACTCTTCAGTGTGGCTAGACCCTCGAGATGCTTTAAGCCAAGACCAAAAGCAGGCTGACTTTATGTCAGTCAGATATCTTACTTCAGAACCATCACCATTCTCAGGATAAGTGAAGGAACTTTTTATGTACATTTTTTTTACATATACATTATTGACTGCTGGAGTGCTCAATTCCTGAGAAGAACTATTGCATTTCAGTTTATGTGGCAGCCAGCAAATTCCTCACTTGATTGCTCAACCCATCAGGGGAGCATATATATTGTCATGCATAGACAGACTGTTTCATTCAGTGTGGTTAGACTAGCAAGATGTCCCAAGTTGAGATTGAAACCCGGCTGACTGTACGTCAGTTGGATATGAATGAGAGAGATTTAGCAAGTTTTGTCTAAAGAAAAATGGAGTAAGATTATTGTATTGCACAAATCTTTCAAGGGGAAATGGTATTCATATATATATATATATATATGTACACGTACACACATTAAACACATGAAGCAATCATCTGTAAAATGAAGAAACATAATTCTTAATTAATAATAATTTTTAAATAGCTGATGTAAAGTGGTACAAGTAATTGAATGACCTCTGTGAATCCTGACCCAAATTTATCTTCATGTAAAATCCAGCAGCATTAAAGCTTTTGGTATTATTGATTCTCCACACAAGGATCACTGCATTTATTCAGTAGAAATGCTGTTCACTTTATTCCATTAGTCATCTTGTCCATATCTCCAAGTGCATCTGCAAGATTTACATCTTTCAAATGACACAGGAAACTCTTGTTGTTCTCTGTAAGATTTCCACACAGAAAAAGATCATTTCAAAACCCAATTAGGCAAAATTATATGAAGTAATTACCAATTTTGACAAAAAACTCTGAATTTCTGACTGCAATTATGTCTTTTTGAGTAATCTCTTGAAATGATATTTACTGTTGTTTTTTTTTAAGGGGGAAATTAGTTTTATTTTCTGTTACTCTTCCTCTTTATTATATAGATAATAACTCAGGCCAAAATCACAAGTATGTAACACCCATTGAGGATAAAACTCACTACAGTTGTAATGATCTGCTAGACTATTTCAATAGTCATTATGTTGTGGTGAGGCACCTCTGCTATGTATATGAATTTGATTATCCTGTTTCTTTTTTATCAAACATTCAGAAATTATTGTAAATTGAATTATCATGACCAGAAAATCTGCCAAACACCTACTCATGATATACAGGAACACTGGACAGCTGTTTCGACCTTATTAGGTCTCATCAGCAGTGTATACCATAATCTCCACCACTGGAGATCAAACCAGCTACCACAGATTGCAGTGCTGAAACTCTACAACTTATATATATATATATATATATATATATATATATATATATATATACACACATTAATCTTAAGTACCTGTCTCTGCTGGGTAATAATCAATCAATCTTATTATAATGACAGTAAAATCGTTTTTTAGCACTGTGCTGATAAATGTTGTTTATATGAGTCAAGTTATGTGAATTCACATAGTTTTGAAAAGCCCTAAAATGTTGATTAGAAAACAATGTATTATTGTTTCAGAACTTTTAAGATTGTAGCTACATTGTAATCCAATATAGTTTATTCTATCAAAATGAAACAAACTGAAAATTTTTTAATTTCTGAATTTTCAAAATATATAACCACTCTTACTTGTTATTGTTAGAGAAACTCTCAATGAGCACTTTATAATTTCCAAATGAGGAAGACATTTACTTAGAAAAATTCTTTCCCTGGGTTCAATAATTATGCTCACCAAATCATTTGGCTACCTATTAAGGACAGGCATACAAAAGTTTCTCATTTGTTATATAAGGTTTATAAAATGTGTAAGATGTTGATACTGAGTCTTTCTTGAAAGATTGGAATTATATTCAGATTAGTGTATTTGTAGACATTCCTCTGATACAAGTCAGTTGAAAGTTATTTAACTGAAATGAATCAAAAGTCAATTAAATATTGTTTGGCTACAAATGATCACTATATGAGAATTAATACTTATAAGTAAGTAAAGTTGGCAACCATAGTCAAGGGTGACCCGAAAGCTCCCTTTTCAATAGCTACTACACCGAGGTGTAGGGGAGGGCGCTACATCTTTCCCTGGAAATGTACCTTCTATTGCTGAGTGTTAAGCAAGGAGGTATCAAGTATCACTTTTTGAGTGTTTGGTATGACTTGACCTGAGATTGAACCCTGGTCTCCCAGGACATTGGCGAACACTATCACTAAGCCAATGGGCTGGTGAATTAATACTACTCTACATTTATTCACACAAAAAAAAAAAAAAAAAAAAAAAAGGCTCAGTGATGATTTAATTTGAAGTAATTGCAGCTTTTGAAACACAGTATCAAGCACACATATGAAACAAGGGTTAGTCAGAAATTTTGAGATTTACAAATCGAACCACGCACGAAAAACATTATTCAGGATGCAAAACAATTGTCATTATATAAGTAAAAGTAAAGTTGGTGACCATAGTTGAGGGTGACTCGAAAGCTCCCTTTTCAATAGCTACTACCCTGAGGTGTAAGAGAGGGCACTATTCCTTTTTCTGGATTGCTCCACTTAACTCTTGATCTGTACCTTATAATGCTGAGTGTTAAGCAAGGCAGCATCAAGTACCATTTTTTGAGTCTTTGGCATGACTTGACTTAGGATTGAACTCCGGTCTCCAGGCCATTGACGAATACTCTACCTGCTTGGCCAATGGACCAGCAATATATATATATATATATATACACATCTATATATACTTTATCATGAATGTTTCTCACGAAATCCTTGAAAATTATATCCTTGATGGCAGACCACATCAAGATTTGTTTGGGAAAGGTATGAATCCAATTATTCTCCCTCCAGCTATGGGTAAATAGTAGGGCAGACTAGGTTCTTCAGCCTTGGTGAGGTAACTAGTCTAGGAGAAGGAAAACTCTGAATTCAAACCTGTTAAACTCCGCTTAAAAAATTGACCTTGTGTCATATCCTGCCTGAGCGGTGGGGTTGGTAAATATGATAACAAAATTCAATTAAATATTGAGAAAGGAATTACTGTGACTGACTTGTTTTCATCTAAAGCCATTATTAAAGCTACTCTTTTTTCATTTTCAATGTATATGGCTTGTCATGAAAAATAATCTAACTTGAATCTTTAATTAATCCTTGATTTTTTTAAAATGAATGCATGTGCACACTTGAGCAACTCTTATTATTATTATTATTATTATTATCAAGGATTTTGCCATTCAGTTGGACCAGAAAATGAAAAAATAGTTGGTTTTACAGCATGTTAACTCTTGTTGAGTTAAATGATGCCACAGTCAGACTTTTATGTGGTGCATTCAATAAGTTTCCAGACTTTTTTTGTACAGGCATTTAAAATTGTCATAGACTCTTGAAAATTCACTATGTTATTGCTATACATCTTATGAGATGACTGGCCAATTTTTATGATTTCAGGTTCAAATGAACAGCTACAGCAGCAATTGGAATACACCCTACTAAACCCTGATTGTCACTGCTGGTGAATTTCAAAAATGCTATCTGGACGTGAGGACACTTTAGAAGAACGATATGCAATAAAATTCTGTTTTAAACTTGGAAAAAATCCAGGGATGTTGGAGCTTTGGGAAATGCAGAGCACCCCTACATTGCCATCACTTCCAGGTCCACTCTGGTTCGGAGTGGTAGCACCTGATAGAGCCCTATCTATGGGTCAAATAGAATTGAACTGTGTACTTATGCTAAACTGAATTGTTTGAAATAGACCTGATTATTTGTATAAAAATGGATTTGGCATTAAATAACCTACAAAGGTTGATATGCTATAAAATCCAACCAACCAACCAATTCCAAGTCAGAGTAATGGCAATTCTACAGTGCTCCAGAACTGGAGATGTAGTTTATGATCATAAGCAGGACAATCTAAAGTGGTTAACAATCAATATGGCCTGAAGAATCAGAAAGTGGCAGCAAAGTAATTACAGATTTGAGGTTTGTCTAACCCTCAGAAATCTGTGACCTAATTAGTTAAGGTTTAATTCATGTAAGAAAACCTGCTAAGATAAAATGCAAATTAAAAGTCATATCAGAGATTATTTGTTTTGACTATTTACTTTTATAATAGAAATATATATCAACTTCAAACATTGTGCTAAAATGCCACAATAGCATGAAGAAAACTTGTCAAAAATTAATGTCACTGCAATGTAAATGTTTTCTCAACAACTGTTAAAGGTAGATATATAAAGATTGCTTCTAAAATTAAGTTATTTCCTTTTTCCTTCCCTTTCTAAGTTAATTATTGGTAAAGAAAGCAGTTCTGTTTTCTTTAAGACTTTAACCACTGAATGTACATCCTATGTAAGTTTCTCTCTTTTATCTTGCTAAGAATACAGTTGGTCTTTTGGTTGATTGATTTCATCAGCCAAAACAACATGTTAGAGTCTTGAAGTAGAGTTAGATAAAATTTTCTTTTTTTTTGTTTCTTTTTTTAATTTCTAACAAGAAACAACTTAATCACCAAATAAAAAATTTTTTTAAAATTGGAAATCCTGTAAATGAGTTTTGTTCAAAGATTTACTTAAGAAAATTAGTGTTTTCCTTCAATTTTTTTTTTATTTTAAATTTGGTGTAAAATCACATTTTGGATACTTCTGTTGTTGATTATTTAGCCAGAAAACAAAAGTTTGAGTCTTTTTTTTTGTTTTCTTTCTTAAAAAAAAAAGTGATTATTGCAATCTGTTTAAAGGAAGAAATCACAAACTATTCTTATTTAATGAGGTTTGTAAAGTTTACAATCAGTGCAGCTTAAAACTGAAAATACTTTTTCAATAACAATAACATATACAGGAGTTGTTTTTTTTTTAGCATAAAGAAGAAAAAGATAAAATTTTGAACATTCAAAATGAAGTTTTATTTATTTATTTTTAGTTTTCAATGAAGCATTGTCAATCATTATGATTGATTTTTTTTATTTTTATTTTTCAAACCTTTATAATTTTAGAGGCTTTTTTAAAACAAATCTTTGTCAGGCACAAGCTCAAAAAGGCAAAGAATTCAGTGAAGATTGGACTCACTACATTTGATATTATCAGCTTGGAAAATAAACTTACTGCTACATAGTGAAATATTAAAATGTTTGCTAAGTTTCTTAGTTTGGCCCAATGTTATATGAGCAAGATTCAACTCACTATATACATAGGATTGGTTTGATTAGGTTTTATGGCATATCAACCGTTGTTGGTTATTTAATGTCAAATTTTGTTTTACATATATATTAAATATATGATTTATAAATACATTTTGTTGATACATATAGTTAAATGATCAAACAGTTCTATTTCTAACTATTCAATTTAGCATGAGTCAAAGTTAAATGGTTCAAAGTATTGCTAACACTTCAATTAAAAATGATCAAACAGTTCTATTTTCAACAATTCAGTTTAGCATAAGTCATTTGTTTGCACTCAGTTCTATTTGACCCATAGATAGGACCTTTCAGGTGCTACCACTCCAGACCAGAGGACCTGGAAGCAATGGCAATGAATCATTACTGGAGCCTCACCATCAGATTGTTTAGTCTCATATCCAGAACACTCATCAGGGGGTGTCCTCTGCAGAGATGCAGTTGGTGTATTCTACAGCCCCCCCCCTCCCACATGCTGACAGGGCTTACTACGTTCATGTACTGGTCTGCAAGACAAGTTTGCCAATAACCTTAAGATAGGCACCTTATGATTTGTAAAGAATTTCCATATTGTATAACTTTTTTGTTTGATGCCAAAAACAACCGATAAACCAGATCATACTCATATTAGGATAAGGATATATTTGTAATGTTACTCCTCGAAGATCAAGCTTACTTTTAGTAGCTTATACAATAAATGAACAATAACTCTTTAATAAAATCATCCCACTTATATATCATAGCTTGCACAGGTATATAACAATTAAATTTTCAACATTCTCACCTTCTGAAAGATCAGTATCAACTGGTGTTTATATACTTGAGAACACCACTTGTAAGCCAATTCCAAAATTATAAGGAAAGGAAATAAGCTAAAGTTCTTACAAAATTGAGAACAATGTCTGTAGCCTTCATATAAACTAGTTTGGCATACACAGGAATCTCGAGTACCCTCTTGTAAATTTGTCCAGACTAAAAGAGATGCCAGAATATTGGCAATGTATCTAAATTTGCTTTGATTTACTGGCAACCATTATTCACACTCTTCTCCTGGATATGATATCACAATAATGTTTTCTACTATCTCAGACATATGAATTTTCACTCACCCTGCACACAGATGAGGATCACTTGCCTTTGAAAAAGAAAAGAAAATGAGGCCAATTCTTATATGTAACTGAAATTTAACAGTTGTCTATCTATTCATTGTATCAATAACAAACACAAGTTTTATTTTTAAACATCTGCCACAGTTATTCTTTAGAATAAAAGGCAAACAGAGCTTGAATATTTGGGTGGAGAAGATGAGATTGAATCATGAAAAACTGAATGTTAGAAGTTCAATTCCTTGTAAGTTGCATATATTTTCACAGTGATTGTTATTTTGTAGATATTTAATATCCACACACACACACACACACATATATATATATATATATATATATATAAACACACTGTATTTAGATAACACTGTTTTTATATCATCAGAAATGAAAATTAAAATAACATAAAACATGCATATTGCAAAATGAGCATAAAAATATTGTAACAAGAAGATTTTAAAAATCATAAAAGTGAATAGTACGAAGATAACCATTGAAATTTAAATACATATTAAATAACAATGATAGGTAAATACATTATTTTTTTTCTTTAAAAAATAATCACATAAAAATTCAAATATATCCATTATTTTTTCATAGTTAATGACTAGTTTTCTTAATAGTACATAATGATATATTTTATAATTCATATTGGGTACCTATACTAGCTTGTTAACCATTACACCAGACTACTCTTATAGACTAATTACTATGGAACAGTCAATTTGATCCTCACTTATATATACATCCCATATAGCTACTAGTCAAGGACCAACTCCATAAAACTTTGTTAATGAAACTAAGCTAAGAGTGATGCTCTACACATATTTGGTGCCTCAGGTAGTATAATGATTAGTGAATTTAATTCTCACAGAGTGCTCTTCTGGTTTTGTGTCCAACTAAGCTACACTTAGTAAATGACTTTATAATTCATGTTTATTTAGCTTAGTTTTGTGCAGCACTGGGTTGGCTCAGTCTGTCACAAGATCACACACTACTATTCACAATTCTATAGTAGTGGTTTTGTGAGTAAGAATACGAGCAGATAAGTCTACCAGTTGAGCTTGCTACTTGTAGGTCTACAATAGTTATCAAACTCAGCATAACACAAAACTATACTAGTGAAACATCTAGCAAAGTTAGACTTCACTATGCGAGTAATGAGATCTATACTAGTACACTATATTAGGCCCTTATAGCTATTTTTTAGATGAATATCACTTAACGTTATAGTGGTAGGACATCTAGTGAGAACCAAATTCACTGCACTGGCAAATTGGTCTGAGACAGAAACTCACCATCATGTGAGAAGTCCCAGATGTATTTTCTTTCTCTGGATTTTGATGTAGAAAAACATATAATAAAGTTTATTCAAGTACCTATTGTCACATGATGGCGATTTGTAAATTGGTTTTATTTATCGCATGTAAGTAAAGTTTGTAACTGAAGTCGAGGGCAACCTGAAGGCTCCCTTTTCAATAGCTACTATACTGAGGTGTAGAGGAGGGTTCTACTCTGTTCTCTGGATTGCTCCACTTTATCCTTGATACATACCTTATAATGCTAAGTGTTAAGCAAGGAAATATCAAGTACCATTTTTTAAGTCTTTGGCATGACTTGACTTTGGATTGAACCTCAGTTTCCCAGACCATTAGCAAACACTCTACCCACTAGGCCAATTATCACATGTTATAAAGCCATTCAAAGTTTAAAAAATATTCAAGGATATAGATTGAATAATGAATGCTAATTATAGCAATACTTTTTCTATTTGATAGAACAACAAACTTCTTGTTAAATAAAAAAAGTAACATTTAATACATGTATATATCACTGCTGTGCTTATCTGGTTTCTACATAAAATTGATGCCAAAATGACCACTTCTCTTTGCTTCAAAAGGTTTCTGCGTAATCAGTTTTATGACTTGACAAAGGCACCAATTTCTTTCAAATGTGATTTGCTAATTTGTATGTTTTGTTTTGAACATTGTTTAAGAAAAGCATTTCTTAAAAAACATTGAAAATTAATGATAAAATATGTTTATTCATTTCCAATCTTATTTTTTTCTAATAATACATTGAACTAAACTGCATCAGATGGCGAGACTCCAGTTCTGAAAGTCTGGCGAAGTACCCATTCATTGCAATTACTCCCAGGTCCACTCTAATCAACTGGACTTTAATGATTGACTTGATAATAATAAAAGAAACATGCTTTTAATATATCTCAAGCATATAAACTCCACTTGACTATCAAAGTGATGCCATCACTTCTTCTAGTTTATGTGAAAATTACTTAGTATTTGTTTTTTGGTTAAAAGGGTTATCTTATTTTCTTATTCCTTGACACAAACTAAACAACATAAATAAAATTTTTCAAAATACATTCTGTTTACTGACCAACAACAATATCTATTCAAAAATTCATAGCTTCTAGGATGATTATCTTTTTTTTCCTCTCTCACAAAATCCAAAAGGCAAATAAGAATGTTCTTGGAATCTAATTCCTATGTCCAGTAAATAAAGATAAAATCCAATTGTGCTCATATTGAATAATAAAAATATACATTGAAACATATTCTCCTAAGTCCAGAAGCTCTGGGTTAAGTTAAAGCCAATATTATTTACCATAATTTTCTTTTTGTTAAGAAAGGAAGCAAATAAAAACAAAGAAAAAAAAAAAATTTCTCTGGACACATGCTTCTAAATTTAAGTAATTTGTGTTAAATTGCAAGAAATATTTTTCTGGCTTTTTCTTTGTAAGAAAGAAAAATTTATTCTTAAACCATATGATCAAGTATTAAGTTTTGAATTAGTATATTTCTTGCATATTTAAAGTTTTGTCTTTCTGTGTATCACACAAATATAATCTATATTGCACATTGTAAATATATGCCATATATACACTCACACAAATATATACAATATCCCTTGTGGGTAAAGCACACCCATATCGATTTTCTATAAAAAGTTTTCTTCTAAACCAAAGATAGCACAATTTTATTTCTAGGAGAACATGATACAATCAAAATGAATATTATTAGATAGTATTTATTACCAAACTCAACAGCATTGAAACTCCAACCAAGATTATTGATATGTAGAAATCTAAAAGTTAATACACCTCTCAGAAATAATCATGCAATTTTATTTTGGTAATAAATAATATCTAATAATTAACTGTATAATGTTCCACAAGAAATAATAAAATCCTGGTATCTTTTGTTTAGAAGAAAATCAACTCTTTATTTTAAAAATGTTAAAAGTGTACTTATTTATGAGTGATATTATATATTTACTAAACTTATATTACTCAAGACCAAATGGAAGGAAAGAGGTTAGGAATATTATGTTGTACTAATAATTGTATGGGATTGTTTAACATGTGGGCTTGAATACCGTCTTATTTAACTATAACAGTAACCGCAAAGTCCCACATATACATCTAGTGTATTAGTTATATATATATATATATATGGCATAAGTTATTTTCCTCAAAATTTTCTCAAGTCTTATTTCATACTTTTCTGTACAAAAGATCATGTTAAACAAATTTTTGCATAAGGATATATTTAGATGCACCGCCCATTGGCTTAATGAGTAGAGTGTTTGCCAATTATCTGGGAGACCGGGGTTCAATTCCAGGTCGAGTCACACAAAAGACTTTAAAAATAGTACTTGATGCTGCCTTGCTTAACACCCAGCATTATAAGGTAAGGATCAAGAGTAAAGTGGAGCAATCCAGGGAAAGGAGTAGCACTCTCCCCTCCACCTCTGTGTAGTAGCTATTGAAAAAGGATCCTTCGGATTACCCTCAACTATAGTTGCCAACTTCACTTATATTTAGGTGAGCCTTTAATTGTAATAAAACTCTGTATTTAATACAAGTCATGATAATAAATAAAATAAAATGTTTTGTAAAATATAAGATAATGTGTACTTTTATTTGTTTTTAACTAACTGAATTATACTCATAGGAAATTAGATAAAGGTTTGATTTCCAATGTGCAGGATTTAGGTATACTCAAGATAAAGATGTATTGAATATTAGTGCTTAAAGAACTAGTTTGTATTCACAAAGATCAAATCTGCAATCATCCTTAAAATAACATGTAACTTCAAGATTGGCCAATAATAAAATCTCTCTCAGACACTGATTTTTAAAAAGCTTTAGTAACAATTGCTTTTCTGGTAGCCATCTTACGCTACCAGAAAAGCAGTTACAAAAGCTAGAAAAGAAAATGAATTTAAAGTTAGTTCAAGAAGAAGGTGAGAAAGGAATATTTATTTACTAGCTGAAGTACTCATCTACAGCAGGTAAGAAGACAAAATATGGATCACAGACATGGCTGGTCTATCAGAAAAATAGAAAGAAAAAAAAAAATATAGTGATAATTCCATCTACAGAGTACAGAAGCCAAATATGGAATAATTTTTTAAAGGTTTTTTTTAGTATGATTCGTCCAAGTTTTGAAAAAAAATCACAATAAATCTAAATTTTAATGTTTATTTCTATCATTCAAGCAGTTTTTCATTAAAATTCAGCCCAATATGACTGAGCAAGAAAAGAAACAACAAAGAATTTATGATTTGTTTAATGTCAAAACCAAACCAAAAACAATTTCTGAAATAATTGGAGTTTCTTTATGGCCTCAATCAAGCCAAGACCTTAAACCCCTTGATTACACTATATGAGGCATTTTAAAAAACAAAACAAATGCAACTTCCCATCCAAATATTGGTTTGCTTAACACTGTTATTGAGGAAGAATGGAATAAAATGTCTGAAGAATTCATTTTGAAGGCATGAAAATAATTTTGAAAGCATGTTGATATAATAATAAAAAAAAGGTGGCCATATTGAGTAAACTTACAGTTTTGTGTCTATCTTCTTTTCTTTTAAATTAAAATCAATTTTGTTTTATTATAAAGTCGTTTATTATTATACGAGAATATTCCTAAGTTTGCTTCTGAGCCATGTACTTTCTCAATTTTTTTTTACAATCTTTACTGTCAATTAAAAATTTGTTACAAATGGTAATTGTTATTCTCAAATATAAATCCACATAACAAGAAAGTGATTGATCACTTATATTTTTATATTACAAAGTTCTGTGAAAAATTTAGTAGAGTTTTGTTGAGAAATATTTATCAGACTATTCTAGCCTTTATATTCTTTGCCCATCAAATTGCAGTTTTTATCTTAAAATCAAAAAGTAGTACCAACTTCTTAAATTAAAAACAAAAATCTTTTTTTAACACCAAACCATTAACAGTACCAGAAAATATTATGTTATTTCATCATATGAAGCTGAATGCAAATTCTGACTTCATCAAAATTGTTTCTTTCAATTTGTCAAATAGTTCAGCAAAAAATATGATAATCCCACACACACATGCACACAAAAGCTGAAGAAACTAGCCAAAATATAAATTTGTTGTTAAGTAAAAGTTAAAATTTCAAAAGAAGATAAAGACAGACAAATTTATTTTCATCTTCTTTAATGATCTGTTTATTTTTTAATAAGAAATGTTTAATCAAATGTGGATTGTTTTTCAGTAAGACAATTCTTGAATTTTTTTCTTTTGAAGTTGAAAATCAAGCAGTAACATGGCATTGCAATGCTTATTATTCATTTTTACAAATCTCTTGACGAAATCTCTTTTTTTCCTCTCAAAGAACAAAAAGGATTTCTGTATGGTGCAATAAATATAAATACCTAATTTGAAATGTCTATATCAAACAGTTTTGTTATCTATGGAGGACAGACAGACAAATTTTTGCCAATTATTAATATAGACTGAGTAATATTTGAAATAATCCATTGTATATCAACAAGACTGAGTGGGTCTGATATTTGAGGTCATTTTATTTCTCATATATTCAATTTATTTGGTTATTAATTGATTATATCAACACTTTAATTGAATGAAAAGAACTGACAAGCAAGTATCAACATCCAATATTTTTCTCTTCCATTTTATGGAGTAGAATTATTTCTTCAAACAACAGGCATCAATCTGGTAAACTTCTATGATATCATCCTCATGAGGCAATGATTTAGCACATCTGTCGCCTGCATAAAGCTCCAGTTTTTATTGCTAATTAATAATAAATTACTGTAATTGTTACATATTATTACATTAAGAAATTAAAATAATTATGATCATCATGGAGTAATTAAAGGATATTATTACTCTGAACATCAAATAAATTTTAGGGACAAAATTAATTTTAGTACAAGTGCTTCATGTAATCCTGAAAGACTTGAGAAACATATACTGACCAGAATCAAAGATTTTTCAGTAAGTTTTGTTGAATCTGATATGAGGTTAGATTGACAACAATAAAAATAACCTTTTAAGTTGTGAACGGGTCAGCCTGTACATCTATCTGCCTTAGAAATCCCAAATCTTGGTTTTTCTTTGGGATTGAAAGGATGATTACTGATAGCAATGAGAAACTTGGCCATGAACAACTTAAAGATAGGAACTCAAATGAAATTTTGGTCATGTGTCTTCCTGCCTTAAGTGTTCTGTGTTCTGGAATTTTGTTCAATATTGTTCTACATGTATATTCTTTCTAATAAATGTCACATTCAATGTTTGCATTCGTGTGTTCTCAGGATTGTATCCCCCTGACCTCCCTTTTTTTTGGGTTATGCCTATGGAATCCCAATCAAGTCACTATTTCAATGCAGATGTCAGGAGGAGACAACCCCCAAGAACACGCAACTGTAGGTAATGGATGCAAAATGTATGAGAAAGGACGTAGATTCAACAACATAACAGAAGAAAACGGACAGCTGAAGAAGGTCGAAGGGGGTACACATTGTAAAAGAGGGGAAAAAAGCAGATGAGGACCTTAATCCAAGTCAACAATGAACAATTCATTTGGAGCAGTTTCTACTTTTTAGTTAAAGATTTATTTATACTATACTCGTAGTTTTGGTGAGACAAAACAAACACTAATATCCACTTGAAGCTTACTTAGTAGAAATTGTCAAAGTTTTATGAAATAAACATAAAATCCAATAAATGTTACTGAATAAATTATTAAACATTGTTCAAAACTTATTAAAAGTTATGGCTTTCAATTACTTAAAACATTGAACTTTGGTTTGGTTTGGTTTCTTTGTTTAATGGCATATCAACCTTCATGGGTTATTTAATGCCAAACCCATTCTCCTAGAAGAACAGTAGTGGTACTATTTAACCCATACATGGGAGGATAAGGGGGTTCATACCTTTCCCAAGGGGATTTGTCTGAAAGTGAACGTAATAGCACGGCTGGGTTTCAAACTTGCTCACTATGATTCTGCTGTCCAGTGATTTAACCATTACACCATGAGGACACCCTCCTCAGTATATATGTATGCATGTAAATCTTTGAGTTTTTAAAGTTTATAATCAAAATTCTTCAAAAAGTGAAGCTATCCTGTAGATACTATATATTATTTTGTTTTAATCATCTTATTGTCATCCACAGACAGGCTGTTTCGTTGTATTACAACTCTTCAGTGTATAGTCTCGATGTTAGCCTAACACTGTAATTCTTTTTTTAATCACTATTCTAACATGAAATGAAAGGTTTACTAAATGCAGTTTATTCATATTTGAATTGTTATATTTTCATTGCAATATTTTATGCTATGAAAGTCAGAGTTAAAATAACTTTGGAGAAAATCTGATCAACATTGAAACTGTAGTTACAATACTGACCAATAACAATTTGGTGTTATGTAGTCTTAGATGTGCATGCATTTCATCTCTTGTGTAGTAGCAGTTTGCTTTTCTTTTTTTTCTTAAAACAAAACCTGATATGAATTCTTATTAATAAAATTTATACTAAGTAGATATTTTCATCTTTAATTTTAGTCTTGCAAAATTTTAACAAACTTGTTATTGACAACTTACATATGTGTACATATACAAATTAGATGTATAAAACTATATATTTCATATCATCTATGATTTTGAGAGGATTCCTTGTCACACAAATTATTTGGACTTGTATCCCCCATTCTTTTTTTCCTCAGAAATATTGTCAGTATCTTTGTTCAAGACTCTTTTATACTTAATACATTCATGCTACCTTGGATATTTGAAACCTCACATAATACCATCTATTTTCGTTTTTAGTAGAGTTACCATTAGAAATTGATATATAAGGCGACTTAAGCTTTTCTTTATAAGTAAGACTACATCTATTGCACCATAAAGATGTTAATGGTTTTTTATTTTTTATGTAATGCTATACAACACGTTTATATACATCATGTTACTTGAAAAAAAAAGCCAACAAAAAACAGTTCTATGAATCAAATTATGAAAAGCAATAAATCAGGAAATAGTTATATTGTTATAGTTATTGATTTAAATAAAACTGTATAATCAACACACACTTGCATTGATGAAATATATATTATTTCACTATGTACCCATGATGAACCCGGAAGTAATACCCTAAACTAAATATCTTCCGAGCATTTTAAGATTAAAACATTTGGTAAAATGTCTGTACTTTGAAAATTCAAGAAAATGATAGTTAAATAAGAACAAGTATCAAAAACATACAAATATATAGACACCAAATAGTCCTTTAGATTGAGAATCAGCTCTGTCTTGTCCTTAGTTTAGAGAAAATTATGGTTAAATAGGAACAAGTACCAAAAATTTAATTTTTTTAAAAATTACAACAACTTATTAAAATGACTTTACATATCTTAGTTATAGATAGATGTTCATTCAAAATATTTACTAATTAATTTTCACACTATTGCTGATCAATTTTTTTTCATAAATCTAACCTTTATATTCTTATAAATATATGTATTCAGGTATCAGATCTATATAACCGGTCCCTCCTAAGTAAAGTAAAGTTGGCAACCGTAGTCTAGGGCGACCAGAAGGCTCCCTTTTCAATAGCTACTACATTGGTGTGTAGGGGGGGGGCACTACTCCTTTCCCTGAATTGCTCCACTTTACCCTTGATACATACCTTATATTGCTGAGTGTTAAGCAAGGAGGTATCAAGTACCATTTTTAAAGTCTTTGGTATGACGCGACCTGGGATTGAACCCAGGTCTCCTGGACCATTGGCGAACACTCTACCCACTAGGCCAATGAGCCTAAGGTTGGCAATAATTACAACAGTTTCCTGTTGCTATAGACTAAGCAGATAATAAGAAAATGTTTGGGCCAAGAACTCACCCATTCACACTATTTGTGAATCATCATGATAGGCTGGTGACAAGACATTTTTGTCAAGATATCTGCTAATAGAAGAACAGAGAGAAGTAGATTTCTGTAAGGCATTTGTGAATACAAATAATCTCAGCTGGAATTAGAACTCTGTTGATCAATTCCATTTTTCTATACCAATGCTTCCTTTTATACATTCACATACAAATGTATAGAGACCAAATAGTCCTTTAGGGTTAGAATCAGCTCTGTCTTGTCCTTAGTTAAATACAAAATACAAAATGAAGCCTAGTCTCTGGAAATTCCATTTCTAGGGTGCTAACTTCCTACAGCATGAATGGGTTAAGTGTCAGTCATCCTGAAACTTTTTCAGTACTAGCTGCAAGTGCAAATGACAGGGTAATTTCTGCCTTCGTCAGTAAGGTCCTATATTAAACCAACTTTGCATTGTATTTATCTTTGTAAGGAAACAAATTAGATATGCGCTGATATTCTATGTATCAACTACATCTAGACTTTGTTTGATACAACACACCAGTATTTTCTTATAAAGAAGAATATTTGTTACACGAGTCAAATATAGAAGAAATTTCCCATATTTTTATTTGGTTAAAATTCCATTAGATGATATCAAAATTATTGCAATTACTTTAATTAAAAATTTCTTTGGATGAGCATTCTCACATTTCTTTCTCAGCTGTATACCCCCATCTGATAAGCTTTAATTAGTTTTTTCTTCCCCTCACCCAACTCTATATTTCTTCCCAAGTAAAATGACAAAAATTTATCAGGTACAATATTTGATGAATTTAATAATAAACCAAAATTCAATCCCAAATAAAGAAAACTTTGTTCCTTGACTAGTGAGAAAGGCCAGAGAGCCTAGCAATTGAAATATAGGAATCAAAACAAAAAAAATAAGGATGCTAGTTTGAATAAATCATTGAAAGATGATATTTTACATTAGTTAAATTCAGTAAAACCAATAAAAGAAAATATTTCTATTCTTATAAAAATATTTTCCCATTTATTAGCCCTAAAACTATATTTGTATAAACCTGTACATTTGAGGTTCTTTTGAAAATGATAGCAAACTTTACATTAAAATGTATAATAAAATCAGCTATTATTTTTCTCAACAAGCTAATATTTGTGTCAGTATAATTATCTAAACTTGATTTTTAGCCTGAACTGAGCAATTTAAGAGAAGAGAAATCAATTCCAACTTATAGATATCTATTGGAATTTTCAAAGTCTTTGTCATAATTCTCTACAAGCAAAGTTTGAGGTGATGCTGGAGTTAAAAAGATATAAGATGAAATATTTTAATGAAATAATTGCCATACGTTTTAGTAAGATTCTGTGGACATAGAAATATATGAATGTAGCAAATATCAAAAAAAAAGTTTTAGACGTAAAGAAAAATTCTTATTAGTTTCTAAGACTACATATATTACTTGTTCTTTTATCTTTTGTAAATATGCGGAATCTTTTACATTTTTTACTCATAAATATAGAACATAAAGCTGGCCATGTGAAAAACATGGATCTGATCTTGTTTCTTCCACAATTTATGAGGTAAAAAATATTTTGTATTTCATATGAAAATCTATCTCACTTCATTTTGCTATTTGATGAACTTTAGAGACTTCAAATGACATTGGCGGTCAAGTCAATATCCATACAAAAAAATCTGGCCATAGGTCTTTTCTTTTGGCTCTGATTCTTGGACAGACATACACACAAATACACTAAATGCAATATTGTAGAATAGATTTAAATATAGAATTTAAAGGTTAAGTTTATAACTGGTACAGCTTAGAGTATAAAAATTGTGAATAAAATCTTTGTTTTATTTTCTTTAAATATACTGGCAGCTCATTTATCTATGCTTGTTTTGTTTCAGTTAGAGTATTTATGTACATATATGTAATAGTAATACTTCTATTTCCTTTATCTACAAAGTTTCCGAAACAAATGTGTCTACATTTGGTTGATAGCAGCTATGATTATTACCTGAAGGTTAGTTAATAATTATTAGAATAAAGAAAGTTTAGAAAGAAAAGCAACTAATGTTTAAGTTTAAATGACACTTGAAATGTTTAAAAATATTAAAAAAACAAAAAACAACCCAACCCCTCCAAATAAAACAGTCTTTCATAGTCCTAAGTTGATAAATTGTAGATACATTTTCTTTTAGTTGAGAATTTTACCATAGAATTAAGAGATAACATAAGGTTGACATTTATTCTAACAATTAATGTATTTCTAAAATTATGTTTGTTTATGTATATATATATATATATATATATATGTATGTATGTCAGCCAGAAAAAGGGCACATCATAGCAAAATTTATATCAGAGCAATGTGTTTAAAATGCTTGAACTTGAAAAATAAAGCAAATTCCAGTTCAACTTGAAACTGAATGCTAATTTTGTGGGGTCTACTGACATTTTGAACATCAATTTTTAATCATCCAAATTCTTGATGTAATATTGATGTATATGAAATGTTGATTAGAAAGCTTCACTCCTTCCTAAATAAAAATGTAACGTCACCATAGATACTTTGGGTTTTCAGAGCATCAAGTAATTCACAAGGAAAATATTTAATCTTCAGGTCAAAATTATAACTGCTATCAACAAAGTATGTATATATTTGATAGACATTTTCTCTTTTTGTGTGTATATATATATAGCAAACATACACACACAAACATTTACCCTTGCATGAACGGATGTGTGAATGGAAATGTTTTCATGCTATGTCACTGTGTTTTTTAATACTTATTTATTATTCAATGTTGTCAGTTAATTTTTAAAAAATTTTCTTTCTTGGCTATCCTGATTTTTATTTTTGTCATCTTTATTATGTTTATATATATATATATATTTTTTTTTCCCAAATGAAAATTTAGATGAAGAACTGGAAAAAAAAATGCAAGTTTGATGTTGTCTGTTTTGTGAATGAGTTTTGTTGTTTGGCTGCTATGTAACATGAAGCTTGCTCATTTTTCATTGTTGTTAGATTTTTTTAATAATTAGTATTGCCACAACCCTCCATAGCCACTGCCATCTCTTTAATGCCACAAGAAACACCATGATCATCTCATATTACTCACCACTTTGACCCCAATTTTTATCCCAAAGTCTTACATTTTTCAGTTTAATTTTTAGCAATATAAGAAACCCTTTTTATTTATTTTACAGTTTTTATTCTAATCCCCGATACATGTCGCAATTTAAGGGATTTCTTCTATTACTGAAATTCATCTTTTCTTTCACTCCATTTTTATTTCTTTTAGCAACATGAAGGGCCAATTTATCACTTTTTTTTTTTGTTTTGTTTTTACAATTGCTTCCCAAAACGCTCATTTGTTTCATTTCATTCCTATTCTATTTTTTCTTAATGCTTATAATTTTTATTATTTACCAGTATATTATTATTATTATTATTATAATTATTATTTCCTTCCAGAATCTTCTGTAGTCTTTTGTTGTTTTTAGACTGTCATTTTTCTCTACTCTAGGTGGCATAGGCCCGGTGATCTCTGAGCCGATGATCCTGGGTCTTTCCGTACTTATTTCTATCTCAGTAGGTTTAATACTACATTGAGGTAAATCAGGTAAGGAGGTCCTCATTCAGTTTGGTCAATTCACACTGCTCTCTAACTGTGCATGCCTCTTTTTTTTTTCCAAAAAAGAAAAAAGAAAAAGAATGAGATGAAAGTTTGTTTCAAGATCTTTTTTTTTAAAGAAAGAGAAGAAAAAAGTTAAGATAAAACAGATGGCACTAACAACCACCTGCCCCACCCTGCATTAAAATTTGATGCTTATTAATAAAAGATGCAAGTATACTAATCTAACTTATTAACAAATAACAAGCATGGAGTATGAATCTGTGATTTAAGCTTAATTTTATAAATTATTCTTTGTGTATGCAAAGCAGATTGAGGCACACACTCACACACAAAGAAGAAAAGGAGGCTTATATACATCTCAAGGTTCACAAACAGGAAATACCAGAGTTTATGAAGTAATTTAAAATGTTGACAATTTTCATTATTATTGGAACATGATATATTGTAATAAAATAGTTGATTACCAAATTAATTTGATCAATCTGATCAGAGAAATAAAGCAAAATGATATCAACAAATTTCTGTCCATTGAACCATGGTAATGTATTATTTCACATTGGATATGTTAGGTTCTAAATAATAGGACTATGATAGGTTTTATTCATTCTTGACAGTTACAGATTAAACTAAATTCTGAATAGGAAAGTAGGTTTAAGTAACCATTAGATACCCAAATATTATAAATTCTGATATTTTAAAAGAGGATAAAAAAAAAACAAAAACAAAAGTTATCTTTCAGTTCAAGTTCTGGTGTTGGATTTTTTTAAAAAAGTGAAAAAAGCAATTATTTCAATGAAAGAATTTACTACAACAATTATCTACATAAACCTATAAGGGCTCCTTGTACATATTTGTCCATATAAGACCCCTATTTCATTTTGTTTTTTCTAAGTCTTTCTGCTGTGAGCAAAAGAAATTTTTATCTCCTTTCTTATTAGGTCACTCCATTGCTTTTAATGGTCATGTTTTGGATCTTCTGTTGGTAAAATCATTAAATACCTTCAGGTGGATTACTGAAAGATCCTAGTTTGATCCAGACTAGGAGTCTGTGTGTGTTTTATGTATACGTCATGTTTTGAATAAGTGATATGGTTTGTTGCAATCTAATTGAAACTTTACTTTAGTCCTACAGCAAAATTTAAGGGTTAAATAATGGAAAGACTTTTTAAAGTAAGGAAAAAATTTCTTCTCATTCCTATAAGAAATGTTTCTATTACACGAAGCCATATTGAAAGAAAAAAAAAAAACAGTATCTGGCGATTTTGTTTTCAAATCAAATTCAAGTTCTTGATCAGGAATTTATTTAATCCTTAATATAATATTGCTGTTAGACTTGTTAGCTAAGAGTTTTTATTTGTTGTGAATCATCAAACTCGCATTAAAAATGGAAACTGGTATCAGCCAAAAATTGTACTTCATCATTTATCAGTTTACTTATTGTAAAATAGATTTTTGCTTATATCATAGACAAGGAAAATTTAACTGAAGTCATAAAGCTTACAGTTTGGAATATTATTTTACTGAAACCAGAGAAGGAATAAAATATTTATATCTATAAGTAAAAAAAAAAAAAAATTAAGGGGTTTCAAATCTAAACATTTTAATGGTTGATATTATACATGTCCAATCTCTATTGTCCAAGTAGCATAAATATTTGAAATGAATCACAAAAAATAAATTTTTCATTGATCTTATAAACTTATGACCAACATTTTTTTTTAATTTAAATTTGTTTAACTGCCCAAATCAGACCAACATTATCAGAGTTTCAATATTTACACACTGTGATAGGAAGTCAGAATGAACAAGAGAAAATTGAAAATATATTTGAGATATTCCATGATTTTTTTAAGACTATCACTATTTTTGGTTTTTCTTTTTCAACATTTTCATTATTTTATTCTCTAGTTGTCTCAAGATAGAATTTATTCTGTTGTTAGTCTTTAAGCAGAGTTGCATTGTGGGATATTACAGCCAAGCTGTGTATTATTACATTGTAGGATACTGTAGATATTCTGTATATAGCATCTCACTATGCAATAAAACAGATTCAATTAAAAAAATTTTAAAAAATTCAGTTTCATGAAATATTTTTTATTAAGGAATATTCATTAAATTTTTTAGACAAACAACTCAGTCTCAAAATCTAAGACACAAAAAACTTAAATATTGAATATTTCTAAAGTAAATCACTATTTTTATTTCCATGCATTTGTATGAAATATTACTGTCACACACATATTACTTGAGCAGGCAAGGTAGATAATGGTGAGTGGTTTGATCAATTGATTATTTATCCTACTTTCTTCACGACATGCCAGTGATTAGATGCATCTGGTAATAGGACAAAACACAGAAGAAGAATGTTCATGCCTTTGCTCAGAAGGAACATGAACAGCCATAGCTTAAATTCAAACTCAGTTTACTTATGACATCATCCGTCCTTCGGCATTACACAACATCATATCTTTAAACGATGGAAGAATACTTATTACATC
The DNA here is from genome assembly GCA_963585895.1 of Sepioteuthis lessoniana. Classification (NCBI taxonomy): domain Eukaryota; kingdom Metazoa; phylum Mollusca; class Cephalopoda; order Myopsida; family Loliginidae; genus Sepioteuthis; species Sepioteuthis lessoniana. The sequence continues at coordinate 10,988,326 of OY757920.1, forward strand.
TTCCATCCTTCGGCATTACAATTACATATATATCTTTAAACGATGGAAGAATAGAGGAAAGAAAGAAGTGGATTCTTACATTTCTCTATAGGGATTTGCACAAAGAAAATTCAAATTCAGCCAATTTCATTTTCTTAATATAATTTTACAGATGGTCCCTTTTTTACCTCTCTTATTACAATTAAACAAAGGATTGTAAATAATTTACTTAAAATCCCTTAATGACACACTGAACTACTTATGAACTCAATGTTGCTTTAACTGCTCTCTATGTATAAGTAATTGTGTTACTTATAAGCATTAATTAAATTTGTTTTTCCATGAAGACCTTTTTCATTTGACTTGTTTCATTACAACTATTATTAACCTACATTTTTTTGCCATATTCTTACAGGATTTTAAAAAATATTTGGCCAATTAAAATTATTAAGTAAGTATTAGTCTATGTTCAGTCATGGAATCAGATGGTGTGTAACGTTGAGACCATATTTGCTAAAGATAATTTCAATACAAACACACAATTGCCTGCCTTATTTAACACAATTTTTCCTTTTTTAAAAGTGTCTGCATCTTAAATATACACTCTTAATAGTACTGCTCATTACGGATATCTTGCCATGAAACAGGGGTTTGTGATGTTGATCTTCATTGGGTGCCCCATACTTGGACCAGACTAAGCATCTAAGGTACATGACTACAGAGCAAGCATTTATAGTCTACTTTAAGAAGCCCATCTCTCAGAGTTTTATTACTTCTGTAAGTTCAGACCTCACTGAGTTCCCTAAACTTGTAGCTTACAGTTGAACTAAGTTAAAAATAAAAATTTCTAGCACTGCTCTCTGATAAAAACAGATAGTCTCTAATATAATCATTATCATAGACTATGTATTTATAATAAGAATATAAACAAATAAGTGCCGTAAATTATATTTTTCAAAGGCAGATAGTTAAATCAAACCAATATCTTGTAGCAACTTTTGAAGCTGTAAAACACCTTTTATGAATGATCACTGAATAATAAGTATTAAAACAAGACATTGAAAGATTTAAAAAAAAAAAAATGAATATCTCTGATGCTTTAAGTAACAAAGTGGGGATCATTTTTCATTAGACTGTTTGTTTGTTTGGGTTTTATGGCATATCAACCCTTGGAGATTATTTAATGCCAAATCCATTTTTATACAAATAAATAGTTCTATTTCAGGCAATTCAGTAAAGCATAAATACACAGTTCAATTGTCAAAAACATTTCTATTTCAAGCTATTCAGTTTAGTCAAACAGTTCTAATTCAAATAATTTAGTTTAGTATAAGTATAGTTTTTGTTTACACACAGTTAAATGTCATAACAGTTCTATTTCAAACAACTCAGTTTAGTATAAGTATACAGTTTAGTTCTATTTGACCCATAGATAGGACCCTGTGAGGTGCTACCACTTCGGGCCAGAGTGGACCTGGAAGTGATGGCAATGAAGGGGTACCCTGCACCCCCCAAAGCTTCAGCAATACTGGAACCTCACCATCAGATTGTTTAGTGTTATATCCAGAACACTCGTTTGGGAGGCAGGGGTCTTACTCCTCAGCAGAGATGCAGTCATTGTATTCTACCGCCCCAGCCGACTGGGCCATTTTTCATTAGAATTATTCTGACTTATTTCCAAAAATGCTAGTTTATACAGTTAATGTAATTGCTATATTTTCTCTCTGCTTTTTAAATTTGATTCCAGTGATGAAAACTTGATCATAAAAATGGCTTTCATTTAAAAAGAGAAAGAAGATATAATATGAAAGCTGACATGTTATCCCAAAGAAAAGTGTATTTCATTATTAAAAAGGATTTTTTGTTTTGTTTTTTTACAAAAGTAGATTTTAAAATTTCAATAGATAATCAAATTATTTGCAAAGAAATATCAATTTTTATCTATGTAGAATTGAATAAACAATGGATATTAAACAATAACATGTAAGTTGAAAAGTTTTAACTTTGCATTAGGTACAAAAGGTTCCCCTGATGAAATCTAGAATTGTTCAAGAAACAAAAATCTAACTTCTTGTAAATTTTATTTCAAGAAATGTCCATATCAGAACTAAATAATGTCTGAAAAAGGATATCAAATTATAGAAGTGTAATTCACTTCTGATATAGAGCATTGTCTGAGCACTTGACTGACAGTGAGTCAAAAGTGAGTCTTGAAGTGCTTTCTGTGTTTTTTTTTGTTTTTTTTTTACAAGACACAGATGTCACAGAGAGCACGGGTTATCATTTTTTTCCCACTAGTGCTAAAACATTTCTTTGAAATTTGTATGGCATTCATACAAGCTTACTATGAGGCTTATACAACTGTAATTTCAAGAAATAAGTCATGACTTAGTCTTTGTGTGAATTTCATCACATAAAATACAGTTAAAACTGTTTAAAAATTATGTAAGTTCCTACACAAAAATAAGTCTTCCTATTAAAGAATTTTGATTTAGATCAAATAAATTCCCAATAGTTTTATAATGACTTTTTTTTAAAAAAAACTCAAACTGACTTTTATTTTTTATCATTTCCTGATTGGTCTCTTAATAATATCAGTACATCAGATTGTGTAAACTTTAGATATTTTAAAAACACAATTGTTTATCATGTAGATAAATAGATACATTCTTTTATCTGAATATGTATTTGTGTGTACAGACAAATTTTGAAAATAAATAAAACAAATAATAAGATTACAAATAATGTAAAACTTTATATTAATATTAACTACTTTTCATAACCTGACTACATTTATCAACCCAATACCAACTGAAATTATTCAAGAGGAAAAATTTTAAAAACTTTTCCTTAAGGATCAGCAGAGGGCTCCCAAAATTAATATATACACAATTTAAGATTGGTAAAAATATGTAAAAAGCTCTTATTTACAAGATATTGCCAGGATCTAAACTGCAAATATAGAAATTTTTGTTTATCCCATATATGTGACAATGGTATCTATTGACTTAAAAAGAGAAATATTACAAAAGTGTTTTCAGAATATCATGATGGTAATATAGCCACAATCTTTAAATCTTAAACTACAGAAATACTGTTAGCTCAATTATCAATCAAATCTAATTTCTTTTTGTAAATTTTATTATATTTGGTCTTTCAAGTACCATAGTTGATGGTATATAAGTTCCATTTTTTTCCCCTAAAATACACAAATTTATTGAATTTGTAATAAATACATGAATAAGTGGACTAAATAAGGAACATAGATGAGGTTCCAATAACATATTCCATGTACCATCCAACAATTTTTTTCGCAATATCCTTTACTGATATGGGGGTGGGGGCTTATGTGCCATTAGAGATGATATGTAAAATTTGAAAGTCTGGACACAAATGAAAACTGATTCTTTAAAGTAAGCTGATCTTTAAGTATAAACTTAATTTGTTCCCCAAACAACACAAACTAAGATATTACAAGAATTGTATTCTGAATCTCAACTCAAGCATCAAATATAAAAGTTATTTAATATTCTTTCTATTTTAAAATGGTTTATTTAAATTTTGAAGGAATAAAATTGGAGGAATTTTTTAAATTTAATTCACCTTCCAAAATAGACCCAAATGTTGTTAAAAACAAAACTAAAATACCCTTTTAATCATAAAAGAAAATTCTCTTGCTCAGCATTACAAATACATTTTATTCCTTGTGTAAAAATATTTATATAAAAATTTATGTTTTATTTTGTATCTTTTAACAAAATAAAAATAATATTCATTTTTTTATTTGAAAAAATTGATCATGTCTCTGGGATGTACCTATTGGCTATGACAAGCAGAATTATTGTTTAAAATGAGCGATAAAGGACATTTTGTAACCATGGCAATGTAATAGAAAAATAAGTTTCTAATTCAAAAAGAGTTTTAACTTCTAATACAGAGGCTTATGGGGTTTAACCCAATAGGATAAATAAGGGTCAAGAGCAATAAAAATTCAACTTTAAAAAAATTTCATCTTGATAATAAGGCTTTTTTATTGTTTGTGTGTTTCTTATTCAACATTATTTCTCATAAAAAATAGGTTTGTTCTTTTTTTTATTTCGTCAAAAGAGCCAATAATGTTTTTGGTTTAAAAGATTTTCTACTTAATCTGACACTTTCACATAAACAATATTCCAGTTCATGCCATAGCATATAAACTGTCTGAAATGTGTCTTTGAGACAGTTTGAGGAAAAACTGATTTACAAGTGAACAAGTCATTTTTCATATAAAAATCAAGTGACCTCCATTGATACCTTTCAACAGGACATTACTTTAAGGTTTACCCTTAAAGTACACAAAGAAAGAAAAATTCAGAAATAAGTTGGTTTTTTTTTCCATTTCTAAATTGCAACTAACAATTTTAACTGTATCAAATGCAGTTGCTATAACCAGATTAGCTTTTTTGAAAGCATTTAGTGAATTTTTTTTGTTAAATATATAAAAAAGATAACAGTAAATATATTGGGTATTTTGTTTCATGAAACATCTTATAGAAAACTGCAGTTTGAAATGATTATTTAGGATTATCTTTAAGTACTGCAACATTAATATTCATCTTCCTTTAAATCAAGTACAAATTAGTTCATATTTCAGGTTATCATTTCTTTTCTTTTTTTATTACAGTTATGTTAAATATAACTAATGCACTATTATATTCATGAAGTGTATAAAAAAAATCAATGCTTATTCTTAGATAAAAATAGATATTTATATATTTCATAAGAATCATCATCTTTAATGAAGCTGATTAATATAAGAATTTAGATTTCTACCAATGAATATTTATATGAAATCAAATTACAAGAGAATTAAATAAGCCTTTTAACTACTAAACTTCAACCATTTTTATTTTTAATAAGCTCTCAAAAGCAGTAAAATAATCTAAATTTAAAAAGCTTATGATCTAATATTTTTAAAACTATCTCTCCAAATTATATCACCTCAATTCTTTTAATATTCAAAATGACTACCAAATTTCTAACCCTGAAGTATTTTTAAAAAATCAACCTACAGCAAAGGAGAAAGTTTATTTGTAAAGATCCCTGTAACCAAAAAAAATTCAACTTAGAAAAACTTATGAATCTGCTGAGAAAACTTCCATTAGTATGAGTAGAAAATGTTTTCATGTACACTGGTATGGATATCTATAAAAGGAAAATTTTTTAAAAGAAAAAAAATTAAATCATCTCTTTCTCAAATGATTAACTTCAGTGACTAACAAGACACATTTATAATGTACAAGGAGTAGTGTGAATATAATTCCTCCTGTTTATCACTACAAAAAACACTAATAAAGCTATTGAATAGAGCAATTTTTCAGCTACAAAACACTATTTTCCCACATAGACAATAGTGGTGACTAACAAGAGCCTATGTGCCATACCAATGAAAATATATATCATTGGAGATGATCCACTTTTTCCCTGGTGTCATCAGAAAATGTTGTCAACTTTTCATCTACTGGATGAGCTGACTGAAATACTCTTTCATTTTGTTAATTGACAGCTTGTCATGAACATCACTGTTACCACTGCTGAAATCCAATACCCATTGCCTGACTATGCTCACATCCACACTTTGATCTCCATAAATGTTCATTAAGTAACAATGAATTTTTTTTTTTACTTGAAGAAATTGAATACCACATAATTCTTTTAATTCTGTACACCATTTTTCTGGTCTCCCATGAGAGTAATGACACTACACTCCCCAGAAGTGGAGCCTCTCCACTCAATAAATCTATGACACTTTTTCGAAAAAAGGAAATGGTTTTACTCCCTTGGGAAAGGATGTAATTAGGGGAGTGATATTGTAATTATATCAATTTTAAAGCAATCCATTTATGAGCATAATATGTAGAGAGTCTTGCTTATTGCTGATGCAAGTGTATAACCAATGGTGGTGACTCTGAAAAAATAGTATTTTGTAGCTGAAAAGATGCTGTTTCTAACAGCGTTATTTTGGTCGCTGAATTTTTTGTACTTTCCATAGAAATAAATAGGAATCTTTACTTTCATAATGTTACTTGTATGCTAAGTATAAATATAATTTTGTTTTTGTAGTTTAAAAAAAAATGAGTTACATTTTAAAGTGAAACAAAAAAAACCCCCAGATTCTCAATTAAAATCACTAATATAAATTAATGCAGATATCTTCAAAATATAATTTCTCTTCCTACTAAAATAAAAAAAGCTCATTAGAAAAATGAATTTTCAGTTCCTGATATGAAAATAAACTATATATATATATATATATATATATATATATATATATAACTTCCCATCATGTTACAAACTTATTGATCCATCCAAGGAAATATGGTAAAATTTTAGTTTATTTACAATATAACCTATTTTTAACTATTATATGATGCACTATCAATTACGTGGGTCAAGAAATATATAATCGTACATCATTTTGCATTTTTCACAAGAGATGTGAACAAGATTCTAGCTTTTGTTTTAATGAAAAATTGTTCAGTAAGTAAATGATGTGTTTCAGATGAGGCCAGAAGGGCTGTTCATATTGTCATTTATTTAGAGGTTCACAAAAAAAAATACCCCATCTTTTTGCTAAGTCTCTCTTCTAAAAGATAAAAATGCCTGTGCTAAAAAGTAATTTGATAACCGTGACCACAATCATCACTTTGATATAATTATTCAACAATCAAAAGAGGAAGTCAAACACACATTATATATATATATATATGTAGATTCTGCTAAGACAGAAAACATTGGGACAATGATTCTTGTTCCCTGTAATTATTTGACAACCAGAAAAGGAATACACACACAAAATGGACTGCTCTTAAGTAGAATTCATTGGAAACAAATTTTGGTTTAATACCTGTCCATTCCTTTTCAACAGATTTATATAAAAAGGACAAACTGATTTGAAAAGTTGATTATGCTCTGATACAATTGGCCCAAGGTTATTTCATGTAACTGATGTTCATTTAAACAAAACCCACTGCATATACATGAACACTTTTTAAAACCTTTTGCCTGATGAAATGGAGTCTAGACAACTCACCAAATTGCACAAGATTTATCTTAAATTACACTGACAAAAAGAAAGTAACTAGTTGAAAAAAAAAAGTATTTTTTTCTTCTCATATAAACTAGTCATACAGCAAATAGAACAATATATAGCTCAATATTCATCTATTATGTATGACTGACTATTTATGAGTGAGTGGGTGTTTTTATGTATATTTACATATGACCTCTCTGTACATGTCTGCTAAATGAAGAACCACTCTGTAGAATCTATGCATTACACACTTTAAACACTTGGTAGTTTTTAGATTCTAGGTCGTTTATTTTCTTTTTACCTGATCTCATATTCTGGGTCAATATTTTTTTGACATTTTTATTTGCAGTAAGAATGATTTCCATATCATAGAAAACAATCATGAAATTAGATGTATGTATTTTCACAGAAAAATTTAAGAAAATATAAGTTCGATCAAGTTATTTTTCATTTTCCAAACAGTGCTACTGACAAACATCAGTTGATCTAGCAGGCTTCTACAAGTTATACAAACTGATATTTTTACTTTGCGATAGAAAGATGTCCTGAATTTTACATATTCATTTTTGGTTCTTCACATTTTCTATAACCTGAAATCATATCTTTGTTTTTTAACACCCAACTCCAGAATATGAGTTCAGATAAAAAAAAGATGTCACCAGATTTTCTTGTATAGGGCAACCATAGAAAAACTACTATAAACAATTGCTTTATTTATTTTGTTGAAGTCTTCGTTTATTTAATTTCATTTTATCTTTTATTTCTTTTTGTTGATTTTACTTCTGTTTCTAGAAAGAGCTTTTTTTGGTTCTTTCCTTTCTCCTTTTAGAAAAATGAATGGAATGCTTACATAAAACTCAGAAAAATTTTTAAATGCTCTAGTTTTTTTTATTTTTTATTTTTTATTTCGTTCCTCTACAGAATTGTGTCAAGACTTGAAGATCCTAAATAATATTGGGTAATTTCGAAATGACCTCAGGAGAAAAAAAAACTGAAAAACTAAGCCTTAATTAGTTAGGTCTTCATTGCAAACCCCTTAAATGATTATTTCATTAATTTTTTTTAACCTTTAAAAACAAACTTTTTTTGTTTCAGACTATTTGTACTTTATAAAATGTTAACTTTTTACTCATCTTTAAAATTTGTTTTGGATTTCAAATTTTTGAGGACTTTTAAAGAACCAAATTTTGACTAAAGAGGATTTCAAAGCAATACCAATAAACTTTTGAAATAAAATCAAATAACTAGTAAATTTTTTAACAGCATTACTCCAAAAGAAAATGCTATTTATTTGTTCTTTTTACAATAAAAAGCTGCAACTTTAGAGATTTTTTTTATAAATAGAAATCTTTGCTTAACACTCAGCAATATATGGTACGTATCCAGGGAAAGGAGTAGCGCATTCCCCTACACCTCAGTGTAGTAGCTATTGAAAAGGGAGCCTTCTGGTTGCCCTCAACTATGGTCGCCAACTTTACTTTTACTTATAAATAGAAATGTTGGAATATTTTTTCTTAGTAGTTTCTTTAAGATTGAGAAAATTCTTCCTGGCTATGAGCCAATTGGAAATGTTCTAGATGAATTATTAATTACCGATGAATTTTTAGAAAAATTTTTTATAGGTCATCCTTGTTTAATTTATTTAAACTTACCTGACATCCCAAAGCCATTCTCTACTTTTTAAAATTAATTTCATCATATTAGAAAATGAATATTCATTCTTTATTTTTGGCAAAAGAATAAAACAAATTAAAGATACTTTATGTAACAATAGAGAAAAATTATAGATTTTGAAAACAAAGCAAAACAAACATACAATATATTAGAATATATAAGATAAAATTTCAACCTTGAAAATTTTACCTAAAACTAGGAACTTTTTTTTAATTAACCATCAGCAATAACATTTGAATTTTGTATTCATTGATTCCGATTGCCAGTAGTGAGGACATTATGTAACAGTGGATATTTACTGGCACAGAGAAGAAAATCTTCAGCTAATGCTTCACAAATTCAATTTCATACATATGCCCTTCAGAAAGCCATAGACTTTCTCCTATTGCCAGATGTCCAAAAATTTTCCACATTGGCATGGCTTTATAATCAATGAAAAGTACAGTCAGATAATTCTTTTCCAATTCTGGTACCATGTAAACAAGTATTGTGTACCTTTCATAACTTAGAGAAGAGATATACATCTTCAAATAATTCCTCTTTAGCATATAAAATAATGATCTGTATTTAATGGCAGAACTCTCACACAGTGTGAAGAACTCAATTTCTGAGAAGATTTTTTTGCAGGGATCAGTCTTATATCTCCAGTTATCTTGAAAACCACTGCAATAGTTCATTTAGTAAATTGCAACAGTCAGATTGAAAAATAATAACTAATTCTTTCCTAGGGAAAATATTTAATTCTCTTTCAAAAATAAACATTTCTTTTCACAAGCAATTAAACAAAACATTGATTCTACTATTATCTTTGATATGGTGAGGCTCCTGTATGTGAGCAGTTGATGTCATACATTTTTTAAACAAACTAAATGTTGGGTATTATTTTTTACTCTTCAATAATCATTAATGATTTAATTATGAGCCATCTACAGATACAACAAAATAGTTGGAGTTACTTCTGCCTATTGTATCATTTACCTTTTTTTTCCCCTAAAAATAGTTTTTAAAATTCCCCTGTGTCTTATATGCCATATGTAAGTTTAAAATTCACGATAGTCAACCAAAATTAGCTACCTGTCAACTCCTATTAGCTTAGACTTTAGAGTAACTTTCATATACCTATTGTCATTATTTAAATGGCTATTATGCAGATTAAAATTTATCATTAATAATATTCATTATATTGATTTCCTTACATTCATTGGCCTAGTGGGTAGAGTGTTCCTAATGGTCCGGGTGACCTGGGTCCAATCCCAGGTCGCGTCATACCAAAGACTTTAAAAATGGTACTTTATACCTCCTTGCTTAACACTCAGCAATATAAGGTGTGTATTGAGGGTAAAGTGAAGCAATCCAGGGAAAGGAGTAGCGTCTTCCCCTACATCTCGGTGTAGTAGCTATAGAAAAGGGAGCCTTCTGGTCGCCTTTGACTACAGTCACCAACTTTACTTACTTTGTTTCAACAAATTTTTTTCTTGATTTGCCCTGCTGAAATTGGGGTGTGTCTTATATGCTTTCAAATACAATAGCTATTTTGGGGGGGATTAAAATTTATAATCATTATTTTAACTTGTATTTTCATTCATCTTTTAATAATACTAAATAAAATATGCTATTAAAACTACTAGTATATAAAAAAAATAACAAGTATAATGCTGATGTTCAAATCAGAAATAAAGCAGATGAGTTAAAGCAGGGATTTAGGTTTCAGTATTACTAATTACTTACATAGTTTAGTTAGTAAGGCAGCTGATAAAGGTAACCAGGCTTTTTTTTTGGGGGGGGAAGAGACATGAGTTCAAGTCTCACTGACAGCTTATTCCTGATTATTTCTTATACAAACTTCTCCTTGCTACTGTAGAAATGACAACTGAAATGAATTGTGATTAAAAAAAAAAAAAAACAGATGAAAGAAAATGCTAATAAAATAATGATTACCTCTACCTACTTGTGAAATTCACTAACTGTTCAGGATTCAATCACATTTTACAAATTTAAATGCCTGAGCAAGGCAGACCATTCTGTAAGACTTGTGTATGTATTAAATATAAAAAGAATTTCAACAGTATTACCTTTGTCGTCTTTTCACTGATACCATGATCACTTATGTTTGTCTGAATCCCAGTCAAAATAATTCATAATGGGACTAATGTTAAAGGAGTTTGATAAAAGTTTTTATCAAGGAAATCAAAATCCACTCTCAGTTCATTTCATCATGATTTACTAGACCAAATTTCTCAGATTTTGAAATACAAAATGGTCATTATGTTCCAGGAAAGCGAATTACAATTTCTATCAAATGTAGCTCTAAAAATACAACGTAAATATTGCTTAGCAAGACTTTTTATCAAAATAAATGTATGTATAACAAAAAATGCCTGAAAATATGTGAACAAGTAAAAAGAGTTTAATATAACTTAAAATAAAATTTATATGTTGTTACATAAGATTTAAATAATTTAATTTATTAAAGTTGATCTTAATTTAGAATTTTTTTTCTTGTTGATTCTGCTTGTTTGAATCGTGGAAATCATGATATATTTTACAACTATGTAAATGAACTGAACTATTTGGCAGATTTTTCATAGATATTTACAAAACTTAGTTAAATCTGGCATAAGGCTACAATAGTTGAGTACTTTGTAAGAATCTAACGACACTAATTGATTTAGAAGACTATATTGCAAACATTGTTCCATATAATGCAACCAAGATTTTTATAAAGCTCAGTTTAGGAGACAAGCTTGTTAACTACCACTTGACAGCAGATACCTAAAAAGTGCATAATGCTTGGTCTCAACAATCTTATTTAAGCTGAAACAAGGAATGAATAGAAAAAGTTTCTGATAACAAAATAAAATACATTGAAATGATACCGATTCTTTATCAGAAATTCTTTTGGCTCAAGGCCATATATAATCATTTTCTCCTAAATAATTGTCAAACTGTTCTTTTTAGAAATATGACATTTCTAGTCTAACCTTTACCTGAACTTAAACTTTGACAGTTTTACTATTCTATGGATATAACAGTTCAGATCCCGATTCCCCACACCTCGACAATCAATACTGATCGGAAATAGGTAGAAACCATATATTTAATTCCATTTTCTGATGCACAGCCAATTTGGCCACCTCATGGCCCAAATGAAAAATTCTTATTCTGCGACCCAATATACTTTGAGTTCAATTACACACAATAAAAAGGAACTTAAAATAGTTCTATCCTGCCTATCAGAAGTGCAAACTGAATATGTTGCCTCCATGTTTCTATTAGCTGCATGCATATATGCACAGAAATGTTATGCTTGATAACAATTGATCATTAGGAGACAATGACGATAAAACTAAGTTTCTTTAAATATACCAAGATGTGGAAATGTTTTGAAAGAATTTAGATATAATGAAATGTACCACAAATACCATAACAAACATTTCTTTATTCATTTTAATTATAAAAGTAAATTGCATAGTCGGTTGAGGCTGTAGAATACACCAACTGCAACTCTGCAGAGGGGTAAGTTCCCCACGAGTGTCCCGGATATGACACTAAACTATCTGATGGTGAGGTTCCAGTGATGCTGGAGCTTTGGGGAATGCAGAGCACCTCTTCATTGCCATTGTTCCCAGGTCCACTCTGACCCGGAGTGGTAGCACCTGATAAGGCCCTATCTATGGGTTAAATAGAACTGACTGCATACTTATGCTAAACTGAATTATTTGAATTAGAACTGTTTGACTAAACTGAATACTTTGAAATAGATATGTTTTTGGCAATTGAATTGTGTGCTCATGCTAAACTGAATTGTTTGAAAAAGAACTGATTATTTGCATAAAAATGGATTTGGCATTAAATAACTTACAAAGGTTGGTATGCCATAAAACCCAAACAACCAACGTACATAAAAGTAACAATAATTCAAATAGAAAACAGTAGATATTGTAATGCACATAAATAGGAACAAGTACAGAAGATATAAAAATAAATAAATATAAAGTATATGGTAAAGATAAAATTCTGAAACACACACACACATATATATATATATATTTATTATCTGAGGAGAAAATCTGAGGGCTACGAGTATCCAATTTGTGTGCTCAATGTCAACAGCTATTGACATATGATTAATTTGGGATTAAAAATGCATCAAAACTCAACGTGCGGAGCCAAACAATTATTTTTAAATAAAAATAAAAGAGAAAAAATTTATATATATATATATCTATATATATATGCTTGCTTAATAACTGAGGTAGTTATTTACTTTCTATCTGTCTTTAAATTTTACAAAATAAAGATGTCAATTTATAGGCTCTTAAATTTGGAATATTGGTGCAACATTGTCTTCCTAGTCTACATTTCTCTATTTAACTCATTGCTAAACCAAGTTGCCCAGTCGACTGGGGATTTAGAATACACCAACTGCATCTCTTCAGTGGAGTAAGACGAGTGTCCCGGATATGACACTAAACAATCTGATGGTGGGGCTCCAGTAATGCAGGAGCTTTGGGGAATGCAGAGTAGCCCTTCATTGCCATTGTTCCCAGGTTCACTCTGGCCCAGAATGGTAGCACCTGATAGGGCCCTATCTATGAGTCAAATAGAACTAAACTGCGTACTTATGCTAAATTGAATTGCCTGACATAGAAATATTTTTGACAATTAAACTGTGTACTCATGCTAAACTGAATTGTTTGAAATAGAACTGATTATTTGTATAAAGATGGATTTGGCATTAAATAAGCTACAAAGGTTGATATGCCACAAAACCCAACCAACCAACCTAAACCAAGATTAGTTAACAAAAAAGAAACTTAGTATTTTTTTCTCTTTTTAGTTATTGTTATGTTAAATGGTGAAAAATACTGAGTAGGAAGACTGTGATGCACCAATTTTCAAGAGAGAAAAGAAGTAAAAAAATGTCATATACCTGACTACTGAAAAAAATTGACTTTAGGAAAAAATGACTGTTATAGTTAGTTCTATACTGGATGCTCTCCATTTGAAGACTTGTGGCATACTAAGCTAAACTAAATAAATAACTGTAAACATAATTTTATAATATATAATTACAAAAACATTGTTAGGTTGATGCAAAAGTTCCCACCAGACACGCAGGACACTGCTGGAGAAGCAAGGACAAGCTCATGAGTGATGTACTCCTATGGACACCCACATATGGCTGAGCAAAAGCAGGACAACCAGCTAGAACATACATACAGCAGCTATGTGAGGATATGGGATGTAGCCCTGAAGACCTGCCAGAGGCGATGAACAATAGGGAAAAGTGGCGAGAGAGGGTCAGGGATATCCGAGCTAGTGGCACTGCGTGATGATGATGACTATATGTTGCACAATTTCAGGGAAATCTTTGTAATTTTTAAATCTTATTCTTTTTTACTTTTTGTACAGTGGTTAGCAGGCCATTCTCAATGGTTGCCCCATGCTTTTAGCCTTGTTCTAAGCTTTATAAATGGTTCCTTCAAATGGTGAAATTAAGAGAAAAGCTGACATTGTTGTACCAGTTTGGGTCTGCCGGGTTGATCAATGGTTTAGCTGCATGACAACACTCACTCCCAGGTTACAAATACAATGCATTCAATAATTATGGAACTTGTGTGAAAAGTTCTTCCATGTGGATGTAGCATATTTCTTCAGACTTGTTTTGCTTTATGAAATGTTTTTTTGCTTTGTTAGGGGTTCTAAAAAGTTTGAGAATTTTGTAAAATTCTTCAAAAGAATTTGTTGAATCAAAACCAGAATCATTCTTTTATGACAGAATAATTTTACTGAAAGGTGACATTAAGTCACAAAACGCTTGAGAAATATTTTAATAAATGAATAATGATGCTATAGATTCATATGAATAAAATATTTTGTCAAAAATCTTGAATTTTTTGGCATTAACCTAATTAATATTATGCATAGTACAGGTTGGAATTGACAGCCAAAAGTAAATCTGGATGAGAATTGTTTCAGAAAAAACAGTGCTTATTCAGAATAGCATTCTTATGAAATGTCTGCAGTAATGAAAAAAGAAAAATTATATAGAAATGTTATACTTACATTTACCATCCAGATCTGAGTAAGTTTATTATTTGCTTCCATTTTCTTTTTTTTTCAAAGCTGTGCATTTTTGTACATTACTGAGGAAATAATAGAAATTTTCTTTGTTGTGCTATTCTGGACAAGAACTGAAAAACAAATACTATTTCTGTCTTTTAGTAGTTATGTTTACTAAGCTTCACTTAGTCTAGCACACAAGTCTCAAGTTGCTTACAGTACCTGCTGTTTTTAAGTGGTCACTCATTTAAGTTCTGAGCAGGCTCATTGCTGCTTAACTTTGGTGATCTCATGAGAACTACTGCTTTCAGCAGGTCTTGTTCTATAATAGTTGTGAGATTTAGTACATGAAATTTTCCCCCAAAATAGCTGTTAATAAAAAAAATTTAAATATGAGATAAACTTAAAATTTTTTAATTCTGTGCTGGGAAACATCAATTTTGAGAAACATTTAAATAATTTACTTTTCAACATTTGAGGTACAATGTAATTTAAAGTGTTTTTAAGCAACAGTTATGGTGGTGGTGTCTTTGTTTAATGGCATATCAACCTTTGTAGGTTATCTAATGCCAAATCTATTCTCCTAGAAGAACAGTAGCAGTACTATTTAACCCATAGCTGGGAGGATAAGGAGGTTCATACCTTTCCCTAGGGTATTTGCCCGAAAGCGAACATAATAGCGCGACTGGAGTACGAACTCGCGTACTACGATTCCGCAGTCCACTGCTTTAACCATTACACCACGAGGACACCCCCGCAACAGTTATGGTACATCAACTTTCCAAATTCTGAATGTTATAACAAATATTTACAACACAGCAATTTAAATATCATTTATCATTTCAGGTTTTACCTTGCATGTTCTTAAAATTCTACTCATGATTCATATTATCTGCTAACATACATAAACAGAACAGGTGCAATTTTAAAAAATTCATTTTTTGTTCGTCTATGAACAGTTTGATTTCAGACATCTCACATTATTGCTCAGTTGGCTGGGGATGTAGAATACATTGACTGCATCTCTGCAGAGGGGTAAGACCCCACTCCAATGAGCATCCTGTTTATGACACAAAACAATCTGATGGTGAGGTTCTGGGAATACAGAGTACCTCTTCATTGCCATCGCTCCCAGATCCACTCTGCCCCGGAGTGGTAGTACCTTATAGGGCCCAATCCAGGGTTTAAATATAACTAAACTGCATACTTTGAAATGGAACTGTTTTTGACATTTAAACTGTACTTATGATAAACTGAATTGTTTAATATAGAACTGTTTCAACAGTGTGTAAACAAAATCTATATTTATACTAAACTGAATAGCTTGAAATAGAAATGTTTTTTGACAATCAAACTGTGTAATCATGCTAAACTGAATTGTTTGAATACCTTTCCCAAAAGTATTCATGCTATATGAAATGCAAACGGCTTTATCAAAGATTTGAACTTGGGTCACCATGTCCATTTACTATGATGATAGCCATTACACCATAAGCACCTCTAAAAGAAAACAAGAGAAACCATTTCTACGGTGGAGAAAATAAATACTAGGAAAAAATGCAATTGAAATTGATGAATAAATAAATACAAAAACAAAATAAAAAATAAAAAAACTAATACAACCAAATTGAAAAAAAATAGCCTGGAAATCATGAAACATTTAGGTTACTTTGTTTAATAGCATATCAACCTTTCTAGGTTATTTAATGCCAAAGCCATTCTTCTAAAAGAACAGTAGTAGTAGTAGTAGTACTACTACTATTTAACCCATAGCTGGGAGGTTTAGAGGGTTCATGCCTTTTCCAAGGGTATTTGTCCGAAAGTGAACATAATAGCACGGCAAGAGTTCGAATTCACTTTCTACAGTTGCACAGTCCAATGCTTTAACCATTACACCATGAGGACCCCTACCCCCTTGAAACATTTAGATGAGCTGCTAAATAACAGTGGTATATAGTCTGAAAAAATATAGGTTGTTAAAAGATAATTTTACTTATGTAATATTTGGATTTGAAATGAATTAACTGAAATCCCCAATTCATTTTTTATGGCATACTTTCATTTAGCAAATAAAGTCTTATAAAAACATAAGCAAAATAAAGTATAAAGTGTGATATTTAAACATTATTACATTTGGAAAACCCAAGAATAATTTAAGAAATCTTTATATATCCTTATTAAAATCTCAACAACATTAAAAGTCTTTTCAAGGACACGGAAGAAGAAAAAGAAAAAGTTAAGATTTTGATTAAGCAGAACAATTGCAATCATGCCATCTGTATGGTATTAAGATTGAATATTTCGGGATTAAACATACAAGAGTTTGTATATTTGGTCACATGATCTTATTACATGGTACAGAAGATGGGAAGAATAATCAGCTTAGGGTTGATTTTTGTTTTCTAATTTAATAGTAAAATATTGTCTTATTTTCACAATCTTGAAAATTATACACATACTATTCAAAATCTAACTTATCTCTTAAAAATATAAGTTTTATATAAAACTAATTCTGTTTATCATAAAATTATTTTGGATTCAAACAAAATAATAAACTATGAAGACTAAATAAAAGTTAAAGTGAAATTATTACGTGTGACCTTTAGAGAAAACTCAAGATTCATTAAAATTCTGGTGAATTATATGCTGTATCAAATTTGGTAAATTTTTGAAAGAGATCAATTTTTCCCTCTACATTTAAAATTATAAAAAACTGTTGAAAGTTTTATTTTTGGTAAGATACTACATTGTTAATTTTTTGCAAGGTCAAATTTGTCAAGTTTTTAAAAAACTAAATAAGTGTAAAATTAAAATCTATGAAAAAATAATTTTTGTTGTGTTTTAATAAAGGATCATACATGTGGCAAAAAGTCTGTGCCTTTACAGAACCAAATATGACAAGTCTTTTTCAGAAAATACTTAGATTAGTAAAGGAAATGGGGGGGGGGGCAATTAGTCTAAAGTTTATTTTATCATTATTATCTGGTAAGTCTAAGGAAAAAGATTAATTCTGTAAATAACGAGACATTAGTACATCAAAGAGGTTTCTGGTAAGTCAGATAATATAACTGATGTATTAGTATTAATGTAAAAATCATATGAAATCAAAATCTGGTTGAAAAACTTCAATACAGTTTTCACAAACTGGCTCATTGGTCTCATGGGTAGAGTGTTCGCCAATGGTCCGGGTGACCTGGGTTCAATCCCAGGTCGCATTATACCAAAGACTTTAAAAATGGTACTTGATACCTTCTTGCTTAACACTCAGCAATATAAGGTACATATCAAGGGTAAAGTGGAGCAATCCAGGGAAAGGAGTAGCGCCCTCCCCTACAGCTCGTTGTTGTAGCTATCGAAAAGGGACCCTTCTGGTCGCCCTCGACTAAGGTCACCAACTTTACTTACTTATAAGAGTTGTGTAAATATCAATAATTATGTCTTTATAGTTGGTATGAGTAAAGTTTCAATTCTACAGTGTATATTTAATGTAAACCAATTTGATTTGGATTCCAGTATTGAAAGCAAGTTTAGTATTCATGTATAAGAGTTAATGTAATCTTGATTCAAGCATATATTCAGGTTTCATTTATGAAAGTTAATGTAAATCAATATCAAATTTAGTCCAAATTCAGTTACTATCATGTGGATGCTTATAAAAAGAATGGTTATAGTAATAGAAATCCAGTCTTATCAAAATGCACCGAGATAAATCTGGTCACTATATTTAAAAATCACATTGACAACTTTTGATCCATTATCTAATCAGTTAGATATGAGAAATGACCAATCAGTTACTAACATAAAAAAAAGGTACAAGGAAAATCAGGTTGAATCTCTATGTAATCATTTAGTTCTAAAGGTCTTAGAAAAAGGTATCAATCCACTTTTCCCAAAGTCATTTTACTGTCAGTTTCCTTGACCAAGATTTCAACAATGAGTCAAATATCATAGAGAATAGTGCAGCTGAACGTAGAATTCTCCTCTTCTGCTGATTTCATGTCACACAATATTATTTGACACATACTGATTGAAAGGAGATAGGTCTCATCAAGTAAGTCCTTATTTTCAAAGATCCAGCATGGTGTACCCAGATAATTTCATGGCTGGTGAAACAAAACAACCAATCCACTCAACAACTCATGAACCCATTGAGTTCCTGTAGTAATAACAGTCCATGATGATATTGATGCTTCTATTTAGAAAAGACAACCTCGGTTTGGTTTGGTTTTATGGCATATCAACCATTGTAGATTATCTAATAACAAATCCAGTTTATACATATATATTAGATATATATGATTTGTAAACATAAGTCAACAAAGTTAAATGGTTCCAAGTATTGCTATGTATCACTCACAATTCAATCAGTCACTTGTTTACATACAGTTAAATGTAAAAACAGTTCTATCGCTAACAATTGAACAAAAGTCATTTGTTTGTATTCAGTTTAAATGTCAAACAGTTCTATTTAACCCATAGATAGGATCCTACCAAGTGCTACCACTCCAGGCCAGAGTGGACCTGGGAGCAATGGCAATGAAGGAGTGCTCCCCATCCCCTAAAGCTTCAGCATTACTGGAGCCTCATGATCAGATTGCTTAATATCATATCCAGAAAGCCTTACCCCTCAGCAGAGATGCAGTTGGTGTATTCTACAGCCCCAGCTGACTGGGCTCAAGACCACCTTGTTGTCAGGGCTTAGAATATGCCAGCTGTATCTACAACAGAGGGGTAAGATCTCTTCAAAAATGAAGGTTCTGAGAATGACATTAAACTGCATCTGGTGGTGAGACTACAGTTCCAGAGGTCAAGAGAGTGTGGAGTATTTCTTACCATTATTCCCAGATCCACTCTAACCTGGAATGGAAATGATTGTTAGGGTTCCACCAACGTATCAAATTTTTGCAAAAATTACTAGTAGTAGATAGTTATATTACTAGTATTTGGTAGTTATATGATACCCAATATTCCTGTGTACAGACAAATTATTATTATTATTATTATTAGATAAGAATTGTTACTTGAAATCAAATAAATAAATAAATGGGCATAAATGGTGAGTATTATGTATAATCATTTGAAACTATAATGGCTTACAAATGATAATCATTAATTATTTGAAACTATACAATTGCTTGAAGAAAAAATATTAAATAACTCAACAAAGGTTGACATGCAATCAAACCAACCATCCATATTTAGGAAGGAGTGAAAATCTATGATTAGATTCATTATATCAAAAAAATTTATAATTAAAAAATAATGTTGAGAGCAAATGCAAACCTAATTGAAGTGTTATATTGTTACCAGTTGGATTCAAAATTGCTTTATTCTTTAAATTAGAGGCCATTAAATATTTTCGGCTCTAATAAAAACTCTTGCTATATTGAACCATTGAAATACATACAATCAATGAGAATTTTAGCAATATATAGATAAGTACAAAAAAAAAAGTTCTATTGAAAGGAGCTTCTTAGATCATCCAGTAGTTTCTGCTCTTGTTACAAAATTTCCAAGAGTATTTAAATCTTTATGGTAACCATAAACTTCATTTTAAAAGTAATCTTGTTATTTATAGGTATTCTTGTTTATAAAATAAAGGATATACAAGTAAAAGCCAATAAATATTTTTGTATTATGAGAAGTGGAAGGGCGTTTTTCAGTGTTTAATCAGTTGCTTATTATTAGTAAGAAGTAATCGTCTTTTGAATCTCAAGAATTTTATAATTATCTTGAAAAATGTTTGATTGAAACAAACTTGCAAGCCCAAATATACATAGGTACATCAATAGCCATATGAAAAAAAAAAAAAAAATAATAATTTAAACATAATCTCGTTCTTTTCCAATGCACTTTATTATTAAGTGAATAATAAAAACAGATTAAACAATATAAAGTGAAAATATCAGATCCAAATTTACTTAACTATACTTCAGGCTATAGATTTACTGAATGAATTTTCTTTTACCCTCATGTATATATATACATTTGTATTCTGCAACACTCATATATATATATATATATATATATATATATATATATGTATGTATATGCACACACAAAGGATCTGGATTTATTCTCTTCGCTTGAAAAATAATGTATATTTTCTAAATAAAAGGCTGTATCTAAAGTTTTTTTCATTTTTTAATCAAATAAGAGTTCACATGTTTTTGAAAAAAATTATTCGATGATTCTAGTTTTTCTGAAAATTGTTGACTACAATTATTTGTTTCTCTTTTACCTTGCATTTTAAAAGCATTATAATCAAAAACTGATAGTTGTCCATTTCTTAGATTTATTTCAACAGATAAGTAATCATCTTAAAAATACTATGATCACTTTTAGGCAGTATAGTCAGATATTGTTTCCTTTTAACTTTTCAAAATCTGTGAGTACCTTCCCTTGTTTTGAGGCCCAGTTAAAAATAACTAAAAAATTTTAAAATCTCAATATTTGTAATGTTTGTCTTATAAGTTATAAAAGTGAATACAACTGCATAGTATTAATAATGATTGGATATTTATAATTTTTACATTAATTCACGAAATTTTTCTTATTTATCATCAAAAAACTAGGCTAGAGCTATAGCCACCACATTTTCTATTGTCACTAATAGGGCACTGGGTTATATTTTTTGCATACTAATTCTTCAAAATCCCAAAACATAAAAATAACTGCTATCAAGGAATGTGATTTACAGTATAATGCAAAACTGGACCCCTACTTTGAGCTTATCAGATTGGTAAAACCAAATACTTATCTTTTTTAACAATGTAAAACAAAGTAGTGACCCTTTTTTCTATGATATTCTTTTAATAATTTATGGTCACCAGAAAATCATGACTTGAAAAAATCCATTGCTGTGTTGACAATCAATTCTCAATAAGGAACCATAAACATTAACCATTCAACAACGTTTATTGACTTATATGTTATCACAAAAATAGTTCAGTGTTACTAGCTTAAAATTGTCTTTGCAGTGCATATTTTTCACTAGTAATAATAATGATAATGTAGTGGTGTCATAGTTTTTTAGAAATATGAAATAAATTTTTGGATAAGTTAGTTGATTTTATAATATGACAAACTTTGTTGGGTTATTTCATTCTGAAGTCAATTTAAGAATTATGGTCTATTATACAAAAAAACACTACATACTTAATTCCAATATCCATGTTTTGAGAACAATTTAAACCAATTCAAACATGATCCCAAACAGTTCTACTTGACCCATAGATGAGACCCAAACAGGTACTACCACATTATGTCAGAGATGACCTGGGAGTAATGGCAACGAATTGCTCTGTCACTTGCACTTCTGCAGAGAGGTAAGACCCTCTACAACCAACAGGATCACCAATTGGCTATGAGTGACAACCCTAAATGCTTGCGGACTGGATCCTTGTGGTTGAGTGGTTCAAGACCTCGATGCCAAGTGCTCACATGACCTGCAACACACCACTTCAGCCCTTACTTGAGCTGTTGGAGAGGCACAATACAATCGGTTGGACATCTTAAGACCTACAACCTACGTAATTAAGTACCAACCATATTCTTCAAATTGTTTGTATGGTAAACAAACACCTGACCCTTTTTATCTTAAAGTAGATAGTGACTGAGGGTCAATCATGTTAAGGGAAACAAGACTTACCTACCTCCTATCTTTAAAACCATCCAAATAAGACAGGCAAGATATGCAGGACACTGCTGGAGGAGCAAGAATGAATTCATAAGCAACATTCTCCTATGGACCCCTTCATATGGATGCACAAGTGTTGGATGACCAACAAGAACCTATCTAAAACAGCTCTGTACGGACACAGGATACAGTCTGGAGGACCTGCCAGAAGTGATGGACAATAGAGACAAATGGCAAGAGAGAGTCAGGGAAATCTGTGCTAGCAGCATGACAAGATGATGATGAAGCCTAAAATTAGTAGGGTTTTGAAATACCTCTCCTGACATGAGAATACCAGTGGATGCATCCTTGTCTCAACCAAGGTAAATGGCGGATAAAAAACATTCCAAAATCTAATCAAAATGAAAACTTTCCACATCTTTATATACAAAACTTACCTGCATGAAAAGCTTAACACTACAAAGGGAATTATCAGAAATAGGGGGTTATCCTCAACTACACCAGAGGAAATAAAAACAGACTTAGAAAAACAAGAAGTCACAGACTATAAAAGGATAATCATTACAAGGAGAGGTAAGGAAATACTAACACACATATACATTTTGACATTTTGCAAACCTATAGTTCCCCAGAAAGTGAAAATTAGATACTGTCTCAAAAAGTTAGAATGATATATCTCTCCATCCTTAAGTTGATCTAAAATGTCAGAAATATGAACACCACAAGGAGAACCACAGAGGATGTCTGACATGGCCAAAGGTGTAGCCAAAAAGACCCAGATCACAGGAAGGAAGATTGTCTCAACAAAACCAAATGCTCAAATTGTCAAGAGAATCATTCTGTATTTTTAAGAACTTGCAATATATACAAAATAGAGAAGAAAATAATGGAAGGGAATTATAGAAGACTTATAAGATTTCTAGAAGCAAGAAAAAATGTGGAAATCTATATAAAATGATAACTCATTGTGTAGTACAAAGTGCAAGTTCAATCAGCAATACCAACAGTTATCGAGCCCTCATCAAAAACTTGTGCAACTAGGACCAAATGATAAGCCAAATTTTCAAGAATAGCTTAAAAGCTGATCCAATAAAAATGAAAAGAATACACAACAAACATCCATACCCCAAAATATCTACAGAAAACTTCAAATTTCCAACTAAAATAAGTGCCCTAAGGGAAAAATCACAAATTACTGATCTACACACCAGTTACCAAAATAAACCCAAAACCAAACAGCAAAGTAAAACACAACACATAATAACTTGCCAAACTCAAACCTTCTACCCCATCCGAAATAAGTTATGCCTGACCAACAACTGAACAAAAATTATGGTAAATATCAAACACCTCATCATCTCAATTCAGGGAACCCTTAACTTCAAGAACAAAATCACAAAAAAAAACAACACTAATGAGTAAACAAGACCATACAAGCAAATAAAAACAATGTAATTCCCAAGAATCAAAACACAATAAAACCAAAACCCTAAATAGATTTGAGAGTTTAGAACGTATGGATATTGAAACTAGCAATGTAATTGCAAACCTAAAGTTAAGGAATATATATATATATATATATATATATATATATATATATAGAAACTGGCAATGTAATTGCAAACCTAAAGTTAATGAATATATATTTAAAAAATCTTGGTGCATCAGCAAAGCAGGAACATCTACCTAGCATATGCTTGTAAAACAAAGTTGACTTCCTATTTGTCTTTTATATCAACAATTAAAAACTATTTACTTATAAATCATATATACAAAAAAAAATTAGTATTGAATAAACCACTAAAGTTGATATGCCATTAAACAAAATAACTAACCCACCAACCAACCCAACTATTCACATAAATCATATGCAAAAAAGATTTAACCTTAAATAACCCAGAAGGGTTGATATGCCATCAAACAAAATCACCAACCAATAATAGCAACATAGGGGTAACTCCACAATCCCTAAAGATCAAGAACTGTAACCTCACCCCCCATGTAGTTTGATGTGTTACCAAGACACTTTCCAAAAAAAGGTTTCTAAAAAAATGCAAATAGTTTTGATGTACCATTAATTTAGTTTGTTTGGGGTTTTTTTGCTATTAAGAAGCTTCATTAAAATTGCAGATATAAAATATTCTTGACTAATTTTCTTTATTCGTTTGTCTATTTAATCCTCTGTGCTTTTGCCCTCTGCCATTTGAGCGTGATCTCTGCATCAGAAAAACTGGTGCTACAGTATGGGGGAAAAATAAAATGGTTAAAACCCAGAAGTTAATTTTAGAGAGACTTTTGAGTTTAATATGAAGGTGAGCTTTTGCATTAACTCTTATACTGGGATAAAATGCTGTATATTTTTTCTAGAAAAAAAAAAGAGGGGAAACATTTTTAAATGCAAAATATAAAAATGAATTATTTGCAATGTATTTGAGGGACTCCACCCAGAACTTGAGGAAGATATTTAATTTGAAATCTCTTGTGATTATTTCTTTTCTTGTTTAGATATATTCTACCATCTTTCTGTTTTTATTTTCCTTTCAAATGGAAGTCCAAGATGTTTCCTGTAAAAAATTTTGATAATTTATATTGATAAATAGAATAAAACCATATTCATTTGCTGTTTTTCTTTTTGATAATCCTCTAATGCTCAAAAGCTAAAATTCTCTAAGAGAATTGATTATAAGCAATAGTATTACTGTAATTCTAATATATTTCAAGAAAGACTTTCTTTATATAGAATAATCCATGGTTTAAAATTGTAGTCCGCAAGTTTTAGAAATAATATAAAGTTTAAATTCTGATGTTTCAAAGTTGGAGTTAAAAATGCACATGGTTTAAAAGAAATTATAGCCGATATCTAAGAATGAAATTTAAAAAAAAAAAAAAAAAAAAAAAGGGGAGAGAAAAATGACTCACCAAATCCTTTGGTGATATAAGTCAGCACAATTTGCCATCTTCACATTTATTGAGCAGTTATTTACTTTACTAATTTTACTTGCCAACAGAAACGAGGTTCAACTGATTTTTTCTTCAAAGATTCTCACATATTTTTCTTTGCCTTTTCACCAATTTCTCTTCCTACTTCCATCTCAATAGCGACCTTTTGTTTAAATTAGATAATACTGTTCTTTAAAAATTATACTTAACTTCAGTTAAATACTCTTTGCCTGATAAAATTCAGCAAAATAAAATATACATATCAAAATATTCAGTATTTCTGGATCTTATAAACTTTCTAAAAAAACAAAATCTCATCATTTTATAATCCTGTCATATCTTAGTAAAAAGTATGTTCAAACTATTCACCCTTCTTAATATGAAGATGAAGGTCATAGTGTTTTACGATGTAATCTGACCTTCATTTCATATAAAGTCTTTACTCTACACAGAACAAAATTTAAATAAATTGTCTCCTTGTTGAGCAAAACAAATGAATTGTCTCCACTGACTAAAATCAAAAACTATGTTACAATTGGTGAACAGCTCAAAGATTTTTCTACAGAATTTGTTGAAATCTATATCCTATACTAACAGAACAACGTTATATATAATTTTATATATGACGTATGAATATATTCATATGTGGATACGTATATACATTAGGTATTCAAAAATCTATCCACAGTCTTTTCAATTTCAGTATTACATCAAAGAAAGTTGGTCACTTATTTCTAAGGCTAATTTTCTCCTGAAAAAAAAATGTTATCAAGAAATGAACTGATGAAGTGTGTATATACTTCAGAGAACACAACGTATTTGTGTTTTAGAATGTATCAAGATCAAACTTTGTTTTAAGATGTAAATCTGACCAGTGTGTGAACTTTTTGGCTCTTCTGTAATCACTCTTAGAAGTATTTTTTCTGTTTGTGTGTTGTTGTCATGCCTTTTTTTTTTTTTTTTTTTTTTAAACCTCCATAATGAATTACCAGAGTTTTATTTTCATCTGTAGAAATTATATGATTTCTCTTCACAATTACAAAGAGGCCAATTCTCAAACTTAGGGATGACAGCAAAGGCAATTTTACTTCTTTGGTACAACTCTTTTTTTATATATAGGAATTAAGGGTCATAATCCTCTTACTAAATATATAAAGACATAGAATTAAGAGAAATGGTAACACTTCTCTTAATGATTTCCAAGTTTTTTTTTTAATTATTAATCTTATTAATCAGTTTTTTCACCATTATACAATTAAGGAATTTTTGTATTTTTCACATATATCAAAACCAGTGCTTTATTTTTGTGTTTTGTTTAAACTATTAATTAAGTCTGTCATTTCAATGAGGTGTATTTATAATATGAGGCATGGGAAAAAGACATAGATTAGAGCTTCTCAAATACAGTCTTAACTGATTGACAATTTTTTTTTCTTTTATCTTTGGTTTAATTACAGAGTGTACACATTTCAGGTGATCTCATTTTCCACAATTATTAACCAATATTTGTACATCTTTTTTCAGCCAATCAGAATTCCTGAATCTGTTTTACTTTGAACTACTTCTGAGAAAAAAAAAATTTCTGTAAAAATTTTCTTTTATTATTTACTTTAAGTAAACTAAACTTGGGACCCATATTTTTAGGTTAATCATCAAACTTTTACAAAAGGTGAAAGTTTTTTTGGGTTTTTTTGTAAAAACTGTTACTGAATACATTTTGAATTAAGGTTTTCACTTTCAATCAATGAAGGAAAAATGAATAATACAAAGTAGGTAAGGCGAGTTTTGATTAAAAACAAAAAACAAAAACATATTCTGGATCCAACAAGAAAATTTATAAGGTACATTCTTAGAACAGCCAACAAAGTTGTTCCTGCACACCTTCAAAATGCCCACCCCCCAAAAAAAATTAGAAGAATACTAATTTCATATAAGCTTATATATACACTTACACAAGTGTACATCTATAAATTATTGTGTGTGAATTCATGCAATTCATACGTGAACCTTATATCAGTCAAAGAATGTATTATATATATATATATATATTGATTTATGGCAATGAAATGATTGATTTATCAAATTAGTTTTTAAAGCCAAGGGTTATTACAAGTCCTTTCTACTACATCTGAATTTCAACCTTACAAAATTACTCTTGTATAGGTCAACACCAATATCCTGGCTTACTATAAATAAGATTATTGTAGTCTTAAGTTCTCAGGTGAAGCATAATTCTTTTTATCTCAAAGATTATCAAAAACAATATAAATCTGAGGAAGATTGGAGAATACAGCAGTTGATATGTGTTGGTGAAAGATGAACAGAAAGAAAAGGAGTTGTTTTCTGAACTTTGATTTTGATTTTTTATAAGATGAACAAAACTTCATCCTCCAACCACAAATGACATCCAAATCCTCTGCTATGAATATATAAATTTATGAGTTCAAAGTTCATTGAGTTTAGGGAATCATATTCATATTTACATTTATGCAGTTATTTATGAGTTCTTGTTTTTTGTATACTGTCCTATTGAATATAAATAACTTTTAAACAAACCTTTTTGAATCACAGATGGGACCTTAACGGTATAACTCTCCCTGGGCAGAGTAGACCTGAATGTAATGGCAATCAACAGGTACTCCATACTCCCCAGGCATCTTGAACTGGAGTCTTACCATGAGATGCAGTTTATTATTTTACCAAAAACACTCCTTTTGTGGGTAATTTAACCCCTCTGCAGTGGAAAGGGTCAGTGTATTGTAAACCTGATCAACATGATGGATTCAAGGTCATTATATATGTATAATTACTATAATATAGGAATGATTAATATGATTACAAATTACAGCTGTACAATGCATATGTTAGTTGAAAATATAAATTCAATGTGGTATCAAAATAAATAGCGTTACAGAATGCAGAGAAATTTCCAAACCCAATAACACTGAATATCAACCCAAAAATATAAGTTCATAATTTATTTTGCTTAGTCTGATATTCAAGTCTTATTTGTCAAGATGATTTACAATACAGGGCACCTATTATGTCCAAATAATTTACAATACCTACTATAACTGTGTGGTCACCAAAGTAATGAGCAGTCTCATTATTGCTTAACTTATTTACTAAGCTTTGATTAGCCTTGTGCATAGGCCTCAAGTTGCATAGAATATTTGCTGTTACTAACTCATCACCACTCTAAATACAGGACAGGCTCCTCATTGCTTAACTTAGGTGATTCAACAGGACAAATGCATAAAATATGTTTTTATATATATATATATATATATAATTTTATCTAATCTAATTATACACACCATTATGTACACAAGTATATATGCATAAACGTACACACAGATTTGTACAGATAATAGCAAATTACTGCATCAATAGATATCTAAGATGTATATTTAAATAATAGAAATACATATACAAATATTGCACTTTGTCCAATTTGCTGGGTTTTATGATAAATATTGAAATGGACAGCTATAGAATATTTTGAATTATGGCTTAAGATATCCCCTCACCTATCTACATTTAATATTACAGAACTAAGATCAGAGTATCTGTATGTACTCCGTCTAAGATTAAAGAGTCATTCGATAGCCTTCAGAAAAATGTACTATATATATATATATATATATATATATATGATAGAGATATACACCTTGCATTTTATATATCTAGATTATAGAGCTAGACTATGTATGAGTAGTTTGTAAATATTAGCCCACCAGATACTTTAACTTCTCATATCGAATTTAGAAGATACATTTTTACAATTTTTGTTAATGAAAATTAAAGGTGGTGTGTTTTAAAGAACAAAAATAAAAACTCACCTGTGAATTTAGTGTACATGTCTAAATGGAATTCAGGATTAAGTTTTTTTAATACCCTTGGGAAAGGTATGAATCCAATAATCCTCCCTCCAGCTATGGGTAAATAGTAGGATAGACTAGGTTTTTCAGCCTTGATGAGGCAACTAGTCTAAGAGAAGGAAACTCTGAATTCAAACCTGTTAAACTTTGTCTAAATATTGACCTGTATCATATCCTGCCCAAGCGGAGGGGTGAAAGAAGGTGCCTGTGGTGTAATGGTTATCATTGTAGGAAATGGACACGGCGACACGAGTTCAAATTCTGGACGAGATTGAGAGCATTTCACATAGCACTAATACTCTTGGGAACGGTATGAATCCAATTATTCTCTCTCCAGCTATGGGTAAATAGTAGAGCAGACTGGGTTCTTCAGCCTTGGTGAAGCAACTAGTCTAGGAGAAGGAAAACTCTGAATTCAAACCTGTTAAACTCTGCTTAAAAACTGACTTTGTGTCATATCCTGCCCGAGTGGAGGGGTTGGTAAATATGATTAAGTTTTTTTTGTTTTAGATTTTGACTTAAAATTTACTTTGTAAAATTCCCTTGAAAAGTTATTTTTACTTTCCTACATGTATCATTAAAGCTAATCATTTTAAGAATTAGCTAAAACAAGAATTACTTGTACATTTCAAAATATATTGTCATTTCTTTTTAACAAATTCAGTTCAAGTGTTACAAATCCAATATATTTTAGGGGGTATTTTTTCTTTATAGACAAAAACTAATTTTTTTTTCAATCAATATTCAGAAATTCTGATGTAATCAATGCTATAAGGGAAGTGCAGAAGTCAATGTTTTGTTCAAAGAATTTCAAAAGTATTTTTCTGATTTTGTATTCATAAGTTACATACTAGAAGGAAATATATATATATATATATATATATATATAAAAACACATACACAATAAAAGAATAAATTAGGAATTTAATTACTTATCAACCTGAACCGTTTCATTAATTTTGTTTTATTCTTTTTCTGACAAATTTTACTAATATTTGCAACTTCCTGCTCATGCGAGACAGTTTAGTGTGTATGTACTTCCATATGTATCAATAAAATTAGCTAGCATTACAAATATCTAGACAGATTGGCTATTTTCCATGACAGTAAGAGGTCATGACCTCTAACCAGGTGCCAAAACTAAGCAATATATACAAGCTGTATTAAGAGACTCAAAGAAATACTCTCCTGGCCTCCAGAAATGGCCCCCACAAACCCTTGCAATATTTTAAGTAGGATCAATCAAAAGTTGGCAATTTGTAAAGATATACAGTTCATCCTTTTTCTTTCTCTTTCGCTTTGGTGTGTCTCGTATTACTTTTCTCTCTCTTTTATCCAAAATGATGCTGTAAGTTTATTTCTTGTACACTTTATCTGTTTACATCGTATATAACTAAATGCTAGTAGAAATGTGCTTGATAAACATCTTATTTTTCAAATGTTTCTTCCCTGGAAAAAAATAGTGTTGAGAAACCTTTAACTTTTCTATCTCCTTTCCTTATTCTTCCTCTTTCTCCATATTTTTACCCCCTCCACTTCTTTAACTCTTTCTTCTCTCCATCCTCTCCTCCCCTTCTAGTATCTCCCATTCCCTCCTTTTCTATCTCCAGATTTTCTACCCTCTTCATTTGATTTTTTCCTCTCCCCCCCCTATTTTCTCATTCCTCATTCCCTTCTTTTTTATCTTACACTTATATCCCCACCTCTCCTCTTTTTATTCTCTCCTCTTCCTCTTCCTATTTCCCCTGTCTTCCAAGTCATCCCATTATTTCTTATTTCTCCTTTCAATTTTACTCTCTCTAATCTTCAAACTTTTCCTCACTAATCCCCTCCATTACTTTTATCTTGTTTCCTCTATTCTCCCTTCTCTTCCTTCTCCTCCTCCTTCAACCAATCAATTTGCTTCTAGTTTATTTGATATTCCAACTCTCTTGCTGTGTTCTTCATTTCGTGTTGTTATTGTGATGGTCAACTTAATATTTTTTTATCCTCTCTTACATGTTCTCTTCTGTATTCGTGCACAAATTTATTCCAGTCAATTTATTTTTCTACTATTTTTCCTCTCTTCAAATGCATACAGAGCACATAACAAACGTTTATTAAGCCAAGAGAACTAAAGAGACAAAATTCAAAAACAAAAGCATGAGAGAGGAAACTGAAATATTCAATAATTAAACATGATATGCAAGACAATACCTTAAATGACACCATGACAGCAAGATGTGATCGGGTGAAGAAACTTCTCTAGTTGGAATATCATAAAGGCTACAAAAAGACATCATTTATAGATATAAGCACAAAAGCATTTTTTTTTTTATTTTGCCTAATTAGTACAATTGTTAGAAATTTATTCTAAGACATTGATAGAGTTTATGCGGTGGTTCTCTTAATTGCAACTATTCAATATCAGTACAAGCAGTTATTTCTTGTTTATAGAGTGATCTTCCTGTTGTTTAGCTATCAAAGAATCTATGTTGAGACTTGAGGACTCAAAGAGGAGTCCTCTTTCTAAGAACTTAATGTCAAAGGTTAAAACTGTTTCTTTTTAATATTAATGTAATTATTAATTGATCCTCTTCACCCCAACAGACTTGTTAAAAACAAATTCAGGAACTGAGACTGTTTATATCTTATTTAAAAATATCAAACTAAGGCAATATGATATTTCCAATTCTATTTTTTCTTTAATCAAATTTTCATAAAATCTATGTTTTAATGAAATTCTCTGGTTTGTTACAAACTGACTTGGACTGAGATTTGCTGTTGTCAAGTATATTCATCTAAATTAGAACCTCTCTTTGAATCATTCTAATTTAACAACTTCTGAAAATTTCAATAATTGGTGGATAAACTGATTTTCAAGAAATTTGTTTATTTTTCTTTATCAGTAATTTACTTATTTTCAGTGATAAAATGAAATTAGAAATATATATATATATATATATATATATATTTACTTTCTGTTCATTTCTTTTTTTAAAAAAAATGCCACTAGAATGAATTAAATAAAAAGCTATGGTGGTTCAATCTTTCGATTCAATTGATATTAATTAAACACTGTTGTATGTTTAAGAGTAAATAGGAAGCAAAGCATTCTTTTTTAATAATTATAACTTATTACTTGCTGAAATGTATTTTTTTCAAGTTATACAAAGTGTATTCAAAAGTAACAAGACTGAAGCTGTATTTAAGACAGAAATAACCATAGGATGAAATATTAAATTTTTTTTAGTATAGTTCCATTGGCAATCAATAGACTTATTTCAGAAACTTTTCATTGGTTAAAATACCTCTAAAACTTTAATTTCATCATATTTCTTTTAATGTCCTTCTCATTCTCAAATCTTACACTTGAGATCAATTTTCAGTTTAGGAAATTAAAAAATTACACACAGCTGTTAGATATGAAGGATGTTGCACTTACAGTGTTTTGTATTTTGCCAAAAACTGCTGCTCAAAAAGTATAGAAACTGACTTTTTAATTTTCTTTTTCAAATTAGCACTTACTTATCTACACATCATTACTTTATTATATAAGTTGCTCAGCTTTGTCCATCTTCAATTTACTTTTTTTTTTTCAATCTTAATCTTCAGTCTAAATACATTTTATCCTCTCTTACAACTTTTGCAAATAACTTCATAATAAGCTGTGTTATTACAAATTTCTATTTAACTAAATCTGCCATACCTGAATCTCTTATTTATTAACATTCATTACTCTGAGGCAAATTTGGTCATTTATAAATTTGCTGAGTATAAAATGGTAACAATTATTATCATTTTAGAAAAAACGTTTTAATACAATGATATATTACAGAAAATATAATTTATTTTGAAAAACAATTTCATACCAAAATCAAGAATTGAACTGGATACCATTAAATTTCTAGTTTTTCAGTTATTATAATTGATTACCTGTCCATTATTCTGGTCCCTTAAACTATTGTCATATTAGTTCGGTTTTAGGTAATATTGATGGTGCTGTTATATCTTTGGTCATGAGTTATAAGCATTTAGTGAAGAATATAACTGAAAAGATTTATACTTTATAGGTATTTTATAAATAGAATTTCTCAAATCAATGTCTGTATTTTTCCAATGAATAATCATCAAGATTCTGGGAGTTTCTTTGGAGTGTTCTACTTATACAATCATAGCTACCGGCCAAATTTTCAATTGAACTTTTAACCATTTGGCCATTCACCTAATGCACTAATCAAAAGTAGGTCTGATTATAGCCAACAGGCTACTTTTAGATATATTTCTAAAATGAGTGAATATTACCTGTCAAAGGAAGGTGATGGGAACAATCAGAAGAAAGTTTCCTGTATTAAATGAATATACCAATTCTGATAATATAATCAGGCAAACAAGTACCGCATGTTTCTCACCTGTTTTCTGTTATGAACAAGATAACTTGTCTTATGATAGTACTTTATTCTTTCAAAAAGATACCAGTAACCTTTGTGTAAACAAGGGAAATTTGTATATTTTAGTGATATGGTACCTAGTGAATGGTTACATAACTTTTGTTTAATCTCATGTGTAGATCCATGTTTTTTAAGATATTCATAATCTTTTGAATTATTAGAACAAGTTCATTTTTATCACATTTATATAAATTATATTTATTAGATATTCTATTGTATATAAAGTAATTTCTATGAAGATAAAACAGTCTTAACAGCAAATTGAAGATTTTGTTTTCATTTTCATCAATTTTTTATTAAAAAAAAAGAAATAACTGACATGGAGGTTATATTAAAAATATACTCTACAGTGAACAAGTTAAAATTATCCTATACAACATGTATAAGAGAAACTAACAGACTTTTCTTTTTATACAAAGGTCATGATACTGAAAGGGTTAAAGGCAAATATTAATTCTCTCAATTCATTGAATAACAAAGATCAAATAATGCCAAAATGATGTCCCTTGCTTATTTATCCATTATTTACAGAATAAGAAATACATTCAATGATTCTTAAGAGTATTTGGTATTTTTAAAAGAAATTCCACATATACATTAATTGACCTTTAGGAATAAATATCCAAGTTTTTTGGTTAATACTAAATAATAAAGTTTTAAAAAATTAATGTTAAATAGAAAAGAGTTTTTAAAAGATTTTTCCAAACTCACAATTTACAGCTTATAAACTTACAGAATAAAGATGAATACATTGTGGCCATCATCATCATCTACAATCAAATGAATTGCATTTTTGATATAAAGCAAGTGATTTTAGTTTGCTCTTCATATGATTTATCAGACTCAAAAGTCAGTTCTCATAAATCACAACCAGAAACTAATGATATTACAATCCAATACCAACCTTCAGCCCAACAGATTACTCTTCTGTTATTTCCATTTCAAAGATTTGATTATTACATTCCAAGAGATGCCAAACTTCCTTGATTCTTCTTCCACTCCAATTCCTTGGTCCAGGTGATATTTTAGAATTTTATGTTTAACTTTTTGTAAAATTATCACCCATAAAATAATAACCATTTATGAATGGAGAGTCAAAAATTATATATGATATTAATCCCCAATGATGAAAAGTCGTAACAATGTGGAGAGACAAGACATAACTTACAAAGACTATTAAGAATGTTTTTAATTTGGTGATTGGTCGCTCAGAACATTAATATAAACAAATTGGAGAGAGATAGCAATGAAATTAACAGACAGACTATGAGAAAGAGTGAGTGGGGAGAGGGAGAGAGAGAAAAAGAATGACATTATTTGAAGAAAGAAAAAGTTAAGAAAGAAAGACTGTGATAGGATAGAAAAGGGGGGAGAGTGAGAGAAAATAAGAGGATATTTTTCATATCACTGGCTATGCACTATTAGGAAAGTAGGAAGCTGGTATGTTTGTCAACTCTGCATACCTGCCATGAAATGATCGATTAAGGCATATTATAAATAGAGTGAATATTACAAAGAGTAATATACTTGGTTTTGAAAACAAAATATTGTTAGATGGTAGAATATAGGTAAGTAAGACAAGTTTGTCTCTGAGAAAAATTCATGTCTGGATATATCTGTGGAAATCAAAAGTTATCCACTTGTTGGAAGAAAGCACTTAAGTTTAATTCAGACCATGTTCAAAAGTGTGTAAAAGTTTGTATGGTCATTTAAAGTAATGCACGGATGTTGCAAGTGCTTTGTCATGTTTGATCTTTCATATGTTTCCTTGAGATTATCCCAGTATCATGTTATTTCATTCAGCTTAGGTCAGGAATAGTTATTTACCAAGCATAGATTAGATCTGACACAAGGCCACATATATAGGCCACCTAGTAAGGATCAAAATCAATAAAAATTATCTGTGAAACTTGCTAACCATTACACCAAGCTGAGTTTCCACCAGGTCAAAAATAACAAGACCAGTTGATTTTATTCAAAAACACTAGTGTTTTCGGAAGGAATTTTTTAAAAAAAGAGTATATTGGATATAAAAATCTTTAAAAAAGAAAGAGTATATTGGATATAAAATCTAAAGAGTATATTGTTTTCGGAAGGAATTTTTAAAAAAAAGAGTATATTGGATATAAAAATCTTTAAAAATAAAAGAGTATATTGGATACAATCCTGGTCTGTTTAATGAATATCAACTATTCATAACAGTCAAAAGTTCTGAAACAAAGTATTTAGGCTTAACCCCCTTATCAGGTGTGCAGATGTAAAAATCCCCCACACACACACACATGCAACCAGGCTAAAGACTATACTAAGGACCCTTTACATGACAGGACATTAAAAAAAAAAAAGCATGCTCATTCAAAGTATCAATAATACAATATTAGTTTTATTGAAGACAGCTGTGGCAAAGCAGCCTACTCTTTTTCATGAGTATAATCTGGAGTGGTAGGTAAGAGGTCAATATAACAATCTTGATAAATTTATAACTTCTCTAAAATATTTTACTCTTGTTTAAGTGATTATAAACATGATGAACAAAGCAGGTAATCAGTTTGCTATAAAAATTAACAAACCAATTCCTTCATTTCATAGGCATTAATTATTCGCCAATGGTCCAGGTTGAGTCCTACCAAAGACTCAAAAAATGGTACTTGATGCTGCCTTGTTTAATGCACAGCATTAGAAGGTAAGCATCAAGGGTGAGAATGGAGCAGCACCCTCCCTACTTTTTGGTGTAGTAGCTATTGAAAAGGGAGCCTTCAGGTCACTCTCAACTAAGGTCACTAACTTTACTTCACATTACTTATATATGAGTTAAGTCAATGTCTGTAGACTAATGAACAGAAAAATAATACATTTTGCACAATAGTTATCTTTAAACAATCTCCTTCCTTGTCAATGTACGTAATTCAGTGACAAATATTAAGTATATAGACTGAAGTCTATGCAATAAAAAATTACAATCAAAATTCATTTGATGAATCCTCACATTACTCTTGATAAGATTCCAGCAGTTTAGCTGTCCAGCCTTTATCAGATGATTTGGTTGGGTTTTATGGCATATCAACCATTGTAGGTTGTTTAATGCCAAATCCATTTCATAAATATATATTAAATATATATGATTTAGTTTTGTTGTGTTTTATGGCATATCAAGCATTGTAGGTTATTTAGGAGTGGCAGTACTGCCTTGAGCTACCGAAACTGTGTTATCACCCTGGTTGGCGGCTGATGAGGCTAGGGTATCGCACGTGCTTTCACACGTTGTATGATGAAAAAAAAAAAATATATATGATTTAGTTTTGTTGTGTTTTATGGCATATCAAGCATTGTAGGTTATTTAATGCCAAATCCTTTATATATATATATTAAATATATATGATTTAGTTTGGTTTTATGGCATATCAATCATTTTAGGTTATTTAATGACAAGTCCTCTTTTTATATATATATATATAAAATTTAGTTTGGTTGGGTTTTATGGCATATCAACCATTGAAGGTTATTTAATGCCAAATCCTTTTTATACATATCTTTTGAATATATAGGATTTGTAAAAACATTTTGTTGATAACACTTTTAAATGAACCTGAGCTCATTTTTTTTTTTTTTGCACACAGTTAAATGGTTTCAAGCATTTCTATCTACCACAAATAATTATATTTACTATAAATCATTTGTTTGCATAGATTTAAATAGATATACATATATGATTTGTAATAGTTTGTAAGTAATTTCATTTTTAAATGTGAACTAATTTGTTTGATCACTGGTATTGCTATTGTTTCTACACAGTTAAAAGGGAGCAATGGCAATAAAGGGGTACCTCAAATTCCCCAAAGCTCAAAGACTGGATCCTCACCATCAAATGGTTTAATGTAGGACACTTATTGGAGTGGGGAGAGTTACCTCTCAGCAGAAATGCAGTTGGTGTATCATACAACCTCCAGCCAACTGCGGCTTTAAAAGATGAGTTATAAGTAAAGTAATAATAAAGTTGGCTACCTTAGTCGAGGGTGACCCGAAGGCTCCCTTTTCAATAGCTACTACACTGAGGTGTAGGGGAGGGAGCTAATCCATTCCCTGGATTGCTCTATACCCTTGATCCTTACCTTATGATGTTGAGTGTTAAGCAAGGGGGCATCAAGTACCATTTTTTGAGTCTTTGGTATGACTCGACCTGGGATTGAACCCTGGTCTACTGGACCATTGGCAAACACTCTACTCATTAGGCCAATGGCCCGGTAGATGGGTTATTCTTCTACTAAATTATAAGAAATTTTCTAAAAACTGCTTAATTTCATCCAAGTTTAAACCCAATAAAGACAAGAGATCTGAATAGGTCAAAGCTTTTAGTTTTGTATACTTTATACATAAAAAGTCAAAGGAAGAATATCTTTGTAATTAATCTAATATTGGATAGGTTAAAATATTTGTTTCATT
Organism: Sepioteuthis lessoniana; assembly: GCA_963585895.1. NCBI lineage: Eukaryota > Metazoa > Mollusca > Cephalopoda > Myopsida > Loliginidae > Sepioteuthis > Sepioteuthis lessoniana. The sequence goes on from OY757920.1 coordinate 11,026,447, forward strand.
TATTAAATTTAAAAAAAATTATTTTTTTTCAATTTTCAGTATTACTTTTACAACAACAATTTATTGATTTGGTCTGTTATCTCCAGTTGTCCTTTAGGTATTTTTATAATTTCATTCTTAGAGAAATTTTTATGTTTCTCAGCAAAGAATTGCTCTAAGTGCCTTTTGCATTTTACCTGAGAATTGAATTTGTTTTCCTCGTTGAAATTCTGTAAAGACTGGAATAAATAGTAATCTGTAGGTGAAATATCTCACTAGTATGGCAGAGTGGTGAAAACTCCTCTACTAAGTTGTACTAATTTTACTTGGTCATGAAAGAAATATGCATCTGATCCTTCTCCTGATTGAATATTATCATATTTACCAACCCCTTCGCTCGGGCAGGATATGACACAAGGTCAATTTTTAAGCGGAGTTTAACAGGTTTCAATTCAGAGTTTTCCTTCTCCTAGACTAGTTGCCTCACCAAGGCTGAAGAACCCAGTCTGTCCTACTATTTACCCATAGCTGGAGGGAGAATAATTGGATTCATACCTTTCCCAAGGGTATTAGTGCTATGTGAAATGCAATCAGTCTCATCCAGGATTTGAACTCGTGTCGCCGTGTCCATTTCCTACGACGATAACCATTACACAACGGGCACCTCCTGATTGAATATTATACCTTTTTTAACAAGTCCAAAGACTATTAGTTAATTTCTGCATTTAATTGGTTTAAATGGAACAATGCTTCAATGAATTATTCATTTACTTCTCTAAAAGAGTAGGACTTCCCTCAGATTTCTCCATATGTAGAGTTTCAACTTTTTGAATAAGATTAAACTTTAGTAATAAATAGTACTGGTTCTTTTTTTGCTCATGGAATAATCTTGTGTTTCATATTATTCTTAAGTATCATTGCCAATCTCAAATTGTTAAAAAAAAGTTCCTTTTTTTCCTTATGTTTGGTTTGGTTTGTTGGGTTTTATGGCATATCAACTCTTGTAGGTTATTTAATGACAAATCCATTTTTATGTAAATAATCTGTTCTATTTAAAACAATTCAGTTTAGCATGAGTACACAGTTTAATTGTCAAAAACATTTCTATTTCAAACTATTCAAGCAGTTATATGTAACAATTCGATTAAGTGTAAATACAGTTTTAATGTCGAAAACTATTTCAACTAATTCAGTTAAGCATAAGCACGCAGTTTAAATGTAAGTACGGTTTAATTGTCAAAAACATTTCTATATCAAGCTATGCAGTTTACTTAAACAATTCATTTTAGCATAAGTATGCTGTTAGTTCTATTTAACCCATAGATAGGGCCCTATCAGGTGCTACCACTCCGGACCAGAGTGGACCTGGGAGTGATGGCAATGAAGTCCTTATGTTTAAATATTGAATAACTTATTAAAGTATGGTTCAGTAGGGTTTTTTTTTTTTAATCATTTTTTCCCCCTTATTTAACTTATGTGAAAGCCAAATATTAAAACAACATAAATTGTTACAAATGATTTTTAATGCTTGCTTTAATTATTTTAGGTATGTTGCTTATCTTCCTCCATTATATAATGTTGATTATTATCATTATATTGTCTTGATTTGATTGCTATCAATCTCAACTGTTCTAACTAAATATGGAGCAGCATTCAGCATGAAACTTACAAACCACTTTTGACACCTGATCATTTACAGAACCTTCTCCATAAACTTTACAGAGCTTTTCAGCATTTGAGTAAGAGTTTTATTTTTCTGAAAAGGAATTTGATGAAAATATTTTTTATTATCTTCCATCTTCACTATTAGAATAAATGAAATATAAAAGTTTTAAATATACAAATTTTGATATTAAACTGTCAATTGAATAACTGATTTAACTTACAACTATACCATATTAGAAAAACGGAATTTCTTTTTTATCCTTCAGCGTTGAAGACTGTTACTACAGTAATGAATTTGATTCTTGTTAGATGTCCTACACTTTTGGTATACTAATCAGAATCTCCTGAAAATAATAACTTCTATAATGGTCAATAACAACTCAAATTTATCCATTCCAAAGTTGGTCCACTTATAAAATTTAATCAAAATGATTAAATAATTTGTGAATTGAATTTTCATTATTATAAACAGAAATTGCTATTTATTCCTTTAATCAATAAACATGCAATGTTTCTTTAATGACTCCAGGCTTATTTCATGTAATCATCTAGGAATTTTCTGCAGTACACAAGTACCCTTTTCTTTCTTTGTTAAACCCTTAGAAAGTCATTGATTACTGGCAGATTTTTTCCCAAAGGTTCAAAATAACAATCAGAAAATAAAATGTGAAAGAAAAAAAACAGTTTTTCAATGTGCAATGAATTTTTAACTGGAAGGCAAATTTCATCTCCAAAACAATTTGAGATAAACTGAAGTGTTAACGATTTTCTCTCTCAAAAACATTATATGTTTATTTATTAGAGAAACTAGTCATTTTGATTTTTTTCATTTAAACTTTTATAAAACACCAAGCAATGACCCAATGTTTCAGACAGTAGGCTCAAGTTTATTAAAACTGTATTTGCCTGTAAGAATTGTTAAAACTCACCAAGGAGAAGGAAGTGTTTGTTTTAAATTTAAAATTGAGGGCAGTTGTGATAAATTGATTTTTGATCCTTTCAGTAGGCAAGACTTTTGTTTTAATATCAGAAACTTTTGTTGCAATGTAGATAAATGCTGCAAAAGATTCTGACAACCAAACTCTTTTGCTCGTCAAAATTTTAGCAGTGCATTCAAGACTAAGACGAATCAAAGTTATTCTGTTTGATGATTAATACTCAAAGAACAGTTATTTCTAAAACACAGCAGATAATGATTTTTTTTAAATTGTAGGTTAGGCTTGGTCAACTGAACAGTAAATAACAAACCAATATGTAATATTTATTTCATCATTTTCTTTTTGAAGCATAAATAAAACTGGGTGATTACTAGTGAAGTAGACAAAGCTAGAATATACCTACAGCAATCATGGAAATAAATATCAAGGTTCATGATGTCAAAATTGTGAGAACAAAAATTCTTTTAAAATTAAGAATTCTGATAATTCTCATAAAGTATATATATATATATATATATATATATAATAACAGTGTTGGTTGTCACTAAATCACTTTGTGGGTTTGTGTCGAACCAAGTGCAATATAATATGGAGAGTGCTCAATATCTAGGATAGAGCTATTATATGATAATAATAAAATATATATTAGATATATATATATTTAATTCATGGAATTTAGACTGATATATATATATATATATAATGTGATTAAAATTTATCAGTTTTACATAAATACTTATAGGATCCTAATAATGATTGCAGAAAGTATCTTAAACTCCTGTTTAAAGATGTATCTCCAGCAATATTATTATTATTATTATTATTAACAGAACCCCTAGCTCAGTAGTCCTCGTCACTAAATATCATATAGGGTTAATGATCAATAAAGTTTAATGTTAACATCATATAAAGATCAATAATTTACATGTCCACTGGCAAGTATTTAAAAAAAAGATGGTAACAGTCCTAGAATTCTCAAAGAGGAAATTTTTATTTTCATGATGAGATAAGCTGATATTCATTTTTATTTCTATCTTTAAACTTCTACAGTTTAATTTTGTTTTTTTCCCCAGTGTTAACATTGAATGATAAACTTGTAGCTATATAATAAAAGATACCAAATGAAGAAGGTTGGAAAGGGAATTATCCACAAAAGAGAGTATCCAAAATTATTCATTTGTGATTCAAAAAGTATATAAAAAAAAGGAAAATAGAATCCCAAGGCTGTTTAAGAAAGAAAAAAGATGCCACAAAAGAATTTGTAAATTTCCCAACATTTCAATTTCAGAAATTTGCTAACATGTCCTCAAACAGCAATAAAATAGTTTCTTTTTGTCCGCATTCATATATTTTCAATTTACTAATTGATTTTTTTAAAATTCTGATTAATATTTCTAAGCTGTATAAATGAAAGGATACTGATCAATAAATTTAATTCTAAATTTGAGAAAGTATCTATTTCGTTAACAAAGGAACTTATTTCAGTAAACACAGTATTTTCTTAAATAGTATAAACTGTCACAATGTGATTGGTCACCAATAAAAAAAACAGTCACTTCAATACCAAATATGATACTTATTAATTTTAGCAGAAAGATGTATTCAAGACACAACACACTAACATTTTTTTAACTTAAAAAATTAACAGGTTTTATTTATTTTCAGGAAAATCCACAACTGGTACCATTTCCTTTTGTTTGTTGCTTCCATACTGCTTGTTTGAATTGTACTGTTTGTTCTACAAAATACACTAACCCTCAAATTTACTTCATGCTTTCTTTATAATTATGAATTTTGTTGTATATAATTCTTTATAATTATGAATGTTATTGTATATAATTCTTAAAAACAAATGGATGGAATTATTTCACAATAAATTGTTTCATTAATTATATTTGTTTCTATTTTATATGCTTCATTGAATATATGTCTCTGTTACAATCAAAATATAGCTAAATTATTCAAATAATAAATCAGAATTTTCTTTATCTCCTCTAAATTATATTAATTGTTATTTTAATGTTTTTGTTTTTTAGGTTTGAAAGAAAGGTTAAGTCTAGGGGCCATTCTTTTAAAGCAAGTTTAATGAAGATTCAATGAATTATTTGTTTGTGATCTCAAGAGAGAAAAAATTCATTCATAAAAATTAACAAATATTCAATTATATCAAAAAGGATGGCCCGGAACAATGGTTAGCAATTGTGTTATGAGTTAGATCAGCACTGAGTACCCAATTGTCGTAACCTTGGCATTAGTCTAAGCTAAGCTTTGTAAATATCACCTAAAATAAACTTTATATGGTTTAATGTTATAGAAAATTACTTTTATGAACAAATTTTGAATGTATGTTTATTAGATTTGTACCCAAACAATTTTGTAAAATCTTCTCCAGGGTTGTTTGTTTTGACATGATGTTTGTTTGCTTTGAAATTGTTTTTTATGTTTTTACATGATGTTTGTTCCCTTATTTAATTATGCTTGTAATAAATGTTAGATTTAACTAACACTGACTTTCTTGATTTCAAATCAAAGAAAACAAATTTTGTGGTACAATTTTTCTTTTTTAGATATTGTAAAATGAAAAAAAACCCTCTTATTTCATATATATATATATATATATATATATATATAGTGAAAGAGGAAGAAATATTTGAGCATATGCACATATATGTGTGTCTGTACCTACACATTCTCCTATCTTGGTTCAAGCTTGTATAGAAATTGCACCAAATTTTCTCTTGAGCATTTTCAAATATTATTGATTATTTTTAAGGGTTAGGTTTCATTGTTATTAGAAGTTCAAAATCAATATAGATAGCAATACTTGAAACTGTATACAAACAAATGATTAATATAAAACATAATAATTTGTGTTGGATTAGAATAATGGAAACTGTTTAACTGTGTGCAAACAAATCAGTTCTGGTTCAGTAGACCTTATCTGAAGTTCTCAATGCAATTTTCCAAAGAAATGAATAACCTAAAACAAATATTAGATAATAAGTTTTGAAAATTACATAGTTGTAAATAAAATCGAGTATAACCAAATGTATGAAAAGTGCAAACAACAAACAAGACAAAACAGATATGAAGTATTTAGGTTTGGTTTCTTTGTTTAATAGCATATCAACCTTTGTAGGTTATTTAATGCCAAAGCTATTCTCCTAGAAAAACAGTAGTGGTACTATTTAACCCATAGCTGGGAGGATAAGGGGGTTCATACCTTTCCCAAGGGTATTTGCCCGAAAGTGAATGTAATAGCGCGACTGGAGTCCGAACTCGAGTACTAGGATTCCGCAGTCCATCACTTTAATCATTACACCACGAGGATACCCCCATGAAGTATATAGTTGGTATAAAACACCAAGTAACAATAACAAATATAGAATTATTTAGTATCAAAATGTTAAAACTAAGAGCAAAGAACCCATACCCCCATTGTGAATAAGACCAATGTCATATATAATTTTTTTTCTATCTCTAGGAGATCCAATGTCACTTAAAAAATTCTAGCATATGTATATATTTACTAAATTTTGCTTAGTTATGGCACAAAACCAAATCATATTTACCCGACCCCTCCACTCGGGCAGGATATGACACAAGGTCAATTTTTAAGCGAAGTTTAACAGGTTTCAATTCAGAGTTTTCCTTCTCCTAGACTGGTTGCCTCACCAAGGCTGAAGAACCTTGTCTGCCCTACTATTTACCCATAGCTGGAGGGAGAATAATTGGATTCATACCTTTCCCAAGGGTATTAGTGCTATGTGAAATGCAATCAGTTTCGTCCAGGATTTGAACTCGTGTCGTCGTATCCATTTTCTACGACGATAACCACTACACCATGGGCACAAAACCAAATCTATGAGAATCAAAATCACTAGTAATATTTTGTTAGTCTTGCTTACTAAACATTATACCATATGTATATATTTGGTCTTAAAAAATCCTTTCAACTCAACTAACTTGCAACTTTTCAGACAATGAAAGATCACATCAGACAATATATAATTCGTTGTAATTTTATTGATACCAATATTACACAAAATGAATATACTGTATGGTATAAATTGTAAAAAATACAACACATACAAGATACCATAATTATTAAAACAAAACCATTTATATTAAATGAAATAGTATTCAACCACTGAACTGATATTCAGACTCAAATTACATAGTGCAAACAATTTACACGTATGGTAAATACATGAGAATATGCTTTAAATTTTTAATGCTATAGGAGAAAGTCTAAAACATCAAAGTTTTCATTATTAAAAAAGAAAAAAAGATAACATCTCAACTTGACTACTCTCAATGATAACCAGTAATAGTTGAAAGTTCCCTGGAATAAATTTTAGAACAATTTCTATACAAACTTGAACCTAATATTCATTGTCTAGCTTTAAGACAAAAGAAAAATGATTTTGAAATATTAAAACAAACATTTTCTGTAGTCTTTAACAATACCAGATAAATTATTTCTGAAATATTTCATATATATAACTTCATCTTCAACTCAGTAACAAGTAACTAAACAATTTTTTTCAAAATTTTAATTGGATTATAGATCTTGTTAAAAAATAGTTATATTTTTTTTGGAAAAAATCAAAAGAAAAAAATAGATATTGTTGAGGATACTTGTTTCTTGTTTACAAGTTTAATCAAGGGATTTTATTCCAAGCATCAAAAATAACCAAACAAAATATAAAAAGATTTTTATAAGCATTTTAACATCAATATGAAATTACATCATGTGATCAGAATAGCAATAAGTATGAAAGGATATATATATATATATATATATATATATATATATATATAAGTATGAAAGAATATATCAAGTTTACTGTTGAACCAATTTCTGATACTTTAAAATTAACTTTTAAAACTTACTTATTTATTCACATATGGTGGTGGGTACCCCAACTTTTTGCAATATAACTATATTTAAAAACTGGTATCATCTATTTCCAAACAATTTTTTAATCTATTCCTTTTTTTATTTTTATTTTATTTTTGCAGGTCCTGTCACAGGAAGTATACAGATTCTTCATATAGCAGTAGGAACATCTATATCATCATTTTTCTGTATAATTCTGGTGATTTGTGGGTTTTACCACCGCAAAAAATTTGGCGATCGCAAACCCCCAGAGCAAGACCATGTTGAGGTGCGTTATGTTTCGTCATCAGGCTGTAATACGACTGACAGACTACTGACACAGGAGAGTCCAAAATGCCAACGTATCTCCATTGTATGACTAATGCTACAAATAGCTGCAACACAAAAAGACAGCAATAACTTTGTGACAGCCATCCACTGGATTTTGACTATAAATATACCGATGATTCTCATACTGACAATCAACTGTTCTGTTGCTGCTAACAACAATACTATTATTATTATTATAATTATTATAATTATTATTATTATTAATATTCTTACTACCATTCTTAATACTATCACTAAAACTGTTTTCATTGTTTGGGGTGAGATATGTACCCATCTCTGCAAGGACTTGTGTAAGGACCAGTAATTCTCCATGACTTCCTTGCTACCTTCATTATCATTAGTACAAATAGGAAGAAAAAAAAACAAAAAAGGAAAAGAAAAAATTCAACTGGAACTATTACAGCAGCAACAAATACAACCAAATGATTGTTACATTAAAAACAAAATAAAGACTATCGGTCAGTTCTATTTACCAACATCTTTGTTGTGGATGGTCATTTTTTGATGACGTATGTTCATTTACGTCAAAAAACTATTGAAACTGTAAAAACACATACAAAGCTGCATGGATTGATGAACAGAAAATTTGGAAATTCTAGCCAGTGGTCAGGTTCATAGACTAGCAACAGAACATGGAGATAAAAAAAAATGTTTTTTTTTAAATCATAAAGAAGTTTGCAATTACTGACTGATTAAATTTGGAGACTAACTGGAAAGAAGGAAAAGAATTAAAACCAAAAAAAAAAGAAAAAAAAAAAAAAACTACTTCAGTATTTTTTTGTTAATTAAAAGAACTAAGAATTTTTTTCTTTGACAAGAAAAAAATGAAATCTTTTCATTATTTCTGAAAAACTTTCATTGCAAGGGGAAAAAAAAAAAAAAATATATATATATATATATATATATATATATATATATATATATATATATATTACAAGCCATGACAGATGCAAACATAACAGCAAATA